>CM066170.1:51479269-52679269 GCA_033629205.1 Lithocarpus polystachyus
CAAAGGAGTTTCCAAATCCATAAGTGCATCATTCGGAATAGTTTTTGACTTGAAATTGTTATTCTCCTGAATTAGATCTTTATGAAAACCCTTCACCTTGCTCTTATAAGGGGAGGAGGTGCCTTTATGTTAGAGCTTATTGGCTTTATCAGAACCTCTTTTTTGCTTGCTCTTAGCAGATATTTGCCTACCTTATAAGGTCAGTGAACTTACAATGCATACGGAAAACCTCATAAAGACATCTTGAAACTATATGATCAGTTTTGAAACCTATTTGCCACTTGCAATCTTTCTTTGTTTTTAAACTTTAAAGGAAGGCTCTCATAGCAAGGTTTAATGTTTGATGCCAAGTGTCATTTATTGTTTGATGCTTAAAACAAATTGATTGGCTGATGGGATAGTCAAAAAGAAAACAAAAAATAAAAAGGAAAGAAGAAAACAAAGGATCATTAAACAATTTATATTGGAAATCTCAGTTTTTTATTGAGCTGTTCTTTCTTGTTGGTTGATTGTGGCTGGTAAAATGGGTTTTGCTAACTTGAAAGCCAATATATATATAATGGAAACTGGGGAAGTATAAAAGAGTCACCCAAGTATATAGGAGGTATACAACTGGGGACCAAAACAATATAATAAGCAAATTACAAGCGTCCATCAAATCATAAACGAAAGATATGTAAGGACTTCCTGCTATTGACATCCAACCCGATAGCATTTTTAAAAAAAGAAAAAGTCTGCTATTGACCTTTCAGATTTCTCAAAACACCAGTTGTTTCTCTCCTGCCAAATGCACTGCATCAAGGAATGAGGGACAACCATCTAGACACCAGACAAGGAGAGCACCATAGACCTAAGCCATTGGAAATTAAAGTTGTATCTTATAGATCCTCTTTCTTGGGAGATTTTAGGATTTGCGTCATTGATTTAAAGGATTTTCCCCTCCTTTCTTCTTTAGCCTGATTTTATTAAATTTTAATAGCTCTTCCTTAGTTTCATTGATTTAAAGGATTTTCCCCTCCTTTCTTCTTTAGCCTGATTTTATTAAATTTTAATAGCTCTTCCTTAGTTACATGTCCTCGCTGTATAATGTTTACTTTGAGTGCAGTTAATGGCATACAGAGTATGGGGAAGCTAATGAACTGATTTTAGGCAGAATCTGACACATCAGTATAGAATGTCTGAACTGGCTAAATCAATAAATAATTAACATTACAAGTGAACTAAATAAATATAAGCCCTCAAGCTTGTGTGGACACTTCTAATTCTAAATTTGTTTCCTTTCTGAAGAAAATAATCATCTTTTTGTTTTGTTTATTTCTTTGCCTCACACGCCCCCCCCCCCCCCCCCCCCCCCTTCCCTCCCCCCCTTCTTCTCTTCTGTTAGTAAGGATGTGATTTATGAATTTATTATTTTTTTTTACGTATATGTTGACCTCTTAGTGAAGAGGAGATGGAAAATGTGAAGGTAAGCTAGTACGTTATGATATTATGTTGGGAGACTTGGTCTGTGGATTGTATGAACAGAAATATTTTCCTATTTGCAGTTATTCTGATGGGGACACCATGGTATGGTCTGCAAGTTTAAACCACTTTCTATTTTAGTTTTATTCCTTTGCCCCAAAAGCAGCTCTTCCACTCAATATCGACACAAACTAACTGCAACTTTTTGCTTATTATACAACCTGATGACTGAAAGTGCCCAAAAGACACAGTTTAAAACCTTCTTTTAAGAAATGGTAAAAATTAAAAAGGTTGAAAACAACCATTCTATAGCTTATTGGCACCAGGTCTGAAGCAACGTAGTAAGTTAGTGGTAAGCTGGAAACACTCTGGCATTAGTCCAAATCTTGCCCTCAGATTATAAATTGCATGTTTCTCCTGTCATATCTGTAACTCTAAGTCGGCTATCCTAGCAGTACTGCAGATCTTAGTTTTTCAATTGTACTCAATTTGTTTTTCATTTTTGGGGCTTCATAATTGTTTCTCTTGGTAACTACATGCTTAGAACAATAACCTGTTTTCACCTCATTCTATCGTCCACAATGCTAATGAAAAAAAAAGGCTCATGTATCACTAGATGGAGAATAAGGCATGCCTCCATCATTACTACTTTTGAGTTTGGCATATGCTTATTCTTGGTATCCAAATTTTATTTGTGTCTAAATGCTTTAACCATTGGATGTTGTAGTGGTGACTGAGTCCACAACTTGTTTGTCAGTAATGCAGATGATGGATTTGCAAGATTCATATACTTGGAATAGGGAAAGATCATGTGTTCATAAATAAAAAAAAATTGTAATGCTGCTGGATCGAAGACTTTATATCGGCTAGCATCTGTATTCTATTGTTTTTAATTCAGCATTACCAATGAACTTATTCTTAGGGACGGAGTGAAGGAAATCTGGCTGGAGCCAGCATTTTCAAGGTTGACTCACTTTTTGTAGGTTGACCAAATACAATTGTAATCACTCTGAACCTTATGTAATTAGTCATTCTAATTATCTGATGTGGATTTTATTATTATTTTTAAATGTAATGAAATAAACTGTACCCTGTAATTAGTTTCAGCTTGACTTTCATTATCTGTAAACCTTTTAGTAAGTTATTAGTTACTACTTAATAGTAAGATTCGTTTTTAGGAGGTGACTATGGCTGCCCAGTAAGTATGTGGGCCTCTTCTGAGTTTCCTATTGTCATATAGTTTGCATTCACCTGGAGTATGCTAGGCTGTGTATCTATTTTGAATTGGACTGTAATTTCGTGCAAAGAAAGGCCCATCATGTGCTATGGTCTTTCACCCTTGCTCTATGGTGTATGCGGTTGAATATGTCATATTGTTAGATGTTATTTATTTGTTTGTTTTGTTTTTTTTTCCCCTACAGGGTGTGATGTGTAATATGTATGGTTGAATAAAATAGTTTTCAGTAGCATCCCTTTTCGATTTTTATAATGTGATGGGGATTTGAATTCTAGATTTCTTTGTTGGAAATGCCTGAAAATGCTAGTATCCCTTTCCTTTCCAAGTAACCATAGGATGATTCATGTGAGGACGAGTTGGGAATAGGTAGCCTAATGGTTGGCAACATCATTTTACCAACCATTGCATTGGAAGTATAGGAAATGGCATTTTGGATCAGAGATAGAGATGACCAAGGAACCATCAATGTTTCTCAAGAGACTAGTGTAAAAACAAAAATTAAATTCATCTCATAATGCTAAACCCTCTCTGACAGCAAATAATACTAAAAAAAAAAAAAAAATAGAGTTCACTTATGGGCTCGGAACCCTTTATTACCTTCTTATTATAATGGGTAGGCTAACCAATTAAAGAAAATCCTACAATGAACTACTGATAAGCAAAAAGTACAACGCACAGACAGTTTGAAAAGGTCCCATGCAGTCCATTCCAGTTGTGACAGAAGAGAAGAAAACCCACATGTTGAAAAGTTTCCGACTATAAATTAGCATCATAGGCAGACGCAGCCTCCCCCAGCAGCGCACTGGTAACAAACAACTTAACATGTACTCACATCCTATACTCCTTGTTCATTGGGGTATGCTATTTGAAAAAGACCAAAAATACCCCAAAATTGAATCAAAATTCTTTTTTTCAGTTCAGTTAGATTGTTGATAGATTTTTATGAACTTTGTTCTATTTGGAAATAGGATAAATCTTTAGAAAAAGAATTAGTAATTAGTTATACAAGATATGATAGCCATATTGAATTTTAAGGAGACGCAAAATAATAATAAATATGCGATTCATTTTAATTTAGGAATTTCATGGGAGTTAGTTAGCAATTTGAAGAAACAAAAAAATTTCTTGAGTGAACATGATCGCATTCACACAAAATTAATTATTGAGCAATGAACTATTACACAGAGTATGAGAATTAAAGACTCACTATAGATCTCCAATCCTATGGTACTCAGACGGACCAAAGCAACTCCCTAAAAGAAAGAGCAAAGACTCCAACCATTACAGTTATTCAAATAAAAATATAAAGACTAGAACTCTTGTCTCTAAAACGACTATACAATTCAATTAAAACTTATAAGAATTGAAATGATACTCATTCTTCGCCCAAATTCTAATTCTTGAAACCATCAAGACGTGTAGCTGCAAGACCTTGTGAGTATAATTTTTCCTTGTAGGCTTTCCAAGTGAAGGTCCTGTAGAGAGAGTGGCCAATGGGTCTAAGCAATTCTGGAGGTGCAGAAATTGATGCTTGTAGGAAGGGAGCTCCAAAATATATCATTGTACATTCTAGTCTTGGATGTATTTGTTATTACCCTGTGCCGAACGCTCACAAATCTTCCGTTTGTTAGAGCCTTCACAAATAAAAATTAATATCAGTGTACAATTTTTTTGGTTAAACCATATGATCTGTTGAGTCATTGAATGAATCATATGATCTGTTGCTCCAGTTTCAATGATCCAATCATTGGACTTAAATGCTTTCCTATCGACTATATGTGTAGAAAAAATTGAGTGTGATAAATTTGGAGGAATCCAGTAGGGATTACCTGAGAAGTTTGACTGAAAAGAAGGTGATGATGAAGAAGTAGGAGCAGAAGTAGTTGGATTGGATGAAACAGGAGCCATAACAAAAGCTGCCTGATGAGCTGGTAAAGTGCTAAAGCCTAATCCTGATGCCTTAAGATCCTTCATAAGGTTAATAAGCTGCTCACATTGAAGTTGGCTTATAGGATACTTAGGCAAAGAAGCTTGTGACATTGAACCAAAAGAGTTTTGAAGTGTATATGCCATATCAGACTGACCACCAGCATTAGGAAAACCACCACTATTTTGGAAGAACTGTGAGGTAGCAAAACCATCTACACCTCCAGGATTACCATTACTAGTGGGCAAGATTGCTGAAACCTGATTAGCCAAGGGTGTTACTCCCTTTAGGCTTATACCCTAGAGGATAGCCATGCAATTTGTAGCATTTGTCAACTATGTGACCAACAAGTCCACAATAGGTACAAGTTGGCCTTTCCTTCTTAGAATTTCCTTTCTTTCCACCATGAAATCCTTGGTTATGACCTTGAAAATTTCCTTGAAAATTTTGGATATTATTGGCATACATGACAGTAGCCTCAATAGGATAAACCATATTACCATCATGACCTATGCTTCTTCTCTTCTCTTCTTGCAAGATCAAGGAACAAACTTTGCTAATAGAGGGAAAATGTTCAATTAACAGAATTTGACAAATAATGTTCCCATAACTGTCATTCAATCCCATCAAAAATCGAAAAACATGTTCTTTATGTTGAGCATCCAATTGAGAGGACTTAAATCCACATGTACAAGCATATGTACATACAGTAAAAGGCTGATAATTGATGAATTCATCCCAAAGTATCTTGAATTTGGTAAATAGGAACTCAATGAGAGTGATCCTTGATATCATTCCATAAATCCTTAGCAGTGTTGATATACATGACACTTGCCTTGAGCTCCAAACTCAGAGAATTGGTCAGCCATGAGAGAACTGTGGTGTTACATCTGCTCCAAGTGTTGAACAACGGAGAAGATGGTTTGGCTCTGGAGTTGAACCATTCACAAAGCCAAACTTGTTTCTGGCACTCAAAGCCAAGAACACTGACCTTGCCCAACTCATGTAGTTCTCAGGTCCAGTTAATGGCTGTGATGTGAGGATGATTCCAGGACTCTCTATCCCTGGCAAGAAGTAAGGATAGTTCGCAGACTCATCAGCCAATAAAGCACTGGAAGAAGGAACAAACTGAGTTGAATTGGAAGAGAATTGTTAACAGCGGAATCAAACGCCATGGATGAGCAAATCAAGCTCTAATACCATGTAAAGAAAAGAGTTTCTAGAAACTACCAGGACTTCAAAGAAAATTGGGGAGAGAGAGAAAGAGAGAGAGAAAACTCTAATTGAAAGATTCTAATTGATTGATTATGAGAAAGATACAAAATACATAAATATCTTCTTGCTTTATATACACAAAACAGAGAAAGCAAAGAAGCGGGAAATTAGGATTTTTCCTAACTAACTTCTAACTGCCTACACTTCCACCATTGAGTGAGTGATAGCTAGCTCTCTTATCAACTTAATCCACCTTTGCCTTTTCTTCTCACGTGCGAGCTTTGTTGTTTGTGTGTGTTCATTAATCCAAACGCTGCCAATTTTCTTTACTGCCTAATGTCTGACTACAAAACCTTTGGATGTCGTTTTGCTTAGAGGATCCTGTAGGATTTTTAAATTTGACAGTTTTTTGGATAAAATTTGTTCCACTTGAAATGAAAACATTATTGAATATTGAAAACAGTTTATGGATGGTTATATCTCCTTACCTATGAATATAATAAATGATTCTAACTTTCACTTTCAATGTCTTCTTCTTTTTTAACTTTCTTAGAAACACTAAAAATCTGTTGGGACTTTTCCAAAATTGCTATTTTTAGAACCTAATAAATTTGGTTGTATTCAGTAGACAAATTTATAGTAACCTTTTAGCAACTATTGTGTGGGTGCATACATTGTCTAAGGAAAGCATTTCATTATGGCTCCAAATTATCAAGTGTTTTGTTTGATTATTGAATCACTATAATTTTTTAATTATATTTTTCAGTACAGAAAATGATATGTTTAGTCCCATTTTTTTTTTCTTTTGATGTCAAAAGCATTAATTCCTTTTTAGTATAGGGGGAGTGACAAAAAATGTGGCAAACAAATGAAAAAACAAAATTAATAGAATCTCGGACGTACGAGAGTGGTATGTAAGATGTATGAGAGTATCAAGTTTCTTTTTATCAAAATTAATTGAAAGTTGTACGAAACTCGAACTTACAAGCGTTGTACAAGATTATGCAGAATTTACAAATTTGACAATTTTTGGGCCAAAAGTTGTACAACCTGAAATGAAAACTAATGTGAATTTTGGAACAGAGATAGAGATTTGAGAGATGACCAAAGAACCATTAATGTTTCTCAAGAGACTCTAGTAAAAACAAAAATTAAATTAATCTCAAAATGCTAAACCCTCTCTGACAACAGTTGAAAATTAGCACCATAGGCAGACGCAGCCACCAGCAGCAGCGCACTAGTAGCAAACTACTTAAAATGTACTTTTGAAAAATACCAAAAATATTCGAAAATTAAATAAAAAAACCCCAGCTTCAGTTTATAGCCCTAAATAAATTTATTGTTGTCCAACCAACTTTATATAAACTCAAATTATATAACATGTAGCAGTGAACTATTACACAAAGTATGAGAATTAAAGACCCGCTATGGATCTCCAATCCTATGGTACTCATCAGACAGACCAAAACGACTCCCTAAAAGAAAGAGCAAAGACTCCAACCATTACAGTTATTCAAATAAAAATATAAAGACTACAACTCGTCTCTAAAACGACTACACAATTCAATTAAGACTTATTAGAATTGAAATAATACTCATTCTTCGTCCAAATTCTAATTCTTGAAACCATCAAGATGTGTAGCCGCAAGACCTTGTGAGTATAATTTTTCCTTGTAGGCTTTCCAAGTGAAGGTCCTGTAGAGAGAGTGGCCAATGGGTCTAAGCAATTCTGGCGGTGCAGAAATTGATGCTTGCAGGGAGGGTGCTCCAAAATATATCATTGGCATTCTAGGCTTGGATGTATTTGTTAATTCCCTGTGCCGGATGCTCACAAATCTTCCGTTTGTTAGAGCCTTCACAAATAAAAATTAATATCAGTGCACAATTTTTTTGGTTAAAAAGAAGACAAGAAGATCAAAAATTACATTTTAAATGACCTAGAGAAAGAAAGAGAGTATCAACTTGTAACATGTCACCCACAATAGCCCAAAAGGCATTGGGGTCAGCTGGGACACTAATCCACGCATCCTTTTCAACAAGAATTTGGAGGCCAGCAACATCGTTTGATGTAAGAATGCTCAAGAGCTGAGGGTCAGAATGTTCTCCAAACCCAATATCATCATCTTTAGAAGTGGGTAGATAGTAATTAAGCCTGAGGAGTGAGTCACTCTCTACGTCCCTAATCAGCCCACTGAAAACCGATTTGTCCTTGACATATAGCCCCTCTGCTATCAGCTCTAATAACTCACATGTTAGATCCCTAACTGCTTGGATGTAATGATTTACGGTAGAACTGTTGTGTCATAAGACATCACATGTTAGCTGAGAAAGATTAATATGTGAAGATAGAAGTATATTACAAAGGAACAAGGCTGAGAAACAGAAGAATTAAAGAAAGTAACATTAAAATTTTGGCATATTGGTTGGAGAAGTTGTGATAATATACCATTGGCTGGAGATGCTGTGATAATATACCATTTTTCAACTTTAAGACTATGTAGAGTACATATAAGTATTTTTCTCTTCATTATATTAAACGAAAATTTTTTTATATAAGAATTTTTTTTTTCTTCATTATATTAGACTATATAGAGTACATATAAGAATTTTTCTCTTCATATACAAAGCAAATTCTAAATCTAAAAGAATATGATGCAACAACAACATTTATACAAAATCAAAAAAACAACTTAACACTTATATTATATTTTATATGTTAATCAAATTTATACAAAACCAAAAAAACAACTTAACACTTGCATTATATTTTATAAGAAGAATATGATGCAACCGTTGCCAACTTTCCATGCATATTACAATAAGTTATAACATATTATATACCTGAATCGTGAAGGATCATCAGAAATGGTAATGGATTTTTCTGCAATGTACGATGGGTGAGTACTAAGTAAAAGATACTCAAGCTCTCCTTTATCTCCAAGGGTACCTATATTCCTGTGGCCATAGCCAAGAGGATTGGCCGGGCTAGCTTGGGCAGCTTCTTGTTTTACAAACGTTGGTTTAGCAAAGAAACTAAACCCTTCTTGTTGTACTTTTTCTATAATGTCCTTTGGGACACCATGGTTGATCACCTTGAAAAACCCAAATTGATCACATGCCTCAACAATGCTCTTTGACACATTTGATCTATGGTCCCAAAGGTCGATGGTAGGAAGGTTTTTGGAGCCAAGTGGGGTTCGAGAGGACGTCATCATGTTAAATTTCGAAGGAAGTACAAGAAAATGAAAATATGGGAAATGAAAGTAAAATAGTGAAGAAGTTGTGTTGGTAATGATGAGTTTAGAAAGAGATGAATTGATAAACATCAACAAGAAAATATGAAAAAGTTAAAGAAAATGGTAGTGGAGGGCGAAAATCTAGAAGGTTTTTTCTGAAGGCAAAAATTTCAATTTCTCAACATATTGATTCTCAAGGTGTATTAACAACTTGACATGACCATCCGGGCAAAAGAGAAGTTCTCAAAATAGGAAGGTTTTATCTGAAGGCAAAAATTTCAGTTTCTCAACATATTGATTCTCAGGGAGTATTATTAACAACTTGACATAACCATCCGAGCAAAAAGGAAGTCCTCAAAATAGAAAGGTTTTATCTGAAGGCAAAAATTACAGTTTCTCAACATATTGATTCTCAGAGAGTATTATTAACAACTTGACATGACCATCTGGGCAAAAAATCCTCAAAATAGGAATGTTTTATCTGAAGGCAAAAATTACAGTTTCTCAACATATTGATTCTCAGGGAGTATTGATAACTTGACATGACCATCGGGCAAAAAAGAAGTCCATATTTTGTTAGGGACAAAATTAATGCACCCATACAACGTCAGCTCTCTTCATGTTGCCAAAAAAAACAAAAAAAACCAGCGTTGCTCTCTTCAGTTAGCCAAAAAAGGAATTTTAAGAACCATTGGCAAAGACAAAACAAATTAATTCTGTCAGAATCTGAGATTAGTGGTCTCGCAACTATAATTGATGGTTGGGCTTCAGAGTAAAAAAAAAAAAAAAATAATAATTTTAATCGCTAAATAAATAAAAGAATGTAAGAAAATTTTGTGGGACGAAAGTGGATAATGGCATCAAAGTGAGATAATTATTGCATATGATCTCAATCCAATCATTCACTATTATTGACTATAGATAACTTTTTGTTATAAATAAACTCACAATTTTTGTCACAAGTCACAATCTATTACTTTTTATCTTTTTATGGTTGGGGTAGTTAGAAACAAATAAATTACAGAACCAAAAAAGACCAAAATGTCCCTTAGGATGTGTGGCCCCATTTTTAAATCTATCCAGATCAGATGTACACATAAAAGAAAAAAAAAAAAAAAAATGAAAGATTGAGCTACTTAAGTGCATTCACTTTCCTGCAACTGCGGTCATCACTCATCATCTCATAGTAATTAGCATAGCACCTATTGTAAATTTGGTTTTAGACCTCATTAAAAACTCAACTGGGTTTATTGCCTACGCTAGCTTTTGACAATGGCCGTAGAGAGAGAAAGTGATAACTTCCTATAAGTAGTTGGAGTATTAGCATTGGGGATTGCAAATGCCAAATGTAAGGAGAATTTGGCAATTCAAGCCCCAAAGCACTCAACATTGGGGATTGTAAAACCCAAGTATGGCAAATATTTTTGCAATACTGCTATAGTGCAATTCTACCTTTAGAATTGCATTGTAGTAGTATTCTAAAAAAAAAAAAAAATTATTCTCTTTTCCCCCCGAAATTTCTCTCTTCTCTCTCATTATTTTTATTTTCTTCTCTCTCATCTGTCTCTGTTTCTCCATTAGCTCTCTCCTCTCTTTAGACCCAAACCTCACACACCATCCTCCATCGTTGAAGCTTCACCAAGCCTCTCACCCTTTCCATCGCTGAAGACACGACCTCTCTCTCATCTCTAATTTCACTGTAGCTCAACCGATTCACCCTCACCCATCTCTGTCGCCGAAGCTTCACACGGCCTTTCTCTCATCTCTTATCGCACTGTAGCTCAACCAATTCACCCTCACTCATCTCCATCGCTGAAGCTTCACATGGCTTCTCTCTCAATTCTCACTATAGCTCAACCGATTCACCCTCACCCATCTCCAAATCCCTTTGCCGATTTAATCATCTCATAAACCCAACACTCTAGATAGCTCTACCCATTTAACTCTTCACTCTATCACTCTCTCTTCAAACTGAGATTCTCAAGGGTTATATGGGTTTGGGTTAAGATTTTGCAAAAACGAAGCTCCGTCGGTGTTAGGGGATTCAGCTTCGTCGGTGTTGGTGCTGATTGTAAGGTGGGTGTGATCAATGTATTAGAGTTTTTGTGTTTCTTTTCTCTCTCTGCAAGAAAAAGAGGGATTCAGCTTATGTTTGTGTTTGGGTTTTGATCAAAGATTGGTTGTTGATGTTTGCAGAGGTGAGATTCAGCTTCATCACGAGGGGTTTTTGCTCTCTGGCACGGGATTAGCATCTTCAGAAAGTTTGTTTAGGTTCATCTTCAATTACTAGTAAGTTTATCTCTCTATCTATTTCTCTCCCTTCTCTCTTTTCTCTTTGTTTCTGTACCCCTCTGTAAAACCGTTCTTTGATAAGCTTTTTTTTCCCTCACAAATCATTCAACAACTCCTCCTTTCTACCAAAATCCCAGTTTTATTCGGTGTTCTTGTATTCTATTAATATTTGGCTGTGTACAGGGCTAGTATTTCTGTAACAAAAAATTACTGTAGTATAGTCGAAATATATTGATTAGGAGCTGTCAACATATATTGTTTTGATTAGGAGTTGTCAACATATATTGTAGGATGTTGCTAAATGTGAGAAGTTGCCACCAAAATATTATGATTAGCTTATACTGATTGTAAAGATACAAATAGGAATTGACTTCATACACTAACTGTTTTAAGTTCCCTATTTAAAAGGGATGGTTATACAAGAAGACATTGAACAATATGGTAATTTCTTACAAGGGAATTCTGATTTTGTGGAACCATTTTTAAATGGGTCTCAAAATCCTTCAATGCCCATCTAGTCTTTACTGGAAGTTGAAATTTTCACCTCTAATTCAACAATACGTGGTGGCAACTTCAGTGTAGATGAGGACCTCCTCCTCATCTCTGCATGGCTTAACATTAGCACGGATGCCGTGCATGGTATTGAACAAAAGGGTAAAAAATTTTGGGAGAAAATTTGGCAATACTTTTGCGAGAACAATACTTACGGTTCTATATGTGTGTGTGTGTGTGTGTGTGTGTGTGTGTGTGTGTGGATCATTAAAGTTGGCAGGTTGAATACATTAATATTTGATAGGATGCATCTATAAATATGTATGTAGATTTTACATTGATATTTGGTAAGTTTGATGGAATATATATGTATGTGGATTTTTAAAGTTGGCAAGTTTAAGTACATTGATATTTGACATGTTCTTTCTCAAGAAAAAAAAAATGATAGGTTCTTTCTAAAAAAAAAAAAAAAATTGGCAGGTTCTTTCTCAAAAAAAAAAAAAAAAAAAAATATTGGCAGGTTGTTTGGAATAGTTGTTGAATTTGAAAAAAAAAAAAAAAAAAAAAGGATTGCTAGAAGGAAATGATAAATGGGATTTGACCGCTGAAATCAAAATCACTGTTGGAAAAAAAATTACTGTTGAAAAGCCCAGGAAAATGTGACCGTTGGAATCATTCTAAGTCCGAAAAAAAGTGACGGTTGGAAAGTAATAATAAAAAAAGTTTAAAAAAAATATTTTAATAAAATGGTAAAATAATAAAGTTTTGAGTTGTTTGGTATATTGTAAAATGATATGGTATAATTGATAAAGTAACTTTTTGAGATGATAAAATGAGATAAAGTAGCATTTCTTGATGTGAATGCTCTTAGTCTATTTTAGAACACCAATGACATGGTAAGTGGTGCCCTTTTAACCATTATATAAAAATCTACTGTTAAAAAAAAATAAAAATAAATGTGTAATTGGAATCCATCCCAAACAAATTCAATTTAGTATAATAAAAAATTTCTCATAAAAAGTAAAAATAAAAAAAATTAAGTCTTAAAATATTCAATATTGTCAAATAATCTTTTGTTAATCTTATATAATCTTACAAGACATCTAAGTAAAAGTTATCATGTTAATTTCATAAAATATAGAAGAAAAAAAAAATATTGGGTCAATAACTTTAGTATATGTATGTACATGGACATGCAAAAATTTGTTTATATGTAATTTTCTTTTTAATTGTTTCCATTCTATAGCTGATCCTTGAACACAAATTCTTAATTTTGTCCACGCTTTTACGTAAGAATATAGTTCTTTTATATAAGAAAAAAAATCAAATAAATAGAGGAGTCGTTAAATAATTGAATCACGTAAAGTAATTAAAATACATTTTATTTGTCACCAATAAATAAGATAGAGGATGATGAAGATTAAATAGAAGAGATAGAGGATGATAAAAAAAAAAAAAAAAAAAAAAAATCAAAACACTCTCACTGTTCCAATGGTCAAATGTAAAACAATGTCATGTGTCATCTGTTAGTCATTATAATAGTGATGGCAAAACGGTGCCGTTAGTTGTTAAAAGAAGACCGCGTCGTTTAGCTTAGAAGCTTTATACTATAGAATTAGAACGGTGACATTTTGCTATGGATAGGAACAGTGTATTAGTGAGTTCATTACATTAGCAGTTGGTTATTTTCAGATCCAAAATGGGATTTTTTTTTTTTTTTTGGTAACCTTGAGTGGGGAAGAGTCGGAAGAGACAAGGGAGTTCAAAGGTTGAAGTTGTAAGAGCCAAGCTTATTAAAGGGCATTTTGGTATTCATCTAAAAGAATTTGCTTTTCCCATCTTCTATGACACACACATGCGTAGTAGTCAGCATTTTCTCCCCTGACTAGTAGTGACTACTGATACTAAACCATGACAATGCAAATGCAAGGACAACAATTACATACCTACAGAATCTTTATCATAGGCTCATAGCCTCCTATATGATGAGCTGTGAACTATAGAGAATCTTTATTAGAATTTGCTACATGTGACAAGTTGTGAACGATGAAGAAAAATATAGTAAGTATATATTTTTACCGCATATAATTACAAGTTAGGACAAAAGTTGTAAACACTGGTGCATAAAATGTAACTCCATGAATTTTAGCCCACTCAATGTTCGTTATTCATTGAAAAAGCATAACACCCATGAGGGCCATGACACAACCATCATCAACGTAACTATCTAAACAAAACATATCAAGACTCTATATGCTATAATAAGCTATTTGTCATTTTCAAATGAACTCATTACTTTATTCCATTGCTCATAATTACATCAAATAATTGTGAAGATGTGTGTGTGGAATAGTTGTGGCTCTATCATTTTTCAAATGCCAATGCATTTTGTACAACGCTGATGATAAGAGTGGAGAAAATAAAGTTACTGGTATGATGTTGCCTACATCTTGAATTATTTTCCAGAAAAACACACAATTTTAGGAACTGACTTTAATTAATGGTCATTTGTCCCCATCTTATCTACCGTCTAGTTCACTCAACTATATTCTCTTCTTCAAATCCAAATTGTCATCTCGAGTCTTGAACAAGACAAAAAGTAATCTATGTGATGACAAATGACATTAGGTAAAAGAAAAAAAAAAAAAAATGAAAGAGAGAGAGAGAGAGAGAGATACAAAGAGACAACACAAGAAGACCATGCTTGAACAAATCCACATCCAAACATACTATAATACAATTTTTGTTATAATTTATTCACGTGACAAGTTGTAAGTAGTGGAATAAAAGTGGTGGGTCAATAATTCTACCACTTACACTTTACCACATGAACAAATTGTGGTGAAGTTATGTCAAAAATTGTGGTCTTAGCATTATTTATCATTTTTAGGTATGTGAGAAAGTAACAAAAATTCTAGACCATAACTTGTTACATATGTTTTGCCACAATCTTTATATGTGGCTTAATATGTGGCTTAATGTGAGTGATGAAGAAAAAATTCTGGTACTAAGGCTGCGTTCGTTTGGAAGGAAAATAGAGAGGATGGAAAATAGAGGATGGAAAACAGGGTGGAAAATGCTGTTTTTCACTGTTCGTTTGGGGAAGGAAAATAGGGAGGATGGAAAACTCGAGAGAAAGTTTTCTCTCCAGGCCCACTTTTTTTTTTTTTTTCCTTCAAAATCGGAAGGAAAATCTGGAAATAAAAGTTCTATAGTAGCTATTTTACAAAAATACCCTATTTCTACCTATTTTTTTCAACGTTTTTTTTCTTCTTCTTTTTTTTCTTCTTTTTTTTTTTTCTATTTCTTTCAACGTTGACATGAGAAATTTTTTTTTTTTCTTCTGTTCAACGTTAACAACAACGTTGAACTGAAACTTTTTTTTTTTTTCTTCTGTTCAACGTTAACAACGTTGAACTGAAACTTTTTTTTTTCTTCTGTTCAACGTTAACAACGTTGAACTGAAACTTTTTTTTTTTTTATCTTTTCTTTTTAACGTTACTGAATAACATTGGTTTTTTTTTTTTTTTTTCTCTTCAACGTCACTGAACAACTATGTTTTTGTTTTTATTTTTCTTTTCTTTTCTTTTCTTTTCTTTTCTTTTCAACTATACTGAACAATGTTTTTTTTTTTCTTTTCAACATTACTGAATGTTGTTTTTTTTTTTCAACATGATCTGATCTAATTTTTACATTATAATAATATAAATTTATATATATGATGTGATAAATTTTATATTATTTAATAATTAGAAATAAATCTATTTCTTACATATTATATAACAAGGGTATAATAATCAATTTATATAAATTACATTTTCCATCCTTTCCTTTTTCTCTCCAACCGAACACAAAAGTTTTCCATCCTCCCACTTTTCCACTCCCCCAACCGAACACACAAGAGGGAAAACTAAATATTTTCCATCCTCTCACAATTTTCCATCCTCCCACTTTTCCACTCCTCCAACCGAACAGACCCTAAAAGTATTGGAGGAAGTAATTGCAAGCGTGTTTTTATGTTAAAGAGTAATAATATTTTAAGTTTTTATTTTAAAAAAATCTTTTAACCTTTTCATTTTCGAAAACATTGATCATATATATTTTTTCTATAATCAGTTTTTTTTTTTTTTGGGCTAGTTATTAATATCATAAATTATGCCCAGATGTTTCTATATAAAAAAAAAAATTATGCCTAGATAAATATGAAGTTATAAACTTCACATAGACCTATGCCGTCGTCATTTTTATTAGCACACATAACAAAATGCCACTTTCAAATACACAACTTAAGAAATATGTTCTTAAAAGTTATTGTGAAAAAATTATTTTAGGTGATTTCAACAATTTAAACATATGTTTGGTTAATACAACTACGTATGATGAGATGACATGTGTTAGATTTTAATTGAAGAACAAAAAATAAAATGTATTTTGGAACATTTAACATATACAAAACATCGATCTACCAAATCCAAAACGTACAAATGTATTCAGTCCTACAAAAGAGTTACAACTCTAAGGTAAAATTGTATTTTACCATCGTAAAATATACTTTCAATTACACTTTGTACCTTAAAATTTTCAAATGCACGTTTTACACTATAAATTATGATTATTGTTATATTTTATACTCTGACATCAAGTTTACTGTTAACTTGAATGGAAAAATATAAGATCACGTGAAAAACCTAATTACCTCTCTGCTCCATCCTTTAAAAATAAATGAGAAATTATACTTTATTAACTTAAACTATGTTCCTTATTACACTTTGTACCTTAAACTTTGATTTTCCATCCAAGTTTACAACGGATGCAAAGTATAATAAGGGTTATAGTTTATGATGCAAAAACGTGCATTCGAAATATTTTTTGGTGCAAAGTGTAATATAAGGAATAGTTTAAGGTGGTAAAATTTAATTTTTTTCCAATTCTAAAATATGATTTATAAAGGAAACATTAAAAAAATGAAAAATAAAAGTTAAATGTAGAGGATGAACTATAAATTACATACTTATGCTTCAAATTCCCTGCTATAACATATAGCATGTGTTAAGTTGTAATTTTTCCATGTTTTTAGTTGGCTTTATTTTGTGTTAGTTTGCTTGTAATACATCTAGTTCCTTGCATATTGTAGGATTTTAATGCATATGGGTTTAGCTTAGAGTTGGTGAAGAATTGCACATTCGGTGGAACTCAAGTCTGACTTGTGAATAGCTCAAAATTGTAACACCCACAAATGGACACATGAGGAGCACGTGAGGAATTTCAAAAGTCAGTTGCAGTTGTATTGACTTGCGAGTAGCAATTGCCCCTTATCCCTAAGTTCGGTTAAATGTATCAACTATTAAATCACGTGACTCGTTAAATTATTTAAACAAGTCACATGATTATTAAGTATATTATGTAATTATTATAAATACTCATTTGACTGGCCATGTAATAATTTTGGATGGAAATTTTGTCCAGTTATCTCCAGGAGTTCACATATAAATCTAATATCTATACATGGTGATACTTGATTTCTTTTAAAACTGCTATGGTTGCCATTGCTACATAAATCACTAGGCCTTTCTTTTATATATACACATTTGGCTAGCCAATGTTGTTTTTGAAATTCATTGAAAAATTAACTGCAGAAACAGTGCGGCAAATAAATCTCGAGACAGAGACAATTTTCAATTGGAAAAAGATATATTGATTGTATATACAATATCCGAAATATACAACTCTTTCCTCCCTAAAGCCATTCTTGGCCAAAAATTCCTCCCATCCCTCATACTATGCTCCCTCCCAATACCAATGACTTAAACCAACATCTCCCTAACCTCGTGCAATTATGAAAGCGAAGTGGAGACAAAAATTCAAAAAATAAAAAAGGCAAAAAGGACAGAAAAAAACTAAAGAGGACAATGTCAAAATTTTAGTCCCAACTTTCGTCTAATAATATATGGTATGCACATAGGGAGCAGAGTTGGGTTTAGCCTTTAAGCTTTGCCAAGAATTGGTTCAAATTGTATTCTTCGGTATACTGTGAATGATCCCAGAGTTCCTCGAGTCCACCGAGGATGGCTTTTAACCCTTTTCCACTGCCCACCAATTTTGTATCTTCATCAACATTTCTATCTGAATTCTTCGGTACAGAAGCTCCCTATATATATCAAATAAATGTTCCACATGTCACAACCCAACTTAGAAAATTTTAAAGGAAAAGAAGCATGTCGAATTGATAAAAGAAAATACAAATTTTATGCAAGCAGAGCAAAACACACACACACACACACACACACACAACTCATATCCTCTGGACAAAATAAGACCCAAGTAAAAAAGAAACTGAAGTATCAAAACACACAACTCATTCTTCTGGACAAAAATAAGATCCAAGCCAAAAAAAAAAAGTATCAACACCCTCTCCTAAATTGGATTTTTCCTAGTGAATCAAGGTCCAGTATTTGATCAATTTGTCATCCATTAAAGCTTAGTTATGAATTGAGCTGAACATTAAAAATAACAAGGCGAAGAACATGTTCAACAGAGTGCAGTGAGCAATACCTTGTTAGAGGGTTCTACTGATGCAAATAGATCAAGCAATTGGTCTGTGTTCATAGTTTTCATACTAGCGTTCTCTGCATTAATGACAGCATTAGCAACTGAAACTTTGAACCTTTGGAGGCTCATAACTTTCTCTTCCACAGTGCCACGCATTATGAGTCGATGGACATTCACGACTTTCCGCTGACCTAACCTGTGTGCCCTGTCCATTGCCTGTGCAAGTGAAAATACATTAGATGAGCATACTTGTTATGATGGAACTAACAATAGTTCTGTCTACCCCTTCCCCCCTAGAACACAAGTGCCCAAAGTTGCATTCCCTTGGAGAAAGAAATAAGACGTCAGAAACAACAGACAACTATAATTACCTGATGATCTCGCATTGGATTCCAATCATGCTCCATGAAAATCAGGGTGTCTGCAGATGTTAGGTTCAAACCAAGCCCACCAACTGCAAAGAGTTATTAGAATCAACTTCCATCCTAATGGAATCTCAATGTTAAAAGAAAAGGCAAATAGAACTTACCATGTGTTGTAAGTAGTAGGGCATCAATAGTAGGGTCAGAATTAAATGTTTTGACAATGTCAAAACGTTTTTCAGGCTCAACTGATCCATCCAACCGCAGATATGTGACACTGCTTTGAAAAGCAACATAAGTAAAACCATTAGAACAACGAATGCACCAATAGACATAGCATGACTCATATTTATGCAGTTGCATGATTGATTTGAGAAAGGAAAAAGAAAATATAAACCAAAAGGGGATACATAAAGAATATAATATAATTATAATTAAATATCAATACAAAAAAATATAATATAATTAGAATCAAATATAAATATATTTGAAACAGTATAGTCATTAAATAAAATAATTTTCTATTTTAATCATGATTTTTCCCGGTTGACAACTTACAAACAATCCCTGATCTAATTCTCAATTTCTAGTGTGCCATCCACTTCCAATATTATTTATTTATTTATTTTTTATTTATTATTATTATTATTATTATTATTATTTTAGAAGTGAGTAGTATTATTTATTCAAAAAAATAACTTTATGTTCATGATGAATGAACAAAAAAGTATCTAGAAGGTTACAACAAAATCATATAAGAAAATGAGTCCTGAAACTCCAAAACAGAATGAGCATTGGTGATACCCCACGCTTGGGACCAATAAATTTCAAATGCATATGAAAATTTGCCGACTAAAGAAAAGAACATAGTATTGACATCACCTTCTTTCAACTAAAGGACTCTAGATTTTTGCCTCCAACTTGATTCTTTCATCCATGAAATCTTTTCTAAGTCCATCCTCAATTAGCCTCTACCATCCCTTTCTTTGTTATATAGGTTACCCTCCTCCAAATCCAGCCTAGATAGCTCAACCAACGTGCTCTATTTTATTGCACTTCTATATCCCTAAATACTCTCCTTATTCAACTTTTTCTCTGATCACCTTTCAATTTGTAAAGCTTCTTGACAGGAACAAAACTAGCTAAGCCTGCCAAGCAGCTATTCCATCACTCCTTTATTTTATCAACCATGCCAAGTTCCTTTAATCACATTCTCAAATTAAAACAGACTTCCACCCTTCTCAAACCACCATAATCTAACAACATAGGATAATAATATGAAACAAGCTGAGGGAAGAACCACTGAACTACATTTTGATAATAATCCTCCCTCAACATCAAAGACAAAAATCGGTCAATGTGAGGAATAGAAGGTTGATCTTGATTATTTCTACCTGTAAAAGAGCCCACTTCTTGTGAAAAATGGAGCAATTTTAACTAATTAATAGAATCTGTAAAACTATTATGGTTAAAGACAACTCAGACAGTACGAGAATCTCACTGCATTGAAGTCCTACTGTATGCACCAAGCTGTTATCCATCCCCCCTTTAACCATTCTTCCCATAAATTTAATCTCAGCCCATCATTATTTGGTCCCTAGACACCCCGAAAACACCCCCTTTGAAATTATCCTCCACATTCCAAAATAAGTGAAAGACCAAAAGATTCACCCACTGTCCAATGAACTTCCCCTGCCACTCATTTATTCAATATGATAAGAATTCCACCTGCTTTGATGTTCAAGTTTAGGTGCATGTACTAGGGCTTTATGCATGTATGAACTTACAAAAGAAAAAAGTACATATAGTGGAACACAAATTAAAGAATAATATAAATAAGCAAAAATATTTATATTCAGTGAATAACAGAGATAAGGAGACTAACTTCTTCATATGAGTGTGAAACAAATCTCTTTCAATTATGTCTAGAAAGGCCTGCATTAGATTCCATTGTAAATGACATCAGAAAAGCACACGTGTTTAACCTCAACATCACATTAGTCAAACATGGAGTAGTATACATACTTTATGCTGGGCAAATATCAAAACTCTGTGCTGCCCAACTGCAATGGTACCTTCAGAACTTGAAGCATCAGCACCTATACCACACTCTTCAAGAATCTCCTGAAGAGCAACTAACTTGGGAGAGTGGTGCAGTCTATGAAGTTCTGAAATAACGTCTGAATTTGCAGGTAGGAGTTCTGACAAAAGGGATTTCAATGACTCTGGAACCTTTTCACCGATGGCAAGCAATGGATGACCACAAAGTTTTAGCAAGTACTGAAGTGCCTGAAACATGGAACACAGTACATACATCAGGTCACAGAAACAGAATAAACTTAATAAAACTATGGCTCATATTGCTTTCGAGATGTTATGGGTTCAATCTCTCTTTTGCTAGTTGGGTATTGATGTCCCTACTCCTATGCAGATATATTGTGACAATCAAGCTGTTATCTTGATTGATTAAGCCGTAAACCTTTTTTCCTTTTTCTTACAGTCTCTGCTTCTCTCTATTCTTATCTTCTTCATTCTTGAGTCTCAACCCTATACTCTCATACTTTACAACTCAACCGTGGGAAAGAGTGACTAGTGAAGAAAACATAAACAAATAAATAACCAGGTGACCACAGTACCTGGAAAATATGGGAAGATGCTTTGGTTGAACTACCTCCTTCGCCCTTATCTGCTGAATCATCTAGTTTTACAATACTTGAGATTTCTTGCCTTACATTTGCCCCTGAAAATCGTTCATATAGTTTTAATTGCACAGGGCTCAAGTCACAGTATCTGTCCTGAATAATTTTCTCTGGCAGATCAGACAGGACTTCATCTTTTGTTCGACGGAGAAGGAATGGCATCACCTGTAGAATGGAAAACCCTTCAATTAGAAGAGGATTTTTTTTTTCTCTGATAGGTAATCTTTCAAATAGAAGAGGATGTGTTAATCATTGCATCATATATAAAATATAAAATAAAAACTAAAAAACCAAAAAAAGTGCACCTGTTTGTGCAGTGCTTCCATAGCAAGTACCCCTGCTTCAGCATCCTTGGCAGAACATTTAGAATCTCTAGCTGCTAGCAGTGGTTTTCCATACATGGCTTGGAACTGCAAAAGCCAGATAAAACCAACAAATGTTTTGGGCATTAGACAATAGCATGAAAAAAGATGAAGCTAAGTACAATAGTGACAATACTATCAGAGAGGCTGAAGCCGTAGCAGACAAGCTTAGTTCATCAAATGACAGTGCTGATCAATCAATAATACATCATAGGGAGGCTAGAGCCAGATTATAAAACAACCATTGGTATTTAATACAGCAGCAACTCAAAAGAAATAAATAAAGGCTGAAATTTTTTCCTGTTGTATGTTAGTCACTCCAAACACAGTGCACAAATGGCAATCGACAAGCCATATGCACATGCATGATCCTTAATGCTGTTAATAGACGAGAGAGAGAGAGAGAGAGAGGAACAACTTAAATACTATAACCCATTTTTCCTTTTATGAAAAAAATTAAAATAAATTACAAATAGTGAAAGCTATGCAAATTAAGTTATGAAAATAAGGATAACAAATACTAATTTCTAGTCAATGATTAAATTCTCTAGACATGGTAAAAGCATGCGAAAGATTAAAATCAAGGAATTATAATTACAGAAACAAGAGAGAAAGAAAAGGGGGGGGGGGGGGGAAGAATAGAAAAATAAACTTGTGGCTGGTCAGTGGATGAGTGGAGCCGTGGAGGACAATGAAAGGAAATTCAATATCAAGTCATTGATAGAAAATCTTGAAATCAAGAAGACAGAATCTTTGAATTATATATAATACTATAAACACATCAATATTCGAGGAACATAACCTGCTTGTCAAGCATTCGTTTTTCCTTTTTAATCATAATGCTCAACATCTTTAGTCAATAATTTTTTTTCTTTAAAAAGAGAGGGGGAAAAAAAAAAGATATGTTGAAAAGTAAATGAGAGTCAGGAGGCACAAAATATACCTGTCTCTCTGTTCCAAGAAACCCCGGCATTAGGAAATCAAAGAGAGACCATAAATCCATGATGTTGTTCTGCAACAGAAGGTGAACTATTTCTCAGACAAACTGTTCAAAATTTTTTTAAGGTTCTAACACTGTAACTAACCTGGATTGGCGTTCCACTCAGTATAAGGCGGTGCTGGGCTTTCAACTGCTTTACTGCAAGTGTAATTTTAGATTTTGCATTCTTGATGATGTGACCTTCATCTAAAATACAATAATTCCATAGAAGATGTCCAAGATAATCAATATCTCTACGAACCACATCATATGATGTTATCACAACATTATGCTTATTAAAATGTCCTCGAAGAGAAATGCGCTCTTGAACAGAACCAACATATTGGAGAGTAGATACTACAGAATCATCAATATACTTCTCTATCTCAAAGGCCCAGTGTCCAACAAGGGTTGATGGACATACTATTAAAGATGGTGGAAGATCATCACCGATATTCAGAGTGCGATGCTCAACTATGTCAGATGCCACAATTGCAGATGCTTGAAGTGTCTTACCAAGGCCCATATCATCACATAAGATTCCATGAAGCTTGAATCGTTTTAAAAATGCCAACCAATTTATACCTTCCTGTTGATACCTGGAAACATCAAAAGATCATCATAGCTCAGAATGAGGACTTTAACTCAGATCACAATGAAGGAACATTCAACAGCAGGATCAAACCATAAATAAAAGGAGTTACAAATCTAAGCAGATCAAGCTAGAAAAAAAAAAAAAAAATCCAGTATCCTTAGAAAAATAAAACCAGGCAAATTCTCCTACACTGATGAACCTTCGAAAGGCATTGTTTGCTATCTTGATCCAACCCCTAACTTGAAGGGGTCAAGTTCCCTTTTAGAGGGAAAGAATTGATGGTGCAACCAAAGCGTGGTTAGAGAAACACTATCTGCTTTGAAAGCCTAAGGTTGAGGCAAAGTCCAATAATAAGTATTCATGGTAGTTAATTAAGTTTTATATTTTATTTCAGGTCTAGTTTCCTTATTCTAGAGTCATGGTTTATTTTGGTTAAGTCTGAAATCGTTGGGCATGTGTCATAGTTGTGGGCCTTGAGTTTTATTTAATTGATAAATAAGTCTTATTTTGTTTATGGAACTTTATATGTGGCTTTTGGTTTGATTCAATTTGAGTTTGGTTTCCTAGTCAAAGTAGGAGTTCTAGTTCTATTAAGAGAACTTAACAGGCTATTCCCAAAACCGAACAACACTGACCAGAAAGCAAACCCGCTCCCACCCATACAAACCACAGACCCATAACAATCCAACTGGTGGCCACAACAAACCCAACTTGCCGTTCACCACCCTTGCATTGGAGGCCAGTTGAGGTTCAGCCGTGAAACACCAAACATCAATGCCACAAAACACCAAAACCCAACAACATCAATGCTGCAAATCAAGATCTACCACTGCTGCAATGAAGAAGCCACTGAATGAGCTTTGGCAGTGTAATCGCAGACTGTCAACTCACAAGAGCCACCATGATCGTCAAGCCAGAGAGAAAAAGATTTGTGAATTGAGCAGGATAAACATAAAAATTACTATTAACGGGTTTCAAAACCTAGATCAAATATTTACAAAAATGCGACTGCCTTTTTATCAAAACAAAAAAGGGATCTCAAAGCACCATGGGGCTGTTCTACAAAAATAGTTTTGCACAGTGATTTTGAGAACAAAATTCTGAAGTTGGGTATCTGAAAACAACTTTCCAAACAAGAATTTTTTGTGTGGGACCCACATTTTGTTTTTAAATCAAGAAAACTGGTTTAAAAGTTGGTTACCAAACAGCCAATAATATTTAGGTTCTATTTTTTTTTTATATAAAAAAATATATATAGATTTAGGGAATATGTAAGTATGTTATTGTACTCGAACAAGGAGTAGATCAACAAAATGTTAAGTATTTTGAGTACAGAGTCGTGTTAACTTTATTGTTCTTTCTTCTTTTCCTTCTCTCTCTCTCTCTCTCTCTCCCCCCTTTTTGCTACTTTGTCACTATTTACAAGTACTATTCACGTGCACTGTTCACAGAATGTGAAATAGTTCAATTTCCATTTCTTCTTACCTCTTTTTAACCCTAATCAACTCTTTTTCTCTTCCCTACAAAATACTTTATCTAAAAGGTTCTAAACAAGGTTCTAAACCGTAGATCCACAAATCCTCCAAAAGTAAACAAATTCTCAAATTTGTCATACAATAATTAACAATCTAAGTTGGAAGTTTAATTCCAATTCTTCCCAACAAATAAAAATACTACACTTGGTCACTCCAAGTTTATTATTATTATTACTTTTAAAAATCTAGCAGAAATTTCAAGACTCTTGGTAGAGCATTCAAGGATAAGTATGGGAATCTCCCAAATGAATCAGTTCTGGCTCACCCAAGATGCTAGCTTGGTTACTGATGTAATTAACTTTACATGGCTCCAATATGAGGGTTTTTAACAATAAGTGTTCAGAGTTTGGACCAATGTTTTCTTCTTGATAAGTATGAACCAATGTTTTAAAAACAAAACCATTAAAAGAACCAAAAAAGGGAGAGGTTCAAGGTAAGTTTAAAAGAAAATAATAGAGAGCATAAACAAGCATAAAAAATATTGTATTTAGTAATCCTTCAAGTAAAAATATTATAATCTAAAATAAGACCATTTTTTACACAAATTCATAAGTAGCACATTCACATTCAAAACCAAAATTCTTAAATCATTATGAAAGAATAAATATTGATGGAAAGAGGTGATAAAACAAAATAAAAAATTATTAATCCTCACTAAGAATATAATACAATAGTAAATAATTAAATGACACAACCAACACAACTGGTCTAATGGATAGCATGTTAGACATATTTTGGGCGTTGGCACCCAATCTTTTTTTTTTTTTTAAAGAAATTCTTCCCTGACCTGGTCAAACTGCTAACGGTTCTGTTGTTCGCTGGTCCAACCACAGTTCATAGAGTTCTTCTCACAAAATTACAAAAATAACAATTCCTAACTTCAAAAACCAGCTGGACCTCCAGTTCCCAGTTAACCTGGTCGAACCGGACGGTCGTCCAATTTTAAAATCTATGGTCTGGACCTCCACATATGAGAAAATTATCCTGAAAAACAGGTAACTTCCCATCCTAACCAAATTTGTGCCTATGATTACCACAGAGACAAAAAAATCCATTGTTAGAAAGCATGACATACATACCTTCTCAACGTCACTTTCAGTTCAGTATGAAGCTTGTAATCATCAATATGGGAGTTGTCAAGTAGTTGCTCCAGAAACCGTGCATCTTCAGCATTTCTAGATAAATCTTCATTCACAGCATCAGGTGGGGGAAGGCCACGTGCTAATGGAAGAAGCGGCACAAGGGCAGCAAAACTATGTGTCACACTCTGCCTGACAGACTGATCACTATCGCTCATACACTTCAGAAGAGGAACAACTAACAAAGGAGCGTAAGGGACCAATTCCACACCCAGTCCCTGAACAAGCAAACTAATGAGCATGCCAGCACCCTGTCGGGTATGGACAGATGTCATATCCCCTAACATGGGAATGGCATTTTTAATAACAGCTCCCATCACATCTTTAGTCATTGATTTGGCCATTGAAGTGATGCACCTAGAAGCAGCTAATCTAACAGCAATGTGGGAATGGCAAACACATTTGAAAATGGAAGGCAGAAGGGTGAGTAGCTTTGGTTTCAAAGCCTCATTCAGCATAGGAGCAATGGAACGTACTACCTGCAAATCAGAAATGATATAATGAAATGAGACAACACAAACACACACAGAATATAAGACTAATATCATACACGAACAAGTAATGCAATAGAGATGGGGGAATACTGCCTTGATAAACAATGCAGTTTATGACATGACCAGTACCATGAGCCAGTACTATGCACACAAAGTTAGTGACAACACTCAAACGAAACAATAAAGGACACAAAGCATAATCTGCATAATTAGGAATAGTGGTCAAGGATTCCCCTTCACAGAAAATGTAGAGATGAATTGATGTATTTCTTTTATTGGATTTGGATCCAACTATACGTTTCCTGACAGATCAAAGACCTACTGATCAAGGTAAAAGGAAAATCATATACAGTCCTATTCAGTTTAGGCTTTAAGATGTAGTAATACTTCTTTTTTTACTTAGTTTACAGTCTAGGATTTCTCTCTCAGTTAGATGCATTAGGTGACCCAATTAGTCGATAAAGGATTCATGGAGCAGGCCCGAAATTAGATGGATTTAAGGCTTAATTTAGTCAAACAAAAAGGGAAATGAAGGCTCCACTCATACACTATGATGCTATCTGCACAGAACTTGATTAAAGTTTTCTTCAAGAAATAGAAGAATTCAGCAGTCACACACCAGGTACAATCAAAACCACTTTTGAGACCTCAGCACACAGTAGTTGATATGTAAGGAACTTTAAAATAAGGAATTGAGTAATGGACAGTTACCAAAAAGAAAGTTCTGAAAACTGTTCAAAAAACACATCCTTGATCTCAAGCTACAAGAGAGAATTAGGGATATATCCTACAAATATGAAGGAAAAGAGATGCTGAAAGCTAAGTAAAATAATGCTTTGCTCAAGTTTGTGAAAAACATTTACATGAATACTTATGACTGATGGTCACTTTAAAATGTGGCACTTTAAGAAAGATTCATATGGACACCATCACGAAGTGAAATCCATAAAGCAAAAGTAAAGCAGAATCAAGAACCTAGTTTCAAATAAATATCCAATATCCAAAAGAGGGACAACAGCTGACACTTGAGGCAGAAATGATATATCATTACTTATGATTAATACATTGGTAAAATATATAAAAAAGAGGTCAAACAATAAATATAAAAATTATAATAACCTGAATATTATTTATCAAGGTCTGGGGATCCTTAATGGATTCAATAGCTAGCATGACTTGATTTTCATCTGCAGGACTCGCACCCTCAGTTTTGGAAGGCTTAAGAACTTCGGTAAGGCAGTCCCAAAGTTTAGGAAGCCTCTCAAATAATAAAGCACCAAACTTCTCACAGATATGCCTCAATGCAAGTTCAGACCCACGTCTGCTGATAAAGCCCTCAACCCTTGATCGATCTTCACTTCCAGCCAGCATGTGTACCTTTGACTTCTGTTTACCTATACTAGTTCCAAAGGATAAGAGACCCTGATCATCGATTACCTCCATGGAACTGATGACTCCTGCTTGAGGTGTCTCACAAGGATCCATGCACGTTAAACTACATATATTCTTGATTAACTTATCATTTGGGCTAGGCCTACGTGAAATACAATGAAAAATAAGCTCCGCCAGTGCTGCAGCAGCCTTCTGCTGCAGTATTTCCTCCTTCAGAAGACATGAAAGATAGATTAAGATCATGCAAAAGATGTCTTTACATGGTAAAAAAAAGGCATTCGCACCCAACATGCTACCTGCTCTCTTTTTATGGAAGCCATCAAAGGCAAAATAATTGGATTGAGTCGTGCAGGAAGCTCTGACATCCAGACAACTGCAGCAGCAACTAAGGCAGACACAGTAACATGCAGATTACTCTGCCGATTGTTCCAAAATGTAAGAATGAGCATGTCAAAAAGTACAAGTGAAAAACCATTGGTATCTTTGGGTGAAAATAAAAAACAAAACACAAACTAAGAAACTGATATAAAAATTTCAGAATAATGATTAAAATACAGATTATAAGAGAAGTGGGGGACGGGGGACCAATGTAAAGTTAAAACCATTGAACTTGACCCTGTAGTATAGAGTTTTTTCTATTGGTAAGTTACACATGCACCAAGCAAGTCTTCAACTCACAATCTTACTCTCCATCCCGTTATTATGAGAGGAAGAAGTGCCAATTAAGCTATAACTCTTTGATGACCCAAAAGCATATATAGATCATGAATGCAGCAATTCCGTAGTGACATCAGAAAGAAAATACAGATATCCTTTTTACATTTAACCCTCAAGGGCTTCAAGCAGCATACAAGAATGTAATGTACAGATTAAATATACCTGAACACATTTTAAATATCCTGAAGTTGTCAAAAGTCGTTGTTTTAATGACTCCACATCATCAACAATCTGCGCTCCCAAAGATTCACTACCAACATTATCATTAACCAATGTTGGAACTTTTGATGCAAAATTAATTGCATCATCTGCACTCAAGCTTTCCAAGTCAATTCTGATAGTAGTCAACAAATCCTTAAACATGCCAGGTGACTCAATAGCACGTAATAACTGGGCAGCCTCACTACGCATCTTCGAATATGTTCTTGAAAGCTCAGCATAAGGACGAAGTGAATCCTTTGTAGGGAATGCAGGGTTTGAGCATGCCAACAAATCCAACAGCCATTCTTTGAGATGAGTGGGAACATTAGGTGCAACTACAGAGATTCCTAAGCCATCACTGCTCTCGATTTCTTTAAACCATGAAATAAGAACCATAGATGCCACCTGATGGATTATAGACACAATCAAGATAAGGCGAGAGCAGAGGAGAGGGAGCAAAAGTTGTATTTCTAATCAAACCCAAAAAGTACTAGTACCTGTCTTTGGACCCCAGATGAAGAGGAAAGTGCATTCCACAGTGGATCAATTACATTTTGCATAGACCCCAGATGCAATTTAGAGGCAAAAATCCCCAATGCTGATGCCGTAACCACTCTGGTATTAGTTACTGACATTTCCACGTCAGCACCAACAATTACCTTAACTGGATTGGCAGAAACATCCACATTTCTTTCTTGTGGAACAATGGAAGTTGCAGATTCCAAGACAACATTTCTAAAAGACTCACTTTCAAGTTTCACGGCTCTCATTTTAGCCGCAGCTCTAAAATGACTCTTTCGTGGAAGGGCAACAGGCCAAAACATTTTTGTAGCATCTAATGCTGAACCATATGGAGTTGTTGCAAGTTCTATCCAAGAAGACATATATGACCTAGCAGCATTTTCCAAGTCCCCCACTGGGCACTAGCACCAATCAAAAAGAGAAGAATAAGTTAGAAAGGCAAAGAAAAATATCAGCAAGTAAACATCATAAAATGATAATTAATAGAGGCAGTGCAAAGAAATATGATAAGATTATATATATATATATATATATATATATATATATATATGGGATAAAATTTGAAACTTAAGGCGTCCACTTCATGATGATTGCTCTTTATCATCAAGCTAAGACACCAATGGGTTTCTTTTTTGTGTAAGTGGAATTTGATCCCAAGTTCCTTGTTTTGATGACAAAAGACTTTATTGGTTGACCTAATTGGAACCCACAAATAAAATAGACAAATTTTTCTAATCAGTAAAAAAGTATAAAAACTTGATTAACGAGAGATAATGAGGTCCAAGTACATAGGTAGTATACTACAGAACACTCAAACAAGAAAAGAAAAGAAGGAAAGAAATTAACAAAGAGATATTCTATCTAGAAAGGATATCAAATCTGGACCACACTTGTAGTAATGCGAGAAGGCCTGATTCCAAGAAAATAAAGTGCCAGCCAACTGCGATAAAAACTGATCCACCGAAAGAGTTCCTTTGTCTCCAAATAGTCCACATCAAAAAGGAAGAAATTGCTCTCCAGACAGGCAACCAGCCCTTTTTAACATACAGACCAATCCAAATCAAGTGTAAGTCTAACACCCGTCTAAGCATCACCCCGTTTATACCAAGAAGTCAAACACAAGAAAACCCTTGAGCTCTCTAGCTATCCAGAAGGATAAAAATAAATGGTTGATTGTCTCTCCATCAGAGTTACACAAGCTACACCAGTCAGGGACAACAATGCTCCACTTCCATAAATTGTCTGTTGTGGGAATCTTGCCTTTCATTGTCGCCCACATGAAAAAAGAAACCTAATGTGGGGATCTAGTTCTCCAAATAGCTCACCAAGGGGGAAAAAAAAAAAGAAAAAGAATCCCCACCTGTTCGCAAAGCACTATAGAAAGTACTCACTTTGAATCCCTAAGCTTTAGACAAATCTAAGTCATCCAATCCTCCTGAGACTTGCGTAACTGAACAAAGTATAACTGATCCAGAAATGAATCCAAGGATTCCAGATTTCCAATTCCAAATTATGCACATCTTGAAAAAAAACTGGGTGCCAATGAATTCTGCCATCTGGCTTCAATCAGCAACCATTGTGTCTTTATGTCTAGCAATTAGGAAAAATACAATCTTTAAAAAGCCCATCTCCCCACCAACAATCGTGCCAAAGCTAAACTACATCCCCTAAACCTAATTCACATTTCACCAAATTAGCAAACTCTTCCCAACCCAATATACTTCCAGAGACTCACACCATGTCCCCAACCCCCCAAAAAAACCAAAACAAGTTTGTTCACCAACCACCCGGGAAACTCTGTACTTAGTAGCAAACACTGCGCCATGATACGTCAGCCTCCACCCCAAAATGCCAAAACCATTTACCCAACAGCAGTTCATTAAAAGAAAACAAGCACCTAATCCCCAAACCTCCCACTTGAATGGGATAAGAAACTGGATTCTAATTTACAAGATAAAATTTGAGCTCATCTGTCTATTGACAAGGTAGAATAAGCACTGAAACTTATTCCATTATTCTAACTTGAAAATATAATTTGGTTTAAGCATCACAGCGTAGGAAGTAGGAGATGATATTTATACATATGCAGTTATTAAAGACTCATAGATGAACTTTTCTATCAGGCCAACAAACTTTAGAAACTTGATGCCAAACATTCTTTAAATACAATTAAAATCAAACTCAAAGTACTTCATGCAGGTCTTTTTAAAGATTGTCATTATATCAACCTAACAAAAATAATTTGATCATCAAGCTGATACAGGCTTGTGTTGGTTGTAGATATTCTTTACCTTCAGATTTTAAAATTTTTTTAGCTTTAATAAGAATAAAATTAGGAAATCATGTTTACAACCAAAAAAAAAAAAAAAAGAAGTGTTATATCAAACAATAACATCACAAAATAAAAGTGAAACATAATCATGCATGCTATTTAAAGCATATAAAAAGTTTCAAAAACCTATTAAACCTAATTAACAGTAAGATATTTCAAAGTTAATCAACATTTAAATTGTATTAATCTGAGAAGAAATTGTAATTAATCAACCATGCTTTGCATGCAAAGTGAGGACTAAATCAAACCACAAATAAGGAAAAAAAATACTATGAGTGAAACCGATTTGAAAAAAAAAAAAAATATATATATATATATATATATATATTACATTCAAGACAAAATAAAAATATAGAATATTATTAATAAAATATGAGAAACCAATTTTTTTGTCCCAAGGTCTACAACATATCTCACTTCCTTATTTCATAGTCAAAGGCTTTGGTTTACCCAAAGTAACCGATTCAAAAGAAAATCAAAACAGACAACAGAAAAAAAAGAAAGTAAAAGAAAAGTGCAGCTTATGAAAGTCAACTTCTCATAAATTAAAAACCTGAAGAAGAAGCCTCCAAACCGTCATTGAGCACTGCAAGATTTCCTCATTTGATTCCAGCAGCAAATTCTGATAAACAATCCTAAGGGTATCACCCAAAATAAAAGAAGGCCAAAATGAAGTATTGTAAGGCTCATGAATACTCCTTTTGCTGCCTGCTTCAAGCAACCGCTCCTGCAAATTGAAATATTTTGTGAATCAAATCTTTCGTCTACGGACAAACACTTATTGATAAGCCAACTTAGAAATGTCTGAAGCAAACCGTTGCACAAAATCATAAACATTCCATGTTACAAACATTAGCAACAAAATTATAAAAATTGGACCGAGTATATTTTATTAATAAGTAATTTGCACATGACAGGAATCAGTTTAAAAGAGCATAATTTCTTTTACCAAAGTGCAAATAGCTGAATAACGGACTGATGTGATACTATGCCTCATAAATGGCCATAACCGTGGTGCCAGTGTGGATAACATATAAGGATTTTCCCGTGAAATTATCCCTCCAGCATCTTCACCACAACCAACTTCATTTAGATCAAACTCCTGATTCTCTTTCAACGTCAAAGCTCCAAACATCTTAGGTATCATCTCTTCCTGGGAATAGATTTCCGCCAAAAGATTCATTACACTGCAAACAAGCTTATAAAAATGAATCTCATAAACTTTATTCAATGTCCTAAACTGTCCTGCAGATTTCATAAAGTAGCCACATTGCAGGACTGACCCAAGATTTAACTTCTGACACAAAGTTGTGAATAAAATAACTTATTTATTACAAGTAATCAAGTATATTAAAAGGGCAAAAAAAGGATGAGCAACACTACTACACATTAAGTATGTAAGAGTAACACAAAAATTATTAACATCGGAAGTCTACTAACTCTATAAAATCAATCAAAATGGAGAAAGAAATAATCCATTGCAGTAATCTATCCTACCAAATATATATATATATAGAGAGAGAGAGAGAGAGAGAGAGAGAGAGAGATAGAGAGAGAGAGAGATTTGGGTTCAAATTACACCGGATATAAGTTTAAGCAACAAGAAACATGAATTAAGTTTGCAAAAACTAGATAAAGATGTAAATGTGGCATCAAGGTGTGCACAAACACAGCCAACAAATAACTACAAAAGAAAGAAGGAATGAACAAAAAAAAATCTATCCATACTCAAATGGCTTATATATTTCTCATTACAGACCATGCCTTTTATGGTTAGATATATCAGAAGCAAAACAGAAAAACCCATCACAACCATAATCGTTAAAATTACCTGCTGGTAGATGGGCTTAAATCATCCAAATCAAGTAATATATCCCAAAGTAGCATCACAATTGGATGCAAAACATGATCCTCTAGAGCAACAATAGCAGCCGCTGTGGGTATTAAAGCATCTGCAGCAACTGCTCGAACATCATCATCAGGGTCCTCCAACCCAGTTTTACATGCAGGGAGAATGCTAGAAAGCAAGTCATGAAGCATCTCCTAGATCAACAAAAGAATCAAAAGATATAACTGAAGCATGGATCAAAAGGGGGGGAGACCTTGAATATAGGTAGTACTTGTATTGATGGTTACACGACTGAAAATACAAGCTGAAAATTTGTGACTAAATAAACAAAAATTTACAAGAATCATTAGGCTACATTCCCCTAATTCATCCAATTAATTATGATACTTCTATCACCTTCATCATATTGAAAATAGAATTATTTTTCTCATCTTCTTCAGCCCACAATGGAGCTCCAACTTCATACTTTATCAATAGAACCAAGTCCATAGGGTTTCGGTTAATCGGTAAGAATGCATTATTATATATGATGAAAAAATGTATCCCATGCACAACTGAATGATATTGCCAAGCAAAGAAATCAAATTCAGCCTACTTTCAGGAGTCAGGACAGATATGAGTTTTAAGCACAAAAAAGGCAGCCACATTTAACGGAGAGAGAAAATATTAACAATTTTGAAAGTCCTACCAAGAGCAAGGCCCTTTCTTTCCAGTTTGCAAGATCATTAGATACTGCATTGACCAAGATCCTAATTCTATGGTATGAATGTTAGAAGATAAAAGAAGGTATTTCCTTCTAAGATTGACAACTAGGTTAAGCGAAGAACTCATGAAAATGCCTATAATAAATTTTCAGTTTTTCCAAAAGCTTTGATACGAAATAGTGAATTTAACCATTTAACCAATATTCTAACACTCCCCCTTAGTAAGTAGAGCCCAACACATTGAATTTTAACTCTTTTAAAATTCACATAAAAGGATGACAAGGTTCAAACTCAGAATCACAGGCTTTGATACTATAATAAATTACCAATTCTCTAAAAAGCTTAAGCTAAGAGGAAATGGTGATTTAATCATTTAAGCAATATTCGAAAAATTTCAAACCAAGTTTGGGAAGGTTTCCATTTGGAAGTAAAATTTAATGCTTACATGGATAACAAAAAGAATCTGGATGTTGTAAAGCATTGGCCATTTAGCCTTCAATTTGAGATCAATGAGTTCATCAGATTTCCCATGCCCAGATCAGACAACAAAGACACTGTTGGTGATAGATCAGCTACTCACAACTCTCAATTACGATGCCTACCTACTTCCACAGGGACCTATTATGCAACTTTACCATCATAATAAAAAATAATAATAAATAAAAACTAAAAAAGGGACTTCCTAAGAAGGAAATCTTAAAAAAAATGGATTTAAAGAAACCAATGTGTTTTGTTTATGGACAAAACTAGAATGGAATCATTCCCCCCAAAGTCTAGTAACAAGTGTAGTCACTTGTTCATTTCCGATCTTCTAGATCTTCAGAACAGGGCCATGGAAGAGTGAAGAGACATTTGTGGCTACTTTGGAAATTTGTCCATTCAAGATTTATTTATTGGGTCAATATGAAACCAATTCCATATAATTTTATTGATCTAATACGTGTATTTGAGGATTAAACCAATCACTATTATCCTTGTATCACTGTGTTATAAGAACCTTTCATGATATTCGGCAATCACAAGACTTTTATCCTATTTCTCCACGCTTGTAACAATAAATGGTTACACTGCTGGCATTTGATTTAGAATTAGATGACCCATAATGTTGTCGTGGATGAGAAGTATTGGTGTCATTCTTTTGAGGTCCAATTTGATGTGGAATCGCTGCTTGCATTAGATCCTTGTGATTGCCCTCTAGATGCCACCATATGGCTCGAACTAGACTAGTTAAAGAATGCCCTATTCGGGCCCCTTCCTCGCTGAATTTCAGCAGCCATAACACATTGGTATGCTTGTGAAACATTACAAACATATTGCTGGTTTAACACGTCATGCAAGCTGGTCCACAAGCAGCCAATATATTGTGCCATTTTTTGCTTGTCACTTTCATTTAACTTATTTCTAAGAAGCAAATAAAATTGTTCAGTGTAATCACCAACAGATCTGCCTCTTTTCTGACAATTTTGCAATCTTTGATACATTTACTGCATGTAATTAGATGGTAAAAATGTCTCCATAAGCTTCTTAAGAATCTTCTCCCAATAAGATATCTTAGGTTTGCCTTGTCTTTAAGGCATCATAATAAGCTGATCCCTCCAAGCTGAGGCTCTCCCTTTTAACTTCACCACAACTAGCTTCAGTTTCTTATTTTCTGGTAAATCGTACAAATCAAACACCCCCTCTATTTTTTTGGTGAAGTGGGGGGTGGAGATATGATAAATATCTCTCTAGATCAAACACTCCCTAAAAATTAGACAACCAATCAATAAATACTTCACTATACAAATCACCCCTTAACCTAGGAAACTCCACCATCCCAACACCTATCATCAAAGGGACTAGGTGCTGATCTACTTGGGAGTTCCCACTTGGAAAGAATATTCAAATTCCTCTTCATGCTCATAGCAATCCCCTCAGATTCGTTGCCATCTTGAGAACAATAATCTCTTTGCAAGACACGTTGTGCTAAAGCTTCAATCTGCATTTTAAAATCATCAATCATACCAACCACTACTTCTTGATCAAATGCAACATTCCAATATGGTGGAGGAGCTGGTCCAAGAGGCTGATTCTTTCTCCTTGGCAGCATCTTGCAAATCCTTAGAGAAAATAACCCAAATCCCCACCCATTTCCTTTGGATCAAAACTTGCATTTGATGTTAGAAGTATATGATTAAATGATTAAATTTACCAATCCCAATAGCTTAACTTTTGGAACAATTGATATTTAACACAGTATCAGAGTAAGAGATCCTAAGTTCCACTCTTCCTCCCATTTTAAATCCCACATGTTGGGCCTCACCTATTAAAAGGGAATTCGAGCCCACACATGAAGGAAAATATTAAAAGTATGTGGTTAAATGATTAAATTTATCATATCCCAACAACTTAAGCTTTTGAGATAATTGGTAATTTAATAAATACCAACTGATGCAATTCAAAATATGAGTAAAAGAAAAAGAGAGCTTATGAAGGGATATCGGAGAGCTAGTTCAAGTTATCAAACTAGCAAGAACACTCAAGCTCAATCCCTAAGAAAATTGGAGAGGAAAAGTCACAAATATTGGTTGAAAGTTCATTCAATTCTCTAGAAAAAGTTGTCGATACAACTTCAGAAAACTCCTAAAAAAAGTCAAGTTGCTGTGCTAGCTTAGGTGCAATCACAATCACTAATTCAAATGTAAAATAATGCTTCTAAATCTGTTGCGCAGATGTCACATGATCTACTACATAAAAATTAAAAGACTTAGCATAAGAAAATACTTCAGTTTACACAAAACTAATATCAACCATATTTGGCACGTAATCAAATTATGGACATCTTGGCCTCTTTTTAGTGTTCCTCTTAATATAATCGTGTAAAAAGTCCTCTTTCAAAAAAAGGTATTCAAAATCTCAACATTCTATTCATATTAAAGACTACGCCAGACACTTAATGCAACACATTTAAATTTCCTTTAGGTAGACCAATTTCCATAATTTCAAGTAATTGGATGTACACTAAACAACCACACAAGAACCATAATGCATAGTGAATCGATGCATGAGATGAGTCTTAACTTCTAGAAGAACTAGAATTATCACAATAAATAGTGCTTCAAAGATTTACCTGCCGCACAGCAACCAAATACTTGATACCTAAAAGACTCCCATGACGAATTTCCCACTCTGGTCTACACTGAACAAAGATTTATAATGTAAGCATAAACATTGCAAATCACAAGAAGGGAAAGGGTAAGAAGGTTAGAACCACACAATAATCAATATTATTTAACACCAAAAGCATACCCTGAGATCACAGTTACCTGCATTTTCAGCAATATATTTAAGCTTTCATGAACTAATGTGGGATGCATGTACTTAAACACGGCACCTAATGCTTGTGCGCAGGTCTCCCGTACAGGAGCAACAACCTGATCCGATACATAATCACCAAATCTGCAATAAAATAATAAAATTTACTGATATATGAATACACAAACACAGATCCGAAATACAGTCTACTATACCTAATAAATTAAGAGGAATCCAAATCACTCAAGTATACAGTGCATATATAAATATACATATATCAAACCGTACCGGTCAAGAGACAACACACACAATAGACGAATTGCACATTCTTGAAGAAATTCACAGTTTTTTAGCCAAGAATGCCTAGCTAGTTTAACGAAGTTCATCAGCTCACAATTTTCGGGAATATTTTTCAGCATATCTGCTTTTCCAATGGAAACCTTATCCTCAGCATAACCCTTCATCTCAGCAGCATCTTTACACGAATAGCAGGCACCATCAAGAAAAGATTCTGGCTCCACCTTAACAGGAGTAGCATTCAACTGGCCATTATGTAGCCCAGAAGGCAAATTCCACCCATGATCAACCTTCATGCAGACATCAAAATTGCCAACCTCACTGGAAGAGACAATATTGGCCATTGTCGAGGATGACACATCTTCAAACTTAGGCCTCTTCAGATCTGGCTGAAGCCCATCTGATGAAACTTGCATGTTCAAATCAATCTCTCTCTCTCTCTTCATTGTATTTGACATACCTTTATCTTCTAGTTCAACAAAAAGTGCACTATCCCAGCTCAAGTCAGGCATAAACACCCCAGCAGAAGCACCTTGATGAGTTAGAATTTCCCTCAAGGCCATGACACTACCATGGCGAATCTCCCAAACTGTCGAACATATATAGTCAGAGAAACTAACATTTGAAAATTTAAAGAAATAAAGAGAATAAGAAGCATAATGACCCTGATGAAAGATCTATCTTGTGAACCCACAACACCCTCCCCCCACCCCCAAAAAAAAAAAAACCAAAAACAAAACGATAGAAGGGGGGAAAAATTGCTTACCTGGATCAAAAATATCAAGGATGAGTTGCTCAAAAAAACTACGGAAGGGCCACCGCCCATCTCCATCATGCTCCAAGCCGTCTTCGTCATTATTAACATCCAAAAATGGCTGCATAAGAAGCCAAAAGCAAAATATTGTACCTTATAATATGCAAACGCCAAAACATAGGATAATAATCAAAAAACAATGCTTTGGCAACCAAAACAGAGAATGAATAATATAATACAATTACTCATCAACAGATGTTGAAGCTATAAACAACAAAACAACAGGAGAATGCATGGCTGCATTTAGCTGAAGAAATCCGCAATGCACAGAAATCAAAACTGCAGATCTTCAAAAGGATTTTAATACTGACTGCTAAGCAAGCCATTTTATCCTTAGACCATCAGGAGAATGCATGGCTACATGGTATTGGTTTCTGAGTAATAGTAGACATTTTTTTATGTTTTTGGGCATTACACAGTTCCAGTCATATTTCTTATACTTATAATTGATTTTCAGTGTTAAATGTAATTTTGTAATTTTCTGGTTCGTAAGGATGTGCTGTTCCAACAGTCCATTGGCTCTTATTTTGGTTTTATTTGAGTTTAATTATTTAGTTTGGGCTCACTAATGAAAGCCCATGGAGTCACAACTCTTATTAGGAGTCAAGAAGTCCAAGTTGCACTAGAATTAGGCATTAATCATCAATTTATACGAATGTAAACTCTCTATTCAAGAGGAAGTTTCATAAATTTTCAGAAGCTATGAAGCTTTGTTTAAGGTTTGTGTGATAGAACCTTTTCCAATTTGTGATACCAAGAAAATCCTAGATGTAATGTCTAGAAGTTCATTTTTTTGTCCTTGCATTTCCATCAAATTTAAACATAGCAAACACACATTGATTTATCACATTTAAAATCCTAAAATCGAAAACTTAAAATCTTAACCACTAATCCATTAAATAGTTCCAAATAACCAAAGAAGCAGCCCAATTACCTTTCACAGGTTACTGTTCACATCCCTGTAACAGAAACCCAGCCCTCAGGCTTTCACATTGGTTTCATCCTCAAAACCTACCATTTTTTTTCAACATTAGAAACCCTATAATCCTTGTTATTTTGCAGCCTTTTTTCCCTCTAAACGCTAACCCTAAATCCTCAAATTAAAAGCTGACCAGAGTATCCATAAATCATTTGACTTCGTTTCCCTTTGCCCAAAGTCAATGAGAGAAAATATTATAGAGAATTACAAAGAGGTACACTCAAGCAACACATTCAAAACAATAGAAGCCCAATAAATAACTCATGTTGAGAGAATTTTTTATTCTCTCAAAGCCAGCAAATATGAAACAATGTTGTTTGTGAAAGCCAATTGTAAAACAAAATTCAGCTACGATTTTTCCATTCCTTTCTTAAGAGTGTGTCTAATTGGGTAAAAAGTAATGGGATAGTAAAGAGAGGCTAATTCTATTTTTCACCAATTATGTTATACTGAATCATTGTGTTAAAGACCACTGCCCCAGCTTCATTTTACATAGTTTTCAGAATTATCATGTAAAGGACTCTTTTGTGGAGGAACAATTGTGTAGACAAAATGGGGATCTCCATTGCGATGTGCTTTTTACAAGATTGATTCAAGATTGGGAATTGGAGAGCTTACAATCTTTCTATTCTCTTCTATACTCCACTAATATTGGCCAGAATGGAGAAGACAGAATGGTGTGGTTGCCTGCCAGGAATGGTTCTTTCGAAGATAAGTTATATTATAAAGTTCTAACAGCCAGAGGAAGTTGTGCTTTCCCTTGGAAAAGTATTTGGAAGGTGACTTTTTTCAACTGGACAGTCGCTAGCAGAAGATTCTCACACTGGATAACTTGATGAAGAGGAATATTTGTGTTGTTAACTGATGCTGCACATGTAAGAATAGTTGGAATCGGTGGATCACCTCCTTCATCATTGTTCTTATGCATATAGTCTATGGACACTTGTGTTTTGTACGTATGGTGTCTTTTGGCTTATGCCTAAACAAGTGGTGGAATTGCTAGATAGTTGGAATAAGGGTGTTGGTTGGCATCAAACAGAATTATTTATTTAGGAGGGGGGCTATTCTGCTGGGTATCACGTGCACTATTTGGAGAAAACGGAACCATCAAACTCTTAAGAGAGAGGAACATTCCATCCTTGAGTTGAAAAGGTTCTTTTGCTGTCCTTGACCTTGAGTTGAATGGATAACTGCTATGAGTGGTCTCTCTATTCCTTTCCTTTTGGATTTCTTAGATTTATGTAGTTTTGATTAGCTTTTTGTTTCCCTTAGTACACTGCCAGTGTACCAGGGGAGTAGTGTTATCTGTACTTTAATGTTTTTTAAATAAAGTTTTATTTACACCTAAAAAAATAATAGTTTCCAGAAGATCTTTCTGCATGAAACTCTTCATCATAATGGACCGAGAAAGTCTCGTGTGGTTTTCTGAAATTCATTTTTTTTTTCTTTGATTGCTAGTTTTCAGAAGATCTTTCTGCATGACACCTCTTGTCCATAATGGGCTAACACAAGCAAGCACCGTCTCGTAACTTCAATTTCTTTTTCTTTTCTTTTTTTCTTTTTTTGGCATGTTGAAAGGGGGAGCAACAACGAAATTGATAAGGAAAAAAAAAAAAAAAAAAAAGTTAAAGACAAAAAGTATACATGATGTATAAAAAAGGCTTACCTACAGAATACCTACACAATACGCTGGTCTATGTAATCTAGAAAGAAATGAAAAAATCATGCAGCCAAATGCAAGAATCTACTCACACTAAAATCTCAAAAATAAAGACTTAAGCTTCAGCCTGAACAGCTCAACACCACCACATTGTGGATGGAGAAGTAGCCAAATGCAAGAATCCACTCACACAATGATCTCAAAAATAAAGACTTAAGCTTAAGCCTTAACAGATCAACACCACTACATTGTGCGTAGAGAAGTAGCCTCCCAAACTGGGCAATTACCATGCTGTCCAAACATACCCTTCGAACAAAGAAACTCACAATAAGCAATAAATAAATCACCAACTGAATCACAAATAGAGAAAAGGAAAAGACAAAATTTCTAGTAATAGGGATCAATCATCCATATTAATTGACAAAAATAACCCATCTGGGTAAGAAGAAAGACTTCTATATTGGGTGTCATTATATCATCAAGTTATTTAAATTCAAATGCTTGAGGTCACATGGATGCCCTCACGATACAATTGCAAAATATTGGATTCTTGCAGGTCAAATTGAAGAATCGTTCTAGAATGATTTGGATGTCTCAGGTGCAAATGAGAGTAAAATTCTTTGGATTACATGCACTGTTAGATAAGGCTTGACCAAAACCTAATATCTAGAGGGCATGGTACACTGGACACCAAATCAATTTGTTACCTAAAGGCTAATCAAGAATCAGCAAGCCATCATCTTACGCACTACCCCATATGAGACTTGGTCTTATTCTCTAGGAAGATGCATATGCCTTTGTTGCCACTAGTTATAAACTGCAAAATATTGCCCTATGGCACTACTCACCTAGTGTGTGCACGCGTGTGTATTAAGAGTTCTAGTTATTTTTTATATGAGCAAGTTAATAAGGGTAATTTTTCTCTTCCTTCTACTTCTCTCTTAACCCTTATTTTGGTAGTTTACAACTCAATTTGGTATTAGAGCGTCCCAATCCAACCCTAGAACTCACTAGAACACATGTTGGAGGCTATATCCATTGATAGAGGTGTGCTGACATCAGCATCCATATGCTGATGTCAGCATCCATATGCTTACATCAGTGCTGATGTCAACACTGGCAGGGTCATAATCCATATGCTAAGACACCATCTAAGTCACCAGAATCTCCTGATACTTGTGGTGATTTTTTGCTAATTCTTTTGAAGCCATCTGCCTTTTTTATCCAATGTTTTCTGTCATTCTCGTTAGTCGTCACCTTAACTCTGAACTCCCTTTCTGGTGGGCTTCCACTTTATGGGGGCCAACTAGACTTTAGAACAAGAGATTTGATGTAGTCTCTCTCTCCCCCTCAATTTTCCTCTTCCTCTTATTTCTCTCTTAACCCAAATTTTCATAGTTTAGAATACCTAACAAATCCCCCCAAGTGTGTGTAGTTTCCTCATTCCACACACACAAGGTACTTATAGGGAAGAATCCCTTGGGAGTAGCCCCAATGTGTTGGCTAAGAGACTTGAACTCAAAACCTCATGAATCACATGAGGCTTGAAAACCAAATGCAAAATAAAAATTGGAAGGACAAAAAGTGTCAAATCCGTGGTGGTGCTCTCATTCTAAAACTAAAAATTAATTTAAAAAAATAAATATGAAACAAATGATAACAAAACAAAAGTAACAACATGCATCAGCAAGAGAAAAGAAATTCAATAACTGTGAAAGACTTTAGTGTATAGGATGTTATAAAATAAATACTGAGATTTAAGACAAAAAAAGAAACGGGAAGTATAAGTCTACCAGAAACCATTGATAAATAAACAGTCGAATACCTTATCACAACTTAATGAATCAGGACATTGGCCCTTTGGTGTTGTCACATTTTGAGCATACGATGCCTCAGTATCTCCATCCTCAGACCAACACTTTGGTTGGTCTTTCGAATTTATTTTTGCTTTTCGTTTTAGGAGATTCAATTCCCTTGCACTTGGCCTCTTAGATATAACACTAGGAACCATATTTGCTACTAGTTGCTGGATATTATGTACAGATGACGACATGTAAACTCTTTGGTCTATCACATTGCTAAGTGAGTTAACTTTCTGCACAATAAGGTCCTCATCTCTTATCATATCACTGACATCCATGAACTGCTCACAAACATCCAAACCTACACAAAGGAATAATGAAATATTGTGCAAGGCCATGGAAATAAAAGTCCAACTTAGAATGTGAATAATACAAATCACAAAATATAGGTTCTAAAACAACCAAACAAAAAAAAAAAAAATGATGTGTGTGAAAAAAATATGCTGTTTCTGAGGAAAAAATATAAGGAGATTGTAAAGGGTAAGATGCCTGCTAATTAGAAAACAGAACAGCAGAACAACAAGAATATATTTGGAACTAATTGGTGGAATAAAAGAGTAATAAAACAAAATAGGCCAATAAGCACTTGCCCAAACAGTAACAATTTCTACAAAGCTTTAACCTTGAATGAATTTTTTTTTCCCATGGAAGAGCATTTGGAAGCCTATGCTTCCAACAAGGGTAGCATTATTGTGTAGTCAACAGCAATAGAGAAAAATCTAATGGTAAAGATTTTTAGGAAACATAAAATTGTTGTGGTTGAATGGCATTGTGTGTGTGACAGAGTGGGGAAAATGCTGTACATCTGCTTCTTCAGTGTGACGTTGCTAGAGAGTAGTGGGCTGCTTTGCCTTTTTGGAGTTCAACAGATCATGCCTAGATATGCGGTTGATTTATTGGCCTGTCAGAAAGACAGTTTGGTCAGAAAGACAGATTTGGAAAGTAATTCCTTTGTCTTATGTGGTATACTTGGAGCGAAAGAAACACTCGAATCTTTGAAGGGTGTGAGAGAGACTTTTGGAGCTGGAGTAGTTGTTTCAATGATCATTCTATGAGTAGATGGCTGCCACCACAAAGTTTTCTTCATCTTTTTTTCTATGTACTTCTAATTGACAAGATGTAGGTGTAACTCTTGTATACATCCCATATACTTTTGCTTTTCGCTTTTGAACTCTTTTAACGAAATTAATTACTTCTAACAAAATAAAATAAAAGAATGGATGGAGTGTAAGAACGTGGGTTCATAACTCACCATGTACGTAACTTCAAAAAAAAAAAGCATCAACTTCGACAACCTTGAAACAATATTCAATCACTTAAAGCTTAACCAGGAGCACTTCCATTCTAGAGCTTAAGTGTTATATCTTTCAATTAGTCACCCCAGCAAGGACAAACAACCACTTCAAATAAATTAATAAAAAATCCACAACCACTAAGAACCATTTTCAAGGGAAATTTTCTATGAGAAAAATCTACATCATACCTCATCAACAATATCTACAAAACAAGACCTACTCAACAGGAAACAGCCAAAGCAGCTCGAAACCAAAAAAAAAAAAAAAAAAAAAAACACACACACACACACATACATAAAATCTTTTTCTAAAAAAAATAGGTAAGTCACAAACACAACAATGGGTCTTAAACCCACGAGCTCACCTCCACCTAGAGCTTATAAGGAAAGGAGGTGTCATTTGAACTATAAATACACATATATTGCTACAGCATATTTAAAGACAAAAATCTGTGTCATTACTAACCTAAACGGCGACGAAGATTTTGTTTCTGGCGAGCCAAACGCTCTCTCGGGTTCTTCATGCTGTCACTCACAATATCATACTCCTGAATCGAAAATAAGATGAGAATGTCCATCAAAGATCCATACATTACCCCCCAAAAAAATGAAAGTCAAATAAAATCAAACCACTTATGCTGGTAAAATGAAAAAATTGAACAAATTAAGCAAAATTTCAATGTCAATTAAATAGGGATTCAATCACTAAAAATTATGAAAAAAAAATAGCAATACAAGAAATGTTTAGAAGTAGCAAACTCCCCTTTCACAACCAAGAAAAGGATCATCCTCTAATAATCAACTCATCTTTTTTGCAAGAAATTTAATATTTTATTAAAAAAGTGCAAAGAGGGCACAAGCTTAGTACATGGGATTTATACAAGAGCTACAAAAAAACATATCACATAAAATTAGAAAGATCAATAAACTCATAATAGTTTGAAAAAAGAATAACCAGCAGTAACCATCTAGTCAAAGTGGAAATACAGTTGCAGCAACTTCGACTCCAAGACCAATCTATCACACCCTTTAAAACTCTAAACATTTCTCTCTCCAAGTACACATAGGCACAAAGAAATTGTGATACCAAATGTCAATATTGTGATGACTGAAGATACCTTTCCAACAACCAATAAATAAACCGCCCAGCTAGGCATAAGCCAATGAATCCTAAAAATCACACAATGTTTCCTCAAATTTCCCATCATCAAAATATTACCTAATGCCACATCCAAGTAAAAATAGATGCTCTTGTTTGAACACTGACCCTCCGAAGGATCCTCTAAGGGAAAGAGGAACCATCCCTAGAGCTTAAAACCTTGTAGAACGTTTTTACCTCAAACATGGCATTTAGATGGAACCCAACATATTTAATGCTCACCTCACCAGTCCTCCCAATCTTGGTAGAGTAAAGTAAATTTCAAACAGAAAACAAGGATTTCCAACTCCTAATCTTGCACTTCTCTGATAAAACTAATATCCCAATGAAAATTACCATAAGACCAATACAATTGAGCCACCAATTATGCTTCTTTAGATGGTGAAATTGGAAACAATTCTGCAAATGCTTCAATATGTAATCCCCGCACCATATATCATGCCAAAACTAGATACATATACAATCAACCGCCTCAAATCTAATGAATTTGGAAAACTTTCCCCACAAAAAATTCCTAAAAGCTTACCATAAGCATTGCTCACTACATCAAAACTCCATTTTCCCCATAAACTACCCTTTTTTGCCCACCACCCTCCTCCAATGTGCATCTCTCTCCATTGCCTAATGCCACAAGCATTTCCCAGCAGTGCATAATTACCAAGATTTTTATACCCAATCTGTCATATCAAATAGGTTCACAAATCTTCTTTGAATTAACAAGATGGAATTATACTCTTTCCCAAATAAAATCCCATTAAACTTTACAAATCGATTAGCAATATCAGTAGGCATGCAAAAAAGAAAAAGGAAGTTAGTAAACTGGATAAAGAACTTCCAATCAACGTGAATCAACCCTCCTTTGGCTAACTAACACTTCTTACAACCTGTTAAATCTCCTCTTTATTTCTTCAATAACATTATTACCCAGTGGTAAAGCCAGTACATTTCATAGGAAAAATTTGATATCATGCAGCCTGGCATGTACACTAGATCTTCCACATACAACTTCAAAAGAGGTTGAAGCTTAGTTGCAGTGGCAAGTGCCTTCTTGCCATGCAATGTGCCTCAAGTTGAAGTCTGGGAATTAGCCTCTCAAAAACACGGGATAAGGATGTCTAGCATCCACCTCTCCTAGATCACACAAAAGTGGGAGCCTTCTATTTCGTATGGCCTTTACTCGATATAACTCCTAAACAAAAGGTAACACACTCTAAGCAAAGTAACTGATACAAATAAATCCCACAAACTTCGAAGTTTCTTCTTCAAAAGATGAGACATCATTAACAAATCCTTAATCAATTAATGCTACCAACTGATAATCAAGAGATGGAAAAGATGGATCTCCCCACTTAATCTAGCCAACATCAGGGATCCCAACTTGACCCTATTAGAAGGGAAGCACACAAAGCCTCAATCATTTTAACACATAAGTTCCAAGAACTAGGAACGTTTAAAATGTCAGTAAAAGATATTGACCAAATTTTAGAATGAATAGAAAGCCATAATAAAGCAACAAACCAAAAGAATACTAATATTAATACAGTCGAACTTTATAGTTGCATCCAATCCCGAGTATATGTAAGCTACATGTAAATTATTGGAACCATTTCTTCTCATCTCAAGCTTTTGGACAATTAACATGGTATTAGACTATGTATGATGCAAAACATGGTTCGAACTCTTGCGGCTTAGGGTTATTTCTTCTCTCTTTCTTGCAGGTACTGCATCAATCATAATCCACAAGGATTTGCCTATGTACTATACTCGTGCCTGACACAGAGTTCCAAAATCCACATAAATAACCATCAACCTACTTGGTCCTTAATTTGTATTCAACTTTGATTAAAACCATAAATGAAACAAGCCCAGAACTTTTTTTTTTTTTTTTTTTTTTTTATAACTAAAAATAGTTTTATTCAATAAATCTTAACTATAATTGTTTGATCATGTGAAATGGACATTCAACTCCATCAAAAGTACTACTTTTTCACTCACCCCAAATAATCCATAAGATACAAACGAGCTGCCCAAAACCTTATTATATAACATAACATCCCAATTAATAGAATCCCACAAATCCAGGCCGCTCTAGACACTGAATTCATAAAATACCACCCCCCCCCCCCCCCCAACAAATAAAACAAATCTGAAAATTAAAATGCTGGAGGCCGCTATCAATCCTATTCCAAACTTACATGCTCCTACGTCAATGTAAAACATCATTACCCAATGCATGGATAGTATAGAACATAGATACCAAAAAAACAAGACCCAAGATTTCAATCATACAGAAACCAACAAAGAAAAAAAAAGAGTAGCTAGAAATCACCAGGCACTTATCAAAAAGAAAAAAAAAAAAACTCAGCCACTTGTAAAGATATGTCAAAAGATAAAAACTTCAACTAAGGCAAGAAGGCTAAATGCCATTAAAAGTTCTAAAATTTCTAATGACCGACTCAAATTGCATACTAATTTAAGTCTCTCAATTCCCAAGAAGTAAAATGGCTCTCTTTGGACTTTTCCTTGGTAACAACACCTACTCATGTTCTTGTCTTCTTCCTTCATAGACACCCTAGTAGGAAGATGGAAATAAAAAAGACACAATTTGCTATGATAATGTTAATTTTAAGGAGGCAAGGAGTCATTTGAAGACCATAAGATCAGGACAATGAATTGTTGAATGCTACCAATGTTCCTTGACGGCAAAACAAAAAGGTGATGCAAGGTAACTCCTTCAAACAATTTGTATATTGCTGATGAAATGCATACCTGTCCCCCAGATGCCAATAAAGCACCAAACTCAAGCACCTTGTTGATATCAAAGCTGTTGTAGTTTAAATAAAAAATAAAAAAATATATTAGGTAACACAGCAGACAGTATCCTTGCAAAGGGCATCACATAATTTATTCATTGACATTGAAGAGGTAAAAAAAAAAAAAAACCAAACAAGAGCACCTTTTAAATGAGGAGCCTAAAATTTTAGAATTAAAAAAAGGCCATGTCAGCACATATTCAACATCAGCAGAGATCCCCGCCTCCAACATTTTATTTTCAACACAAGCAAAAAGTTCAGTCAATGATGTGTGCTTAACATTCTGAGCGATAGCCCCAATAGCATGAGCAGCGGCAACCCTTGTATCCCAGTTTTTACTATGAAGATATTGAGAAACCTAAATTTATAAGACAGTAGGTTAGAATAAATAAGAGAGACTATTTATAATTTTTAATATATATATATATATATAATAATCACAGGAACTCAAATATAATTAGATCAATGATTTTGAAGTGTCAGAAAATAGATTCCAATCTTCAATTTTTTTACTCATAAGTAACTTTATTAAAAAATGGAAGAGGAGACACAACAACCTTAGTACACATGCAAATGCTAGAATAAAATCTTCACTAAACAAATGAGAAGAAAAAAAAAAAAAATATATATATATATATATATACACACACAATAAAGCTTAAAAGGAGTAATTCACATCCAGTAGGATCTAGCATATGTATAGAATCAAGAATTACAAAGTCACGTCCATGACTGATACCACCAACCCATTTAGCTGATCTTATGGGGCTAATCTCTAGAAATATATAAGGCAAAAGTGGGATACTTTTTTGCAGTACCTTCAGTTTGAGGAGGGAGATGGATCAAAGATAAAATTTTGGAATGATTTATGGCATGGTGACTTCCCCTTGAAGAAGGCATACCTGGAACTATTTTCCTCTACACGCAATAAGGAAGTTGCAGTAGCAGATCTTATAACATTTTTTTTTATAAATACTTATAACATTTTTTTAATAAGAGATCTTATGACATTTATTCATGGCATTCTTCACTGGGACCTGAATTTTTCAAGACCTATGCATGATTGGGAATTGGACTCTTTGTCGTCTTTTATGGACATGATTCATTCTATCCCAGTGAGGAGAAATGGAGACGACAAGCTTTGTTGGAAACCAATTAAGAGATGGGGCTTTGAGGTCAAAACCTAACATCAATCTTTGGTTTCTGCGACAAATATAACTTTTTCTTGAAAAAGCATTTGAAAGACCAAGAGCCTGTTTGATTCCTGTATTTGAAAACAATTTTCTGTTTCCAAGTACAGAAAACCATGGGCCCCATGAACCATGTAGTTTTGGCAGGTAATTTCAGTTTTCTGAAAACCAATTTTCACTGTGCAAAACTGAAAACAAGGATGAGGGTGTTTTCTGAATAGTGAAAGCTGAATTCAGTTGCAATCTTATAAACCGCCAACAAATTATGGTCCACACGGCTGTGTTGTCTCAATCAAAAGCATTAATTAAGTAGAGCATGATATTATATTTTAGCAATGGCAGCTTTCATCAAATTTTTTCATGTATTTTTCTTCCTCAGTCTAATTGGAAAAGGTAAAGGATTCTTCCAAGGCATACAATCTTGAAAGGCATTTATTTGTTTCAACAAAAGATAATGTGTCTGTTTAGGAACAGCTGATCTAGTTTTTACTGAAAGTGTGCTACAAAATACTTGTATTCTAAAAAAGTGAAGAAAAAAAAAATCGTGAGGTTTTAAAAAGCTGTAAAAGCTGAGAGCTTATAAGCTCATGCCAAATAGACACAATATTTGAAAAATAACATTCCTTTTATAATTTGAAGGCACATGATTCATGTATTTCAAATGCACAGGACGTAATGATTGGCCATGCTTACTAATGCATGCCAATTTTTATTTTTATTTCTTTAAGGTTATGCATGGCAATCTTAATACCATAATTTTCATTTGGAAGAATTTATCGCTGCTCTTTCCTTTGCATAAATTTTAGAATTCTATTCATAAAGTATCAGTAATATATATTAACATAATTTAAAAATTAAAATTAAATTAAAACTTTAAATCACATACATAAAATTAAATGAATAGAATTTTTTTTTTTGATAAATCAAAATTAAATGTATAGCATATAAAAAGGCTGAGAGAAATGGGGAAAAAAAAGGTTGGAAAAACTGATGAGTGCTTCATGCAGGTGAGAAGGATAATGGGTTCAGTATACCGTTGACTGGTGCTAGTGAATCTACTTTTTTGAGAAAAAGAAATGTGTGAACAAACAGTATTCTTAGCAAAGTTTTGTGTTTTCAGTTTTGAAACTTGTTTTCCAAAATAGGGGTCAAACAAAATATGTGGTAAAATTGTATTTTGAAAACGGATTTCAAACAAAAATTTTAGAAAACACTTTTCTCATATATGAAACAAAAAACAAAAGACTGATGACCAAACAGGCTCCAAAGTCCCTTTGAGAGCTCCATTTTTCCTGGACTGCACCTTTGGGGAAAATCTAGACAGTTGATGGTTTGACAAGGAGAAATTTTATAGTGATTGGTTTTTTATGTGTTAAACGAGCACGGAAACGGTGGATAACTAACTACTTTAGCGCACTTTGGCTAGGGATTTATGCACTATGGTCTTCAGCCAGTTTGAGGTTCAACGGGTTATACTGAAAAGTGTCCTAAACCTGTTAGCTTGATGGCAAGGGCATTTTGGACAACATCATGATATAGAAATTTAGAGCGTGGCTCCACATTGTCTAACGTGGTGGCTTTGGTGGGAAAGGAATGGTTGCCAATTTGAGGGATGTGAAAGGACTGTTCCAGATCTGAAATTGTTGTTTTTCAAACCTTTAATTGAGCGGATGCTAGCTTTACCTAAGAGTTTAAGTTTCACACCCAGTGTATACTCCTTGTGTACTTACGTTATACATTTTTCTGATTAATATATTATGTTAGTTATAAAAAAAAAAAAAAGTAATACTAACCAAGATAAGTAACAAGCTTTATGCTTATGCGAAAATAAATAAAAATCAATTTGACCTGAGAGAGAGAGAGAGAGAGAATAAAATACAATAGCAAAATTTCAAGCCATTTATATTTACACATTTCTTTTGGGATGGATCATGGGAGAAAAATGAAACTTCCTAATTAGCAACAATTAAATTGCAAAGAAAAGACTCTTGAGGCTTAAAACACCCAAATCATTAATATAGACAAACAAAAGTTGAAGTGAAAACAACAAATAGAGAGTGACCATTCCCATTCATCCATATGACAAACACAAATGACAATATTGATAGTAAGATAAAATGATTATTTTTTGACAAAGAAAAAAGGAACCATAACAATAAGTGATACCTTCTTCAGAAGAGAAGTTAAGTCTTGAGGATGCGATTTGGCAATATCCCCTATTTGACGAGCAGCTGTAAATCTTGTTGCTTGCGTTGAACCAGCTTATAGATTTTCATAAAATAAAATTCCATTACACGCGGCACCGATTTTAACCCAAAAGGAGAGTATGTAGATTGCATAACAAGGAAGTAGGAGGTAAAAAAAAGTGCTACCAATCTAAAAAATGAAGAATAAAAAGCAAAGAAGGATACCATCCAAGAGAGTGAGCAGGCGATGAAGGCGAGATGACTGTTGGGCCATGTTAAATCATTCCAATAGTTTTAGCTCACCTTAGCCTCTAGAGTCTCTAATATTTATAGCACCACCATTATTAGTCATGAACTCTTAGTCGTACTAGTACTGATTGTTATACAGAACTGATGATCCTTTACAATGCCTATAATATATCAAAACAATATAACAGTAAACAATTATATACTTATATAAAAAGATATACGTTCACACATGTAAAAAATAACAATAATAATAAAAAACCAAACTTGAATAGACAACTTTCACATGTCTAATCAGACAATCAAGATGCATATAGCTGATGCAAGAAGCGCAAAGAAAATTCTAATTTTTTTTTTTTTTTTGTTTAATTTTAGGAGTCATTTCTATTTCTAGTGGTCAACTGGGTTTTATTTTAGCCCTAATTAGTCAAGAAAGTTAGAACTAGGGTTCAATCCAATTAGTCTATAAAAGCATACTAGTTTACATTTAATGGAGACAGTAGGCTTGATTAATGAAATCTCACCCTTGTGTTTTGAAAAATCAGCAATTTCAATAATTGAGAATTTGGAAAAATACATGGAGAAGTGTTGTTTCTAAAATATCACAAGACAAAGTTTGGAGATCACAATTAGTGCCACCTAAACCTACGCAGCCACCTGGACTCATGTCAACAAACCATATTATAAGCCAAATAAATAAAAGTAAAGCGGTCCAAACAGTCTTGCAGTCTTATCTAATCACCAATCAATATTTTCATAGCAAGCATAAATACATTTTGACTTTTGAACCGTGACCAATCACTCGCGGCATCCAAATATTAAAATTTTAGTGTCACACACTTACTTTAGTATACATGGAACCTCTGCAATCACCGCACCATATATCGTCGAAATCATTAAGTTGAGGTATTAACAAATTAACACCAATTAACATTCCCCATAAGATTTAACAATTATACCCGAAAAAAAAATACCGCCAAGAAAATTAGTAAGCGCGAAAAAAAAGAAAAAAAAAAGAAAGAAAAAAAACAGAGACATATGAGCAAAGCAAAACAGCCCAGTTCATTTCATATTCAAAATGTTCAGAATCACATAACATTAGTGCTATACTTACATTGAACAGGTTTGAATTTCCATTTTGAAATTATTATCCCAGATTCATAGAAAAGAAAGAAAAAAAAAATCGCAAATTCAAGGTAGATGCATTTTGAAATTGAAAGTACGAATTATGATTAAAACGTGGAATTAAAGTGAAATCGAATGAAAAGAAGAAAATCCCCAAAAATCGGTTGAGGACAAACCCTAATCTAAAAGGCTAAGAAAATTTAGTGATAATCGTGTGCAGTAAAAGGTACAAACAAGATTGATTTAAGAGAGCGAAAAGAATGAAAAGAATAAACACAGAAACAAAGCCCTTTGGTGAAATCCAACATGTATGACACTAGAAAAAGAAAAATCATGGACATGGAAATGGACTTCGACATGGAACTTTGGGCAGAGTTATTTCAGAGATAGAGAGAGAAAAAGAGGCAGTGAAGAAAGATTTAAGAGGTGAGGTGTGAGAGTTACCTTTGAAAGAGATATAGAGCCCACAAAAACGGCGACGTAGCGGCACAGAGAGAGCAGTTACCAGAAGAGGAACAGAGCAGAGGGGAGAGAGAGAGAGAGCAGAGAGAAAGAGATATAAATTTGAAGAAAGAAAGAGAGGAGTCGGTTTTTTTTTTTTCTGGGTATCATTGTCATTTTAAATTCCCAGTTAGGGTATTTTTGTAAAATACACTTAAAAAAAAAAAAAAAACTCCAACTTCCAAGCAGGATTGACCGTTGTTAATCTGGGTTGATTCGATTCGATAGTAACCCGACCCGACCCGACCCGGAAGTGGGAAGTATTGTAAATTCGTAATTCTTTATTAAACTTTTTATTTTTGTCTTAATTTGTTAGATTTGTGAGCATCAGTGCGTGCGTCTCTATCTCTAACTTTCTTTTTTTGGAGTGTCTGTGTTTTATTACTGTTTACTGATCACACTCAGCAGCCGCAGCATCAAAGAGGGAGAGAGAGAGATGCTGGAAAACCCTACACCTACAGCTACACATACAGCAGCAGCAGCGGCGGCAGCAGCAACAGCAACAGCAACAGCAGACACAGCGATCAAGCGCTATGCTCCTCCCAATCAAAGGTCTCTTTCTTTTTCACTCTGTAATAATCTATATCACCTTCAATTTTCTTTCTTTTTTAAAAATTGATCTTTCTTTGAATAACAAATTGCAGGAATCGCCCTCTCAACAGGCGCAAGTCAGGTCACCACTGTTTTTCTCTTCTCCTATATATATATATATATTAAATTTTGTGGCTTCTTTTTTTTTTTTTATTATTATTAATCTTATGAATGGTGTTCATTCATTACTTTAAGAAAAGTAATTAGATCCTTTAATAGCTAACAATCTTCAGCTTCTTTCTAATTTTAAACACATCAAAACTCCTTTTTTTTTTACTAGCATATAAGTGGTCAAATTCAATAAAAAAGAGGCACAACCCTAGTATTAAAAAAATACAAAAATGATTGCTTAATCAAGTTTTGCTCTTTTGCATTTCTTTCTTTTCAATGGCACCACATTATTAAGCATGAAGGAATCGCTTTCCAAATCTTCCCTTTACCTGTCCTACCAAAATGTGCTTTTCCAACATGATCTTAACTCCATCAGAGTATGGCATTACCAATGACAGACCAACTACCACAATTCTCAAGCCAGTCCTTCATAGTTATCCATAGATTATCTAGAGTCAATGTCTTCCCTAATCTCGCACACCACGACAAGAAAGCTACCCTTGCCTGTTCACAAATTTTCTGAATGCTCTGCCAAGGAATATAGTTTCCTCCTCTGCTTAAAACCTTGTGCTAGCTTTTCACTTGCAGACCTTGATTTTTATTAGGAATCCATTTCAAATTTATCTGCCTTCCCACATCATATTTGTTGCAGGCTTTTCATCTAGTGATTGTCCCATATACTCTACTTCCCAATCAATTACTGATCTAAGGAACCATTCCTATGCTAGACATAATGCACCACATTAGCTTCTCTGTCCCTAGCAATTAGGAAAAGATTAGGATATCTCAAATGAAGTGTAGTCTCACCATTCCTCATATCAAGATATCACCAACATCATATCTAATAAAAATGTGAAATCATCCCATCCTCTTTTTTTTATTCTTCCACAAAACCATACAATAAGGTCCCCAAACCTAGTCGGAGCACTAGCTCCCCCAAGTTAGTCCATACTTTAAATCTATAACCCTCCTCCACAATGCATTTTCTTCCATCTATATCACCACAAACACTTTCCCAACAAAACTCGATTAAATAGTAATATCTTCGAAATCCCCAAACCTCCACAACAAATCAAGCTGCAGAAAACATTACAATTGAATAAATATTGTTTGAGTTGCTCTCCCAACCCACCCTAGAGAAAATCACTTTGTGAAGTTTTTTCGACCTTCTTGCCACACCTATAAGCAATGGGATAAACATAGGAATAAGTTGGAAGGCTAGATAACTTACTTTTGATTAGATTGAGTCTTTTCCCTCTTGATGAGTACACTTTTTCCTAGCCTGCCAATTGCACTTGTATTCTCTCCAAAATGGAATCCCAAACGTGCCTTGCCTTGAAATGATCTTAGAAAAGGTAAACACATATATCCACTACAGATATACGTTAGGGTGCTTTCTACTAACGATGCACTACATCAGAACCCGAATTTTGTGAAATGTGGAAATGGGTTAACTTGGGTGTTCCCTGCAAGCAATGTGCTACATCAGTGCTCAGGTGTAGTGAAAAATGGACAAGAGTTACATATCATCTAAAAAAGGGCAAGAATTTCTAAATGGACAGATGCTGGTAAAGAAGTTAGTCCAAGAGAGTGGTGTTGTGTGATTGTAGAATTCTTTCTAAGTTAAAATGGAAGTTTTTATTAGATGACTATAAGAACAGCTATGTTCTATAGTACTGAATGTTAGGTTATATATATATATATATATAAATGAATGTTGGGTTGTTTGTAAGCAACATATCCATAAAATGAGTGAGAGGCCTTTACTGATGAAAGAATGAGTGAGAGTTTCTTGAGGTGGTTTAACCATGTTCAGAGGAGAGCAAGCGATTAATGCACCAATAAGAAAGAGTGAGGTGATTATAATTGAGGGAACGGAAAAATGTAGAGGAAGACCTAAATTAACATTAGTATAAGTAGTAAATAGGGAAATGTCTATTGAGCAAATAACATGGAGGATGACTTTGGATAGAATAGAATGGTAGAAAAGAATACATGTGGATGACCCTAACTAAGTTGTTGAGAATTTATAGCTGATCACAAAAATTTTGGGACTAAGGTTTTGTTATTGTTGTTGTTGTATGGATATGATGCTTTTTGTTTAATGATGAGAAGAAGTTTTCTTAAATTTCATAAGTCATAAAGCTTTGTTTGAGGTTTGTGTGATGCAACCTTCTGCAAGATGTGATGATGAGGAAACCCTAGGCTTGATACCTAGAAGTTTTTTTTCTATTTCCCATCCTTAAATTTTCAGTTTTGTGTAACGCTTTTTCATTTAGTGATGAGAACAAGTTTTCTAAATTTTCAAAAGTTATAAAGCTTTATTAGAGGTTTGTGTGATGCAATCTTCTTCAAGATGTGATGCCAATCTGATGCCAAGAAGTTTCTCTTTTTATTCTGTCCTTAATTTTTCAACAACTTGTCACCTTTAAGACCCCCTAAAATCCAATATTTCAAAAACTAAACCATCCAACCATAAAATATACCCAAATAGCCCACATAAGCCAAAGTATTGTTATTGGGTTACTGACTGTTCGCTGCCCTGGAACAGCAACCCAAACCTTAGGTTTTTTTTATTTATTTCATCCACTAATCTTATTATTCCTTTTCTCCATTAGAAAACCCATATTCCTTACTATTTCCAGCCCATTTTCCCACCAAGACCTAATTTGTCAAAATCCTAGTTGTCCAGAACTTCCAAATCTTACTTGGCTTCATTCCTCTTTGTCTTGCATCTTAAGCACTCTTTTGTGTGTTAAAAGCCTTAGGACTCCTAAAGTAATAAAAGACTAACTTAGAATCAAAGGAAATAAACCTACTATTTGCTGAATCTCCTATTAATTTATATGCAGGGAATTACCAAAGTACCCTTAATTTGCAAGAATTGTTGAAATTACTATTCTGCCTTGAGTTCAAAACTGTCCATGAGTTGTAAAATAAAAACCCTATTTAAAGATTATTTTAATCCTTATACTTATTCTGAGACCTTCACACATTGACCCAATAAAATAAATCATGAATGGACAAATTCCAAAGTAGCAACAAAGTAGTCTTCCATGGCTGCATAAATTATACCATGTCCTTATCTACAATAGGTACATTTACTTCATCAGGTATGAGAAATCAATGGTTGGCCTCTAAATTCATGCGTGAAATAATCTTTTAGGAAGCTCAATTTGCACATCTGTCAACATAAACTTTTATATGTTAATTTGATGTCATTAAACTTTGCAGATCGGTTTGATCGAACAAATAATCTTTATGCAAATGATGTAGACAAGAATCAAGTTGCCGGTTCAAAAAACGTACCTGTCATAGATCTTGGGGATTCAGGGAGTAGCAATCTTCTGAATGAGAACCCACGTACAGGGTTAATAGCTTTACAGGGTTGTTGTAGCAGTGAGGCTTCTCAACTCTTGAATGAGCGTATGTGTTACAACAATCTCTTAAAAATTATTATTTATGTTTGTGTGTGTGTGTGTGTGGGTGGGTCCAATGGCTAGTCCCACATTACTGAAGAGTAAGGATCTGAATTTAGGATATGAGCTTACCAATGCTTAAGCTACCTTGGAGGTTAGAATACTCTTTCAAATGAGCTTTGGACTTACATATATGAGCTTATCCACTCATCTTTGTGTCTTGAAGCGTACCCAAACATAATAGTGAAATCCCAATGGGTGAATGAGTTAATTACCAGGCAAAAACAAAGTGTACCCAAACATAATATTCAGTATTGACCTGATCAGCAAAAACTCTATCAAGCCGACTTAGGCTTTGTCATGCTCAAGCTTGGCTTCTAAGATCACAGGAGCTCTTGCTTGTTTTGAGCTAATAATAAGCTTCTGCTTCATTTGACATAAACTTGTTGAGGTCACAAGCAGTTTGGCAGCCCCATCATCTTTCTAAGAACTTTCAATTATAATTATTAAGCACTGAAAGTCTTGCCATAATAACACGTCCACAACCCAATAGGGTAAGAACCCACTATTATTACAGCTTATTCATCAAAGTTGAGAAAATCAAAGACCTATTTAGTTAAAGCTTGACTAAATATGTGTGTATCTGTGAGCGTGTGTGTGTATGTGTGGTGAACCTGTTTTTGAGCCTTGTTCATGAACCAGTTCATAACCATACTTTGTTAATATAAATGAGCTAAGCTTTGTCCTGCTAAAGCTGGGCTCCTTTTTAATAAACAAGCTATTTTCAAGCTGAGTTCTGAGTTGCTCACACATGACTTGGCCCATTTTTTGGCTTAATGGATTCACATAATGAGATACATGTTCTGAGCCCAAATTCTTTGGTGAAGGCTGACTTATGGTAGAAGTCATTGTCATGCATAATGAAATAAATTTATTCTTACATTCTAATAAAATCATTTGGCTGCTAAATACCAGAACTGTCATGGAAATTTGGGTCATTAACACTTCCTGTTAAAAGAGAACCTTAAATTATTTTCTTCAAAGACATGTATGCTATTTGTAATGGTTTGATATTGTGCTGCTATTTGGATTTAGTTTATTATCTTGTTGTCTCCATCATTCATGTACTTTCAAATGTAGGTTGGACAGCCGCAATGCGTTCCTACCATAATCCATCAATAGATCTAGCTGGTGAGTGGACAAACTTCTTAACATTCTTTATACTCCATCATGATGGAGCCTAGACTAAATTTGAGTTGCTAAAAATTAGTTCATGAAAGTGTAGAGCTTAATGTAATATGTCTTTAATCAGTTTTAGGGTGTTGGTGAAACTTATTAATAGTTCAGGGGAGCTTAATGTATTTTAGCCTCGTAAACTTTTAAGTGGAGTTAAAAGGAGTCATTGATAAGGCCAAACAAGCACTCTCCTATTTTAGATGCTTATCCCTTTGGAGCAGCCTTGTAATTGGTAGGGTGTATTTAATTACTAGTTTCTTGGTGTATTATGCTTTTGCACTATTCATCTTTCTCTATTGCTTTGGTTGCTCTGTAGATCTTTACCCTGGCTATGTTGCTACCTTAATAAATAAATAAAATGAAATGAAAAAGTATGAAGGTCTTGTCTATCTTTTATCCGTATTCTCTCTCTCTCTTTTTTTTTTTTTTTGATAAGTAACAGGTTTTTGTAGAGATATATGTTTCACCAAGTACAAAGAACGTGTACTAGATGCTCATCACAACTGAGCTCTAATTGTACAGTGATCAATAAACTATTAAAGTTTGAGAAAGAGAAGCTTCCCAACGCCAACAACCATTCAAACAGAGTTCTCAAAGAATGCAATTTCACATCTAAAGTTGTCCTTGCACACCTTTAAAAATTCTTGCATTTATTTCCCTCCAGTTGCACACATCAAGCTGTGAGTAGCCTCCCATATCTCAATATTCCGATGTTGCCAAAAACAGCCTTGCGAGCAAGCCAGTAAATCAACAACCCTCACAGGCATCACCATTGAACCCCAAAATGAAGACTGTATCCCACAATTCCCTATCAACAGGGCATCAATCATGCATATTCTCTTTTCGAAAATATTTTATATATATATATATATATATTGAAAAAATAACTGTGTATCAATATAACTATGATGGAATTGATTGCTTACACACGTTGTGACTATACTGGCTGGTTTATTTACATTTTGGACTTTTCATACTTCAGAGAGACCAGTTTTGTACTCTGGAAGTGGTTCAGCAGCATGGGGTCAACCTAGAATTCCTCAACAGGTGACTATGAAAATTCTCATTGATGTCTTGATGGCCCCCCCCCCCCCCCCCCCCCTTTTTCTCTCTTTCCTCTCTGTCTCTTATCTTTCTCACACCTGCATTGTTCATCTTCAGATAATTGGGGCTGGACCTTCAGGTTCACAGATGGACTTTCTGGGTGAACTTCGTCGTGCAATGTGCAATGCACATGCCAGTTTTAGCACCTAACACTTCACATTGCAACTTGCAAATCGTATGGACCTGGATTGTAGAGTACTTTGGGAAACTTAATTTCAGGAGCACCTTGCAGCCAACTAGCCAAGACAGAAAAATCAGGAGTAGTGGTTGTTTGTGTTCATCAAAACTAATTATGTTCAACTCTGTTAGCTCATAGGTGATCATGGCACAGAAGGTATTGTCCATGCATCTGGACTATCACACAACTAAGCATCTGCCGCTTGTTTGTATCAACCATATTAATATGGTTTATATATGCATACAAAAGACCGAGATCTCTCTCTCTCGCTCTCTCCCTCTCTCTCTCTCTCATCTATATACACGCACAGGTTATCTTTAGGAGTAAATGGGCTGGTAGCGATTTTGGAGTAATGGGGTGGCAATAATGGGATCAGTAGAAATGTTTTGAGGACACGAACTGATGGCTTGATATAAAGTTCTAAGTTCCAACCGCCCACTGTATCTTTATTATAATTATTTTCATCTAAATCATTGATGACCATCTCCAATACTTTGTTCGTTTTCCTATCATTTGGATTTGCCACCATCCATGGTCCAAAGCACTTGCTCCCTGTTTCTAGCCTTCTTTAGTTTACCACACCATATTTCGTTTTACTTCCACATCTGTAACTCCCCATGTGATTTTCCCATCTCCTGCCATATCAACACTACAAGTCTTCCTATTTTGTTGACTTCTTCGGCATTTTCTTTGGTCATACATTCTATAGATATTTCTGAGTCTAAATTCGAAAGGAATTAAATGAAATGTCCAAATCAGCCAATCAGGTGTCACTTATTTACGACCCAACTGTCTTAACTCTTAGGAGTAGGTGATGCCAATCAGTGTTTCCACGGGCTAGCAGCAATAACTCACCTTCAATCAGCCTCTGATATTATTGCCATCCGAAGGAGGGTTTATTGTAAAGCTATGAAGAACTTTTTTTTTTGATAATCTGCAATATATTAAACTGAAACAAAGGGATAATCCTCCTTACAAATGGCAGAAAGAGCCAGGGGAAGATTATCCTTATTAAAGAAAAAGGAAGATAAAGACTTTAAAGATAATTTAGCAGTAGCATGGGCTAAAACATTACAGGACCTCTTAACCCAAACAAAAGAAAAGGAGTCAAAGAACTCAGCAAGCTCCAGGATGTCCGAAGATATAACATTGATAGACCAGTCAGGGGAAGCTTTACCAATAGAAAGAGGATCAAAAACTCCTTTAGCATCTCCTTCAAACATGACATGGGACCAACCTTCGCAATTAGCTAATTTAACAGCCCAAAGTAGTGCTTGAGCCTCAGCTTGAAGGGGAGGGATGGCATTAGTAATCCTGGCCCAGGCTTTGATGGCCACACCATGATGATCCCTGGCGACGACGGCAAGAAATGCCTTGGAAGACGATAGAGCTGCATCAATGTTGACCTTGATCCATCCAGGGGGAGGGGGGGACCAAGATAGAGGAGGGGGCTGAGTAGAGATAGTTGGGCCTGGAGGAGGAGGCTCACAAAGAGCGAAAATCGCTTCTTTAAGCTTGTGGTGGATGTGGTTCACTGAGTGATGGAGGTCGATGGGCGCTTTGTTGAAGATGGCATTGTTCCTGGTGTCCCAAATTTCTTCTAAGGTGAATGCCATATTAAGAGTCACAGCCCAAAGGTCCATAGGGCAGCATGGGGCATCAGGGGGGGTTAAGATGAGGTTAATGATGGATTCAGTGGAAGATAGATTGCATGATTCCACATTGAAACCCCAACAAGCTGCAAACCACAAAGCTTTTGCAAAGGGGCAGCTAAAGAAAAGATGGAGGGCAGTTTCAGTCTCTCTATTGCACAAAACACAGCAGGTATCAGAGATGGTTAAACGGTGCGAAAGATTGTCCCTGATAGGGAGAATGTTACATCCAAGTCGCCAAAGGAACATGATGATTCTCTGAGGGGCTTTAAGCTTCCATAACTTTTTCCAATTAATAGCAGAGGACAGAGGGGGAATGGTAGGGGGTGAGAGTGCACGATAGGCCTTTTTAACTGAGAAGGCACCTTTTGAATCAAGAACCCAACACAGCTTGTCCTCTTTGTGCGAAACAGGGATGGGGATTGATAAAATAGCTTGGGCCGAAGGAGGATCAAAAAACTGAGAGATGATAGAGGGCTTCCAGCAGTGGATATCATGATTGATGAGCATAGACACAGTGATAGGACAAGCAGCAGCCTCAGGGGACTTTGGTTTTGGTATGAAACCTTGAATCCAAGGTACCCACGGATCAGTCCATACGTTGATGGAAGAACCGTCTCCAACTAAATAACATGCGCCTTTAGCGACAAGAGATTTAGAGCTTTCTATAGCACGCCAAATAGGGGATGCAGACCTTAACGAATCAGACCAGAGCCATTTGTCTCTAACCTTGTACTTAGCTCTAAGAATCCTCATACAGAGACTGTCCCTGTTAGTGGCAATCATCCATGCAAGTTTGGCGAGAAGCGCCGTATTCATGTCCTTTGTCTTTTTGAAGCCCAGCCCTCCTTTACATTTTGGGATGCAGAGTTTATCCCACGATCTCCAGGCAAGAAATTTTCCAGCTTGATTTTTTGGTTTCCACCAAAATCTTCTGATTAATGAGTCTAGTTTGTTACAAACCTTGTTAGGGACATTGAAAGTGGACATAGTGTAGGTGGGAATGGTTTGGGCTACAGAGTTTATGAGGGTCTCTCTCCCTACCCAAGAGAGGCTTTTGCTCCTCCAGCCCGACAATTTGGCTTCAAGCTTGTCTTGGAGGAAAGAAAAGTCTTTAGAGGGGGCTCTGGAGAGAAACATTGGTGCACCGAGGTAGACAGCGTTCTTCTTGAGCTTTTTGATATGTAGGATATGCTTGATGGACCTTTGTATGTGAGGAAGAGTGTGCTTAGAGAAATAAACCCCAAATTTGTTGCTATTGACACTCTGACCAGACCACTTGCAATATTTGTCTAGGATGTTCACAAGGTTAGTAGCATTTTTCTTGGAAGCTTTGGAGAAGAGAACAATGTCATCCGCATACATCACGTGGGTGATTGTTGGGCCACTAATGATGGTTTTAATTCCATCAATATTTTTACACCTTAACTCATTGTCAAGAAGCTTGGAGAGGACCTCTTGCCCAAGAATGAAGAGGTAAGATGATAATGGATCTCCCTGTCTTAAACCTCTACTAGGTTTAAAACACTCTGACTTGCCTCCGTTGACCAAGACCTCAAATGACACAGAAGAAATACAGGCCATAATCCACTTTGTGAAGGTTTCATTGAACCCGAGGTGCAGGAGAATGGCTTGAATGAACTTCCAGTTAACTCTGTCATATGCTTTCTGAAGGTCTAGCTTGATTGCCATGAGTCCAGGCTTGGTTTTTCGAGTTTTAAAACTGTGAAGAACCTCTTGGACAATGACCTGATTTTCGGCGATCCATCTATTTGGAATAAAGGCTGATTGGGATGGGGAGATGATTTTGTCCAGATGTGGTCTGAGCTTGGCAACAAGGAGCTTTGAAATGACTTTGTAGATGACGTTGCAGAGACTTATAGGCCTATAATGATTAGTGGATGAGGGACAATATGTTTTTGGGATGAGAACAATAAGAGCACTATTCACCTCTCTAGGCATGGTACCAAAACGGAAGAAGGATGTTACAGCACGGATTACATCACCCCCAACCGAAGGCCAGAGTTGCTTATAAAAGATAATAGGGAAGCCATCCGGCCCAAGAGCCTTGAGGTCTTGCATTTGAAACAGGGTGGATTTGATCTCCTCAGGAGTGGGGATTCTGATAACCTCATCATTCTCCTCCTCAGTGATGCAAGGCAAGATGAGATGATCAAGGTGGGTTGGGAAATAGGTGGGTTCTTCCATGAAAAGCTCCTTAAAATTATCATAAAACAATTTTTTGATGGAACATGAGTCAGTGATCCATTGTCTGTCCTCTGATTTTATAGCATCAATGTTATTTCTTCTTCTACGGATAATGGTAGAGAGGTGAAAGAATCTGGAATTTTTATCCCCCGCTTTAAGCCACAATTCCCTAGACTTTTGTCGCCACATAGTTTCACTTCTGATCAGCCATTCAGACAACTCTACCTGAAGGGAGGTTTCAGCAGCTCTATTCTCATCAGAGGGGGGGTTATCTTGAACTTTCTTGATCTTTTCGAGAAGGGAGTTGATCTTGTTTTGGATATGGCCGAAAACCTCCTTGTTCCATTTGTGGAGGGCATCTCTGGTTGCGGCTTGTTTTTTGTATAGTTTAGTAAAGTCTGAGCCTGCCACATTGGACCTCCAAGCATTTTCCACTACAACAGAGCACCTCTCATCTCTGAGCCAAGCAGCTTCAAAACGAAACGGTCTATGGGCAAAAGAATCTTGAGGGCAAGTATTGAGAAGAATGGGAGTGTGATCAGAACTAATGGCTCCTAGGTGGGAGATACTAGCCTTCGGATAAGCAAGTCTCCAAGAAATATTGGCTATACCTCTATCTAGTCTTCTCTTAATAGGTGCATTACCCCATTTTCCTCTTGCCCACGTGAATTTGTTGCCTGAGAAACCTAGATCGATGGCACCAAAATCCACCATAAGTTCCTTGAGGTAATTGGAGGTTGAGGAAATGCCTTTTCTACTACCAGAGGTTTCATTTTCATTAAGGACGAAATTGAAATCCCCTAAACATATCCAGGGGCCCTGGTGAGATTCAAGGAGAGCGAACAAATTTTCCCAAGCTTTTTTCTTTTTAGAGTAGTAAGGTGGTCCATAAAAACCAACGAAAAGCCAATCGCAAACCACATCACTGATCTTGATGGCAATCAAATCTTTATTATGCTCAACAAGAGTGATGTTAAGACCATTCTTCCACAGAATACACAAACCACCAGCATTACCCTTGGCATCAACCACAATTTTATTATCGAACTTAAGAGAGCTTTTAACAAAATCCATACAACAAGCGTTAGCTTTGGTTTCGGATAAGAAAATCAGATCGGGCTTAGCCCCTTTTATTTGAGCCCCAAGGGCTCGAACTGTCGAGGCGTTGCATATGCCCCGACAGTTCCAACCGAGTATCCTCATGGAGCTGGTGGGGGCATGATAAGGCCCACCTCCTCGGCCATAGATTCAGAAGTAGAAAGAGGGATGGTAATTGGGGAAATAGACGGGGGTGGGTGAATATGTGCATTGGAAGTGATAGAATCATACCTTTCTTCTCTGATGAAGTGTCCAAGTCTTGAATTAGGGATCAACGTGACAGTATCAGGGTCAAAGTAGACCGGCTCAGGTCCTTCAACAGCTTTCCTGAGACGCTTGGTGAAAACAGAAAGTTCTTGTCTTGAAAGCCTCCTTTTTGGCCGATTGGAAGTGGACGAGGGGGTATATTGGCTTGGTGGTTTGGTGGGGAGGGGAGGTGATGATGTGAGGGAGGTAAAATTTTGGGTTGGAGTGGCAGGGGTGCCGATGATATCTAGGGGGTTGGAATAGCTTTGAGAAAATAGTTCTGACGATGGGATGGGGTTAGGGGTGGCTTGGGGTTGGGCTAGTAAAGGTGAGTTGGGCTGGGATGGGCTAGTGTAAGAGGTGGGTGGGTTAAAAGAGGGCAGGTCCATTGAAGGCCCAGCTTTGACTTGGACTGGGGTTAGAAGGATAAGATTTCGTGTGATTGATGATGAGGCTGGACGATAAGAATCCGCATGAACTTTCGGTGCCACCTGTAGGGGAGCCAGCTCAGTAGTACTGATGGTTTTCTCTTCCGTGGTACTATCCGCGATTTCAGGAACCATGGATTGGGCAGGGAGTACTGGGGTGGTGCAGGGATGACACGTATGGGAGCATGTAGAGCTGGATGTACCTTGTCTAGTTGTGAAGATTCTTCCGGTAAGGGGCGATGGCGGAGGCACCTGTTCCACAACTGAGTCCGGCGTGGGGGATTGAGACATGGGGTGGAGCTGAAGTAGTGCTAGAGGGATTTCATCGCTTTCAGCTCTAAGCCAAGGACCGGCGGCGTTGAACTTGATACCCGCAAGGTTACGAAGTTGAAAGAGCTCTCTTTTACAAGATTTTTCTAAATGACCGATTACTCCGCAACGAAAACAGATTTCGGAGAGTTTCTCATAACATAGACTTACCCACAGGTCCTCATTGTTTGTCCTTGGGAGGAAGAAACCTGGGAGAAAAGGGGAATCGATTGGAATGTCGACTCTAATGCGGATGAACTTCTTCCACGCTCCTCCTCCGTCTCCGGTGAAATCGACTTCAGTGACGCTTCCAATCATGGAGCCTATTCTCCTTAGATTAGCTTCTGAAAGCCACAAGGAAGGAAGCCCATGAACTTGAACCCAAAACAAAGATGTGGAGAAATCGACCTCCTTCCAATCAAGCTCAGGGCTCCAACTCTTGAGAATGAGATGGCCTCCGCGAATAGACCAAGGTCTTTTATGAAATACCTTAAAAAGATCCACCTCGTGCTGAAATGAGAACAGGAAGGTATTCGTGTCTAGTCGCTTGAGTTCCATAGGAAAGGTTGGTTTCCAAGCTTTAAAGGTGATGTCTTTAATAGCAGAGAGGGCGATGGGTTTAGAGGAGATGAGTTTAGCCAGGAGAAGGTGGTTTGTCGACGTTGAGATGTCTTGGATTGGAGGGAGCTCAAGCCTGATATCTTGACAGGAAAAGCTTTTTGTCCGATCTACAAGGTCTGATACTTCCATGAGGACAGCTTTAGAAACGAGGAGGATAAGAAAGGTGGGGGAATATCTTGGGAGATAGGAAGAAAAGGTGGGTCGGTGAGAAGGGAATGGGTTTGGAGGACACAAAAAAGGTGAAAAGGAGACTGAGCTCAGGTAAGGGAAAGGGACGGGTACCACAGGGGGTACGGAAAAAGGAAGGTTCTATGAAGAACTATTCTTAAACGTTGGTTACTCTTGCTCTTGTTCAAGGGGCAAGTATGTGTCTGTGCGCATGCAATAAGGTTAAGGCATATAAAAGGTTAGGAATGAGCAATACCCTATCAATGGCTTGATAAAAACTTGTAAACATATGAATTCAGGAAAGACGGAAACAACACTAGGCGCAGGAGTATCACAAATCAAGCAAATCTTCCTTTGCTCAAGCATTTTGGTCCTTCCATAACGTTAGGAAGAAGGCTTTCTCCCGCTCAAGCATTTAGTAGCACATGAATTCTGAATGAGACACTATTTAAACAAAGCACAACCCTCGATGAAGACTGAATTAGGCCACAAAGGAACCAAGAAATATGTCAAAGGTTGTATATCAATAATGTGTACCTTAATTAACAGGATTTGTATATTTTGGTCATTAAGCAAAAAATGCAATACAGAGGGTAATTAAATTACATAAATTTCATTTTGGAATGAATGTGATAGTTTTTTAAGAGATCAATCTTTCCACACAGGAATGATTCCTTGAGCTGCCAAACGTTTTTCAACCCAAAAGACAACAAGTTTCCCAGTGATTTTCTTCTCATCAACGAGAAAGGGCTCAACTGTGCTTGCTTCTGAGCCATAGGAGGATAGAGAAAAGCCTTTTGGACCTGCAGGTTTGCCCAAAGCAAACAATAAATAAATAAATAAATGCTAGTTGGGTGTTTGTATGACTATGCGCAATTGGATAACAATCAGCATGCATATATGAAGTACCTGTGAGGACTCCATCAGGGAAGAATGCCCAAAAAGAATGAGGATTGTCATTCTTTAGAAAGGAACCTTCCAACTATCATTTTCAATCAAACCCAAGAAACATGATAAACATAGGAATCAATCCAAGAGAATTTTTTTACAAAAATAGAAAGGAAAATACTAAAGCTAAATGTGATTGACCTCACTTTAACAACATAATAATTAAGTGTCCGAATTATTTTTTTGCATTGGTACATATCTGTTTGTAGGATTTAAGAAGTAAAAAATAACACTCACCCTGTTGTTCTGGAAAGATAGTTCAATTTCAGAAAGATCAGGTTGAGCTTCAAGTATTGCTTTCAATGAAGGGATGACATCCTCCTCCATTAACTGAGGCAGTGGCTTGTCCGGAGCTTTTGCTGGAGGTTTGGCCTTTGCTGGAGCTTCTTCTTGAGCTGTCTTCACCTCCTTTGTTTCGGCAGCCACTGGTAATTTCAAGACATTTGTAGTTTTCTTGAAATGGTTTAACTTGTACAACTCAACTGGTACAAATTATATAATATTTGATGAGAATGCAACTACTTACCTGTAGAAGTAGACGATTCTTGCACAGCAGACCAAGCAACCATGTTTCTGTGATTAGTTACTAATTTACATACCCTCTGCGAATAAATAAATAAATAAATAAATAAAAATTCACAAATATGCTTAACCTCCTTCTGGCCATCACAAAATATAATTATTTTTTCAACCATTTAGTTGGAGATCAATGTAAATAGTTTATATTTTTAAAAAAGGTGCGTGTTTTATTCTATACTAGAGGGGAGAGGAGTATAACAACGGAAAATCTTGAGAGAGGTCAGTATAATTTTTCGAAATGAGAAAACTAGCTTATGTGGCGCAAGACAAGCGGCCTAATAATTGTGTCCACATATTAGAGTCAAAGACCATATCAAATTTTAGATGCCAAAATGATGTTCTCCATATCCCAGAGATCCTCTTATCTTTGCCATGATATTTTATGGGGAAGGACAACATAACTGTGAGCAGTGGCAGCCTCTGAGTAGGTAAATGGAATTTTTTTTATATATAATTTAATTGTTATAATAAGTGGAAGAGGAGATCAAATCAAACATTCATTCTCTTCCTAAAGGAGAGAATGATTTTTTTTTTTCTTTTTTTGAGGAGAGGTGGTAAATGAATTTAATTGTATGCAAATGGTCCTTGCCATTGTTTATATTTCCAAAACTTTTCATTCACAGTAATAACCAAGCATGGCCTACTATAATTATAATTAACCAAATCTCTGAACTTATTAAATAAAACACAAGTTTAAACCAAAAAAAAAAAAAAAAAAGGTTTTATGTATAGGAAATACATACCAGAGAAAGAGTGGGTAATGAAGTAGGTTTGGTGCTTTGCGTGAAATATGAAGAAGAGCAAGAAGAAGAAGAAGAAGAAGAAGAAGATGATGATGATGATGATGATGATGATGATGGTGATGGAAAGCTTGAAACTCCAACTGCTCCTCCTCCTCCTCTTCCTAGCATCATTGCCATTTGCATTTGCTATTCTCACTCCAAACTTTTCTAGATCTTCTTCTTTTTTCTTTTCTCTTTTTCGTATTTGTTTCAATTTAATCACCACTTTTTTTTTCTACTTGTTCATTTTATTTTTTTATCTGAAAGGAGAGAGGAAACTATTATAAAGCTGAACACACAATAGAATAGAGTGCAATGAAAGAGATCACAAAATGGAAAGGATACTTGTGGTCCACATGGTGTATGGGACAACATATACCACTAAATTTGTTTTCCTTATTCTATTGAAGTATATATGAGTGAAAAAAAAAAAAAAAAAAAAAAATATATATATATATATATATATATATATATATATATATATCGAGTCTGTCCAGAAAGACCTGTGTACATAGTTTGTGTGAACTTTCATCCATACGTACATGACAAAATGAAACTTATCAGCCACATGTTTGTCTTTTATCTTATGAAATACATCGATTCCTTCTCATTTTTGTGTAATTCGGCCAAGTTAGAGCATCTGCATTGGGTTAATTTTACGCTGATTTTATAGCTTCAAAATCTAATTTTTATACTTTAGTTAACAATAATTTTAGTGATTAGTGGGACATAAATTTTTTTTTTTTTTTTTGATAAGTAGTGGGACATAATTTTAAATGATATCTGATCTTCTAAAAACAATGATTAGTTTTTTTTTTTTTTTTTGGAAAAAAAATGATTTGTTCAAATCAAAATAATGGGTTGTCTTTTTTATTTTTAGTCTATTAATCACTATCATAGTTTATTTGAAGACATTTTGAAATAGATGATTAAACCTTTGCAATTTTGAGTATAGTGACAATAGTAGAATATATGCTAGAGCTTTTCCTGTTTGTTAGAGGCCTGACTACCTCTGATTAATCACATAATTTGAGGTCTGGCTATCTCGGATTAGTCACAAAATTTTTGGGTTTTTCCTCTGTTGTCATGGGAGGTTCCATTTTCTTTTTCGTTTGAGTCCAAAACTTTCAAATTTTCAGTTGAGGAGGGAGGTACTTATTACATGTTACACGTATATGAAAGAAATAGGGATTCTCTCTAGTCAGTGTTCATGGGTAAAGAAAGTGCAAAGCGTTTGCGAGCTAATGTGGAGGATCTCATGTCCAATGAACCTCCTGGATATTTTGCAAGAATCTTTAGGGATGGTGATAAAGTTTTTATTCTGCAACTGGGTTCCAATGCACATGACAGTTTTTTTTATGATCTTAGAGCTTGTTCATGGCTGTCGGAAAGGCTTCGTTGTTGTGCTGGAAGGAAAATTGGGTAGTGGGTGGAGAGGGTTTGGATTTCATCCATGGAAGGCTATTGCTCCCGAGACACTAGCCCTCAAACCGCCATCTCTATCTGTCTTGAAACCGACAGTGGAGAAGTTCCGACAAAAAAAATTCCAAACCCTTTCTATTGGCAATGGTGGAAGCAGGAAAGGAAAGCAATTAATGCCCAACTTTCAAAATTCAAACAACACAATCTTGAGCAATCAGAACCATGATTCACACGATTAGGATGCTGGGAAGGAAAGAGTGATGCCTGGGGCTAAAATCGCGTTTGAGATTAAAGAAAATGTTTCTAACAGCACTGATGCTCTTTTAATGTTGGATGTCTATTTAAGATTGGATTGTGGGTTGGATGGTAGGTGGGAAGTTAACTTAGTTAAGTGCTCCAAAGTCCAGGAAATGGGCCGAGACAATATAAGCCCACCTGGTGTTAAGCCCAGGGAAGGTTTTTTTAAGCCCTGGATGCCGTGCTGATGCATCCTCAAGATGATCTAACTAGCCTAACGATGCTGACCAAGTGGAATAAAATGAAGCCGCTATTGAGATTCTCAGCTTCGATAAGGCCAGGAATGGGTTGGCATGTACCTCAGATGGTGAATAGAACCTGCAGCGAGGCCTTCAACTGATACTTCAGGAGCATTCCAGTAATGTAATCAAGAAATGGGGGAATTCTAGGGGTGGATCTACATAGAGTCCAGGGTGCTCACAGACTCACAGGCCACCCTGACCTAGAAAAAAAAATTATTATGTATAAATTTTAAAAATCTATGATTTTTTATCCTTAAAAAAACTCTGTGACCACCCTAAAATTTTTTTAGACCCAATATAATTAAAATTTGGACAAAATTTGGTAACAAGCTTGGTTGTAAACTAAGACTATAACTTTATTCAATATTTTTTATTGAATGTGAATTTTAACAAATTCACCATTTAATTATATTTTCTTCTTAAATCATCCAAACTTGCAAAATTTCAAGAAGAAAAAAGATCAATAGCTATGTCGTCAATCAAATATATAAATTTCAAATTTTTGTAGTCTAAAATTATACATAAAAAATAATTTTATGGATCGAATGGTAAATAACATTCGATTGGCATGAAATTTTGACATGTTTTAAGAACATAGAGAACATGCAATTTCATCGATTAGATTTTTAAAATATGTAACAATGTTAACTCATTTAGTGAGAGTGACTACAACAAAGTTTGTCGCCAAATTTTGTTCTTAAACTTTGATTCTCTTAACAATATATTAGGTCCTTACAAATAAAAAGAAAAAGTCCAAAAAAAAAAAAAAATTTTATTTAACTAAACTTTTGAAAATATGTAGCTTGCAACATTGATAATGAGACTATCATGTAATGATTTCAAAATTAAAAAAATAAAAACAAAAATTGTAGAAGGAAATTGTAAGATTTTATGTATTTGCGTGTGTATGTGTGTTTTTTTGTTTTTATTTATTTTTTTGTCAATGTATGAAGTTCTCTTTTTTATTAGATTTTGTATAATTTAAGTTTATTAATGACCAACCTCAAAAAAATTCCTAGAGCCACCACTGGAGAATTCGAAATAGTGGGTGCTTGATTTGCGAGACAGAAGGAGGGTCGCAGTTCCGATTTAGATCTCTTTGCCACCGGGTGAAGCCACCAAGGTGTTGGAAGAGCAAAACCAGTTGGCCTTGGTTCTGTTGAAGTCTTCAGACTCTATGGATCTATCATCGACTCATTTCGAAGAGGATGAAGTACTTGTGGAGGATTAGGTTTCGGACACCGTTTCGGAGGATGCTGATTTGCCTCTAGTTGTTGAACCACTTGCTTTTTCTCTACCCTTGGCCATGGAAGAACAAGAAGTTATGGGTGTGGATAGTTCAGTAAGGCAAAAACCTTGGTTCCAAAGTAAATTCAATGACTTTGATAGCTTCCTAGGCACATCCCTAGAAGGTTTGGAAAATCAAGCAACAAAATTTTTATTGGCTATTGAGGCTTAATTAAATTAGAGAGCTGCTTTGAACAAGAAAGCACAGGACTTAAAGAGTTTGGGGGTAAAACGTTTAAGAGACATAGTTAAAAGACAAAGATTAGAATCGTTTAGTATGCTTGTGTGAGAATATATTGGGTATGTTTAATTTTGTGTCTATGTTACTTCTTTTTATTGTTTTAGTTGGCAATGCTTGTAGTTTCTCAAAAAAAAAAAAAAAAAAAAAACACTAGTTGACAATGCTTGTAAGAAGATAAATACAAAGTTGGCCAAACTATATTAAATTTTGTCTTTGTGTGAATATTTTTATCTTTGGCAAGCTCCAAATCACATTATTATCTTATCATCCCAACTTTTAAATGTTGATGGCACGTTATGCATAAATTACATCCTAGATGAGTGAGATAGTCATTAGTATTATAAATAGGTCATTTGGCATCAAAATTAAAAATATAAATAAATAAATTTGACACAAGTGAAATTAGAAAATAATTAGAAACTAAATTAGATTTGTAGGGGTAAAAGGCCCAAGTCTATATAGTGGGTCGTGAGCCTGTCCGAGGAGATCTGTCCATCCGAGGATGGTAGATCACGAAGACTGTACCTGGTTTAACTCCTCCCCATAGTAAAACTTGTGTGAAGGAAGAAAGGAGTAGTATGAGGATCATTGTCTGGTCGGATGATAAAGGAAACGATCCAGGTAGACGTCCCCGCATTGATCCTGTCTTTTCTGGGGAACCTCCTGGTTCATCTAGGCAGAGAGGGCAGGTGGCAGCAAAGAGATATTATATGAAAGGCTGCTGCCACCGCATTTATAACCCAGCAATTAACCTCCTGACCGCACTAATGGGGAAAAAACATCTGAACAGTGACCTCCATCCTTTACAGCTGCCACATGGAGACTTTAAGTGAAGGTTGATGGGACAAGCATCAAAGGAGACTCACCTAACCGGCACGTAAGGCAAATTGGCCTATAAATAGAGCTGGGAACAGAGTAAAAGGGCATCGAACAAGGAGGAGAAAGTGGGAAGTGATAGAAAAGGAGAACAGAAAAGAGAAATATAGAATTACTCAAAACAGTTGCCTAAAGATTTCTCCTCGGACTAAGCCGAGAAGAATTCTGTACAATCTCAATATTTCGTTTACGTTAATTTGGCCATCACCATACTTGGGCCATCAACCCACTCGCTCTCAATCAAGTTTTCTTCGGCCCACTCTCTCAACAAATTCATTCCAAGGATACTGTATACATCATGGGCCTCAATTTCTTTTGCTTATAGGCCCATCTATTAATTTGTGTCCTTACAATTGGCGCCGTCTGTGGGAAGTTAACTGTTGCGTCGGTAGGTTGAGGCTTGAACTATGGTTGGATCAGGTCCTAACAGAGCGGAGTCAGATGGCTCTCAGCATATTGATCACTTTGTGCACCTTGAGCGTGAAAAAGACCGTGAAGAGAGCGTGCATACTGTGCACACAGGAAGGAGTAGACGTCAAAATGAAGAAGGCGGGTTCTACAAAGACGCTACTAGGAAGATGCAACGTAAAATTGATCATTTGAAAAAGAAGCTGCACCGTGCGAAAAGGAGGCGTAGTTCATCTAGTAGTCCGTCCGTCACCGATAATTCTTCCGGGGATGATGAAGATGATGACTACGGACCTTGGTCACGTACGCCTCCTAGTGAATCCTACTCTCATGAGGAAGAGCAATACCGAGGCCACAGGGGTAGAAACACATCCTCGAGAGGTGTAGGAAATGATGCGATGAACAGGGCGCTCAACCAGATTTCTAAGTCACCCTTCACACACAAAATCGAGGGAGGAAGCCTTTCTCGGCATTTTAGTCAGCCCATTTTCACTGCGTATAATGGACGGTCCGACCCTGTGGAGCACGTGAGCCATTTCAACCAGAAGATGGCTGTTCACTCCCGGAACGAGACTCTTATGTGCAAGGTGTTCCCTTCCAGCCTGGGACCCGTAGCCATGAGATGGTTCGATGGTCTTGCTGCCAATTCTATCGGATCTTTTCGAGCGCTCACTAAGGCATTTTGCTCTCAGTTCGTTACGAACACCAGGGTCCCTCGGTCATTAGATTCTTTGTTGTCCATGTCTATGAGAGAAGGGGAGACGCTGAAAACGTACTCAGATAAGTACTAGGAAATGTTTAACGAGATTGAAGGGAGTTTCGACAACGTGGCTGTAAGAACTTTCAAAGTTGGCTTGCCAGCCGAACATGATCTGAGAAAGTCACTGACCAAGAAGCCCGTGAGAAGCGTGCGCCGATTAATGGACCGCATCGATGAGTATAAGCGGGTGGAGGAGGATCAACTGCTCGGAAAGGGCAAAGCCAAGGTTGTCCCTCAGGAGAAGAGGGACTTCAGATCGGATTAATACAGCAACAGCAAGCCACGGAGGGATTATAGCGTGCAGTCCGGATCTGTCGCATCGCAGGCAGTTCATGCCGTGTTCTGAGAGCCAATCCACCAAATTCTGGAGAAAATTCAGAATGAGCCATACTTCAGATGGCCGAACAAAATGGAGGGAGATCCCACGAAGCGCAATCAGAACCTCCACTGCCAATACCATCAGGAGCAAGGGCATACCACAGATGATTGTAGGACTTTGAGAAGTCATTTAGAGCAACTTACGAGAGAAGGAAAACTACAGCAGTTTATACATCGCCCCAGTGGTTAGGGAGACCTCGGCAGGTTGAGGGCTTCCGGGACCGCCTCATCAAGGCCCCTATTGGGCACAATCAACGCCATCTTTGCAGCACCGAGAAGAACGGGATCCTGCCCCTCTAGAGTGATGTCCATCTCCAGGACATCTGCCGAGGACACAAGTCAAGAGATAAAGCGAGCCAGAATAGAGATCCGACCAGCCTTGAGCTTTTCAGACGAGGATAAGCAGGGCACTATACAACCCCACGATGTCGCTTTGGTCATCACTCTTAGAATAGGGGGGGGTACGACGTGAAAAGGGTGATGGTCGACCAAGGAAGTAGGGCTAAAATCATGTACCCAGACCTTTACAAAGGACTGGGTTTACGACCTGAAGATCTGACAGCGTATGACTCACCTCTGGTCAGTTTTGATGGGAAGACCGTCATCCCCAAGGGCCAGATCAGGCTACCTGTACAAGCAGGGTCCGAGGTGGTTGAGGTGGACTTTATTGTAGTGGACGCATACTCTCCCTACACAGCCATTGTGGCCAGACCATGGCTTCACGCCCTGGGAGCAGTTTCGTCAACCTTGCACCTAAAGGTTAAGTTCTTGTCTCAGGGGCGAGTGGAGGAGCTTGTAGGAAGCCAATCTATGGCAAGGCAATGCCTCATAGCAGCCATTACACGTCAGTCCGCTGTCGAACCAACGATTACCTTGAGCAGGGGCTCGTAGCAATCAGAGACCCCGATTCCGCTTAACGTCGTGGAATTGGAAGAGGAGAAGTGTGAGAGGTTAGAGAAAGTTGTCATCGACGGGGACCCAGAAAGGTTCTTCCAGGTCAGGGCTCAGCTGCCACCACGGGATAAGAAAGAGCTGGTGGCATTCCTTGGAAGAAACATCGACGTGTTCGCTTGGAATTCTTACAAGGCCCTAGGGGTAGATCCGGAGTTTATCTGCCATCACCTGAATGTAAGCCCAGCTGCCCTACCCAAGATGCAGCCACCTCGGCGCTCATCCAAAAAGCATTCCGCTGCCGTAAGGGAAGAGGTGAACAAGCTCAAGTAGGCAGGGGCTATTAAGAAGGTGTTTTATCCTGAATGGCTGGCCAATACAGTGGTGGTGAAGAAGAAGAATGGGAAATGGTGTGTATGCGTGGATTTCACAGACTTGAACAAAGCCTGTCCAAAGGATCCCTTCCCCATGCCTTGGATTGATCAACTAGTGGATGCCACTATGGGGCATCCGCGAATGAGCTTCTTGGATGCCTTTCAAGGGTACCACCAGATTCCCTTGGCTTTAGATGATCAAGAAAAGACAGCCTTCGTCACTCCTGTTAGAAACTACCACTACAAGGTAATGCCATTTGGCCTGAAGAACGCAGGCTCCACTTATCAAAGAATGATAACAAAAATGTTCGAACCACAGCTGGGGAAATGCATTGAGATCTATATCGATGACATGGTAGTCAAGAGCAAGCTGGAATCCGTGCACGTCAGTGACCTTGGAAGCATCTTTGAAATCTTAAGGAAATATAGGTTGAAGCTCAATGCTTCAAAATGCTCTTTCGGCGTTGGATCAGGAAAGTTTCTGGGTTATTTGGTCACTCATCGCGGAATTGAGGTGAATCCCGACCAGATAAAGGCCATCAACAACCTGCAACCTCCTCGGAATCCTAAAGAGGTTCAGAGGTTGACCGGAATGACTGCCGCTCTCAACCGATTCATCTCCAAGTTGGCAGAGAGGTATCGGCCTTTCTTCCAACTGCTGAACAAGTGGAAAGGGTTTGAATGGACTGAAGAGTGCGCTTTGGCTTTCCAACAGTTAAAGGAATACTTATCTCGACCCCCCATCATGTCCAGCCCCATGGCGGATGAGATCCTGTTCGCCTATATCGCTATAGCCACCCATGCAGTAAGTTTAGTACTGATTCGGGTAGACAACGGTATTCAGAAACCTGTTTATTATGTGAGTAAATCTCTGCATGAGGCCGAGATCCGTTATTTACCCCTGGAGAAAGCCATTTTTGCAGTTGTCCATGCTACTCGCAAGCTTCCTCACTACTTCCAGTCACATACAGTTGTGGTCCTTACCCAGCTCCCGCTCAGGTCATTGCTTCAGAGTGCAGATTACACGGGAAAGATTGCAAAGTGGGGCACGGTCCTGGGGGCCTTCGATGTAAAGTACATGCCCCGCACTTCGGTTAAGGGACAAATACTGGTTAACCTGATGGCCGAGTTCACTGAGCCTGTGCTACAAGAATGTACCGAGAGGGTGCACATGGATGAAAATTTAGTTGGCCTAGTGTCTGTGCAAGAACCCCCACCCTGGAAATTATATGTGGACGGTGCAGCCAATCAAAGAGGCTCAGGAGTGGGGCTAGTCTTGATATCTCCTGAGAATATTGTTATTGAGAAATCCCTCAGACTAAACTTCTCGGCTACTAATAATGAAGCCGAGTACGAAGCGCTATTGGTCGGAATGGCCATGGCCAGAAGAATGGGTGGGGACACCGTGGAAGTATTCTCGGACTCAGCACTGGTCGTCGGCTAGGTCAAGGGAGAGCTAGAAGTGCGCGATGAAAGAATGCAGAAGTATCTAAGACATGTTAAGCAACTGCAATCACAGTTCAAGTCATTTAGTTTGCAACATATCCATCAGAGTGGAAACACGCACGCGGACTCCTTGGCCACCCTTGCGACCTCCTCGGCTCAAGCATTACCCCGGCTTATCTTGGTGGAAGATGTAAACAAGCATGCTGAGGAGGACGAAGGACCCAACATATGTCAAGTTAGAGTAGGACCAAGCTGGACAAAGTGTGGAGGAAAGCTCCTCGGTTCTGGCTCTCAGGAGACAGTAAGCTATACAAACGCTCTTTCTCCGGTCCCTACTTATTGTGTGTGCACCCTGATGCCACAGAGTTGCTCCTTGAAGAGCTGCATGAAGGAATCTGTGGCAGCCACACGGGAGGCAGGTCCCTAGCTCACAGGGCCCTAACTCAGGGATATTGGTGGCCAAATATGCAGAGAGAATCACAGGAGTACGTGAGAAAGTGCGATCAATGCCAGAGGTTTGCACCAAACATACATCAGCCAGGGGGAGTTCTAAATCCTCTATCCAGCCCATGACCTTTCGCTCAGTGGGGCTTGGACATTGTAGGCCCTTTCCCTAAACCAACCGGGAGTAAGAAATACTTGGTCGTCGAAACAGACTATTTCACCAAATGGGTTGAAGCTGAGCCATTGACATTGACAAACATCAGGGATGTAGATGTCCAGAAGTTTTTGTAGAAGAATATCGTAATCCGGTTTGGAGTGCCACATACTCTCATCTTGGACAATGGTCTTCAATTTGACAATAAAGCGTATAGAAGATTTTGCTGTGGACTAAGCATTACGAACAGGTATTCCACCCCCGCGTACCCCCAAGGAAACGGCCAAGCTGAAGCAATTAACTAGGTCATAGTAGGTGGCCTGAAGAAGAGGTTGGATGATGCCAAAGGGAAATGGGTAGAAGAACTGCCACATGTCCTCTGGACCTACAAGACAACTCCTCGGAAATCCACGGGAGAGACCCCCTTTGCAATGACGTACGGTGCTGAAGCTGTCATTCCAATAGAAACTGGATTCCCTACACTTAGAACGAGTTCTTTTACCCCGCCTGACAATGACAGACTGCTGAAGAATAATTTGGATCTGGTCGCCGAGCGAAGGGAAAATGCTGTAGTTCAGCTAGCCTACTATCAACACAAGCTTAAGCAGAGATATGATGCTAATGTCAAGCTCAGACTGCTCGCACCGGGAGATTTGGTTTTGCGAAAAGTCGTGGATACTGCGAAAAACCCAGCCTGGGGAAAATTGGGGCCCAATTGGGAAGGTCCTTACCGTATCCTCTTTATAGTTGGAATAGGAGCGTTTTACTTGGAAGATTTAGACGAAAGGGCAATACCACACCTTTGGAATGTAAATAACCTCAAAAGGTATTATTATTAATAAAAGTTTTCCTTCTCTCGTTGAAGTCTGTTATATTTACTTGTCTCCTAAGTGTTAAACAGAACCTTGGTCATGCCTGGTCCCTCGGACCACATACCTTGGGTAAATTAACATTCTAGTTCATTTTACTAAGTGTTAAACAGAACCTTGGTCATGCCTGGTCCCTCGGACCATATACTTTGGGTAAATTAACATTCTAGTTCATTTTACTAATTGTTAAACAGAACCTTGGTCATGCCTGGTCCCTTGGACCACATACCTTGGGTAAATTAACATTCTAGTTCATTTTACTAATTGTTAAATAGAACCTTGGTCATGCCTGGTCCCTCGGACCACATACCTTGAGTAAATTAACATTCTAGTTCATTTTACTAAGTGTTAAACAGAACCTTGGTCATGCTTGGTCCCTCGGACCACATACCTTGGGTAAATTAACATTTTAGTTCATTTTACTAATTATTAAACAGAACATTGGTCATGCTTGGTCCCTCGGACCACATACCTTGGATAAATTAATATTCTAGTTCATTTCACTAAGCGCTAAAATACGACCTGGGTCATACACAGCCCCTCATATCATACATCCGAGCAGTCTCATCATCCCCAAATTTATTACTAAGTATTCGACAAAAATTTGATCTTGCGTATTTTCTCATACCGCATACTTTGGACGAACCTGATTTCTCGTTCAAATTTTAGTATTTTCAGTAGTGGAAGACTCAATTGTGTTAACATAAATTTATACCTATTTGTTAAAACAGGTTGAACTAATTGAGTTACGGCGAAATAAATGGAACACTTGCATCATGTTTACTATTGGCCCCGGATTACTATTCTCATACTCATGGTATCTACATTATTCCATTCGAACAAAAGTTTATTGCCTTCATTACTCAGTTCTCTCTTTCTCCCCATCAAGAAGTTCAAGTTCTTACGGATTTTAAAGATTGTAAAACAAAACAAAAAAAAATGAATAGATAGAATTAAGACTAATCAATGATGAATCCAGGTATTCTCATTAATCAAAAAAGTTGAAGTACATCAACCCCGCGTACAAAGGGTTGCTACAAGGATAAAAACAAAAGAAAAAACAACAACATCGAAAGACAACAAAAACTAAAAGCCCTAATCCTAAGTCTGAGTTATCCGAGGAGGAAGGTTGTCTGGTCCGCTCGGCTTGGCCTCAAAAGATCCAGCTTCAGCCTCCGAGGTAGCTGCGTCCTTGGCCTTGCCGGCATCCACAGCTGTAGAAGAAACATCCGAAGCTGCTTGTTCATGCGGGGCCGCCTGTCCCTCCGGAACCTCATGACCGGCTTCAAGAGGAACAAGCGCCAAACTTGCGGGCTCTAGAGCTTGGGACGATAAGGGCGCAGGGTCAGCCGGGTTCAACCTGATGCATGGGTGAAAGTAGATACTCCCCGGCTGCCTAAGGTCCGAGTCAGCTGGGACTCCTGCCAAGTTCAATGCCTCCTCCCAGGTGAACTTGTAGTAGTCTCAGCACACCTCGAAGACTTCTTTCGCGAGCCTTACCTCCGTTTCTTCTATGCCGCGGATGTATTCGGCATTCTTCTCGGCCTCGGCTGCTTCCAATGCCTCCCGAGCTTCCCTTTCAGCCTTCTCAGCCTTCTCGAGGCTAGACTTGAGCTCCAAGACCAATTGCCTCTGAGTGGCCAACTCTATTTCTATTATGTACAATTTCTTTTGCTGGTCCTTAGCTTGGTCTTGGGCATTTTTTAAGCCAGCCTCGGCACTCCTTCTCTTTCTCTCTTCAGTAGTTAGTTTTTTGGCTAACTCCTGTTTTTCATGCTTCATGGCCCTTAAGTTCTTCTTTACGTCCTTATGCAATTCAGTCTCAGCTCTAGCCTGGTTACGGGCGTCCCTGACCCAATCTTCAGCGACGTAGACTTATTGGGTAAGCTGCACAATAAGAACAACAAATTTACATCAAATCAGATAGAAATAAAGTACATATTTCAAAATAGGTTAACCCAGTTGATAAAGAAATGATCAGGAACCTACCATGGCCAAATCTCTCTTCATGGACATGAATAGGTCCGCCTACCTCCAGGATCTCACTGCCTCCATGTCCCTGGGCAAAAACAAAGGCCGTTCCAAGGCCTCAGCAATGTAGCCCGGGCGCCCCTTTTGAAATTCTCTTATGGAGGCAGTAGACGGGATTGGAGCACCGTTTAAATCCAGCTGAGGTGCCCAAGCTGGTGGTTGCTGAACGTCCCGGACATGAACATCACCCCTGTGCTCGGATGGGGAGACCCTTCTATCATCTCTCCCACCCTTTTGTTGCTTGGGACCCTTCTGTTGGGGAGTGGGCACTTCACCCTTTTTGGTGTCCAGTTCCACGACCTTCCTCTTCTTCTTGAGTTCCGACATGGGAAGAAGGCCGAGCTTAGTTGCAGGAGAAGGAGGAGGTGGGGGAAGGTCGGTGATGGTTTTCTCCTTGGGCGCCTCCTTGGAAGGAGCACCCTTGCTCCTCCCAACTAGAAGGTCCCTCGACCCCGCTCTAGGCTTCAAAGGCATCTCGTATTCTTCCTCTTCGGTGCTTTCGGACTGTGGGACACTCCGAGGCTTGTCTTATACTTCCTCTTTGCCCTCAAAGAAAAACTTGTCTATCTCGTCCTCCAAAGTTAGCAGAGAGGAAGTAGACTCTTCTCTTTGATGAGTAGCTGGTCGAGGAGGGACCTGTTGAATCGGCCACTCGACGGGAGGGAGATCTTTCTTGGACAAGAAACCTGACCGAGAGACGTCGATTCTGTGGATTCTCTTGTCTCTTGCTCGGATGGCGTTCCCGATGTCCTGAAAGCTGTCTGATAAAGGAACAAAGTCCAGTATCAGGTGAGCGGCACGCAGTTGACCGTCTGTGTGAACAAACACCTTAAATCGCAATAGCTTGTTCAAGCCCGGGACGTTCACAAGACTGAGTCTGGGAGCGACAAGCTTTCTATCTGCAATCACAGCCGAGAAGCACGAAATTAATGGCTAAGTCGGAATCAGACGTTAGAACAACGAAACAAAATAAAACCTAATGTGCAAAATTCTTTGTAAACTCAATCTAATCCTAAGGCACCCCACCTGGCTCCCCCTCCTTGGTCGAACAGTGGTGACCATCGTGCCACGCCCCAGAGACGATGACGAAGTCGTCCTTCATGCCCTTGTTGGACTTCGAAAGGCACGATATCATTTTTACAACGGAGGACTGGGATTTTAAGTAGTACCCCCCGTCGACTAGTGAGTGACACTCGTACATATGTACGACGTCGTGCCAAGTAAGTTGCAGACCCATCATCTGGTTGAGTGCGTCAATGCAGCCCAGAACCCTAAATAGGTTGGCGGCGCACTGGTGCGGGCATAACCTATGGTTCCTAAGGTATTCGCGGGTTACGGACCCCATGGGAATGGTCATTCCCCCCCTCTAGGAAAGCAATCACGGGAATGACTACTTCACCGGTTTTCCTAGAGGTTAGAATGTCTTCTGGCGGGCAATACCGGAGATTTACTCCCTCGGGTATGTTATACTTCGCCTTAAAAAGTTCTATTGCTACAGGCGAATCAACAAGATCCTTAAATCTACCCATTTGAGTATAAGGGGACACACAAAAAAAAAAACAAAAAAAAAACTTCCTAGCAGAGAAATAAGACAAAAACGGATGGGCCGAGGTGCTCGACCAAGGAGAAAATAACTTAAAAATCAGGTACTTACAAAAGTAGTTGAGGTTCTTGTCCCAATAACTTCCTAAATACCAAGAATTTTTAGTGAAAATGCTCTCGGAACAGTTAGAATAAAGTAACGAATGGGGGCTGGGATGCTCAAAAACTCTAGAGTGCTTAAGGATATGCAAAATGAGTAAGACAACCCTCTTAGAACCTTTTATATAGGAAGGGAGAGTAGGTGGGAGTTATCCCGCTCGAAATTTCACGAAGAAATCCCAACCGTGGGATCTGCATCTCACTGTTGATAAAAGAGACAAAGCGCCATCTAGAGCAATAAATGATGCGTTACAATTTCCGAAGCGTCGGTAAAGTTGGCGAAACACGCGGAGGGGCGCCTCCACGTGGATAAATTCAAAATGTTGACGGGGTTGACCCTGAGAGAAGTCAAAATCCTGCCATTCTCCTCGGATAAGAGAAGAAACCCGGAATTTTGAGGGGCTATTGTAGGGGTAAAAAGCCCAAGTCCATATAGTGGGCCGTGGGCCTGTCCGAGGAGATCTGTCCATCCGAGGACGATAGATCACGAAGACTGTACTTGGTTTAACTCCTCCCCATAGTAAAACTTGTGTGAAGGAAGAAAGGAGTAGTCTGAGGATCATTACCTGGTCGGATGATAAAGGAGACGATCCAAGTAGACGTCCCCGCATTGATCCTGTCTTTTCTGGGGAACCTCCTGGTTCATCTGGGCAGAGAGGGCAGGTGGCAGCAAAGAGATATTATATGAAAGGCTGCTGCCACCGCATTTATAACCCAGCAGCTAACCTCCTGGCCACATTAATGGGGAAAATATATCCGAACAGTGACCTCCATCCTTTACAGCTGCCACATGGAGACTTCAAGTGAAGGTTGATGGAACAAGTATCAAAGGAGACTCACCTAACCGGCACGTAAGGCAAATTGGCCCATAAATAGAGCTTGGAACAGAGTAAAAGAGCATCGAACAAGGAGGAGAAAGTGGGAAGTGATAGAAAAGGAGAACGGAAAAGAGAAATATAGAATTACTCAAAACAGTTGCCTAAAGATTTCTCCTCAAACTAAGCCGAGAAGAATTCTGTATAATCTCAATATTTCGTTTACGTTAATTTGGCCATCAACTCACTCGCTCTCAACCAAGTTTTCTTCGACCCACTCTCTCAACAAATTCATTCCATGGATACTGTATACATCATGGGCCTCAATTTCTTCTGCTTGTAGGCCCATCTGTTAATTTGTGTCCTTGCAAGATTTAATTTGAATTCTGATAGTTTAGGTTCAACATTGCCTAGTTTTTCTAAGGATCCAACTGCCAAGTGTTTTCCTTTAAAAAAAAATTTAATTGTGCTTCAATTTTAATATCTAATATATGTGATGAGTTACTAGGAAACTACTTTCCCAAATAAAATAATCTATATATATTACTAAAAGCTGAAGCGTATCATTTATTGTTACTACGCTCCAGTTAAGTCACATCAGCGCCACGTCATCATTTATTTTCTTATTTTATTTTTTATTTTTAGATTTACCGGTTGACACTTATTGAGCATCTCCTTAAATTCGAATGTTACTCTTATCTTCAACTTTATCATGTGTCCCTCCATTAACCAAGACTCTTCAAATGCCGCTATTATATGGAATTCTGACTGTCACCAATAAGTTACAACCTCCTCACATCCTTTATTTGTTGTAACTTCTTCCATTTATTGGGTATGATATGACAATTCTCTCTCTCTCTCTCTCTCTCTCTCTCTCTCTCTCTATATATATATATATATATATATATATATATACAGACACACACACACACAAATTTCATCCAAGTGGTTACATAAATTTCAGCCACGTTAACATTTAAAAACACCAAACATTGTGACTTTTCAGGATTTTACATTTTTAACTAACCGTTTAATTCAATACTTTCTAAATACACCTTTTAAGAATTAACTATAAACAATTGCCTTTTTGTTTGGTTGTTGATGTGAAACGTTTTGATTTCTAAATTCTACAAGTAATATCACACGACTAAAAAAAAACGCAAACTAACGCAACATTTTGCCTGGCTCTGGATAGTTTTAATTTTTACAAGTTTCATAGTAGTTCTTTCCAAAAAAAACCACAAAGACTTCTCTCCTCCCTATCTTTGTACGTACTTCTCCTTTTCTCCACCTCTCACTGTATTTTATTTCCTACAATAATGATTTTGAGAATTTAACTTCATAAAAGTTTTGCTCATTTTGCAGAAATCCTCATAATCAAGCAAATTGTCAAAGCAAGCCCAAAAACCAAAGGTCAGATCCCTTCTCTCATTCTATAATTTAGTAATCTAATTTTACCTATCTTAAACCCAAACCAATAGATACAATGAATGGATAGAACTACATTTAGCCTTCTTACCCTTTTGATTCTTTGAATGATGCAACAGGTTTTTCTAATTCATCTTACACGCATGTGAAGGATATGGAAGAGTAAGCGGTTGACGAGGAAAACAAAGAGTCAAAGTTGAAGTTTCAGTTCTTTCTGAACTTTGAAGTCCTCAGTCTCCACTCCACTCTCTTCCTCAATAACGATATTGCTCAAAACACCAACTCCTTCAAGATGGTCACTCTCTTTCTCTCTCTCCGACTAAATCCATTTTAGTACAAATGACATCAGATATCTGTGAACCGTTTTAACTTTTATTTAGTTTTACTAATTCATGAATGTGTGAATTGCTTTTAGTTTGAGTATTGTTGGTTTCAAAAGCAAATTTGGATTATAAGAGTCTATTATAAACCTAAGAATTTTTTTAAATTGACTGGGTTAGTTAGTTCGTTTACTCATTAATTTTTTAATGTAATTCCTTACTATGATTTTGTAGCCAATGAAGCACATCTCAAGGTCCCTAAAAATTGAAACTTCTATTGCAGTTCTTGTAAATTATATCTGAGTTTTTGGAAAAAAGTTTGATTTCTTGACTGAATATTACTTAGTATTGGATTTGCATTTTAAATTTTTGTATGGTAGTTATTTTTATAGGTTGGTAGAATGGCAGGCGAGTCTACGAAACCAAAATTAGGGCCGTTACAGAGGAGACGACACCTTTGGATTTCACAAAGCATGGGTATGTGCCACTTAATATGCGGATTCTCTTTGGTTTCTTTTATTTTTCTTTTTATTCATTAGCCCACCATGAAGCTTAAATATAATTCAAATTATTGATATTGAACCATACTTTTATTTTGTTGTTTTGTTGTGATTTTTTAATACCTAGAACATGCGGATTCTTTTTTTTACTGCTATTCCATTTGGTTATACAAGTTGAACATCTGATATCTATGTTTTGAATATATCATATAGATACAGATCAGTGGAGATAAAAGATGATATCATATCCTTTTTATGTTTTGCTGATACAATGCATGCATATTCTTCAAAAAATTAGGTTCCAGTCTTCTCTTTACAAGCCATGACCTACCAGTTTAAAGCCTTTTGTTGTGTATTATTGTGATTAACTCAGGTGAGCAACGATGAAATGAAGACATTATGGTAATTGATTTTAACATATATTTATTTTCCTTTTCAAGTGTTATGGAAACTAAGAATTAATTTTGCCAATGAAGCTTACAATTGTTTACCATAAATAGTCCATCTTGGAAAAGCTAATAACTTCCAAGTAATAAGTTCTAGCTTTGATTGCTATTGGACTCACTTTGAAATTTTCTCAACCTATTCTTTTTAATTATGTGGAATCACAAAAACAACAGAGCTTATACATTGATTGTTTAATCTATTGAGTTTGTTATATGCTTTTTGGTTAGAACTTAGTTTACTTTTGCCTTTTCTAAATGCATCAATATATGCATGACTTCCGAAATCTTTATTGCTTTATCCTAGAATTTGATCTAGGTTATGGAGCCTGGATATGACTTTTTATTTCTATATTGCATTTTGATTTACTAGATATACCTGTTGTGGGAAAATAACTTTTTGAAAAGATATAAATAGAGAGAAATTGCCGTGTCATCGATGATGGAACTTATATAGTAATCAATATTTTTTGAAGGTAAAGATTGCAATATCTATGTTATTTAGCAATATATATATATATATATATAATTTCTATGATTTGAATTTATAAAAAACCTGTGGCTACTCATTCCGTCATTGGTACTTCATTCTTAGTCTTTATACATTCATTAATGTGGTGTTCGCAAATTATTTGATTCCAAAAAAATTTGTCACTGACGAACATTTAATAATTAGCAGTTAATGACCGCTAGCTTATTTGGTTATTTGCTTATGTACAACTTTGAACAATTTTTAAGACTCTCACTTACAATTATACTTCTGTCAACTTTCAACAAATAAAATTTTCTTAATTAAATTCATTAAAACCATTGTTCAAATTTTCTTTATATGTTTGTAGGGTGTTTTCTATCAGAAGGCGGCTTGGGTTTCGAAAAAGGTTTTCAAATTGGATTTTAGTGAATGAATAGTTTTGTATTACTAAAATAATTTAATTTTCAATTTAATTATAGATTTTTTTTTGGAGGTTTGTTCAATGAATTGTATTTCTTCCTAATGTATCATATAATATTATATATCTTAGTACATGTTATATACTCAATAGCTTCACCGTACATCACACGGGTTAGCGACTAGTAATAATAATAACCCAAACTGGCAACATACAAAGAACTATTTGACAAAAATGAATAAGCAAAAACAAATCGCACACTTGAAAGTCCTCAATAAAAGGGATAAAAGGGAGGGAGGGGGGGGGGGGGTGGAACTAATGGTAAGTTGGCATTATTACCTTAATCAGACCATCTAAATCTACCTTGCAAATGGACCAGTCATGGAATCAGTATCCTTAGAATACACTTCAGATGAATTGAATGATTTAGTGCTGATCTCCTCCCTTAAACCCATATTTTTCTCTTGACTACGAGACAATTCCATTGCTAAACATTCTTTTAGTTCTAATAACACAAGACTCATGGTAGCTCTTTGACTGGAGGTGGGTGTAGTGCATGTCATTGCTAATTCTAAAGCTTTCCAGACAGAATTCACATCAAAATCTCCCTGCAACCTTTTATCAACAACACTTTTTATATCCCCCATTTCAAGCTTAGGACTCACCCAATGCACAAGGTGGATTGGTTCATCACTTTTTACAATTGCAGGTTGGCCGGTGATTAGCTCTAATAGAACAATCCCAAAACTGAAGACGTCACTTTTCTCGTTCAACTTTTGAGAATTGTAGTACCTAAAAAACACAAAAAATAATTATGTCACGTCAAATGTTAACAAAGATACACACACATATATATATATATATATATATATATTCTTTTTCTTTTTCCCTTCACTAACAGAAGTGTGGCTTTTAAGCACCAGACTAATCCCTAGCCTTAGGTGAGTGTAGTTTAAAAAAAAAAAGTACTTGTTGCATACTATTGAAATGAATTGCTCATCATTTCTAATTACCAATCTATTGTTATTATTATTAGTTTTTGCAATCATTTGAACCAAGTGCAACCCCCTTTTAATGATGCAAAAAACTAAACGAATTACATGATGAAAACATACTCAGGGTCAAGATATCCAGTTGTGCCCATGACTGTAGTTACTACATGACTTTGGTTATCACTTGGAAAAACCTTGGAGAGACCAAAATCTGCTATCTTAGCTTCCAAGCTCTCACTTAAAAGGATGTTGGCTGACTTTACATCTCTGTGTATTATAGGTGGCTTGCATCCATGATGCAAGTACTCTAGTCCTGCAGTATCAATACAAGTTAGGCACAAATGACATACAATCAAATTATGGTCCATTTGACACAATGTTATATATGAGGCACAAGATCTATGAGCAATAATACAATTTTAAGAAATTATAGGTTTAAGTATGATTTCGAAGCAAAATTGAGACAAAACTAAAATATAATGCAGAAAATGTTTACATATGCATTGAAGTTCAGAAAAACAATCTTCATGATCAGAGCACCTCTAAAAGGATTTCTTCGATTGGTCTAGTCTTTGCAAAACTAGTGACATTTGCAACAAAGGAGCTGGTTGGCTTATTAAAAATGGGGCCTCCATTAGCTTTTGGTATGATAATTGGACTGGTCAAGGCCCTCATAATAGAACTGAGCACTCCCTTAAAGTTTGGGACACAAGGGATCCCAATGGAAATTGGCTTCTTGACAACATCTCCTTCATCCCCCCAAATCGCCTTCTTGAAACCATAAAAGCAACCCCCAAACCCTTCCACTTCATGCAAATGGAATGTCTCTTTTGGCACCCATCCCCCAATGGGCATCTTACCCATCATCCATCATGATCCTAACTGGAAATGGTTTTGGAAAATCCCAACCATTTGCAAAATCAACACCGCCCTTTGGCTTTCTTGTCATGATCGTCTCCCCACAAATAGACCTCCTGAAAAAGGGACAAATCCTCTCAGATGATACATGCCCACTATGCCATACCGCCCCAAAAACATCTTTATGCATACCCTAAGGGATTGTCCCCATTTGGTTAAATCTAACCCTTATGGCCTTGCCCATCCACCCCACACCCCACAACTTCCACAATCATCCCAATGAGGAGTGGATTAAATGTATGTCTTCCTCCACTCACAAAAGCTCTTGCCACCCCACCCGGACATACCTTGGAATGTCTTCCCCATAACCACTTGGTCCATTTGGACAGATCAAAATAAGTCCACCATGGAAGGTCAAGCTTTCAAACCAACTTTAATCCTCAAATGAAGAGAACAAGATATACCAACACCCTCATTGGTTGGAAACCACCTCCTCTAGACTTCTTTAGGCTGCAAATGGTTCGGCTTGGGAAACCCAGGCAAAGCCAGTTTCAGGGGGCTTATCAGAGATTCTAGAGGGAATTAGATTGGGGGCTTCTCAAGAAACATTGGTAAATAATATGTGAGACAACTGGGTCTAGTGCACTTATGAAATGCTATTCAAAAGTTGGATATAATGTAATCCAAGTATTACAACAACCAAGTCTTAGTTCCAAAAATTTTGAGGTCGGCTGTACTTCATATATCACATTTGCTAAAAAGAATGTAGATGCTGACCTTGTGCAGCATCAATTGCAATGTGAAGTCTCATCTCCCAACTCAAGGTATGCGAACTTGTATCTGCAACCGTAAAAAATGAAAAAAAATTTCTCATAATCTCAAGGATCTGAACATATTATTATTATTATTTTTTGATAGGTAAGAAAACTTGTATTAAGAGAAGACTACGTCATTAGAAAAATGAAGTAGCCAGAAAGAATACGACAAACAACATAAAAGAGAACAAAAAAAAAAAAAATTATGTACAGGAAGATAGGGAATCTAAAAACAGCGGAATTGATTGTTTAAGAAAGACAGGGACAATGCATAGTATAAGCATTGTAATCAGTTATTCAAAGTCATTCTTCATTCAGATACTGATACTAAACATGGAAGTACCTGAAAGATAATCTTTTAGGTTGCCGTTAGCCATATATTCATAAATTAGTGCCATGTTGTCACCATCATCACAGTATCCAACAAACGATGCCAAGTTCCTATGGTAAACTGTCATTAAGAGTTCAGCCTGCAAATCCATCAGCAACCACTTAAGTCTATAATCACTGGTTAACGCAGTTACCTAGGATGAATATATATTTACTAGTGACAAAATAGAGAGTAAAGGTTGTCCATCCATGCCATCACATTTTTATTTTAAACTTTATAATGTATAAAGAAGTTTAATTGAATCAATGGTACAAAGTACAAACCTCAGTTTGGAATTCCTTAGGCCCTTGAGATGATGATGCAGAGAGCATCTTAACTGCAACATGGGTGCCATCTGCCATTTGGCCATGGTACACAGTCCCAAATCCTCCCTTCCCAATGACAGTATGTAAGTTGTTTGTAATCTTTAAAACCTCAGCATTAGTAAATTGCCTCTTCTTTGATACTATGATATGTTTTTTGCTGGAGTCAACCAACTCTTTAGCTGAAGTTTACACAAAAACATACTTTAGACAGAACCTTTGAATATTTATGTTGTAGAGCAGAAGATTGCTGCATATACTACATTCTAAAATATATCACCTTCTGATCAATATATCCCTCTGTATAATTTCTGTCAAATATTATTTTTCTTAATTTTATCCTGTAGTAATGGTCCTATGGATCATAAATTTTTTTTGCAAGACACTGTCAATTTACACTTGCTATCTCTCTTTATTTATTTATTTTTTAAAATTTTTTTCCGTCTCTTTTCTTATTTCATCTGCATGTCATTTTACATCATTTTTCACTTTTTTGCACCTCTAGATGAGCATGATTTCCTGTTAAAGTATTTTGTACTAATTCTTGTATGTTGGGAGCATACAACACACATAATCATAATGATAAAACTAGTGAAATTACCCGATTTCCTTCTTCTTCTCAGTTTCCAAATGACAAGCAAAGCAATAAAGAGGACCAATGCTGACATTGTTGGTGCTAGTATTGGAACATAATTTGTTTTCTTGTTTTTGCATGAACTTGAGCTACAAACATTTTGGTCATCCACTTGATCATCCACACTGGAAGCAGGGAAATAGACAATTAAACCATATTTTCAACTCCCATATCAAAATTTTAGTGCATAACTGTAATTCATGAAATCCTAGAATATGAACCACTTCTATCATCTACTCAAAAACAAGAATTTGCAAACAAGAAAAGAGATAAAAATATAGGCCTTTTCTCCCATATTAGCATCTGAGAATCTAAGAGGGAGGCAAACCTCAATGTAAGTAATCCAGCCTCTGATCTTTCTATAAGAACCATAGGAACAGAACCTGATAATTGGTTGTTTTTCAAATTCCTACAAGTCAGTAATATGATTTCTGTTAGAGATATGTGTTCTTAATTGTATTAAAATTACAATTCCAATGCTTCAGATCTTACAGGAACTTCAAATATTTGAGTTCTTCCAAAAATTCAGGTACTGGTCCAGTTAAACTATTGTTTGATAAATCCCTGAGACAAAAGTATTTTCCTTATGAGATGTTGCAAATTTTTTAACAAAACGCTAAATATTGAAAGGGTTAATCCTTATTTTCATCAAGTTAGGGCTAGCACAACATTCACGCAGCAAAACATTTTGAATGTGTACTTACAAGAACTCCAGTAATGAGAGCTTTGCAAAGGAAGCTGCAATCGTCCCAGTCAAACCACATGAGGTCAGGTTCCTATTCAAGGTAGAAAAGCAACTCCTAAATAATAACATTTTCAATCAGAGAAGTAGTATCTAAATTGTTCAGACAAGAATGACTAACATTGAGATTATCCGTGGAGGAACTGAACCATTGTATTGGCATATTAGACCTTCCCAAGAGTAATTCTTTGGCCCGCAGGGATCACCCACCCAGTGTTTGCTTATCTTATACATTGTTTTGACATTCATGACAGCATCAACTGTATTTAGTATATTAATATTCCATCAAATTGTATATTAAACTCTTTATTAAATCCAACATTCCTCAAAGTTGCTTCACCAAAAAAACCCATAATATCATTCAAATTTAGGCATGGAACTCTAGCATTGCAGTTAATAATAATACAAAAAAGCTTACCATCTTCACTGAATGTTGGCGATTCATCCAGCTGTTTAACCAAGTAAATCTCAACAGCATTGAGGATTGGTGGAAGGGCTGAACCCTCTGTTTTGTATATAGAAATCCAGTGCTCTTTTCCCACCAAGGCTCTTGGACTAGATATTGTGGTTGCATATAAGTAACGAGGACTAAAAAGTGTAGACAACGGTAGATCATTCCAAGATATATTGAACTTCCTTGACTGGTTCTTCTCAAGCTGCTCCACTTCAGCAAGGTACAAGTATACATAAAATTGAGAGTTAGGATCATCGATACTCCAATACAATCTCAAGGGTTCACTATCATTCGCTGGCCTAGCAGCTGTCTGAATGACTTCCTGTGGTGCTTGATAGCCATTATTATTATTATTTATTGCTGTTGTAGTGGTGATTGAATCCCAAGTAGGGAGCATGTAGGAGGACCAAAGGCGATCATAAATGTCATCTTTATATCTTCCACTTCCATTGGTTGATCCAACATCCAATCTTTGGAAGAGTACTAATGAAGCAGATGTCCCAAACTCGGTATCATAAATTGAATTATTTAGAGGTCTAAGCTCCAAGGCTGAAATAAAAGGAGTTCCCAAGCCTTTGTTCACGAGACAAATGTGAATGTTGTCTGATTGTGCAATACCAATAATCTCAGTTACGACAGTCTCAGAAGCTTCACTAAATTTTATAGAGGACCAAAGATTGACATCAAAATAGATGTCAAATTCTGGTAACTTGTTTAGTCCATCATAGTTTCCATACAAGAATGAAGCTCTTATCAAGTACAAATTGCCTTTTCCACCAGAGGGCTTTAAGGTGTAACAATTTTTGTTTCCAAGAGGAAAACTTCTAAGATCAGAAAGTGGGTAAGGCAGGTTGGGATTGTTTGGATATGCATACTCAGAAGAGATGTTCTTGTTATTCCCATTGTCTATATAAGCTTCATCAGGAGCATAGGAAATGCCAGTATCAATGTCTAGGTATGTGAAATTCTCGGAACTGCCACAATCAACGCTTATGAAGCCTAAACAAAAAGAAATAAACAACCTATGTTAAGAATGAATGAGCAATCTTTTCTTGTTCTTACTAACTTTATCAAATAAGACCAACTTTATGAAAATCTAATCCACTAATCTATCAATTCAAACACTCCCAAGTGTAGAGGCGTTCAAAATTAGCAAAAGTAGCAATTTGTCTAACAAAATCATTCTACTAAAAATAAAATAAAAAGAAAAAAAAAAAGAGAGGAAAAAAAAAATTAACAAACATAATTATAATCAATTTTCAGTTGAGAGAATTTGCTAACCTTGTTGGAGCTGCCCATGAACAGAGATTGCACACAACATCCATAGGATGAAGCAAATATATATCTCCATCATCATCTATCTATTATGATAACATGAGTTGGCTAAAATGTGAAGACAACAGGATGAGAATTTGTTTAATTCCCTCTTGATGTCCTATGTTTTTTTTTTTAATACATTGTTGAGCTTTTCTGACTTTCAACTACTAAAAAGGTCTTTCTTTGTCAACTTTGGTAACCTGGAGTCGGGTGCCGACACCCACATGTTCCAGCCCACACTTGATGGAATAACTCATTTAATGAGCTTGCCTCTAAAGTCTTCAAGCCAACCTGTCTCTTAATGAGACTTGAAGAAAATTGGCTGAAGAAAGAAGCAAAGGCCATTCGGCCTATAAGGGAGAGCAAAAGAAATTGGTTGAAGCAAAGTGAAGGTAAGTGGCTTGCATTTATTGTGATTTAATGAGAAGCATGTGGAAGGAAGAAAAGAAGGAAGAGATGAAGAAATAAAAGGAGAAGACAAAAATAGAGAGAGTAAAAAGAAAAGTCCCAGAGAAAGTGAGGGCTAAGTGCAGTCTTGAAGAATTGCGTGAGCGAGAGCAAGCAAAAGAGAAGACAAAAATAGAGAGAGCAATAAGAGAAAATTGTGAGAGATACGCAGTGAGGAAGAGAGTAACGAGTGAAAAGAATTTTTTTTTTTTTCTTCTGTAACTATAAATGTTGTAATTTGTATTTAATATTATTAAATTATTTAGAATTTGTCTCAAGATTTTTTCCTTCAAAGAAGAAGGATTTTCATGTAAATTTTGTGTTATTGTGTAGTTGTACTTTTGCTGTGCTTACTGAAATTTATTCCCACTTATGTAGAATTTTTCCCATCACCTTGGAGGCTTGGATGGATTCTCTGAACCCGCTCAAAGCTCAAATTTCAAAACATTTTTTTATGGTAAAATCAATTATTAAATTATTAGAAATATTGAAAAAAGGCTTGTGTAAACCAATAGTTTACAACCCACTTTTGTGTGATTATGATCATGACCATGACTTTTGTCCTCACTAGTGATGGAAAATTATTGTAACTAGTTGCAGACCTGCGTTGTGCGTGATAATTTTTTAGATAAAATACTATTTTACTCCTAAAGAGTTTTAAAAAAAGAAAAAAAAATGGTTTTATCATATTTTTCATAATTTTTTCTATAACATTGTTTTACCATTATCATATATTTATTGGTTAATGATTTGTATAAAATAGACATTAAATAAGAAGTATAACTATTCAATAATTTTTTTTAAGTCATGGTGTATGAAGATAATGATTTTATATATGTATATATATATATATATATACACACAAACTTATATATATATATATATATATATAATTTCCCTAGTTAGAATTTGATTAGTTTTAAGTTACTATTTTGTATTATTATATTTAATTGTTGATTTTATTGCACTATAAAGTTTTTAATGTCCTCCATATACTCATCTCTATTTTATTTCTTACTTCTCTTTACCACCTTTTTATTTTCCAAATAATAGTTATTAATTGACATTTGATTTGATTTCTTTTTTTTTTCTTCCTTATTCATTTATTCTTTATTGCTTTGTATGTTTCCTTACTAGTTGTAATTTTTATGATTATCAATAAGAAATAGATATCATGGAATGGACTAAAGTGAACTGAACAAGACCAAATTGACTGAAGTAGACTAAAGTCAACCAAATGGAGCGAACTGGACCGAATTGATCAAAGTAGACCAAATGGACTTAATGGAATTGAAGTGGACCGAAGTAGACCAAATTAGATTGAATTAGACCAAACCAAACTAAATTTATGAAGTGGATCGAAATATATCGAAATGCACCAAATGTCGATCTGTAATTAGCATAGCAAGATTGTGTTTGATATAAACTGAGATTCTTACTTCTAAAACAATCAAGTATTAACTTAAACAAAAATCAAACTGAAACTAAGAGAGAGAGAGAGAGAGAGAGTACTTGTAATAAGAACTAAAAAAATATAACACCAAAATGTATGAATCCAAAATAGAGTTTTAACAATGATTCTTCAATATAAAATAGAGTTGTAAGAAAAAATAAAAAATAGAGAGAGAGAGAGAGAGAGAGAGAGAGAGAGAGAGAGAATAATCACATTTTTAAGAGAGGACGTGAGAGAGAATAATAAAAAAAAATTATAGAGAATAAGATGAGAAGAAAGAAAAAAGTAAAAAGTAAAAAATATAGTAATAAGCACCAAATTATCCAAGTCATGTTATGTAATGTAATAAAATGACATTATATTTTTATATACTATCTTTATAATGCAATATGATAACATCTATGAAATTAAAGAGAAGAAAAAAAAAGATAACAACTTAAAAACACAACTTATTCACATCAACCCAAAGTAGAGTTCCAAATAATACAAGAATTCATTAACCTAAAAATAGAGATGCAAGAAAAAAAAATCCACCAAAAATGAAAAAAAAAATTGAGAGAGAGAAAATAACATTTTGTGTATGAGAAAATATGTAGAGAGAGAGAGAGAGAGAGAGAAAGAGAGAGAGATGTAAATTTATAATAAACGAGGGGATTAGAAAAACTAAAATAAAGGAAGTTAAATGGATATATGAAAAGTGACATTAAAGTAGATAGAAGTGGGAAAATAAAAAGGTAAAAGGGAGGAGAAAAGTCGGAGAATGTATAACAATAAAGTAAGAAATTAATAAGGAAAAAAAGAGTTTAAAAAAAATATTGAAAATTAATGGATGATGTGATCGCTAATATATCTTAATAGGAGCATAATAACATTAAATATTATACTTCTAAATACAAAAAACAATCTCATGTCAATAGCTTTAGGGAAAAGCCACATCAACTAAAAAATTTAGTTGAAGATTTAATTTACTCAGCCAAAAACTAAAATCAAACATTTTTTTTTTTAAATTCTCTTTTATATATATATATATAGAAGATTTATATATTTTTCTTTTCTTTCATTTCCAACTTCTCTATTTTTTCTTTCACACTTTTTTCCATACACTAGTTCAGTATTAATAGCATATTTAAGGAAATACAATATGTTAACAAGTGTTCAATTGTACTCGTTAAGAAAGAATTAAGTATATCTCGGAAATGACTTTCTTAAATTCAAACCTCTAATTTCTTCCCATTTAAAAACGGATGTGTTCGAACATGACATATATATTTAATTGTTAAATATAACAGCTCACAATTTGTTTGATTAAATCATTTCACAATCCTTAACCATAAAAAAATAATAAAAAAATAAAAACAAAAAAAAGATAAAAAGATAAAAAGAAGCTTGATCAGTCGACCAATATTAACCCAAAATTAGGGCCAAAATGGCCAAATGCCATTAATTTTCGAAATTTATTGCAAAAAAACACTGTTTCGGAACTAATTAGGAATCTACCACCTTTTAGGGTACTCGAGCTCCAGAATATCGAGTTTTACATGGTACTCGACTACCCCGAACTCGAGTACGCTCTTCCTCTGCCACAGTGGCACAGCTGACATGGCATTTTTCAATTTAAAATAACCAATTGGTACTCGAGATTCCTGGGCTCGAGTACTGTGTAAGTACCCGAGCACAGGAAGCTCGAGTATGGCTCGGGCACAAATCCGTTATTTGGCAGGCCATACTCGAGCTTAGGAGACTCGGGTACTGTTTACACAGTACCCGAGTCTCTTAACCTCGAGTATTCCGCCTTTAAAACTCAAATTCTCCGCTCAGAATTTCCCTCTCTCCTGCTCACAGTTAAGCTCGAATCAGAATCCTCACTTTCTGAATCTCCCGCTCACTCTCGCTAGTCTCTCACGCTCTCAATCTCCCTCACTGAGCTCTCGGTCCTCATTCTCCTCGTTGCCCGTCTCCGTGTCCCTTGCGCTGCTCTCCGTCTCGCTCTCACTCTCCGTCTCGCTCTCCCTCTCCGTCTCGCTCTCGAGGTGCATCTTCAGTTTGGAATCACGTGGTATGCTCCTGATCCGAATATTTGTTTGAGCATTTCAGCATTTGGAGGTTAGGGTTATTTGTGGGTATGTGGGTATTTGTGGGCATTTTGTGGGTATTTGTGGGCATTTTGTGGGTATTTTGTTGGTAATTTGTTGGGTAAAACAACAACAAACGAAAAGGAAAGTAATGATTAACACCTAAACTGTCTGCCATTCTGGATGATATGTAGTTTGGTTTCAGCTTGCATTGTTTCTGCTAAACTGTCTGCCATTTTGCGAACATGTATTGCTTGTCAAATTTCTTCTATGTTGGTGTGTGAAATTTCTTCTTTATAATGGGGTTACAACCCTGCACCAAATCAGAACCGTATAGGTTGGTGGGTTCTCTCCAATAGAGATAGTTTTTGTGTCAAAATTCTAAGAGACAAGCATAGAGTTCACAATAATTGGCCAAATTCTGGTCCAACAAAAAAAGCTTCTTGGTCTTAGAGAGGCCTGGAATCTATTAAACCCGTTATGGCAAAAGGGGCAAGCAGACGAATAGGAAATAGTGATAGCATTTGGGTTTGGGATGGGCCTTGGATCGTAGATGTTACCGATTTCATTCCTATGCCTTGAAGAGGCCATGGGGAGACTTAATGCTTAGTGGTTTCTCAGGTAATGAATCAAGATAAAATAGGTTGGGATGTGGCAAACCTGAAATTTTATTTTGAAAAGTAGGCTTTTGGTTTCTTTGATTTAAGTTCAGGCCCCCAAGCTTTTGTTGAGAGTCGAACTGGAGCATTGCTTTGGTTCTAATATGGGCTCCTCCTAAGCTGTACAATTTTCTGGTTCAATAAAAGTTTTACATAATATGAAAAAAAAGAAAGAAGTAATAATAATAAATGGATAGTACGCTCTAAGACAAAGATAGGACAATTTAATAGCGAAATTAGCACAACACATCACACGAACTCTTCAAATCTACCAACTGTTGTATCAATTGACCACTTCTACTTGTTTATCATCAAGGATTTTAGCTTTATTTTTAATTTGGTCCTCAACATTTTATAGCTTTCATTTTAGTCTTTATAGTTTTTAAATTGTTGTCATTTTAGCCTCTTCTGTCATTTTACTTATAATCAAGTAGCCATGAAGACAAAAACAAAAGGGGGGGGGGGGGAATTTGAAGACCAAAATTAAAGATATTTTTGGGGCATAGAGTGACTGCTGACATAAAATTTTTGGGTTTATCCTACTAGCTTAAGATTTTAATGTTTGTGTTTCACCTTTCAACATGCTATTACAATGGCCAAATACCACTCATTTTCGAACTTTATAGCAAAAAAACACTGTTTCGGAACTAATTAGGAATCTACGAAAGCTTTAAGGATTTAGAAAGGACTTTAGCGGAACTAAAATTGTTTATCTTTAGAACTTTATTGGATTGGATGTTAGCTGTAGGAAGTCACTCTTAATTTTTTGGTTTGTGATTGTATAGATATTTGTTATTTGAGTGTTTGATTGTTTTCGGTGCCAAGTTGTATACACCCTGGAGACTTGGGTGATCATTTTTTATATAAGTTCTTTTAATGAACTTATAACTGGTGAATTAGATTTGAAATTAGTGGCACTACCAGTGTGGGCTGTTAAGTCTCATGATTGTGTATTTGGTGAGGAGAACTTAGGTCTAATCTTTTATTCATTTTTAGATTTTTGTGCACCAATGTATCTTTTGGTGATTTATTCTTGATTAAGCTTTGAAACTTATCTATTTAAGGCATCAGATAGGCCATTAATCACCTTTAATTTATGCCAGATATGGACCAACATCAACAGGGACCCTCTATACGGGATGTCTTGACCCGACAGGATGTGCATCGTTCAAGTTTGCTTTGGGATGCTCCTTTGGCGGATGAGGTATGCACTTGTCCAAAATGGTAATCAATATATGTAGTAGACAGATTTTTGGCATTTAAATTTGAAGCGTAATTATTACATGCTTAGTGACTGCTATTATTAATACTAAGCTTCTTTGTTTGCAGAGAGTGCCAGGTGTACTGACTTGTCGTCGCCGAGAGAAAGGTCTGTTTGAAGCTGGGTTAGATCCACGGATTGCTGCTTATATCAAGGATGCGGGGTTAGATGGGCTACTTCGGGTCCCAAACATAGACGTTGACCATGCACTGATCACGGCATTGGTGGAGAGATGGCGGCCGGAGACGCACTCATTCCACTTGCCCCACGGTGAGATGACCATCACGTTGCAAGACATAGAGGTTATAATGGGGGTACCTGTAGTTGGCCTGCCGGTGGTGGGATTTACGCGTATGGACAAGTGGGCCGACCTCTGCGCCGAATTGCTAGGGCATAGGCCGCCGGACAGAGAACTCGGTGGTAGGAAGAACACCGCAGTAATGGAAGGGCCGAGGGTAAAAGCCAAATGGCTTGAGGAGCAGTTTCGCAATCCTCTCCCGGCTGACGCCATTGAGATGCGTATGCAGCAGTATGCTCGGTTTTACATACTGGAGATGTTGGCTGGTATACTGTTTATGGATAAGTCTGGTGAACGGCACAACATTATGTATCTGCAATTTTTCAATCCAATTAGCAACGGAAAGAATTATAGTTGGGGTAGTGCCGCATTAAGTTGGCTATATAGACACCTTTGTAATGCATCAGAGAAGACAGCCAAGCAAATTGGCGGTGCCGTGCTATTGGTGCAGTTGTGGGCATGGGTGAGGTTTCCACACATATGTCCCGTGATGAGGCATCCACACCAGGCACTTCCCCCCGGTCCACTTGCTATCAGGTATGTAGGATCTTCGATAGTTACCGTTTTACATTTCCGCATTATCTTTTTCGCATGGGAATTTTGTAAGTAAGTAATATGAAGGTTATGTTTGTGTTGTTTGCTAGATGGAAAGGGGCTAAGATAACAACTGAACATCCAACACACGTCCTATGCGCCTATCGTGTGTCGCTTGCTTCGCTACGGCCAAATCAGGTATCGTTCCTTTGGAATGAATAAACATTTTTTATTTCGGAGTTCAACATTGTTGCCATGTATTGTTCACATTCGTTACACATTTTTATAATTATATTGTTAATATGATTGTTTGCATCTGTTGGATCATTGTAGATTGTCTGGGAGCCATACCAAAATGATTTGGGTTCCCTACCCGCATATTGTACGGCCGGCCAACACATTTGGAGGTCTATTGTGCCGCTCATACATTTTTGGGTGGTTGAAGGCCATCACCCCGAACGTGTTCTCCGTCAGTTTGGGATGAAGCAAGGCATACCCGAAAATGTTGATACTTCAATTGAACTTCACAAGATAACACTCCAAGGCAAGCAAGATAAAAACTGGGCTGCAGAACATGCCAGATATATTGGGTTATGGGCTGCGCACGCCACAATTGCCGATGCACCGCCCTTTGAAGGGCAGATGAGCTACAATGACGAGTATATGGTGTGGTTTCAGCTCCGCACTGTTCGCCATATTACAAAAGCGACATCGTACTGGGACACTTTGGTAAGTTTACAACGACTATTTTGTTAGAAATGTACCTCGCTTCGCATAGTTTAGTTCAACCTACTAATAGTACTCGTCTACTTGTGAATATCAGGTTGAATCACAGTTACGGATTATGGCGAATTGCGAACCAGGGTCTGAGATCTATAGCGACTGTATTAATGCCTTGCAAGCTGTTGAAGAGCTCGGTCGATTGACCTTGGATGATGCACGCGCTGCGGGCAACACAACTGAACCGGTTGTAGGGCGTGGTCGGCAAGCAGGTGGACGTCAAGGGCAAGGAGGCCGCCGTCAATCTAGTCAGCGTCCCACATCTAGTCGGCGTCGCACATCTGCTCAACATGCCACAGCTGGTCGACGTCCCACACCCGTGCCCACATCTGGTCGGCATCACACACCCGTGCCCACATCCGGTCGGCGTCACACACCCATGCATGACCACACCATGGAGGAGGCAAGTCAGACAGAAGATGAGATGTGTTTGGACATTGGTTATGACATGGGCTCCATGGCACACGATGATGTGGGTCCATCCCATATGTTTGCCCATGGGGACGCCTCTCGGTCCCCATCCACATCCTCTACGCCCACCACCCGTATGTCTCCCCCACCGACTACCAGCACAGCCCCCGCAGATGTACGTGGTAGAGGTGACATGAGATTCATGCCCACCCCTGGTGTTGTCCCGCTACCCACCCCCCCATCAGAGGCTTCACACATTGAGGATCGGCCACGAAGGCCGCAACGGACACGGACACATCCTCCTGATTGTGGGACTGGACATGGTACTATATTTTGATTTAATACCGATTACATATACATCTCGTTATAGTTAAATGATTTGCAGATTAGTATTTGCTTGTGTTCTTTTCAGGCAAGGTGAGACCAGTCAAGCAACCAGTGAGGAGAAGAAAACGGGGATGAATTTGGAGGGTTAGTTGGCATGGGTGGAACCAAAAGGGTGAGACATGCGTTGCTTTGTTCGTATTTTAGTCTATTACTTTTGAATATTTTGACTTAAGGATTGTGGTACTTCTAGAGAATGATAAAGAAAGTAAAACTGGTTTATCTGCTTCTTTGTTTGCTCCATCTGCTGGTTGAGCTTGTAATGCGTGGCTGTGATTCAAATAATACATGTATTATTTACTTGTCTGTAGCTGATTCTCCATATCTAACCCTCAAGATTGCCAACAAGCATCTCCAAGACTGAATTGTTTTGATGAGGAAACTGCTTCAGAATGAAATAGTAGGTTCAAAGAAAGCCAATAAGAAGGGCGCTCCAGTCACTACACTGAGTGAGGACTATTTTGTAGCCGTCTGATCTTTCTATTCTTTAGTGTTTGGTGGAAAAAAAAGTGTGAGCAAAGAAAAGGAAAATTTTAAAATAAAAAGCATGTTTGTGCTTTTAGAAAGAGAATTAAAAATTTTGAATATGCATTTGATTTTCAAGTTGATGTTGGTGTTGAAGTTCCTGAATATAAAGGTTCCCCGATTTTGGCTAGAGTTGGTGTACGGGTTGATGTCGGTGCTTCTACAGGTAAAAGCTTGTGTGTGTGTCAATTTGTCTTGTGATATTTGCAAATTTTTCTCTTATATATATGGAATGGATTGTGTGTTTGTAATGTCACTGCTGTGCCAGACTACATCCCATGCCTTGACCATTTGAAAGCAATTAGAAAGCTTCCAAGTACGGGCCACTATGAGCATCGAGATAGGCATTGTCCGGATGAAGCTCCCACTTGTCTCGTTCCTCTACCTACTGGATATAAAATCCCAATTCAGTGGCCTAAAAGCAGGGAAAAGGTATCCCCAACATCTAGTTGATCAATGAAAAACTATTTAAAGTTTACTTGGTGTTGAATATTGTTTTCCTGGTGTGTTATGCAGATACGGTATTATAACGTTTCCCTAAAATAAAATTAAAGGGAAAATACTTTTTTCATATTTCATTTTGGTCTTGTTATTTATCTTTTTTCTTTGCTTAGACCTGTAAGTTTCTCGTGAAGCATGGTGATTGGGCTTCTGGAAGATGAGTGAAACAATTATTTAGATCTCTTGCACTTGAATCTCAAACAAAGTTTGCACCAAGGTCTCCTTTTCATTGGCCTTTTACAAACTTGTTACAATTTCCTTCCCTAAATTGATTTGCGTAATTTCTCGTGAACTGCTGTGGAATTTTATTCTTACAATAGTCTCCGTCACATTTTATTTTGGTATGCAATGGGTGAATCTGTGTAGGTATGATAATGTTGTGAATTTTATCATACGTTGCAAATATTTTGATCATGCCCTTGAAGAATGAGAATCCGTTTCTGAACTAAAATTTTAAGCTAACTGTCCTGTATTCTGAAAATGATGTCATGCAGCTAAGAATTTAGGGACTTAAAATCTCAGATTCTTGTGTTAATTTGCCTTGGTTGGCAGGACTGCAGATCACACTAAATGGGTTGGTGCATTTCACAAGAAGCAAGATTTTATTGATGTTGTAGAGGTATGCGTAGCTCCTCAGAAACTGAATGGTTTTAAAGGCTGTCAGTTATATAAATTGCTAGTCTTGCCATTGGAGTGAAAATTCATTTTCTTTTTTAAGCTAGTCTGCCATGTTACTGAAACAATTTTAAGCTACTTCTAATCTCTATTAGCACATGCATGAATGTAATACTTCATAGGTTTTGTTGTGAGTTACCTTACCTTGTCTTATCAATGGTATCTTGGGTGCCGAATCTATGTCGGAAAGACTTTTATTGCTTAAACTGATGAGACAAGGGGATATATGGTGGTTGAAGCCAAATTTTGATAAGCTGTTATGTGTTTGTGATTCTGAATGCTAAATGGGTCTAATTTTTTTTTTTACAAGAATATGATTTGATTTTTTAATGAATTTAATTCTGTTTTTGATGGGACATTTTCTGATTTTATTTTATTTTTAATTGTGGAGATTTAGGTTGAAGAATGGGACTCCAGTTAGCTATGCAGAAACGGAAATCGTGAAGAAGCGTAAATCTTTGCAAGATGATGGTGTATTGTTGGAAGAGGGTTCGAAGCCAGAGGTTTACACTGAAGAGCATGAGAAGCGGTTGGGCAACACTGAGAAGAACTGGATATTATTTGTGGATGGTTATGGCAAGGATGGAAAGAGAATTTATGACCAAGTTAGGGGAAAGACTTGCCATCAATGCAGGTCCGGTGGTTCTCTCAATTGCTGCTGTATTTTTTTGTCTTTCAAATTACAATTTTGGTCTGGTTTTTAGGTAGCTGAAATTTAAGCTTATAATATGTGAAGTTAGAGACTTTGCTCACCAAAATTCTTAATAGTTTATAGGATAATACCGCAAACACATTTTGAATGCCTCCTATCTTTTTTGATATTGATAAATTTTAGCCTAAGAAAGTTCTAAAACTTTTATTAATATAATGAAAACTAATAAATTAGGAGAGCAGATGTATGTCACAACTTGAGAAAACATTAGTCACATATGCTCCATATCCCGATAGGACTAGTCAAGTTATAATTGGGAGTCCTTGTAATTGGTTTTGTAGCCTAGTCAAGTTACATAGTACACATTCTATGTGGGATTCATCAACACACAATCATACAATCAAATCAAACATGATTCAGAAAATTTGGGCAATCACAATATAAGAACAAGGATTTAAACAAGATCAATCAGGAAGGAGAATGGCCTAAGTTTAATAAAATAATAATGCTTTTATACTCATGTACAGACAGTGGCTAAAGTAATGGGATGGTGTGGCCTAGTGGAATTATTGCAGACAAGGTGCTGGATGTGGTAGTGGTATTTAGCTCTTTGGAGGGATATGTGGTAGCTGATGCATTAGACTGTTTAGCAATGTGCTGGGATTATATGTATTGCTACATGCTCATTCTGCTATGATTATTTTAAGAATGTAATATAGGTTTCTTATTATAGGTGTCAAAACAAACCATGCTGAGCATAGGCTGGGGTGTTCACTTGAACCTGATAATTAAACTCAGACAGTTGACATGTTTGGGCTCGTTAACAAGATAGTTAGCTAGTTAACAAGGCAACTCTCAGCATATGCTGGCAGATTCATTTTTAAGCCCATCTACAACTCCATTCTACTCATAAGCATTGCTAGGTTTGTTGTTGTAATACATACATGGGTTGATTGATGAGCAGTGATTGCTAGAAGAACCTCTCAAATTCTGCTTTTTATTCTTTCCATGTTAAACAATCACCAAGAGATATAATGAAAAATACATTGGAGATCATCTAAGTCAGCTTACTTGAACCCCCAGCCACCCTTCAATCACTTGAGCACTATAAAATTATCCCAATTTTTGTAGATATAGACCCACTTGTGCTCACATGTTTGGCTTGTGTAGACCTACTCGTAAATTTATCCTTTATATTAAGGTCTTCTGATTTCTCAGCACTGTGAAGGGCGTTATTTGCATGCTGTAAATGGAGTCTTTGAGATACCTGATCACTTTGTGGAATGTAAAATCTGATGCCCGCCTTCCCCCCCACACCCCCCCCCTTTTTTTTTCTCTCTTTTCTTTTCTACAGATACGGGGAACATGTACTTGAAGCCCTGCAAAACCCTAATTGGATTTGCCCTCCCTGTCGTGGAATCTGCAACTGCAGTTTGTGCCGGCAAGCTAAAGGATGGCCTCCCACTGGTACTCTTTATAAAAAGGTTATCTTCTCAACCATGCCTTCCCTCCCTCTCTCTCAGTGTTGAATTGGCTAAGCTCAATTTTGTCCACCCTCCAGATATCAAAATTGGGCTTCAAATCTGTTGCGCACTACCTCATTCAAACTCGACGCTTACAGACAAATTTGGATAAAAATGCTGATGTTACCAAGCTAGTTTCTGCAAAGAGGTCACTGTCATTCTCAGATGTTGAAGCAGAGTCGGAGGGATCTCTCAAGGTTGACGGTATTCACCTTGGATCATTTAAGTCTCAATCTGAAGCCAAAAGTGAGGATAAGTTTGAGGGTGAGAAACAGACTAGTCCAATTCCAGGTACTAACAATCAAGTTTCTGCTAGGAGGACATTACCCTTTTCAGATATAGGATGTGGTTTCTGTGAACCTTGATTTATAGTTGACAGTTTTATGAATTTCCAGGGTTGGCTCTTCTCTTCAGACTCTGCATATTGGAAACCACCCCAAATGAAGGTATGTATGTACATAAGATGAACTATATTCTAAGCATTCTGTTTTTCTTAGTTGTGATAGAGATGTTTTTTTCATTAAATGGGGTGCTGCAAACAGAATACTTAAATCATTTTTATTTCTAAAGTATGTGTGATTGTGTTTAAGAATTTATTATTTGGTAGTATGTAAAGATTATCTCTTTTTCCACGGCAGTCTTACGTTGTTTCCTAAATCAAGTTGCAAAGCCTTCCAGATGGCTACTCGAGAGTCTAAGCTCTCTTGGGCAAGTTGAGAAGTATCAGCAGATAAAAGGTTATTGTGACATTTTGTTTACTGTACTGACCCATCGTCTTTGGGGGATATAAAAACTGTTATTCTGCCAAGTGCCAGCTTGTTTGCTTCTTTATAGCAGTGACTTCATGCATTCATGCTGAAGGTTCAAACTCTATCCATATTACTCCTACTGTGACCCTGCTTCTCACATCGCATAATTATATTCTTTGACAGAATGGATGTAGCTTCCAATTTAGAATCACTTGGCAGTCCAATAATCTTAGGAAATTCATTTTTTGGAGGTTCATTGTATATTTGTAATCTTTGTCTCAAATCTCTATGATAAAAGTGCCCCATGATTGAAATAATCAGAGTTAATAATCTTATTCTCTAGTATGCTATTGTTCCCCGTTTGAAAAACTTGGGATAAAACTGTGATTAAGAAGTACATATAGGAGGCGATAATGCCAAAGAATGGCCTGCATGGGTAGGAGGCGATAATCCAACCATATTCAGTGGCAGTAATGCTCTCCCCCCCTCTCCTTGGGGCCAAAACTTACTCATTAAAAAAAAAAAATGCGTAGCATGGGTAGGATGTTATCCTCTTCAATTTCTTTGTCAACAATGTTTGCTGCCCTTTGTGGTTCTTGTATACCTTTTGGTTGCAAAAGAGTAACAAGCATGGAGATATCTTGCCATGAAAAATCTTGCCTCATGCTTAGGTTTCTTGGAAACAATAAATTTAATGGTACCCTGCCAACATCGAAAATTAGGATGTAGTCTTGATATGGTTGATATGTTTGTGCAGTTGTGAAATGAGATTTTCCTAATTTTCATCTACTTTTTCCAGTTCAAGGTTGCAGTGGTTCATGCTTTGGAGACCGAAATGGGAATGAACTTGAACCAGGGAGGTGTAAGAACAGATGGAAAGAAGTGTCGGTGCAGCAAGGATGTGGTTCGTGATCAGAAGTATTGTGAACAGCACATGCACAGGGGTGCCGAAAAGCGTGTGGCAGAGCATCACTGCCAATGAATATGGTTGTGTTTCTTCGTAACGATGCTGTATACAAGACTAACTTTTTAATCTTTTTTTCTTACAAAGATTATGATGTGGTTGCTGCCATCTAAGATGGGAAAATATACGACTGCAGAAACAAATCTATTTGCCAACACTACCTCATGTTCATTGGTAGAATATTGTTTGGTTTCCTAAACTTGCCTGAAAGCATGCTTTCATAGTTTATCAATCAATTAAAAGCAAGCTATATTGACAAGTAATAGATTAGCTTAATGGGGTTGCACAGGAGATTTCTTATGTGTTTTGTTTTTGGAGAAGCATGATTACATATTGAAAGCAATTATTCTTCTGATTGCTCTTTTATAAAGAAATTGTGGCAAGCAGCATATAGCAAAAGTTAGGATGTCATTTTGATCGCTTGGGCTGCAGCTAATTAGAGAGGAAAGTGGGTTCATGGTTGATGGAATCAATAATAAGAAAGCTTAATATAAAGCTGTGCCAAAATGCACAGCATAATAATAAAGCTGTTTGTGGTGAAGTCAGAAGCGGCAGCTCTTATATATGTAAAAAGTAAAACAATTTAGGAAGGTTCTGAAAAGTCGTTTTCTCCAAAAGCTGAAAACCATATTCTAATCCAAAAAATATTAGTTGTCAATCCTTTGCTATCATTGAGAGTCGAACTGAAGACCTTTTGCTTACTAAATAGTGCTCTAACCAACTGAGCTAAGAATATTTTTAAGTTGAATAGGACAAAATAATGTTTGACACACGCGTTCTAGAAGCGCAGTACTCGAGCCCTGTAAACTCGAGTACTACTAAGCCCCCAAGCTAGGCTCTACCCGAGCCATACTCGAGCACATGGGACTCGGGTACGTTATGCAGTACTCGAGTCCTGTAAACTCGAGTACTAAGTCCCACCCTGATAGGCTCTACCCTAGCCATACTCGAGTACACTGGACTCGGGTACGTTATACAGTACTCGAGTCCTGTAAACTCGAGTACTAAGCCCCGTAATAATATATACCTACCTACTGGCGCCAACTACCGGAGTTAAATGCCTAATAAATGGTACTCGAGTTCCTTGAACTCGAGTACCTTTTAACCATATTGGAACTCACCAACTTCAGCATTTTCAGTATTTGTATTTTCTGATTTTTGTGTTCGCACCTACGCTTCAGTTTTCACTCACCAACGCTTACCATTTCAGTATTCATATTAACTTTCTCTGTTGGGTCACCATCTACAAGTCATTGACTCTCCATTCATAACCCACGTGTTGTCCATTTATCCTTTGGGTCACCTTGCTGTCCGTTGAACTGTTGGGTCCTGCCTGCTGTGATCAGTGCATAGAGGTAATGGTTTAATGCTTAGTTAGAGTATGTTTGCATGTAGTTACAGTGTGGGATTTATGCATGACGTGGAATTCATGTAATGAGTTTTGCAATATTTAGCTATGTAGCACTGATGTTAGAAGTATGACAAAAAACATGTTTGATATTTAGTCCTTGCTCATGCAAATTTTTGAGCTTTGACACTGAAGTTATAACTGGTACTGCCACATTATTAGCTTCTAAATTAGATAACAAAAATGCTAAAGTTCCTCTAAAAAATATTTTCTATATATATATATATATATGTATATATAACTTTGTTGTAAAAACACATGAAGCACAATACTGAATAATATATTTTGTAGAAGTTTATTCTTTAATTCTTCGGATTCATGCAGATAATTAACTTAGTCAACAGTACTGAATATCATATTCAATTTTTTTTTTTCTTATTGGCTTTTGAGTGTGATCAAAGACAATTTAGCAACATTTAAAACATTTCTCCTGATTGAAATTAGTCTATCAATACTGAATATCATACCTAGTTACATACAAATTTAAGTTATTATCCAATATGCTTATATATATATATATAAAACTTTTGTGGTAAAACAAATAGAGCACAAATATAAATTATGGGTATAAATTATTTGAATGATTTGGTTGTCAATTATTTATATGTCAATTATTTGAGTTTGAATATAGATTATGACAACTTTCATATTGTTAATAACAGGTTGGTGATGGATTCTCATTTTTTCTATGTGTACTATGATGGAGAGACGTATTATCATGAGCTGCATGGGTTGTCATACCAAGGCTCGAATCAAAAGCAAAAATGTGTTAAGGTGAAGCGTGGGATAGGCCTTATGAACTTGCAACGAAGAATTTTGAATGCGATGGGGTTAGACCACTCTAGGCATAACATTTCCATCGTGTATCGAGCACCTCAACGGGTTGTAGACACCCAAGTTTTCTACAATTCACTACAGTTATCGGGTGCCACCGAAGTAAAGATGATGTGGGAAGTTGTTGAACAAATGGTGGCTCGAGGATTCATTGGTTCGGATCTCTATGTCACAGTTGAGCCCATCGTAGTAGAGGCTGGAGAGGGTTCACAACATGCTGTTTTGGATGGAACAGTAGATGAGCACATCGACTCAATACCATTACAGTATTCTCAAGGGTGGGCAGAGAACACAGGAGATGGGTATGGCAGTGAACCGTGGCAAACATTTCCCTATGTGAATTGGACTGAGGAGGAGGAGGAAGGGCCCCAACAAGTGCATGAAGGAGAGCAATTATCTCCTCATGAGCTGCATGGGGGCACATCCCCAAATTTTGATGATGATGGACTTGGTGATGATGCAACCAATATCGATGTCACTAGGGATGACTTCGAGGAGCTCCTAGATACCATGGGTGAACATGAGGATGTTGATCACATCGAAGATGTGGTCGTAGAAGAGAATAGAGACACATGCCCCGGTCCTGATCCTACGCCGGAATGGTTCACCAAAAACACTTGGGATAATATGTTTGATCCATCATCGGTTATGCAAGCGGAAGTAGCAAGTTGGACGCCTGGGGAGCAGCCAATGAAAGGGATGGTATTTGCGACAAAATTGGCGGTGCGACATGCATTGACTTGGTACGCAGTGCGAGAAAATTTTAGCTACAAAACTGAGCATTCAGACTCAGAGAGGCTTATGGTGAGTTGTGAGGATGATTCCTGTCCATGGTCAATCCGTGCGATATGTTGCAAGGGAGACAATGTATGGAAGATCGCCAAATGCAAGGGCCCCCACACGTGCGACAAAATTCAAAATGCTCATGATGGTCGGATGATTGATTCGGCGTTTCTAGCATACGTACTTGAGCGCTATATACGAGAAGACCCCGCGTATAAAATAAAGAACTTACGCCATGTTGCTTTGGCAGACTTAAAACACGAAGTCTCTCACTACAAGGTATTCTTTAACTTGCATTATTTGTTCAATACAATGTAGAGACATCGGTCTTCATGGAAGTATAAACATGATATTTTTTCCCAAAACCCATGAATATGTTATATTATGAAAAATGACTAGTGACTCTTGATATGTTTTCTTCAACTATAATTGTTTAACTTGTAGACAATTATTCTAACCTAATTATTATGGTTCACATACAAGGTATGGGATGCCAAACAAAAGGCCGTTGCAGCTATATACGGGGATTTTAAGGAGTCTTATGCAGAGTTGCCGCGTTTTTTAGCTGGACTTAAGGATGCAAGTCCGGGTACAAAGTATAAGTTACTAGTGGACGATCATTATGAACGGGGAACCTGTACATTCAAGGCCATATTTTGGGCGTTTCGTCCATGTATAGTTGGGTTCAAGCACTGTAGGCCCGTGATTAGCATTGATGCAACCCACCTCTATGGAAAATATAAAGGGAAATTGATGATTGCAATGGCGACAGATGCTAATAATAAGATTTATCCACTTGCCTTCGCCGTTGTCGAGAGCGAGAGCACAGAGACTTGGGGTTGGTTCTTGGCTTGTATAAGAAGGTATGTTACCGGCCGGAGCAAGCTGTGTGTCATATCTGATAGACATCCTGGGATACAAGCTGTCTTTAGAGACACTAATCGTGACTTTTTGCAGACTCCCATGACAGAACATCGTTATTGCCTTCGTCATGTATGCAGTAACGTCAACAGTAGATGGAACAATGAAACTTTAAAGAATCTAGTATGGAGGGCAGCAAGTGCTACCCAAGAGCGAAAGTTCAATGCCACCTTCGGATTAATTGAGAATGTCAATCGAGATGCGCACAAATATCTGGAGGATGTGCCCAAAGAGAAATGGGCTCTAGCTTTTGACGAGGGTTTTAGATATGGGGCGATGACTACAAACGTCTCTGAGTGCTTCAATGGTGTTTTAAAGGGTGCTCGCAGCTTGCCCATTACGGCAATGGTGAAATACACATGGTTCAAACTGAATACTTATTTCGATGATCGTCGCAATAAGAGCATAGCACAGTTGAAATCGGGGAAAAGATGGTGTAATTATGCCTTTGATATCTTCATGAGAAATAAGGCGAAGGCGGAGCATCACAGGGTGACAAGATTGAGTGCACAACAACAATCATATCAAGTAGATACACCGCATAATCCAGGCACTGCTGGACATGGGGATCACACATATGGAGTTAATCTGCTGCAAAGAACTTGCACATGTCAAAAATGGAAATTGTACAAGATACCATGTTCACATGTCATTGCAGTTTGTATTCGGTTTCGACATGATGCGGAGCAGTACATTGACGAATGCTATAGCATGAACGCGTTGTTTCGCAGCTATGCTCCAGTTTTCCCTGCGCTGAAAGATAGATTATCATGGCCGGATCCTAAAGAAACTCGGAAGGTCATCCCTAACCCCCGATTGATACGAGAAAAAGGTCGCCCTGTCTCAACACGAATCAGGAATGAGATGGACGAGGGCGGGAAACGGCCGAGAACCACACCATGGAAGGAGGGGGGGAGGAAGGTGCAATGCGGGTTGTGTGACCAAGAGGGGCATAACCGAAGAACATGCCCTAAGCGGAACGAGGTACCGACGAGTGGTGGTCTCGCGGACTAGGTACGCTAAGCAACTTGAAACAAAATGCATGATATATGCCATTAGATCAAAATGCATGCTATATGCCATTCAATTCTGTATTTTTAAACCTTGAGAAAAATTGGATAACATTTTAAGGGTAAAAGGACTTTAATTTGGCTAATGAACACCTTTGACAATTTTCTTTTGGTTTGCTTTAGAGGAACCAAACAGAGTAAAAAGATAACAAAAAGAAGAGCAAAAGGGTAAAAGGACTTTAATTTGGCTAATGAATACTCCTGTAGAGATCAACTTATATATTGGTACTTATAATGATTTTTAAAAATGTTTATTCCTGATTGTTTAGCGTTTTTAATGCAAATCCTGCTTGCTGCTCTAGTAATTATGTTAGAAGATGCTAGTGCAGTTCTTCTTGGAGGCACAGATGGATGGAAATCCGAAGCACATTTATGGGATGACAGTTAATCTTCTTAAGGGCTTACACACAAAGGAAAACAAGGTGCACATACCTCTGTAACTGGGTTTAATTTATAATGCTTCTGTTCACAAGGTAGTTGGCTCTTTGGTTGAATCCAGTCTGTAGCTTCTGCCAATTTCACTGCATCCCCATTTTTAATGTGAGGAAACATCAGGAAAACAACAAATTTTTTCACCATATGACATAGAATGATTTTTTTAATTCTGAATTGGATGTGCTCTTTAGGTGGCATTCATTCCATGTCTTTTGTTGAATTTTTTATCTAAGTTTGATGATAGAGTGTGTGCAGACTGTTGATGCACACTTTAAAGACTTCTAAGCTCTGAATATTTTATTGATATGCATATAATATTAATTATTTCTTTAAAATCCGGGTTTGGAAGAAGATATTTTCTGGTCAAGATGCTTTTAAGCATGATTTGTTGGCACTGTACCTTTGCCTATTAGCTTTTCTTACTTCCAAAGGTGTTGATCAGTGTATGCTTCTCTTGTGAAATGAGATAAACGTCTTCTTTCCAACCTTTTCAACTTTTGGTGGCCTAGTTGACTGTCACCTTGCTATGTGCTTGAATTTATTATTAATTCTCCTTGTGTTATACTGTTTGTAGGCCTCAGTAAAAATGGTAGATGTTGAATTGAGGGGAAGTGCCCACCGGATTAAGAAGTGTGCCTGTGATTTACTGTCAATTGGCGGCGATCTTGTGGATGATGATGACTCATGGGATTTGATGGGGAATGATCTACGCCTCAAATCTACATTCTTGTATTATGATTTCAACAGGATGATTTCTAGTGCTCCAAGGGATCAGAAGAAGCCTCTTACAGAACTTGCAAACTAGTTATTTTGTTCCATTGAGACACTTATCAACTTGTACATATTTATTAACTGCTATGATAAGATTTGTTTTCCAGTTGATATTCACCAACAAAATGGTAATGGTCTAGGTGCTGTCCAAATGCTAATTTTGTCATTGATACCTCATATACGATATAAGCCCCTCCTTTAGAGCTTAAACAACCCAGTAGCACTACCAAATTATACTATGCTACAGGACTCTGATGGCTGCTTCTCTTCCCTTTATGATCTGCAATTCCTAGTTTCTAAGCTGAGGTAGCTCCATCTTCAGAGAAAAGCAGGACCAACATCACATAATTCGATTTATGTTACATTATATAACTAATCCTGCACAATTCATACAGAAAATATGTGTAAAACCCAAAAGATACTATAAATAACAATGGGCATAAAACTAATATCAAGCAGCTATAGGTTTTGTCCAAAATTGAACAGCCACAAGACTCAAGAAGTAGATAATAATTTTAACCACATCAAGTGGATGAAGACAGTTTAATATTTTGGCTTTGTGGTTGCAGCAACTGCAAATAGAAAGGGATAATGCTGATCTGATTTTATATAGTAACTAATGTAAACCTTCAGAAAACCTCCATGTCCATAAAATTAACCAGCACCATCGTCTTCAAGCTTAACTGTGAGCAGGAGAGAGGGAAATTCTGAGTTTTAAAGGCGGAATACTCGAGGTTAAGAGACTCGGGTACTGTGTAAACAGTACCCGAGTCTCCTAAGCTCGAGTATGGCCTGCCAAATAACGGATTTGTGCCCGAGCTATACTCGAGCTTCCTGTGCTCGGGTACAGCTTACACAGTACTCGAGCCCAGGAAGCTCGAGTACCAATTGGTTATTTTAAATTGAAAAATGCCATGTCAGCTGTGCCACTGTGGCAGAGGAAGAGCGTACTCGAGTTCGGGGTAGTCGAGTACCATGTAAAACTCGATATTCTGGAGCTCGAGTACCATAAAAGGTGGTAGATTGCTAATTAGTTCCGAAACAGTGTTTTTTTGCTATAAATTTCGAAAATTAATGGCATTTGGCCATTTTGGCCCCAAAATTAGTGTTACTCTCTGTTAAACACACCACTCTCTCTTCCGTTGGAAAATGTCCCAAAGGAAAGAAGAACGAGGAGCGATCATCCGACGCAGGACGAAGCGTGATGATCTCCCAGACGAAATCGTGTTGGAAATCTTAGCAATGCTACCTGTGAAATCTCTCCTAAGATTCAGGTGCGTTTGCAAACCCTGGTACTCTTCCATAGCCAAACCCAGTTTCATCTCCACCCACCATCTTAATCACAGTCATCGCGGTTATCTCATACACATTCTTAGGAGTATTCCCGCACCTTCTTCTTCTCTCGCTTGCGACGGCGCATTTGAAACGATACCCGAGTTTAGAGTTCCCTTCACTTTTCAATCTGGGTTTTCCCGTTTTGTGGGTTCATGTAATGGCATGTTGTGTTTCACTGATCATGTATCAAACTCATATAAGTTTAATGATGTTTACTTGTGGAACCCCAGTATTAGAAAATTTAAGAGGTTGCCCAATAACCACTTTCCTTTTCTGATATTCCGAATTGGGTATGATTCCCAGAATAATGACTTCAAGGTTGTTGGGATTTCACCGGTTTTTGCCAATCCTAAGCCTTCCCTTGAGGCTGAGGTGTTCTCATTAAGCTTGGATTCATGGAAAAGAGTTGAACTTGGAATCTCGTTGAGACCCAATCTTTCGTACTGCAAATTTATTGATGATTTGCCATCACCATTTGTTTGTGGACATTTGCATTGGATGCTTACAGTTGTAGGTGATGGAGGTGGGCAAGGGAGGCGTTCTGCTAATTTGCTTTTGTCATTTGATGTCAATAGTGAGAAATTCAATGAGGTACCACTGCCTAATGAAGGAAGTTGTTTTACGAGATGTGTTGCGTCATTCAAGGGGAAGCTGGCTTTGATTGAATTTATAAGTGGTGACCAACCATATAGCACGCTATACTGCATTTGGGTGATGAGGGAGTATGGTGTGATTGATTCCTGGAATAAACTTCGTGTTCTATCAATTGAAAATCCTCATGATTTCATTGGTTTCACCGATTATGGCTTACATCTAGTTGAAGAAGGGAAACATAAGTATGTTTTAATTGACCCTGAAACTCTACATGAGAAGGAGATTAGCACTCAAGCTGATTATCCTTTGGATGTAGCAACTTACACGGAGAACCTTGCTTTATTAGATGGAAGAAATTTGGTATCTTACTAAGAAGCTGGTGCTATGTGTATAAGAAGTGATGTCATTTCAGGTATTGATGAATTGAAATCCTTGTCATGCTTTTACTTGTAGCAATAGGGATGTTAGTATTTTTAAAACCATAATTTTCTTCCCGGATTTATACGATCCTTTTATGGGTGTGGCTGTTATATATTATATTTATATTTGAAATTTGTTTGTAGATGGTTGTTGCACACAGTCCACAAATAAAACTATCATTGGCTCTGTTATAGTGGTAAAAAGAACTCAGAATAGCTTTACAACTCTTTCTCTTCTCCTATATATATATATATATAATGTAATGGCAGAAGAAGTAGAGGGAGAATAAAAAGAAATGGGAAAAGAAAGAAAATGGTGCAGGAAATGTTGTCTTTCTTGGAGGGGAGGTTTGGTGGGCAAAGTAGTTGGGGGGGGGGGGGGGGGGGGGGGACACTTGGAAGTTGGAACACAATCCCCAGTGTTCATGGGTTTTTTTGGAGAGAAAGGAATGCTTGTTGCTTTGACAGGCAGGATCTAAGTGTGGCCAAGTTGAAAATATTTATTGTTAAAGTCCTTAAACGAGTGGACTTCATCTCCCATGTCCTCTCTTATTGGGCTTCTGAAGTATCTGGATTTTCTACATCTACATTAATCCTTTGTAGTAGTTTTTATTCCTATTTTTCTAAAGTCCACTCGTATTCGGAATGGGTGTAATAGGTTTCTAAAGTCATCAAGTTTGAGGAGGGTCACGGTTCTCATGTTCGCTTTTGGCTTGATCCATGGTGTGGGAAGGTGATCCTTAAGGAGGTCTTTCCAGCACCATTTCAAATGCCCTGAAATAAGGAGACTTACATGGTAGTCTACATGTGTTGGCATAACAAAGTTATTAATTGGGACATTCTCTTTACCGGATCAGTCCATGATTGGGAGATGGAGATTTTACAATATTTTCTTGTACTTCTCTATTCCCATATAAAATTAGTAGGGTTAGGGATGACTGGATTTGTTGGACTCATGCTAGGAGTAGTATTTTTGAAGTTAAGTCCTACTGTAAGGCTCTTCTAGAACTTACAAGGAGAATGTCCACTATTTTCTCAAACTTGAAAACGACAAAAGTAGTAAGCAACAGGGTATTTTTTATGCTTGTGCCCTACTAGCTGGCAGGAATATTTAGTAATTTTGCACCTAAATGTGTTTGCTTCATTCTTTATGCTTCCTGAAAGCAGAATAGGTTAAAGAAATGAAGAGGCCTGTATTGTCTTTTTAGTTTTTCAATCTATGATTTATCTCTCTTCTTCTTTTTATTTATTTTTTTTTATATTTTTTTTAATTCGATTCCTCATGTGGGACAGTATCTTGTATGTGATGGAGTTTTTTTTTTTTTGTCTTCATTTTCAATGTGTTCGTTGGCCTTCTTATTTAGATTTTATGAAAAGGAGTGGTAATCTGAATTTGTATCTTGATGTCCTTCCACCCATTGTCTATTTTAAATTGATATGTTAGTTGTTCAAAGAGCTGCAAAATTTCATCTTGATGTGCAGTTGTCTATTAAATGGATAATTCACATATCAGTTATCACTGTTAATTGTTGCAGATTTTAAACATCATTACTGCCTAAAGAATTGCTGTTTGCAAAAGGAATCATACAATTTGATTTCTTTTGCTAGAATTGAATTTTATCTGATTTGGAAATTGTCTTTTGAATCTAGCCACCTTGCCATTTTGTATTTGATTGAAGTATACCAAATTGGCAACTGATTTAGGAAGTGAATTTTTATTTTGCCAAATTCTGATGTGCCATGCATTCGCTAAATTGTAGGGAAATTGCCTCCCATCTCCAATGGGTTAACATTATGAGATGGTAGGGAGCAGTGGAACACCTGCTTACCTTGCAAGTGCAATATCTTAAGATCAGGACTTAGTTGACTTTAGATGGTAGCCTAGTTGCATGTCAGACTCAAAATGCAAAAGAAAGTTCTTTTAAAAAAAAAAAATTTGAAGAGAACGTCTTTGTTAATTGTTGTGTGTGAAACAAGCATGCGTGCTTCCTTTGCTCTTAACATGTATGAGATAACCCACAAAGTTAGTCTTGTGTTAGCATTCTGATGTATTGGAATTGAGGATTCCTTCCGGACCAGTGTATCATATGGCTTATTTCGTGAGTAGTGGTGAATCCAAGGGTTTGCAAAATTGGGAATGTTGCATTTATAGTTTGTTGTTAGTTGGCTTATAGATGTTGTCTTTGCATATTTGTAGTTGTTGGCGGATGAAGCTTAGGTAGGGGCTTGTCTTCTAGGTGCTGAGCCTGTGCCAAAAAGATAGTATTAGTAACAACTAACAACTAATAAAATCATTTTGGATAAACTGATTTCTTAGACTTCGAAGTCCGTGCAAGCGATTTTGAGGGTGTGACCAATCCAAGAGTCAGCTTTTTCGTTAATAGTTGTAGCCTGTAGGATTATTATTAGCATTAACTACATATCTTACAACTTGTAAGACAGAATGTAATGCTTCAATATTTTTCTGATTATAAGCCTGGCACACAATGCCAGAAAAATTGTTTCTTAATGCCCTTTGGGCTAGTTTGCTGCTCCATGGGCACTGCTTTGAACCTAACAGAAGTTACAACTTGAGAACTTAAACTTTCAGCATTAAATTTTAACATCTTGCAGAATTGTGTCCAGCTCCCAACTGGGTAATGGCCTTGGTTTGTGTGTGCATTCATTCTGTTTTTGCTATTTCCTTACGTGATCAAATTATTTAAGCCCACCAGATCTGCTCTGATATTGAACAGCTTATGTTTATGCTACTTCTGGCAAACATGAAAGAGCCCAGTACGCATGCTCCGCCAAAGCTACAGATTCGTTTGATTTTTTTTTCCCCAATTGCTGTACCACAATTAAGTTCAAAAGATTTTCTTCAAACATTTAGCCATCATATTGGGAATTTGTTGAATGTTTTTCTCCCAAAAACTTTTTGCGGGCCTTCATATCATATGAATGGATTCCTACTTACTTGACACATATTTTTCGTTTATTAGTGAACTTTCTTGGTTTAGCAAAAATATAAAAGAAAAGCAAAGTAGGTCGAAAAACGTTTCCAAATATACACTAGCTCAAAAAATTAAACAAGAAGATTTGGAGTTAAGAAAATAAAGAAGAAGAGGGAGTTAAAAAAAAAAGGGGTAGATTACGTAGTGTGTTGGTAGCTTCAACCTCTCAACAGTAGCCTCAGAGACAACATTCATGTTGCTGCCACCAACAATAATAAGCATCTGAGCTTCAGTTCCACAATGGACTATGGTCTGAAATATTGAAGTACACTTCCAATTCTCCTCTTGATTGGGTGCAGCAAGAATACGCCTAAAAACCGAAAGAAGAGACGTGTCTTCTTCTAATTCTAGATGATTAAACCTTTGCAATTTTGAGTATAGTGAAAATAGTAGAATGTATTGCTAGACCTTTTCCTGTTTGTTAGAGGCCGGACTATCTCGGATTAGTCACAAAATTTTTGGGTTTTTCCTCTGTTGTCATGAGAGGTTTCATTTTCTTTTTCGTTGAGTCCAAAACTTTCAAATTTTCAGTTGAGGAGGGAGGTACTTATTACATGTTACACATATATGAAAGAAATAGCGATTCTCTCTAGTCAGTGTTCATGAGTAAAGAAAGTGCAAAGCGTTTGCTAGCTAATGTGGAGGATCTCATGTCCAATGCACCTCCTGGATATTTTGCAAGAATCTTTTAGGGATGGTGATAAAGTTTTTATTCTGCAACTGGGTTCCAATGCACATGACAGTTTTTTTTTATGATCTCAGAGCTTGTTCATGGCTGTCGGAAAGGCTTCATTGTTGTGCTGGAAGGAAAATTGGGTAGTGGGTGGAGAAAGTTTGGATTTCATCTATGGAGGGCTATTGCTCCCGAGACACTAGCCCTCAAACCGCCATCTCTATCTGTTTTGAAACCGACAGTGGAGAAGTTCCTACAAAAAAATTCCAAATTCTTTCTATTGACAACGGTGGAAGTAAGAAAGGAAAGCAATTAATGCCCAACTTTCAAAATTCAAACAAAAAAATCTTGAGCAATCAGAACCATGATTTGCGCGATAGGGATGCTGGGAAGGAAAAAGCAATGCCTGGGGCTAAAATCACGTTTGAGATTAAAGAAAATGTTTCTGACGGCACTGATGCTCTTTTAACACTGGATGTCTCTTTAGGATTGGTTTGTGGGCTGGATGGTAGGGGGAAGTTAAGTGCTCCAAAGTCCAGGAAATGGGCCGAGACAATATAAGCCCACCTGGTGTTAAGCCCATGGAAGGTTTTTTTAAGCCCTGGATGCCGTGCTGATGCATCCTCAAGATGATCCAACTAGCCTGACGATGCTGACCAAGTGGAATAAGGTCTCTAATGAAGCCGCTGCTGAGGTTCTCAGCTCCGATAAGGCTAGGAATGGGTCGGCATGTACCTCAGATGGTGAATAGAACCTGCAGCGAGGCCTTCAACTGATACTTCAGGAGCATTCCGGCAATGTAATCAAGAAATGAGGGAATTCTAGGGGTGGCTCTACATAGAGTCCAGGGTGCTCACAGACTCACAGACCCACCCCGACTTGGAAAAAAAATTATTATGTATAAATTTTAAAAATTTATAATTTTTTTTATCCTTAAAAAAACTCTGTGACCACCCTAAAATTTTTTTAGACCCAATATAATTAAAATTTGGACAAAATTTGGTAACAAGCTTGGTTGTAAACTAAAACTAAACTTTATTCAATATTTTTTATTGAATGTGAATTTTAATAAATCCATCATTTAATTATATTTTCTTCTTAAATCATCAAAACTTGCAAAATTTCAAGAAGAAAAAAGATCAATAGCTATATCGCTAATCAAATATATAAATTTCGAGTTTTTGTAATCTAAAATTATGCATAAAAAATAATTTTATGGATCAAATGGTAAATAACATCCGATTGGCATGAAATTTTGACATGTTTTAAGAACATAGAGAACATGCAATTCATCAATTAAAATTTTAAAATATGTAACAATATTAACTCATTTAGTGAGAGTGACTACAACAAAGTTTGTAGCCAAATTTTGTTCTTAAACTTTGGTTTTCTTAATAATATATTAGGTCTTTACAAATAAAAAGAAAAAGTCCAAAAAAAATCTTATTTAACTAAACTTTTGAAGATATGCAGCTTGTAACATTAATAATGAGACTATCATGTAATGATTTCAAAAAATTTTTAAAAAAAATTGTAGAAGGAAATTGTAAGATTTTATGTATTTGCGTGTATTTGTGTTTTTTGTTTTTATTTTTATTTTTTTGTCAATGTATGAAGTTCTCTTTTTTATTAGATTTTGTATAATTTAAGTTTGCTAATGATCAACCTCAAAAAAATTCCTAGAACCACCACTGGGAAATTCAGAGCAGTGGGTGCTTGATTTGCGAGACAAAAGGAGGGTTGCAGTCCCGATTTAGATCTCTTTGCCACTGGGTGAAGTCACCAAGGTGTTGGAAGAGCAAAACTAGTTGGCCTTGGTTTTGTTGAAGTCATCCGACTCTATGGATGTATCATCGGCTCATTTCAAAGAGGATGAAGTACTTGTGGAGGATTGGGTTTTGGACACCGTTTTGGAGGATGCTGATCTGCCTCTAGTTGTTGAACCACTTGCTTTTTCTCTACCCTTGGCCATGGAAGAACAAGAAGTTATGGATGTAGATAGTTTAGTGAGGCAAGAACCTTACTCAAAGTGGTTCCAAAGTAAATTCAATGACTTTGATAGCTTCCTAGGCACATCCCTAGAAGGTTCGGAAAATCAAGCAACAAAATTTTTATTGGCTATTGAGGCTGAATTAAAACAAAGAGCTGCTTTGAACAAGAAAGCACATGATTTAAAGAGTTTGGGGGTAAAAGGTTTAAGAGACATAGTTAAATGACAAAGATTAGAATCGTTTAGTATGACAGAGAGCTGCTTTGAACAAGAAAGCACATGACTTAAAGAGTTTGGGGGTAAAAGGTTTAAGAGACATAGTTAAAAGACAAAGATTAGAATCGTTTAGCATGCTTCTGTGAGAATATATTGGGTATGTTTAATTTTGTGTCTATGTTACTTCTTTTTATTGTTTTAGTTGGCAATGCTTGTAGTTTCTCAAAAAAAAAAAAAAAAAAAAAAAAACCTAGTTGACAATGCTTGTAAGAAGATAAATACAAAGTTGGCCAAACCATATTAAATTTTGTTTGTGTGTGAATATTTTTATCTTTGGCAAGCTCCAAATCGCATTATTATCTTATCATCACAACTTTAAAATGTTGATGGTACTTTATGCACAAATTACATCCTAGATGAGTGAGATAGTCATTAGTATCATAAATAGGTCATTTGGCATCAAAATTAAAAAAATAAATTTGACACAGGTGAAATTAGACAATAATTAGAAACTAAATTAGATTTAATTTTCTGATGGTTTGGGTTCAACATAGCCTAGTTTTTCTAAGGTCCCAACTGCCAAGTGTTTTCCTTTTAAAAAAAAAAAAATTAAATGTGCTTCAAATTTAATATCTAATACATCTGATGAGTTACTAGGAAACTACTTTCCCAAATAAAATAATAATAATAGTAACCCAAACTGGCAACATACAAAGAACTATTAGAAAAAAATGAATGAGCAAAAACAAATCGCACACTTGAAAGTCCTTAATAAAAGGGGTAAAAGGAGGGGGGGGGGGGGGGGGGGAACTAATGGTAAGTTGGCATTATTACCTTAATAAGACCATATAAATCTACCTTGCAAATGGACCAGTCATGGAATCAGTATCCTTAGAATACACTTCAGATGAACTGTATGAAGTACTGATCTCCTCCCTTAAACCCATATTTTTCTCTTGACTACGAGACAAGTCCATTGCTAAACATTCTTTTAGTTCTATTAACACAAGACTCATGGTAGCTCTTTGACTGGAGGTGGGTGTAGTGCATGTCATTGCTAATTTTAAAGCTTTCCAGACAGAATTCACATCAAAATCTCCCTGCAACCTTTTATCAACAACACTTTCTATATCCCCCATTTCAAGCTTAGGACTCACCCAATGCACCAGGTGGATTGGTTCATCATTTTTTACAATTGCAGGTTGGCCGGTGATTAGCTCTAATAGAACAATCCCAAAACTGAAGACGTCACTTTTCTCGTTCAACTTTTGAGAATTGTAGTACCTAAAAAACACACAATAATTATGTCACATCAAATGTTAACAAAGATATATATATTTCTTTTCTTTTCTTTTCTTTTCTTTTCTTTTCTTTTTCCCTTCACTAACATGAGTGTGGCTTTTATAGCACCAGACTAATCCCTAGCCTTAGGTGAGTGTAGTTTGAAAAAAAAAAAGTACTTGTTGCATACTATTGAAATGAATTGCTCATCATTTCTAATTACCAATCTATTGTTATTATTATTGGTTTTTGCAATCATTTGAACCAAGTGCAACCCCCTTTTAATGATGCAAAAAACTAAACGATTTACATGATGAAAACATACTCAGGGTCAAGATATCCAGTTGTGCCCATGACTGTAGTTACTACATGACTTTGGTTATCACTTGGAAAAACCTTGGAGAGACCAAAATCTGCTATCTTAGCTTCCAAGCTCTCACTTAAAAGGATGTTGGTTGACTTTACATCTCTGTGTATTATAGGTGGCTTGCATCCATGATGCAAGTACTCTAGTCCTGCAGTATCAATACAAGTCAGGCACAAATGACATACAATCAAATTATGGTCCGTTTGACACAATGTTATATATGAGGCACAAGATCTATGAGCAATAATACAATTTTAAGAAATTATAGAGGTTTAAGTATGACTTCGAAGCAAAATTGAGACAAAACTAAAATATAATGCAGAAAATGTTTACATATGCATTGAAGTTCAGAAAAACTATCTTCATGATCAGAGCACCTCTAAAAGGATTTCTTCGATTGGTCTAGTCTTTGCAAAACTAGTGACATTTGCAACAAAGGAGCTGGTTGGCTTATTAAAAATGGGGCCTCCATTAGCTTTTGGTATGATAATTGGACTGGTCAAGGCCCTCATAATAGAACTGAGCACTCCTTTAAAGTTTGGGACACAAGGGATCCCAATGGAAATTGGTTTCTTGACAACATCTCCTTCATCCCCCCAAATCGCCTTCTTGAAACCATAAAAGCAACCCCCAAACCCTTCCACTCCACACAAATGGAATGTCTCTTTTGGCACCCATCCCCTAATGGGCATTTTATGCATCATCCATCATGAATCCTAACTGGAAATGGTTTTGGAAAGTCCCCACCATTCGCAAAATCAACACCGCCCTTTGGCTTTCTTGTCGTGATCGTCTCCCCACAAATAGACCTCCTGAAAAAGAGACAAATCCTCTCAGATGATACACGCCCACTATGCCATACCGCCCCAGAAACATCTTTATACATACCCTAGGGGATTGTCCTTATTTGGTTAGACCTAACCCTTATGGCCTTACCCATCCACCCCACCCCACACCCCACAACTTCCACAATCATCCCAATGAGGAGTGGAATAAATGTATGTCTTCCTCCACTCACAAAAGCTCTTGCCACCCCACCCAGACATACCTTGGAATGTCTTCCCCATAACCACTTGGTCCATTTGGACAGATCAAAATAAGTCCACCAAGGAAGGTCAAGCTTTCAAACCAACTTTAATCCTCAAAAAGATTAAATCCCTTATCACTGAAATTTTCTTCTCCCCCCCCCCCCCCTCCCCAATCAAATGAAGAGAACAAGATATACCAACACCCTCATTGGTTGGAAACCACCTTCTTTAGACTTCTTTAAGCTGCAAATGGTTCGGCTTGAGGAAACCCAAGCAAAGCCAGTTCCAGGGGGGCTTATCAAAGATTCTAGAGGGAATTAGATTGGGGGCTTCTCAAGAAGCATTGGTAAATAATATGTGAGACAACTGGGTCTGGTACACTTATGAAATGCTATTCAAAAGTTGGATATAATGCAATCCGAGGATTACAACAACCAAGCCTTAGTTCCAAAAATTTTGAGGTCGGTTGTACTTCATTTATCACATTTGCTAAAAAGAATGTAGATGCTGACCTTGTGCAGCATCAATTGCAATGTGGAGTCTCATCTCCCAACTCAAGGTATGCGAACTTGTATCTGCAACCATAAAAAATGAAAAAAAAAAAATTCTCATAATCTCAAGGATCTGAACATATTATTATGATTATTATTATTTTTTGATAGGTAAGAAAACTTGTATTAAGAGAAGACTACGTCATTAGAAAAATGAAGTAGCCAGAAAGAATATCTACAAACAACATAAAAGAGAAAAAAAAAATTATGTACAGGAAGATAGGGAATCTAAAAACAGCGGAATTGATTGTTTTAGAAAGACAGGGACAATGCATAGTATAAGCATTATAATCAGTTATTCAAAGTCATTCTTCATTCAGATACTGATACTAAACATGGAAGTACCTGAAAGATAATCTTTTAGGTTGCCGTTAGCCATATATTCATAAATTAGTGCCATTTTGTCACCATCATCACAGTATCCAACAAACGATGCCAAGTTCCTATGGTAAACTGTCATTAAGAGTTCAGCCTGCAAAGCCATCAGCAACCACTTAAGTCTATAATCACTGGTTAAAGCAGTTACCTAGGATGAATATATTCACTAGTGACAAAATAGAGAGTAAAGGTTGTCCATCCATGCCATCACATTTTTATTTTAAACTTTATAATGTATAAAGAAGTTTTATTGAATCAGTGGTACAAAGTACAAACCTCAGTTTGGAATTCCTTAGGCCCTTGAGATGATGATGCAGAGAGCATCTTAACTGCAACATGGGTGCCATCTGCCATTTGGCCATGGTACACAGTCCCAAATCCTCCCTTCCCAATGACAGTATGTAAGTTGTTTGTAATCTTTAAAACCTCAGCATAAGTAAATTGCCTCTTCTTTGATACTATGATATGTTTTTTGCTAGAGACAACCAACTCTTTAGCTGAAGTTTACACAAAAACATACTTTAGACAAAACCTTTGAATCTTTATGTTGTAGAGCAGAAGTTTGCTGCATGTACTACATTCTAAAATATATCACCTTCTGATTGATATATCCCCTGTATAATTTCTGTCAAATATTATTTTTCTTAATTTTATCCTGTAGTAATGGTCCTATGGATCCTAAAATATTTTTTCAAGACACTGTCAATTTACACTTGTTATCTCTCTTTATTTATTTATTTATTTTAACTTTTTTCCCTCTCTTTTCTTATTTCATCTGCATGTCATTTTACATCATTTTTCACTTTTTTGATGAGCATGATTTCCTGTTGAAGTATTTTTACTAATTCTTGTATGTTGGGAGCATACAACACACATAATCATAATGATAAAACTAGTGAAATTACCTGATTTCCTTCTTCTCAGTTTCCAAATGACAAGCAAAGCAATAAAGAGGACCAATGCTGACATTGTTGGTGCTAGTATTGGAACATAATTTGTTTTCTTGTTTTTGCATGAACTTGAGCTACAAACATTTTGGTCATCCACTAGATCATCCACACTGGAAGCAGGGAAATAGACAATTAAACCATATTTTCAACTCCCATATCAAAATTTTAGTGCATAACTGCAATTCATGAAATCCTAGAATATGAACCACTTCTATCATCTACTCAAAAACAAGAATTTTCAAAACAAGAAAAGAGGTAAAAATATAGGCCTTTTCTCCCATATTAGCATCTGAGAATGTAAGAGGGAGGCAAACCTCAATGTAAGTAATCCAGCCTCTGATCTTTCTATGAGAGCCATAGGAACAGAACCTGATAATTGGTTGTTTTTCAAATTCCTACAAGTCAGTAATATGATTTCTGTTAGAGATATGTGTTCTTAATTGTATTAAAATTACAATTCCAATGCTTCAGATCTTACAGGAACTTCAGATATTTGAGTTCTTCCAAAAATTCAGGTACTGGTCCAGTTAAGCTATTGTTTGATAAATCCCTAAGACAAAAGTATTTTCCTTATGAGATGTTGCAAATTTTTGAACAAAACGCTAAATATTGAAAGGGTTAATCCTTATTTTCATCAAGTTAGGGCTAGCACAACATTCACGCCACAAAACATTTTGAATGTGTACTTACAAGGATTCCAGTAATGAGAGCTTTGCAAAGGAAGCTGCAATCGTCCCAGTCAAACCACATGAGGTCAGGTTCCTATTCAAGGTAGAAAAGCAACTCCTAAATAATAACACTTTCAATCACTTTCAATCAGAGAAGTAGTATCAATATTGTTCAGACGAGAATGACTAACATTGAGATTATCCGTGGAGGAACTGAACCATTGTATTGGCATATTAGACTTTCCCAAGAGTAATTCTTTGGCCCGCAGGGATCACCCACCCAGTGTTTGCTTATCTTATACATTGTTTTGACATTCATGACAGCATCAACTGTATTTAGTAAATTATTATTCGATCAAATTGTATATTAAACTCTTTATTAAATCCAATATTTCTCAGAGTTGCTTCACCAAAAATACCCATAATATCATTCAAATTCGGGCATTGAAGTCTAGCATTGCAGTTAATAATAATACAAGAAAGCTTACCATCTTCACTGAATGTTGGCGATTCACCCAGCTGTTTAACCAAGTAAATCTCAACAGCATTGAGGATAGGTGGAAGGGCTGAATCCTCTGTTTTGTATATAGAAATCCAGTGCTCTTTTCCCACCAAGGCTCTTGGACTAGATATTGTGGTTGCATATAAGTAACGAGGACTAAAAGGTGTAGACAATGGTGGATCATTCCAAGATATATTGAACTTCCTCGACTGGTTCTTCTCAAGCTGCTCCACTTCAGCAAGGTACAAGAATACATAAAATTGAGAGTTAGGATCATCGATGCTCCAATACAATCTCAAGGGTTCACTATCATTCGCTGGCCTAGCAGCTGTCTGAATGACTTCCTGTGGTGCTTGATAGCCATTATTATTATTATTCACCGCTATTGAAGTGGTGATCGAATCCCAAGTAGGGAGCATGTAGGGGGACCAAAGGCGATCATAAATGTCATCTTTATATCTTCCACTTCCATTGGTTGATCCAACATCCAATCTTTGGAAGAGTACTAATGAAGCAGATGTCCCAAACTCGGTATCATAAATTGAATTATTTAGAGGTCTAAGCTCCAAGGCTGAAATAAAAGGAGTTCCCAAGCCTTTGTTCACGAGACAAATGTGAATGTTGTCTGATTGTGCAATACCAATAATCTCAGTTACGACAGTCTCAGAAGCTTCACTAAATTTTATAGAGGACCAAAGATTGACATCAAAATAGATGTCAAATTCTGGTAATTTGTTTAGTCCATCATAGTTTCCATACAAGAATGAAGCTCTTATCAAATACAAATTGCCTTTTCCACCAGAGGGCTTTAAGGTGTAACAATTTTTGTTTCCAAGAGGAAAACTTCTAAGGTCAGAAAGTGGGTAAGGCAGGTTGGGATTGTTTGGATATGCATACTCAGAAGAGATGTTCTTGTTATTCCCATTGTCTATATAAGCTTCATCAGGAGCATAGGAAATGCCAGTATCAATGTCTAGGTATGTGAAATTCTCGGAACTGCCACAATCAACGCTTATGAAGCCTAAACAAAAAGAAATAAACAACCTATGTTAAGAATGAATGAGCAATCTTTTCTGGTTCTTACTAACTTTATCAAATAAGACCAACTTTATGAAAATCTAACCCACTAATCTATCAATTCAATTTCAAACACTCAAGTGTAGAGGCGTTCAAAATTAGCAAAAGTAGCAATTTGTCTAACAAAATCATTCTACTAAAAAAAAAAAAATAATAAAAATAAAAAGAGAGGAAAACAAAAAAATTAACAAACATAATTATAATCCATTTTCAGTTGAGAGAATTTGCTAACCTTGTTGGAGCTGCCCATGAACAAAGATTGCACACAACATCAATAGGATGAAGCAAATATATATCTCCATCATCATCTATCTTTTATGATAATATGAGTTGGCTAATGAAAATATGAAGACAATATGATGAGAATTTGTTTAATTCACTCTTGATGTCCTATGTTTTGTTTTTTGTTTTAAAGATACTGTTGTTCTTTTTGACTGTTAACTACTAAAGTTCTTTCTTTATCAAATTTGGTAGCTCGGAGGCTTGGGCGGATTCTCTGAACCCTCTCAAAGCTCAAATTCAAAACAAGTTTTTATTTTTTTATTTTATTTTATTTTTTTAATGGTAAAATCAATTATTAAAATATCAGAAAAAATTGAAAAGTAGCTTGTGTAAACCAATAATTTACAACCCACTTTGTATTATTATGACTATGACTTTTGTCCTCACTACCAGTGACGGAAAATTATTGTAATTGGATCTTAGCTGTGCTACATATAAATATATATATTTTTTTTGACAGGATATATATATATATATATATATATTACCACTTCATTAAAATTACATAATTTTTTAGCACATTAGTCTATTTTTCAAAAATAGAACATCATTATAGCATATGCCAAATATTTATTGGCATTTAGCACATATCATGATGTATCGTTTTTAATATGTTGTGTGCCAAGTACTAACACACATCTAGTGTCAATGATCTAATGGCATTCATATTAGACCCTCAACTTCAAAGTAGATATGTGGAATTGAGCATAAATAATAAAAGAACAAAAGATTGAAATGATATTCATAATGGATTCGTGATATATATTTTATTTTACAACTTTAAAAGACTAAAACGTTTATTGGCAATAAATTCACCTGGACTAATAAATTCCTCAGAGAAAGAATAGTCAAAACATAAAAAAAGAAAAGAAAAAAGAAAAAAAAAGCAGAGATATACATGGGGTAATAGTAATATCACCATGTTCAGTAAACTCAAACAAGAGCTTGCTTGATTTGAGAAAGTTGGGGCAAAATGGGCAAATGCCCTTTTCAGAGAAACTAAGTAGCGTTTTGCCCCAGTTTGCAAACTAATTAGGGAAATGCCTCTATTTTGTAACTCGATATCAAAGACATCGAGTTTTTATAGATAACTCGATTTTAGATTAATCGAGTTAGTCGGACCGTTGTGCCACGCTAGCGCAGTTGACCTGGCATTTTTCAATAAAAAAATGGCTGTATAGTTATTCATAACTCGGTAACCTTAAAAGCGAGTTTTCTTCAGCGGTTTGAATCAATAGGACCCTAACGTCTCACAGCGCCTATTCGCTCTCTCTCTTTCCCTCGCGCTCTCTGCCATCACTCTTCCTCCACACTCGCCCTCGCTGGCTCTGCGATCAAGCTTCCCCACTCTCCATCAGTCGCTCTCTCTGTCCAGTCTCCATCAGTCGTCATTGCTTCCCGCCGCCGTTGTTTACAGGTACGGTTTTGTCCTCTGATATCTTTTCTGATTTTGGTTAATATTAGGTTGTGTTTTATGTGGGATTTTGATTACTTTGTGGAAACTTCTTAAAAAGTAGTAAATATACCAGTGAAGATGAGAATTTTGGTGTGTTTTATATGCTGCAATGATGATGATCTAAAGTATTTCTTGCTATATGTTTGTGTCTGTGTGATTTTCTCATTAGTGAGAATTTTGTTGTCTTTTACACGACGCAATGATTATGGAAAGTGATTAATGAGTTTAAATGTGCTTGGGGTTTGGGGCTTTGATGGGGGGTTTTGGCAAATTGAGTGGTGGTGTTTCAGTGATGTCTCTGGGTTTGTGTAAAATGTGTCTTATTCGATTGTAGGCCTGAGTTTGTTATAGTTGTTGTAAATGGTGTCGAACTAATTACGTTTGAGTCGAAATAGTTGTTGTAAATGGTGTTGAAGTAATTACGTTTGAGTCTAAATAGTTGTTGTAAATGGTGTAAAATGTGTCTCATGCCTCTAGCACCATCTGTTAGCTCTGAAGTAGAACCCATCTCATAAAGATTGGTTCTATTAGGTACAGAGGTTAAGAAAAAAATGATGAAAACTTTGAGACTCTGGTTGTTATGTTCTGCCCATAATGACATCCTATATACATAAATCTATGAAATGCAATACACATTCACATGAAACAGAAAGTTTGCTACTGTAAGTCCAGTTAAAAACTAGTAAGAGTGATGAAATGAAATGGTAGCATTTCGTACAGCAACAAACAAATTAAGTTCTTTCACATCCCTTAAAAGTTTTACAACTCATTGTTTTTTGTATATCTAGATTTTTATAAATATCATTATATCTTGGAATTGACACTACTTTTGTTTTACATATCAGTCCGATGTAGAAAATTGAAAGTAACTTTACGGGAAGTTCTTTTGCTTGCAATACAACTCCTCTTTGTTTAAAATTGACCATAAGGAGGGGGAGAGGAATAATTGAACATTCAATGGTCCTGCACCCTTTGGTGAATTTGAGATGGGCTAACTCGTCAAATGTTGAAAATAGACCTAACAAGTGGGAAATGGGCTGACTGAGTCATGGTATGCTTACATGTCTAGTGGTAGAAATGTAGAATAATTAGTATAGGTTTCTAGATATGCTTAGGTTGAGAACCAAATGACCTGTAGTTGTAGGGATCTTAGTGGTCTATCGTAAACGGGCAATTGCATAGGACATAAAACGGGGAGCTGTCAAGGATGACCTTATAGAGAGTGTTACTTTGTTGACATTACCAAGTTTGATTGAACAGGTCTGAGAATAGAATATCTAAACATTGAGTTGTTGCAATTTATATTTACTATGTGACTGCATTGGTCATAAGCCATAGAGTTGAATTTAAATGTCCTTTTAAATATCTCTTCCCTCCATATGTTGTCCCTAATAATTGTAATTGATATTTTCTCTGCTAAAATCCCTCTCAAAGACATCATAAACCAAAAAGAACTGTCACATTTAAATATTGCTCAAATGTTGAACATCTAGGTATCAATCAAGTTTCTAGCACATTAATTAGTGACTTGTTTGTGTTTTTTTTACTTCAATTACAGATACTAGGAAAAAAAGACGAAGAAGTGTTTATATTTAGGATTACTATGCCGGTTCTTATTTATTTAAGCTTTACTTTGATTGCTTTTGGATTGCATGTTCAGTGGGGGCAAGGAGTGATGTTGACAATCTTGTTGGGATCATAATATGTCAAACAAGATGTATCCATGCTTTTATTTTATATTAATTGTGGTTTACTTGTTAGATAATTGCTAACAATCTATTTGCTGCCATGTCAGATATGCAGGCACTAGATAGAGTGCAGCCTGGACCTGACGATCATACCTAGTTGACCCGGCAGCCGGATCATCTGTCAACTCCGCTTTGGAGGTGCGCCGCCAATGAGGTATGTAGTTGTATTATTAATATATGTCTGTTTTATAATTACCTCGTGTGCACTACTTAACACCATACTTGTTTGTGTGCAGGAGGTGCCTGGTATCATAAAGGTTCGACGCCGTAAATGTGTATTGCCGCAGGGTGGGCTGGACCCACGTATCATGCAATACATAGATGCAGCAGGTTTGACTGGGTTATTCAAGGTTCCTGATATGGAGGTCGACCACGCGTTGATCATGGCCTTGGTCGAGCGGTGGCGTCCAGAGACGCACACGTTTCACTTACCCCATGGAGAAATGGGTATCACCTTGCAAGATATGGAGGTGATGCTGGGAATTCCGGTGGATGGGTTGCCTGTCACTGGGAGGACAGACATGCAATGGAACGTGGTGTGCCAAGAATTGTTGGGCCATGAACCTCCGCCCGTGATACCGAACTCAAACAGGTTTACCCTTACTGGGGCGAGGATAAAATACAAGTGGCTTGATGCACAGTTTGCCGCTCCCCCAACTGCGGACGCTGGTGACGAAGTTGTGCAGCAACATGCCCGCTACCACTTACTTGTACGGATGGGGGCCCTGTTGTTCATGGACAAGTCTGCGGACCGGGTCTCATTGTTGCCTCTACAGTTGCTCAACCCAATTAGCAATGGGAGACGGTACAGCTGGGGCAGTGCAGCATTGGCTTGGCTTTACAGGCAACTTTGTAGTGCATCGAAGAAGGATGCCATGCAGATTGGAGGAGCACTCTTGTTGGTGCAGCTATGGGCCTATTCAAGGTTCCCACGAATATGCCCTATTGCGAGACCGCCTCTACCGCCAGTGCACTCAGGGCCTCTTGCCATTAGGTACGTTACGCTCATTGAGTTCTCGTTATTCAAGCTAAAGTGTCTCTTCGGAATAATTATTTATGCGTAATAGTATAAAGTCCCATTTTATTTGTCTCTTTGATATAATTAAAAATATGTCAAACTAACAAACAAAAGGAACTTATCAATGTTTAGTACATGGATGTGAAATATAAAGCAAAGTTTGTTAAAAGTAAAGTTCAGTAACGAACATTTGTCGAAACCCCATGTTTGCTAGGTGGAGCGGGCCAAAATGCACCGCAGAGCATGCCACACATGTCCTTGCTGCGTACTGAACGTCACTGGCTACACTACGGGCAGAGCAGGTATTCGGTTAATTTACGTCCTCAATTTGAGGATTTTATTTTTGTTTGAATTCTTGGATTGTTGTAGGAATGAGTTGATTTAAGAATATTGGTTCCATCCCATCATTTTGTCCATTGTGAAGTACTTCACATTAGAATTGAGATTTGCAGCACCTGCATGAATACGAACAAGCATAAACTCAAAATTCCACTTGCCAATGTTAAAGCAAAGGCCTCAATTTTTTTTTAACCTAGCAGAATTAAATATTATATAATCCAACAATTTTACAACCTTGTATTTGAAGACTTCTTATTATCAAAAGTAGGGGTGTATATCATGGGTCGAGTTGGGTTTGATTGAAGGGTTTTTTCCAACTCAACCTAAGCATGTTGGGTTGAGAAATTCCTAACTCATTACATGTGTAGAAACCAACTCAACCCGACTCACGTGAGTTAGGTTAAGTTGGTTTGTTGGATTAATGGATTATATTTAAATTTAGTCATATATATATATATTAAGTAGAATTTGGCTATATCCTTCATTATGTACGGAACTGTTTGTGATTTACGCCCAGAAGAGAAAGTACTGGTTTAGTCCCTTTTACAAGATGTCTGAATTGAATAAGTAATGTAGCTATATATATGTTGTTCAAAAAAGCACCAACATGCGCAAAAGATTGAGCATGAAGTACTGGTTTAGTGCAAGACAAAGTGTGTTCAAGCCTGTGTTGCAACAAAAAAAACTCCATCAGTTCTTACAAATGTCATTAAGTTGATGCAATGAAGAGAAGGCACACGTATTGTTCATATGTAATTGGTTATAATTCGATGAGACTATACCAAAGATAATAAGATTTTTCTTTTGTTGTATTTGTGAGCTGAAGTAATTTATTTGATTTTAATGATGCATCTTCGAAATTTACGATGACATCTTTAAATTCTTCCCAGCTACTAACTTAATCAAAAGTTTGTGTTGATTGTTTGATTGTGTCATTATACATCGTTTTAACCTATTTAAGACAATAGAAAATAGATCTTTTAGCCTGCCATCAAAAGAAAATAAAAAATTTCAAAACTTTATATTAGCCGAATGATTGTAAACTCACAACATATTAATTAAATTATAAACAGAAGGCCTCGTATGATAAATTTGTACAAATATGGGTCTTTTCAAAACAAGGGAATCAAGGCATATTAGAATATAAATGATATTTCATAACTCAAACATTATATGCTAGAAATTTGATTAAACACAAAACTAAGCTTGTACAGTTCGTAATTAATTAATAAAATGTTGTGAGCTCGATATGCTAGTTATTTCTCTACCTAATAAGTAGACAATTGAGTATTTCTTGTTCTAATTGTTAGAATCCAAGATTACAAACATGTATATAACTACAAAAAACATTGTTCCATTGTAAGTTATAAAGTACCTTTGCTGAATTGAAGGTTATAGTTTTGGCTTCTGGGAGAATACTGATCGACTTCTGGACGCAATTCAAGTGGTATATTTTGAATTTGAACAGTAACATTCGGTTTAGCATAGTTAGTAAGCCACAATTGCCAATCAGTCGAAAGATGCGAACACTGTAAGACTTTTGACACATTACCTCTTGTTGTTGACCTAAATGAAAAGTTGGTTCGTGCTCCTTGCAGCAAAGTTGTAGAGCACAATTTAATTGCAGCATGCAACTCCTTAAGATGTCCCCACTTAGGCTGCCTTAATAGGCCTAAAATTCTTAAAAGTTGTGGATTATTAATTACTACTTTAGGACCATAGGAACTTATGCTGCTTACCATATTCATCAAGAGGAGCTTGATCATAATAAGCTGTGATGATATATGCAGAGCTTGTTCCACAAAATTTGTTCCACCATGGTACTAGGATGAGGAATGTAATTTTAGACATTGACACAATTAGTTTAACAAGAGAACAATAAGGCTTATGTAATTTCCAGCACTAAAATTGAGGTTGGTTTGTTATTTAGATAGAAATATGAGTAGCCTTTAACAGTTTTTGATGAGAATTATAACTAAAATACCATACCATGTAATGATTTACATAGCTTCCATTTCTTGCAATACAAAGTGCTACTTCAAATGCAATGTCTTCAGCAGACCAAATATATGTCTTTCCTCCGTATACTTGCTAGCTTCAAGAGAAAATTAAGTACAGTTAGTAGAATGCAGATTGATTAATAGTCATTTTGTTCTGAAAACTATGCAACATTGTTAATGACTAATGCAATTAACAATGTACAAGTTTTCTATTATGGTCGAACGGTTTTGCGAAATCAACTTGGATTCATCTTAATGCAGAGTGGAGTTGACCGATGCTCCAGTACCCTCCTCTAAGTCTGGTTCATATTGAAATCCCTAGTATCTGATGGTGTCACTTAGCTTTGAACGTTATGCTGAAAATGCAATGTGGATCTCGGTCAACCTATATCTTTTACTATTTTTTGCAGAACAATCTTAATTGCTTGTTGACTTCAGATTACCTGAAAAAAATTTTCAGACAATGTTGGTGTTCTTTTACTTTCTGCCCAATAATGGCTGCAGATTTTGTGTACGAATAGAAGCAACAAATTCCATGCTTTCCATATTACATATCACAAACATAATCTGAATTGAACAAATATGATGTCTCACTATCACAAACGTAATCCACTTATGCAGATTGTATGGGAGCCGTACACACATACGCTGGGCTCCCTGCCCGCGTATTGCACTGCCGGGTAGCATATTTGGAGGGCCGAGGTGCCATTGATATACTTTTGGATTGTGGAGGGGCATCATCCCGAGCGGGTCTTCCGTCAATTTGGGATGAAGCAACCAGTTCCACTTGTGGTGGATACGTCGATTGCCCTTCACAAGATATCCCTCCAGGGTAAATGGGAGAAGGACTGGGTGGTAGAACATCAACTCCATATTCAGCAATGGGCCAACCGAGGGGATGAAGTTCGCGCTGCCCCTCTCCTGGACGGTGATGATACGTACCTCGTTGAGTACATGACGTGGTACAATCGCAACACAAGGCGGTACATAACACCAGAGTCTGCGTACTGGGAACTCATGGTGAGGCAACACTTCCTTCCCCTTTGTTGAAACCATTGTTCAATTAAATATCTTCAGCAGGTTTATCATGCATGAAAAACTCCACACTAATTATTGTCGTTACATCTCTACATCTCAATGACTTTTTCTTTCATTATGTTTTAAAGTCAAAAAATAGTGCATGATTTAACTTCTTCATAACTAAGTGAATTTGTCTTGATCCAATTGCTTTGCGCGAGGAATGGTTAATTGGCAATGACCACACCTTTGTTCATGTATGAAGTTCAAATTTTAAAAAGGGTGGGTTGGGTTTTATGCTTTTATTTTTATGTTTTCAATAACCTATTTTTGGTTGCCTTGTATTTTCAAATGGACATTAGTACATGACCTAAGATTGAACGCCAATTACATATTTTATGATATGCAACCATGACTACTAGATTCAAATATGATATATGTTGCTATTTATGGTACTTCCCTTAATTGAAACTTTAAGCTTGCATGATCAAATCACTTAATTGGATTGTTGGTGTACCTTAGGAAATAATAACTTCATAATATGTGTCTTGATTGCAGTATGATATTAATGGAGTTGTAACTCTGTTGAAGCCTACATACACAACTGAAATTCAGTTATTTTCACTTATGCTAAGATTCAACTTATGTACAACCAACCATACGTGTGTTTCGGAAGTATTATCTCAATGTTTAGATTGCATAGCCACAAACATAGCAGGAAATTGCAAATTTTTGAGTGTAAGACGTGGAACTATACATTTTTGCATAGGGGGGGGGGGGCCAACCCCGACTTTTATATGCTATCTTTTTAAAGATGTTTAATAATTATGAGTAATATAAGGATTTCATTCGCTATGTTTACTACTTTTTCTTTTGATTTTGGAACATATTTATCCATGTTTTGCATCATAGCTGTGTTCCTGCTTTTATGACGCCCTTGTTTTGTAGGTTCGGACAATGATTAGGTCTATACAGAGGTGCGATGAAGGTTCTGACATGCACAATGACTTTACATATACACTAGAGCTTGTGGAGGAGCTGGGCTGACTTAAATTGGCGGATGCGCTCGCAGAAGCATCCGACATTGCTGCACAGGGCCTAGGTTGCGGCAGGCAAAGTGGTGGGTCTCGAGGGGGTGGATGTCGTGGAGGTGGTCGAGCTGGTCGCGGCCGTACGACTGAGCCAGATCCTGTCTACGAGGAAGGGGATGACTCGGGTGCAGAAGAGGCATGGCTTGGCACTGATTGGGTTTTGTCTGACGATGGCGGTAGGACACCACGATGCACATCTGACGTTGGTGCTGGTCCATCCCACACTGCTAGTCATGAGGACACTGTTCCAGCCCAAACTACGCCTCATGGTCCTAGCACGGACTATGAGGACCTTCCCCGTATGTCGCCCCCAGTTTTCAGTGGATCTGCCCATGATGGTGGATGCATATTTGTTCCCACACCAGGCATGCCCACCCCACCTCTAGTACACGTGGACCCCAGCATGGCAGCTTCATCTCCAACCCCGTACGACGAGGCTGTACAGATTGAGCAGATACCGGCTGAGGACATTCAGCCGGTGGAGGGTTTGCGGAGATCACGACGCCCTCCTGCGCATGCTCCTGATTGCGGGACCAGTGATGGTATGTACTCTGTCTACACTTCCCATCTTCGCGTGCTACTTGTACCATGCATTTGATTGAATATGTTAATTCAATTATGCTGTTGTGTCTGTTGAAACAGGTAAGATTAGATCTGTGAGGGCATATGGGCGGAAACGAAAAGATCATTAAATGCCTTGGTGTGTGCTATTTAGTTACGCTTTTGAATCAGGTCTCAATTGTGATGTTTTGCGAACTGGTTGGCCAACAAATAGGATTTTATATGTGACCTGCCTCTTGTCAGTTCTTACTTTCATGGTTTTTAGGTAAATTGCATTTTTTCATTAAGCTGTACTGTTAGGTTTGTTGCTCCCCCCTCAACTCTAACACTAGAGCAATTACTTCCCAAATTTTAGGCATTGTGGAAAATAACTCTCTGCCATTAATTTCATTATATGTGCCTGTCACGCACACACACACAAAAGAAATATAAGAAGAAGATCAAGACAAGAAGAAGGGAAAAAAATAGACTATATTTTTTGAAGGATTTTGAAGAAACCTCCAATTCCTTCTTCCTAACAGAACTTTGGTTTCTTGCCCCTAGAGTTCTGCACAATGCCACTTTCATCATCACCACAACCTCTTTGCTCCCAAAACCACTACAATCTGCCCATTGTAACCATCCCACCATCCTTGTTATTGTCAATAACTTGAAATATATTGATCAACTGCTGCACCCATCTTTCACACATGACAAACCCTAGTTTCACCCAAATGCTCCATTCACAATCTCATCTCAATCCCCATCACCACCAACTTTATAAGCCAAAGGAAAATATATATAACTTTATGGAGAAGACAGTGTATTTTCCATCCCCGCTTCTAATGCTGATTATTGTCTACAAAGTGTACATCCCAGCCAACTTCCCATGGTTTAGGATTTGGGTTATGTCTTATTATTCCATGATCAAACAGGAAATCCGCATAAATCCTAATTCTCAATTGCAGATGTCTATGTAAGTTACTTTGTTTTTATTCAAATCTGTAGCATTTGTTCTTGCTACACTGATGCCAGTAATTTTCTCCAACTATTTCAATATCTACTCGAATGGGCAAATTTCTGATTTAATGCGAATCCTCTAAATCACATTACATGGAGTAGAACTTGGCAAATCAACAAAATATCACATTCTCTTATTATGAGGCAATGTTACACTTGAGCTTTACTCTCTTATATATGTGTCTTTACGTCCTTACGCCTCTTTGTTTCTTTGCTATTTGAATATTTTTTCCCCCTAGGTTTTCTAGCAAGATTTATCTACGAACATCAAAGCTGTTTCAAGTGGAGGGACTAGAACAAAAGTTGAAGAGAGAAAGAGTGTGGGAGGTGGCGAGGGAAAGTTTGGGATGGAAGCGAATGTTTATGAACGAAATGAACTGGTCAGGAAAATGGGTGGCTTGGCTAGGTATGTGTCTCTCCCCTAATTTTCTGATTTGCCTTCCCCAAAATTCCTAGATCGGCAGATCCTCCTTCTCGTTCTCTTATTTTTAATCTCCTTCAAATCCCCTCCTCTCTAGAATGATTAGATCTGTGTACAGTTGATTACAAGTTTCTTAGTAGATACTTTGGAGAATGGAATTTGTATTTTTTTTTTCTGAGTTCTAGAGCAGTTCTAGAGCAGCTCACAATATAACTTACCTACAGCCCAAAACGGCAAGTAATTATATGTTCTTTGGGCATGTTTTGTTCCTTTCGCTTCTTGGGATTTCTAATTGATATTTAACATTGTATATATGTTTATGAACTTTTCATTTTGCTAGCAATTTGGGAACTTCCTAAGAAACAAAAAACTGTTTATTGATTTGTTCATCAATTAGCCTTCTCATTTTATGATTTTCAGTATATATATATATATATATATATATATATATTGTGTGCGTCATTTGCTATCAATGAATCAAATCTTGTCCGTAGCTTGCTTTAATGAAATGATGGAGGGCGTTCATTGCTTGAACTGGGGATGAAACAGCCTAATGATTATCTTGAGGGCATGGAGAACTAAAAATGGCTCCGTAATTGAAATTTCCTATTCTGGTTGTGGACCAATTATAGGATTTAAAGCTGCTCACTCCTAGACTGCAATACGATGGTTGTAAATTATTGCTTCTCTGTTGGCATATATTTGGTTTTTCATTGGAAAATTCGTTATTGCTATAGGACTTTATGCGGCTGCTTGCATATGAAGGGTTGAATATACCTCTAGCATGGTTCATCTGCTTAGCTTGTACTAGCAAATGGTTGTTGAAACTTTGAATTGCCAATTCTTGGCAGTGATATGTACATACTAGCCGAATAGAAAAACCAAAAGATAATAATATGTATGTATACGTCTTCATTGAGCTTCCTTGAGCTATGAAACTGAAGCTCAGTATCTCTCCAAATAACAATCACATATACTATAGGTAAGTGTTTGTAATTAATTATTCATGGCATTGTTCAACTTCTAGCTGCTGAGGTGAAGTTAAAATGGATGATACAACTGTATTCATTCGCCTATAAATTAGCTTGGATACTTATTTGAGAAGGATATATTACTGTTTCATTTGCATATAGTAAAATTAATGTATTTTATTTTTTGAGAATTAATGTCTCTTTTGATTTGATTAATGTAAATTCTATATCCTTTACAAATGAAATTATTTATATCTATGTTTTCTGATATAAATCATTTGATTTTTGTCTGTATATAACATTTAGAATTATCTTAATCATTACTCTTTTTTCACGGCAAGCACGTGTCTTGCATGTGCTGCCCTAACTAGTGTACTAAAAAAATGGTGGTGTAGCTGCCTTCCCTTTCTTCCCGTTGGATAGTATTCAATGGTATCTTTGTTTTTGCGTTTGATTAGCTGAACTACCCAGTCCAACTCTTTTCTCAAATGCATAATATTTTGGACTGGACAGGATATAGTCTGACCTAAGCTTATGTACCATGTAAAGAAGCAAACTTAGATATAGCTTAGCCCCATACGTGGTGTTTCAGAGGTAGCATATGGGATCTAAAGCATTGGTTAAGCATGCATTGAATATCATGGGAATTGGTTAAGCATGCATTGGTTAACCTTTATAATCATTTGTTGCTAATGCGATTATTGTCATATATATATGTATGGCAAATGCTTGCTTCAGTACGAACCTGAGACATTTCCTCATCTATTAGGCAAAAGGACTGTTGGGGCATTGCACCAAACCTCTTGAAGAATGTTCCCATTAGAAGGGAATCGGCCTCCAACAAATTGGCCATCTGTGGTTTGCAGGTAAATTGGTCTCGATTTAATGTTAAAATTAAAGAAGGTTCTTAAAGTCGTAGCTTCTAACAATATCAGTGTTAAAACATATCAGCTATAGGCCTAGTGCACCACTTGTTCTTCGGGGGATCAGTTGAAAAGTTAAGGGAGGGCACAAATTATGTATTGTTGGCAGAACTGGCAGTAGGAAGACCACTCTCATAGGTGCTCTATTCCGTCTACTCGAGCCAGCTGGAGGGCAGATTATAGTCGATGGGATTGAAACCTGTACTACTCCACTGTGCCGTTGCAGTCCTTAAACTTGAAGACTAAGACATGTGGTTCGTATTTGGGCTGTCATTCACTAAACTGATCATGCTCCAAAAGTTGGGAACTATATAGGTCTCATACACTAAAGTTTGGCTCTTGGGTTTGAGGAAAGGTATATCATACACTTAGATTTAACAGTTAACTTTTGAAGTTGAAGTGCGACATTTGTATAACGTACTCTCTGTGATAGAACAATATTATATATTAATTTAGAATAATATTACAAGTCACGTCATCATTTTGGGGTTTTATTTAGTGCGTTTGGGACTCCAGAATCTATAGCTGTTACTTGTTTTATTAGTTGGTCGGTGTCAATTTTTATTCATATGGTTAGAAGGTTCTTGACTTTGTATATTTTGGGTATTAAATTGTCAGAATTGACTTGAAGAATTTTCACTCATTTTTTGGTGTATTTGATTTTTCATGTATGGAACATTCCAATAGTGTGGCGTTTAAAGTTTGAATTTTCTTTTATTGGTATGGATTGCAATGAATCCTCTCAATGGATTTCGAAATCATCCGTCCAGATGTTTTGCATTCATTGTTGTTTTTCACGTCATTTACATTCGTTAATCGTGACTCATTATGTAACTACACAGTAATGGACTTAAGTGATTGTGATGGTTGGGTTACGACCAAAGCATTACATTAATATAGCTAATTGAATGTACTAGACCGACTAGGACCAAAGGGGACCGAATAAGACCAAAGCAGTGCACTTCAACAAACTCAAGTATAGACGTTACTTCCCATACATACATTCGTTAAGTACGTCCCATTGTGTATGGGCTGCTCTTATGACACTGAAATACACACTTTCATGTACTTAAGTGAACCAATTTTTTTTCTCATACGACCAAAGCATTACATTAATATATCGAATAAAATGTACTAGACCGAATAGGACCAAAGGGGACTGAATATGCCTATGACGATACAATGGACCGAAGGGGAACAAATAAGACCAACGTAGATACAATGGACCGAATATGACCAAAGTAGTGTACTTCAACAAATTATTTATTACAGTTACTTCCCATATATACATATCTGCCAATCAAACAGTTGGAAAATGATGACACTTTTACATGCATCAAACCACACACACAAAACTACTTACTTGGCATATATATCTTACTGAATACCACAACAAGAAGTCATACTTTTGCGTTCATTTACCCGTACGTTGTCTCGTGGGTGCATCAACTTCAGCATCCGCCACAACATGGCCCACCACTTCGTTCAACATGTTCGCACTCAAGGTTGCAATCCTCCTTGCGTGGTCACGCTCCTCAATGGCAACTTCCAACTGAAACCTTAACAAGGTGTGAGTAATGTCTCCACTGTCGTAGTTGGTTCTTTCGCTTCGAGAAGTGCTCGGTGGAGTTGAGGTTGATATGTTTGGAGTTGCCCACGATGCGGACGCACCACCCTGCGCATCCATACCATTACAATGCAAATACTCCATGTATGCGGCTTCTGCTTCCCTTCGATCTTTATATGATTTGTGATTGGCGTTTGGGAACTTATGAACTTGTCTGCTTGCATCTAGCCAGCTGTTGTATATGCCTGGAACACGACCGTTAAACACAACGTAGGTACATCCCATCCTGCTCTACAAAGATGGTGGAAAGTCCTTGCACCAGAACGGAGAATGCACCTTCTTACCAGTGGAGTGCGTCTGTTTCGGAAGAAGTAGGAATAATGGAAAAAGAAACTCGATTTCTCTAAAGTCGAGTTTCTTTGATACCGCCTTTAGCATATAAATGAGTTACAAGTAACTCGATATCTTGCTTACCGAGTTTCTGAATTGCCGTCACATCAACGTATTGCGTCAACAGTAACTCGAGCACCTGGATATCGAGTTTTAGTTAAACTCGATTTAGTATATATCGAGTTAGTATATATCGATTTAGAACCCATGCACGTGTCTCGCTCTTGCTTCGCTGAAAACCTTAAATCTGTGGGGTCCTGAAAAACAAACTCTGCGAGGTGAACACATTTTGCTGACCCCAAAGACAGTTTTCTTGTCACTAATGCATCCGATCCAAGCGTGCTACAACTGTGGTCCCCTTCATCTTGGTTGTGGCACTTCTCCCTGACAGGTATATCTTGTCTTCTGAAGAACTAGGATTACACTTAGATCGACACTTTAGTATACTTTTGATTACCTTCTTACTATTGTTCTTTGTGGACGTGTATATATAGATTTCCTATACACATATATATATATATATATATACGTATATGTATGTATATATATATATATGTAGATACACACATATTTATATATATATATGTCTGTGTAAATATATGTATATATAAACACATGGGACAACAATATACCTGTATGATTTTCACACACATACAGTGGACACACAGTGGACACACAGTCTTCACTGTTGAACACTGGCGGGGGAGCTCACACCCATAGGGTTTCCCTCATTGACATGACATGCACGTGCGGGAAATGGGAAGCAAACAAGATCCCCTGTTCACACTTGATAGCAGTTTGTGCCAAGCACAACCACGATGCCACAGAGTATATGGATCGTTTCTACCGCGTGGAAGAACGGTATCACAGCTACGAGCCGATATTCCAACCACTGAAAGATAGGTTAGAATGGCCCGAGCCAGAAGAAAGGAGAATCGTGATGCCAAACCCACGGTTGATCCGAGAGAAAGGTCGGCCGAAGTCCACGAGAATCCGCAATGAGATGGATGACGAGGATAGGGAGTTGCCAACGTCATTGTGGATTGAGAATGGACCAAAGTTGAAGTGTGGGCTATGTCGCCAAGAGGGTCATAACCGTCGTAGATGTCTGACTCGAAATGTGGCATCAACAAGCCATGGTGGTACGTAGCAGGTAACAATTACAAGTCAATGAGGTATGAGGGGGTAACAAGATCCCCTATTCTTCATTAGTGTTGTGAATTAGTGTTGTTACAAGAGGTCTAAACAGTATGAATTGAAATGGGGTGGTATACATGATGTTGTATACCAAATTGAAATGGGGTGGTATTCATCGGGTCTTTATTTCCCTAACTGTATATGTTTTGCTTTAGATTGCTAATTTTTGGTGAAGGTGTAACTTTATATGCATTTGCATTTAAGCAGGCAAGCTTGAAGGGTTCTTGAATGCCTTGTCAATTCAATTTATTAATTAATGTGGGTTGTATACTAATTTTTGGTCTGGTTACTCCTCAGAAAGGAGGCCGCCCTGCAGCAAAGGGAGGTTTGTAGTTCCAATACTGTTGCCGTGTCCTGTGTGGCAAAGGTGCCAGACTTGAGACGTACGATGGATGAAGTTGTCAGACTGAATGAAGAAATCCGGCAGTCATACTCAGAGAACCGGCCATCTTTTGAAGAGAACAAAGCCATGGTGTCAAATATGTAGACACCATGACTGCCTAAAACCATTGTTGGCGACGGATTTCCAAGTTTGAAGTTACAATTGTGAAGTATCAAATATCTGGGTAGACATTTTATTTTTGTACAAAAACTGTCGTTAAATGTGTAGCTTTACTTGCATGGATGATTTCCCTAACTGTATTCGAAACAAGGACATGAGTTGTTTGATGCATGTCCGAAATTGTTGTTGTGTATAGTTTGGTTGTGAACAGGTCCACTTTTATGATGAATAAACAGCCCAAATTAGCTGTACGCTTAGGTGTGAACAGTGTTGCAGCAGCTGTTACTCCATGCAGGAAATATATTCCCAAATTATACCCTATCTTCAAGCTACAAAGATTTCCGCACGAAGAAATGCTCCCAAACCCACTACAATCTGCCCATTGTAACCATCCCACCATCGTTGTTATTGTCAAAAGGTAAATATTGCTCAAATGCTTCACTCACCTATCTTTCACACCTTTAAAGCATAGTTTTCACCCAAATGCTCCACTGACCATCTAATCGCAAGAAATGCTCACCACCAACTTTTATAGGCCAAAGGAAAATATTTACCAAATTATGGAGAAGACAATTTGTTATCCATTCCAGCTTCTACTGCTGAGTCTTGAGCAATAAGAAATGGTCACAAATTCGCTGTATATAACTTGACAAACGTCAAATGAACATAACTCGATTACCAAAAATTCGAGTTATGCGGAAGACCCTTCTGGACAGTTCGATTCCTGTTCGACTGCAGATGGATCAATCCAAATTAGTAGTCATGGGGCCGGATTCGGAACATAACTCGACTTAGTAGTAATCGGGTTACGTGGAAGACCCTCCTGGTCCCTTGGATTCCTCTTGGACTGCAATTGGATCAGTCCAAATATCTGGGCTGGGCGAGGGAGCCCAGTAAAAAGTAACTCGATTTACATATAATCGGCTAATGTGAACGTAACCCGGTACATATGGAATCGAGTTATGTGAACTGGCTCGTGTTAGTTACAGTACACTTTACTCGATGCATTAGTAATCGGGTTACGTGGAAGACCCTCCTGGTCCCTTGGATTCCTCTTGGACTGCAATTGGATCAGTCTAAATATTTGGGCTGGGCGAGGGGGCCCAGTAAAAAGTAACTCGATTTACATATAATCGGCTAATGTGAACGTAACCCGGTACATATGGAATCGAGTTATGTGAACTGGCTCGTGTTAGTTACAGTATACTTTACTCGATGCATTAGTAATCGAGTTACGTGGAAAACCCTCTTGGTCCCTTGGATTCCTCTTGGACTGCAATTGGATCAGTCCAAATATCTGGGCTGGGCGAGGGAGCCCAGTAAAAAGTAACTCGATTTACATATAATCGGCTAATGTGAACGTAACCCGGTACATATGGAATCGAGTTATGTGAGCTGGCTCGTGTTAGTTACAGTACACTTTACTCGATGCATTAGTAATCGGGTTACGTGGAAAACCCTCCTGGTCCCTTGGATTCCTCTTGGACTGCAATTGGATCAGTCCAAAAATATCTGCGCTGGGCTAATGTGAACGTAACCCGGTACATACGGAATCGAGTTATGTGAACTGGCACGAGTAACTCGATTACCAAATATTCGAGTTATGCGGAAGACCCTTCTGGACAGTTCGATTCCTGTTCGACTGCAGATGGATCAATCCAAATTAAAAGTCATTGGGCCGGATTCGGAACATAACTCGACTTAGTAGTAATCGGGTTATGTGGAAAACCCTCCTGGTCCCTTGGATTCCTCTTGGACTGCAATTGGATCAGTCCAAAAATATTTGGGGATCGGTGGGGGGGCCAGTACGAGTAACTCGATTTCCTTTTAATCGGGTAACGTGCACGAAACCCGATTTATATGGCACCGAGTGATGTGAACTGGTCTCGTGTCAGCCATCCGACCCAACATGGATTCCTTTCAGCTTCTCTAGAAGACAACATGGATTCCTTGGACGAGAACAAAGCACATAACTCGATATTCAGTTAATCGGATTATGTGTAAAACTGACTCTTTAGTACTGAACGTATGAAGCATCAACAGTTATTTACAGTTTGCACAAAAAATCGAAGTGAGGATTTGCAGAACGATGACTTCTCAATGGCGGAGAGACAATGAGGATGGTCCCCCTGATCTGAAGGCGAAGGCCCCCCACTTTTTCAAGATTATTATGCCAGAAACTCTTCGAGAAGGAAAGCTTGTAAGTATTGTAGGAAGTTCGGTATATTTTTGTCTCCTCAATCATACTTTTATATGAACGGCATCCACTTGATATATGTTTGTTGTGATTCTTGAAAATATTTACATTTGTTGATGACCAAAGTGATGAAAATCTGTGAACATGGTTGAGCAGTATTATGAACTCGTATTTTGATGTGTTTTTGTGGCGTCGGGTATAGTTATAATTGGGTAAGAATTCCTGCACTTTGATGGAAAATACAGGTCAAGAACTTAGTTCAAGAGAATAGGATTCGAATAGGCAATGAAAACAGAGATGTGAACTGGGAAATTAGTGGAAATAGTAGATACAATAGCATAAACATAAGGGGCAGAGCCATGTTGCTCCTTGGGGGTGCCATGGCCACTTTAACCAATTTTTAAATTTTCTCAACAGCATATATAGCAAAAAGCCAAAAGGATATAGGGCCCCTCAGATAATTATAATCGCCCCCCCCCCCCTCCCCATTTGTTCAGAATACTTAAATTTTGTCTAACAGGTAAAACTTCTCCTCGAATAAAAGAACCCTGACTAATGCAATTATTGAAAGACTTGTACTTAATCTAGTGGACAATGACCTACTCTCTAGCCATAGAATAGATGTTAGCCCATTGCAAAGCATCTGTGGGTTACAGTAGTGTTTCATTCTCATGGTTAATTGGCTACATGCCTTTCCCTTTAATTTCCTTGTCGATATTGCTGCCAGCCTCATTGTTTAGTTAATATTAACAAAACAAAACTCATCTAAAAACAGTCACACAAAACTGAAAACCCTCACAGCTAGTACAAACAGTACTATCCCATTTTTTTCCATCTCATTGCTGCTATAGTAGAGTAGTGAACTTGGAAGTATGTGAGGATGTGAGAGAAACATGTACAACTGTATTCAAAGGAGGCAAGTAGAATGCAGATGAAGACGTAGAAGAGTTCATCTAAAGGGTGTTTTTAACAAAGTAGATATAAACATTTCTTTTACTACATGTGTGAGTGAGTGGTCTCCCAGCATGCTGAGACTCACACATGCTGTGTGTGAGATTCCGCCTCCACTTAGAAGGAGCATTTTAAGCAAATCATAGTTCTCGAATTACTATAGGATGGTTTGGAATGAATTGAACAAATATTAGGGAAAATTATACTTTACTATCTTCAATTATACCCTAAGTATATAGTAATGTATGTGTAGTCACATTTTACAAGAGTTCGCCCCCAGAAGATTAAAAGATTGGCGCCCCCTCCAACACGTCACTCATAAAATTCTTCTCATCCCAAATCCCGACTGTGCAGTCATGCAAGCATGATAGCCTTTTGTCTTTTCCATTATTCGCTAAAGCATGATATCCACATTCATAGATTTTTAGTTTTTAGTTATACAATTTTTGTGTAGTACATCAGATTACCTGGTTCACATCATATGTATTGAATTTAATTGTCGTTAAACATAATAACCCGTAATGTATGTATGTTATTGCTCATGTTAAACATGTGCTTGAAGTTAATGTTTGAACCTAATGTATTATACTTATAATATTATACTTACGTTATGGAGATTTTTTTTACAGCGGATTCCAAGGAAGTTTATTCACGAATATGGAGTTGAACTGTTAGATATGGCCGTTCTTACAATTCCAAATGGTACAACATGGAAACTCAAGTTGACAAACCGTGATGGGGAGGTTTGGTTTCAAAATGGTTGGTGCGAATTTGCAAGCTGTCATGCTTTAACCCTAGGGCACTTGCTAGTTTTCAGATATGAAGGCAATTCACACTTTCATGTACTGATATTTGATGCCACTGCAACAGAAATAGACTATCATTTACATGACCAACTCCAACTTTGTAGAATGGAAGACAATGACAGTGATGATAACTCTGTTGAAATCATGGACGGCTTTACTAGGGGAGAGGGTTCAGGTGTGAATCTTACACAATAATTTTCAAATTTTAACTGGTTGATTGTGTAAGCCTGTTTACTATTAATTTCATGTGCATGACTTCATATTTTCATGTCATGTCAGGATCAGGTCATGGTGTTGGACCGGAATCTGCTTGCAATAGGAATTGTGGGCCATCACATGACCAATGTCCTAAGAAAGATGGTGGAGTAGATGAAAATCTTGTGAGAGCCAGTGCTTTGAAATCGGAAAATCCCCTTTTCACGGTTATCATTCATCCGTCATATGTTAATGGCAAGGATCGTGCGGTAAGCTTTCAAATTAATGTATTTTGTTGGGTTTCCTCAATGCATGATAACTTTGATTTTTCATAGATCAATTAGGAAGCATGTAGCAGATAGTTGATGGGTATAGGTATTGTTGGTAATGATTTGGGTCTTTGTGTTTTTAGGGGAATTGAAGTTTCATCTATATTTAACAATGTCGCCTAGATATGAAATAGTATCATCTTAGGTTGTAGACGGAAATCACATGCTTCATGTAGAGTAGATGGATGAATAACATGATCAAATCACTGGCATCCGCATAACTGCCCGTCAACCATCAGCATAACAAATAATAGTATTGCATCATAACTGCTTTAATGAAGTGTGGGTTCAACATTAATATGAAATATATATTCAATGACTTATTTGTACAGAGTTTACCCCGTGACATTATCAACTACTTACTGACAAAAGGCCCTACGAAGGACTACACCAAAGGAAGTATACACACTGTGAAGCTCCAGGTTGTGGACCAATTATGGCCTGTGAAGTTATATGTGTATAAACGAAGCGGGGGTTCATCATGTGTCGTATCTGCTAGTTGGTCTGCATTTGCGAGGGGAAATGGCTTGCAAGTAGGAGATGTTTGCGTATTTGAGCTGATCATGGGGGACGATGTTGTGTTCAAAGTCCACATTTTCAAGTAATTATAAGTGGTTACAAATTCTAAAGACCAAAGTATATAATGTAGATTGTATGGGAGCTTCTTACTTTGTTGTTTTTTGTAATATGCCCATAGTTGTGACGATCTAACGTATTTACATATATATGTTTATGTCTCTGTGATATTTTTATTAGTGAGGATTTTGTTGTCTTTTACATGACATAGTAAGAGTATGGACAGTGATTAATGAATGAGTTTAAATGTGCTTGGTGCCAAATGATTGATGGGGGGTTGCAATGATTTTCCTAGCACAACAATATACCTCTAGCACTTTCATCAGTTTAAAGGTCATTGAAAAAGTTGATAGATCTAAAATTTAAAACAACATATACTAGCCCAAAAACATTTGTGCAACAACACAAAATCACCAATGAAAAGGCTAAAAAAAATTAAGTCCAATTAACCAAATTTACTGAAACAAACAACTAGCTCTTTAAAAAGTAATTTGTGAATAATTTTGCCTTTACCCAGCAGACGCACACATCAAAAACTCAAAAAATAACAAACTCTCAGTGGCTAAGAAGCTGCCGAGTTAGAGGGCAGAGTCGCCTCCCTTAACTTAAAGTCGTAGCTCCGACCCGGTGCATTGGGTACGTTGTAAAAGTGATTTCATAGTAGCGTTCAGTACAGCAACAAACGCTATTATTAAGTTGAAAGATAGAATAATTAGTATACGTTTTAGAGATTAAGCTGAGAGAACTCGAGATCAACCAAATTAGTGACCACTAGTGCAAGACAAACTGGACTTAGCTTGGATACATAACTCGAGTCTACTGTAATCGAGTTATTCAGAGAACCCCTCTGCAGACTTGAATTCCTCTTGGACTGCATATGGATCAGTCCAAATATCTAGGCTGGGCGTCGGAGCCCGTGAACATAACTCGATATATTTAGAATCGATTTTTGTTGAAAATATTACGTATCCAAGTAATAACCCGTAACTCGAGCCTTCATATATCGAGACATGAGTAGGACCCCTCTGGACACTTGGATTGATCTTGGACTGCATGTGGATCAGTCCACATATCTGGGCTGGCCGTGGTGGCCCGTTGAACATAACTCGATTTCTAAATAATCGAGTTATGGCAGTAGATATCCCGAACCAACAAACATTTGGATTTCTCTTGGACTGCATGTGGATCAGTCCACAAAATCGGGGGTGCGGTGAACATAACCCGACTTCTTAATAATCGATTTGTTCCTTTACTCGGCTTTCAGATAATCGAGTTATGTGGACGGCCCATAGGTCCCATTTGGACTGCATGAGGATCAGTCCAAATGTCTGTGGGAGTAGCCTGCACATAACTCGATGGATTTGGAATCGAGTATTATGATAACTCGGTTACTCTGAAATCGAGATATGTGATTACCCACCTTTATAAGCTCTCCCCTAGTTCTGCAGCATTTGCAGCTGTCCGAAATTCCATCTTCGATTGCTCTCGCTGGATCTGGCTAGAATCGACAAATTTTCGCACAAATTCTTCGAAGGCTTGACATAGTAAGACTCTTTTAACTGTTATTGTCTTTAAAATTACACATTGGTGGTGCTATGTTAAGCATCAATTTTTGATTGATGCTTCAAACTTCATTGTCTATGTAGATTGTGATGAAATTGGGTGTTTGTCTAGTCAAATGCTTTGTTGTTACTAAGGTTACTTGTCTAGTCATTGTCGTAGGTTGGCTTCAACTAGTCTCCTTCCACAAAATGAGCTTGCCAATGGCTCCATATATGTTTTCAACATCCTTATGCTATTTGTATATCTGAACTGTACATTGTGCAATTTAATGTTTTTTGGGGCAAAATAGGTGAAACTTACTACATGCATAATATTATGTTTCCTGCATAATATTTTTGCTGTTAGAATGCTTTCTATCGGTGTGTGACATTATTGAACATTTTGACAAAATTCAATATGTTAACAATTTGCATAGTATTACTAAGCTTGAGTTCAACTAAAGCTTAGTAATGTCTACGGCTCTGTCTTCAAATTATTGAGTCGGACCAAAATGCATTACAAGTATTCCACCAACTACACAACCTGTGAATTTATCATGAAGTTTTTTCATTGTGTTGTTGCAAACTGTATATCAAGTACGTTGCATGGATAATTTTCTACACATGCTAGTACATTATTCTCCAAATTTTGTTCTCTGCTTCAAACTTCATTGTCTATGTAGATTGTGATGAGATGATCTGTTTGGATATGAAAATATCAATGGGTTAGGTAGTATGAATGTTCTGTGTATCTCGATTTCGTAATGCAGCAGTTGGTTCTGTTTTTTTATGAGCTCATCGTGATTCCTCTACTGACCCTCAGTTAGTTATGGCTCGAAAGAGGGCTAAGAGGGCAAAATCCAAAGCTGCATCCGAACCTGAAGTGGTGTTTGATCAATTAAGGTTCCTCACGCCCGAAAATGAGCAAACCTTTGAAACCTTGATTAAGCGTAGGTGTATTTGGGGAGAAAGGCAAATCAATCTACATGAACTGCATCCTTCTATCCGTGAGAATCTACAGCGTAGGCATTGGCTGTCCCTGTGTACAAACATACAACCCCCTCTAGCTGACTTGATTAGAGAATTTTATTCGAATCTCTCGGTACATGAGGATCTCGGTGGTCACAGAGTGGCATCGTGCATACGTGGTGTGCCGTTTACAATAACTCGGAATCTTGTATCTAAAGCTCTTGATGTACCTATAATTGATACACCTACTTATCCATACTCTAGGTCTCCTTGTATTGATGATGTTATGGATGTCCTTTGTGGACGATCAGTCACTCGAGGTTTCGACCGAAGTATTAGCTCGAGTGAGTTGACTGAGCTTAATTATATATTCTTTAGGATAGCTTGTCACAACATTTTCCCTATCTCTCATATCCATACAATCCCTGTAGACAGGTGTTTCTTTCTTTACGCCCTAGTCACCAATAGTTCCATTTGTTTTCCTTCCCTTTTCATTGAAACCATAGTGGAGGTGCGTAGGAGCAAGTATAAGAGGCATGGTTTGTTTTTTCCGGTTCTCATCCATAGGGTCCTCAAATATTTAGGATTAAATAACTTTCCTTCCCAAGAGTTAGTTCACATCCAAGCCCCCATAGGAGCCACATTTTTGAAACAGCGAAGTGCCCAAATGAAGTTTGTCGAAACCAGTGTTGGTTCATCCAAGAGACCACGAGTACAGTCTACTACTGGAGATGTTCCAAATGAGGACATGCATGGGGATCCCACAGCTACTGCTGCCGAGGATGGCGATGATGAGGTAGATGTTGACACTGCTGCTGCAGCACATACAAGCCCTCCTCCTCCCTCTTTTCGTGCAATGATGGAGACCATTATGACAACTCAGGCAGCCCAGGGGCAGCTTCTCGATGGTCTTCTTGTCGAGGTTGCAGCTCTGCGAGCGGACTTAGCTGACTATAGACGTCCTCTACCACCTTCTCCACCGCCTGACTCTTGATGATTGCCATTGGGCATTGAACTTAATAAGAGACGAATTTTTTGTTGTTGCTGTAGCATATTTCGAGAATTGTATGACAGTTTTATGAAGTGGCTTTAAGGTAGTTGAAGATTTTGTTATTTTAGTGGCAATTTGAAAAACATGGTATGAGTTACAAGTAATTGGTGAATAACATGTATGATGGTTATTTTCATGCCCAATGTTACTATTATTAGTATTATTTAAAATCCTGTTCATATAGTGTTTTTCCAGCCTGTATTGACATGACAAACCCTAATAACTTCAATTGTAATGCTTGGACCATGAAATGAGGTTATAAATGCACCACAACGATGACATTCTTTCTACCCCGCTAACTTCGTAGGTTGATTAAGCTATGAGTCGCAATGCCTCAACATCAAATCGTACAATGCGAAACAAGTTTGGATCTACTTCAACAAATGGATCATCACAAGTTCCAACAGATCAACAACTACATACATACACAGACCACTATGGAGGGAAATGGGTTGGGAAGAAGAGAGATTTCGTTAATATGCCAATATACACGTACGAGAGTCTTGGAAGCGTTGGGCACATCATGGTTGGCAAACCTACAAAACTAAGTACAGATACCACCGCAATAGAGTTCACAGTAGCAGAACCATTATGGTCAACCCTATACGAGAAGCGGTGTGAGTTAGAGGTGTATTGTCGATGGCACGGGTTACGAGTTCCTAAGGCACGCTCAGCCGAGTTACCTAGAGATCAACCTACCAACATACTTGCTCGTCTTGAACAAGAGAACAATCAAATGCAAAGGCGACTAGACCGTTTTCACTCAATCCAAAAAGCTAGGAAGCATCTAAAGGGGAAGGCGCAAGAGCGAGTCATCAAGTCCATTAATGAAATTACTGCATTAGATGATGAAAGAGATATTTCAGATTTCTCAGATTCAAGCAATGATGATTTCCAAAAATTTCTACCTACAAACATTAGACGTTGTTGTTAATGTCTACACATTCTGTGCAATACAAAACGTTGTTGTTAATGTCTAGCAAATGATGATTATGTACGTTTAACTTTTGCAGCTCTAAAGATGAACTGTTCATTACTTTTGGCTAAGTTTATATGACATCAGTTTCTCATTTTTTCTCTATTGTTCTTTGTTGCTACGTACGATTCATGTGCGGAAGGTTGGACAATGTCCATTGCTTTGTAATGTAGGAAAACCCTTAGGAAGTGAAATGACATTGAGAACTTAGATTTATTGCACATTACTTGTAGGAAAATTTAATAGATCCAATACATACAGACTCATCCAAACCATGCAAACCAACCACACATATGATTCAATAATACGAATAATTCATTTATATGAGTTGTTTTAGTCGCGGAATCATATACACGTATCCGTGTATCTTAGTTCTGATAGTGTACTACTTTATATAGATACATTACATAAAGACTCATCCAAACCAGACTAACCACTCACTCACCTAGTAATCCATATGGCTCACACAACACACTGTCACAACAATATTTGGTTTGCTTAGAAATATGGTAAATGCCTAAAAGCCTGAGCAGCCTTTAAAATGTTTCATTCAAGTTATTGGTTTGTTGTAGCATTGATCCATATTTGTCCCTAACGTTGCGATTGTGATGATCGGAACCCATTGATGTAAACCTTGGAAGCATAGTTCTCTTCATGTAATTTTAAAAGGGAGGTTTGAGAAGTATGTAACTACAGCGCATATCCGCAAAAACTCCCTGAAAAGTTTGTAAGAGCATATTTATGTAAACCCAGTGTTGCTACACTCATTGCTCGTAATAGTAGGATTTGGCAAGTGAGGTTGGAGAAGGCTGACACAGCTCGGCACTGTTTAGCCAAGAAGAGTTCATAGTTCTGCATGTGCTGCTCAACAACTCGGCACTGTTGAACCTTGTTCAGTCATATCATCCATGCTCACGTGAATACACATGTATTCAACCTTTTGCAATGCAGTGTTTTCGAGGATGCAGAGGATCCCTCAAAAGTGTAAGCAAAATTTTGGGGGTGAGCAGTTCCACCATTGCATTACTGATGTTCGCAGTTCTGCATGTGATGCTTAACAGCTCAGCACTGTTGAACCTTGACCACAAGTACCCATCCTCACTCACGTGAATACACAGATGTGCCACCCTTTGCGATGCACCTTTTTTTCAGGAGGCAGAGCATCCTTGAATTGGTTATGCATCAATGTTGGGGGATGAGCTGTCCACCATTGCTACACTGATGCTCGCAGTGCTGCATGTGCTACTCAACAACTTTGCATTGTTTTACAAGATGTCCAGTCATATCACCTACACGCATGTCAATACACAGATATGCCCTTTTGCAATGCACCGTTTTCAAAGATCCAAAGCATCCCTAAAAAGTTTATGATACATTTAACATAGCTTGACACTGTCTCGTCAAGTCATCATATGAAGCACATGAATGCTGAATAGTCTTCAACAAGACATACCAAACTGGTCAGAGGAAAGTATTAAAACCACTTCCATCAAATATAAACCATACCTGTGATCAAAGTCCCTAATTAAATATAAGCATCATCACTAGTTAAAAATTTAAATAGGTTATCCTAGTCCGAACTCTGATGGTCAACGATGTGAAATATTGAGACACTAAGCACAACAGGCTTCCTTTTGATCACCTCAAAGACATAGACATCTCCGTCTTCTAAATTATTATCTTTCGAAAATGCAACCCATCCCTTCCTGAATCTCATTGCTGAACATAACCCGGTTTTGATGGGCGATAATAGCACAAGACATTGAAGTGTGACAAATTGCATCCCAATAATATACGTGGTAGAAAATTCAACAGGTACATACTGCACAAGAAGGAGAAACAACTAAAGCATTAGAGCATATACTTAAGAGAACATCATGATCACATTATGTATAAAGGCTCACCATATTAGGCGGCCGTGAGATACCCATGAAAGAAGGATTTTTTGGCTTGAACTTTTTGGCTACTTGGATTGCTCTCTCTCTTTACTCAAACATTATATGCTATTCCATTTTTTCATAACAAACTTTGCTCTGACTTCATGCTTTGTGGGTTTGTACATTGAGGGAGATATGTTTGTATCATCTTCATCTAAGTCTATTATTCCTACCTGATGATCTTCCAATTTATAGTTCTTGCTGGGTGGATATTGAATCTCAGTGCCACTCTTATCAAATATAAGAACATGGAAGCTTGAATTTCCTTCATATCTGAAGACTACAAAATAACCATAACAGATAGAATAGTATTGAACGAAATTCTGCGGACCATTACAAAACCAAATGTTGTTATTAGCTTTCTTCAACCCCATTTGCCAAATACCACCATAGGGAGCAATGAGTGTAGCTACGGTCGATAGCTCAACACTGTTGAACCCTGACTACAAGTACCCATCCACACTCATGTGAATACACAAAGCATCCCTGAAAAATTTACGCATCAATTTTAGGGGTGAGCTGTCCACCATTGCTACACTGATATTCGCAGTGTTGCATGTGCTGCCCAACAGCTTTGCACTGTTGAACCATGTCCAGTCATATCACCTACATGCACGTTAATACACAAATATGCATCTTTTTGCAATGCACCGTTTTTAAGGATGCTCTGCATCCCTGAAAAGTTTATGATACATTTAACACAACTCAGCATGTCTCGTCAAGTCATGTCATATGAAGCACATGAATGCTGAATAGTCATCACGGGAATAAATACGTAACCTCTTTTGTAGTACACATCACCAGCCCATTTCTATAGCACAAGCTATAGCCATATCAAACAGTTATCTCAGCAAACCACATGCACCAACAGACGCCACTGTACAACCAAGTCATGTTCTCCTTAACACCTCGCCACTGAACAATACACTTTTCAGTCATATCATCTTTATTCACGTGAATATTTATCCTTACATATGATCACATCCATGTGAATACTTGCCCTTGCAAAACCCCTATATAAAGTCCCACTTACATCTGTGTTGCAAAACAACTACACATACTCAAGTCCCATTTACATCTACCCTTGGAAAACATCTACACATACCAATCCAAAGTCACATTTTCCAATGTCAATGCGCAATTGGATGCTACCTCATTTTACAGATGACTATAGAAGGGAAAGAGATTCCGACGAGAGGGAATACTATGCCGGACTACGGCGGGAGTGGGACTTTCGCGTGAACGAATCCAACGCTCTGCAGGATGATCTCGTGCGACTTGGAGCACCTCTTGTCGACCGTAGCTCGCTCACACTGCCACGGCGAAACATGCACCAGTATGAGTGTGCAGTGACTAAAATACAAAAAGAGAACAATCTTATGATACTCCATAGGTCAAGGTATCACATGCTACAACTGGCGGAGGAGCTGGCCGCCGCAACGAATAGGCAACTCACTCCAGTAGAACGTAACAATGTCCTCAACTACGAGGACTACCTGTCAGAATGAATGCCTATATGGTGTGTGTCTTATGTCTACAGGTTAAGTTAATAATGTTAGTATCGTTAGTGTTCAATATGCAATGCATGCATATTGGTGGCATCGTGTAAGAATATTTAAGTTTTTTGTGTTATGTCGTAGGTGCAGCCACCACAGCCAACAGGCAACTCACTTCGATGGAACCTGACAATGTCCTCAACTACGAGGATTACCTGTTTGAGTGAATGCCTATGTGGTGTGTGTGTTATGTCTAGGGTTAAGTTAATAATGTTTGTAGTGTTAGTGTTTAATATGCAATGCATGCATATTGGTGGCATCGTGTAAGTTATTTTAAGTTTTTTGTGTTATGTCGTACGTGCTTATTGAAAAACAACGTATATGGGAATATTTAACTTTTATGCGTTATGTGAGAATAATCTAGATTACAAATAACATGCATACTCCTCACAATCAATAATAAGGTTTACGTAGTACAAATGCAACACCAATGACACACATACATATAAAACATAGTTATGCAAAATAGTTCTCCAACAAAGTCTAATTACACCCCGGCATAATTACTCTTCATCTGACATCTCCACATCTGACTGATAAATGGGATCAGCAAGAAGTGTTTGCATGAACTGAGCGTGCTCGTACCACCCTCCCTCCACTGACTCTCGAATTTCGACTTGGGTCCGATATCGATTAAGACGTATCTTCATTCGATTATTTTCTTCTCTTATGCGATTTAATGCTTTACGAAGTTCGTCGATCGTGTCTCTTGGCATCTGTGATGCGAGTCGCCGAGGCACTGGCAACTTAAAACCAACCAACTCATCATAAAACATTTTCTGTTCGCGAAATAACCAAGCCCACTCCTGTCTCATGGTATTGTGAACGTAAGCATTATTTCGCAGATTCGGATTGATTGGATAGATGAACTCATCTTCCAATACCCAACAACGACCTATAGCAGTGAACACATCATGAGGCCTGTAGAGTTGTGGATTGCCAGAACCAGACATTGACTTTAAATACAATAACATCAAATAATCAAGTTCACAGTGTGCATCAACTGTTGGAAAATAATGTAATTATGCATAAGATGGTACACGACAAAGACATTCATAAATTTGTGTACTATTACATGCTAAAAATGAAATACTAACACTAACATTTTACCATAAACATTAGATGTTGTTGTTAATATCTACACATTGTGTGCAATACAAAATGTTGTTGTTAATGTGGTGTGCCAATGAATAATGATTATTATGTACACGCCCCTATATGATTATGACTAATGCTAATTATGTGCAATACCAACGTTTACTGCAACAAACATTTCGTTCTCTTATAGTAAACATTTCGTTCTCTTATAACCAATGTTTACTGCAACAAACAATCAAAACCACACCAATGTACTTACTTCACACTCATTCAACCAAAAAAAAATAAAAAAATACAATATCAAATGAACATACCATTGCCCTAAAATTCTTGTGACTAACGTTTACTACAACAAACAACCAAAACCATACCAATGTACTTACTTTACACTCATTCAACCAAAAAAAAAAAAAAAGATCAGTACAGTATCAAATGAACATACCAATGTCCTAAAATTTTGGTGTGAGTTTTTTACCTGAGGAGATACAAATTTCAGTTGAGTCTAGAAGCAGCTGTGGATTTGTGGAGTAGATTGGAAATCAGTTCAAGCAAAGAAATCAGTTAAAGCAAGACGCTCTGAAAGCGAGGATATGTAATGGTGTTATAAACCAATAACTCGATTTTTAAAACTTCGATTATGGTCCATAACTCGAGTTTTATATATTCGAGTTATGTTAACAGACAGAACCGTACGCCTGACGAAAAGACAGTGTATACCAAGCGCATAACTCGATATAAGAATACTCGGTTATATAACTCGATTTTAAAGAAATCGAGTTATTTAGGGATTCAAAAAAGAAAATGCCACGCTGGAAGGTCCAACGTGGAAGAGAGCTTAATTTAACTCGATTAATCTAAAATCGAGTTATTTATAAAACTCGACATCTTTGATATCGAGTTATAAAATAGGGACATTTCCCTGATTAGTTTGGAAACTGGGGCAAAACGCTGCTTAGTTTCTCTGAAAAGGACATTTGCCCATTTTGCCCGATAAAGTTGGTTCGCCCATCAATTTACTCACCAGTGATGGTAAGGATAAAATCAAACCCCCTAATTTTACTCACCTTTGTTTTGTTTCCACTTTTTCTTCGTTAGTTTTTAAGAGAATCCCATTTGAAAAAAAAAATATATATAGTTTTTATTTCAAATCTATATCTATATAATAACTAATATCTTAAACGTTTGACTTTTTATTGACCGCTCTTCGTTACGCTACTTAACTACATTAATTCTTGACACGTTCACTTTAAAACACAGAACAGTTGTCTTTTCGGTGGTTTGCTTATTTAGTTTCAGTTGGTGTATAGTTGCATCATTCCATTGGGTAATTGTTAGTTTTTGCAGCACTTATACCGTGTCAGTCTAATTTTTCCTACTGTTGGTGTATAGTTGCTTACCCTTATACCGTGTCAGTCTAATTTTTCAGTGGGCTGTTTACTTTTTGTTTTCTTCTTTCCATTTTTCTGTTTTCTTTTTTTTTTTCCCTCTCTGCAAGAACAAACCCAGTGAAGGTTGTGGACAAAAAACAGAGTACCCTTAACGCTACATCTATTGGTAATTTAGTCTATGTGATTTTGCTTTTAAACACTCAACTGCGTTAAGTATCTTTTAATTTAATTTTTAAGTTTATATTCAGGAAGACATGGTAGTGAGAATTGTCCCATCAAAAAACTTTGAAGTATTATAGGAAAGCAAGGATGAAATTTATGAAATTGTGGAAATGAGTTTATACAGTTTTTTTTTTTTTTTTTTTCATGATAATTACTTAAGAATTCTGGATGTGAATTGTAGAACATATAAAATATTTAGTTCGAAAGACTTTGAATTTTATATTACTTTTTCCTGCTATCTTTTTGGGTTGTTATACTGCTTGCTTGAATACAGTGGGAATTGGCAAAATAATAGAAAAAAAAAAATCAATTAAAAACTGAAAATTGAAAATTATTTTAGTTTATTCTCTTTTTTTTTTTTTTTTTTTTTTTTTCCCACATTGATAATCAGCCTGGAGCGTATTCAATTCAATATAACTTTGAATATTGAGTTGCAAATTTTTAGATATATAAAAATACCTCTGGCTTGCGCTTTTAGCACTTCACGCTTGAATAGTTTGAATTGTGTCTTGCGTGGTTAATTGATAAAGCCTACCAAAACTATTAACTACCCAACGGAATGGTGCAACTGTTTTACCAAAACTAATATTGTGGGCTTGTATTGCTTTAGCCCATGGTCTGTTAACCCGGCCCAAAATTTCTCTTTTTTTCAATTTGAAACCTGCAATTTACATGCCTTCTGGTTTGATCTTAAATATATTTTCTAAATTTTCTAAAAATTCATTATTTTTCATTTGACCTGTTGGCTTCTCTTTGCGGGTGAAATTTTATTGAAAACTATTACTGTGGGCTTGTATTGCTTTAGCCCATGGTCTATTAACCCTGCTCAAAATTTCTCTTTGGGATTTCCAATATGAACCCTGCAACTTACATGCCTTTTGGTTTAATCTTAATTATATTTTCTAAATTTTCTAAAAATTTAGTATTTTTCATTTCACCTATTTGCTTTTCTTTGTGGGTGAAATTTTATTGTTTAATAAATTGTGCTGATTTTTTTTCCAACCCAATTCTTTTTATATAAATAATTATATTAGAGGGTACTTATATTAGAGGGTACTTGCCTCTGTTTTGAGTTTATAATAATAATAATAATAATAATAATAATAATAATATAGTTTGATAAATTTCTGAAACGTATAGCTGTCAAATGTTTTAGCTACATGATTTTATTTTACAAATTCAATTTTGGTGTTGTAGTAAAATAAACCAAGATTAAATTTTATATTATACTCAATTGCACGGGTTAGCGACTAGTATTACTAAAAACTGAAGCGTAGCATTTAATGTTGCTGCACTCACGTTGCGCCACGTCAGTGGCCATGTCATTCCAATCTTTTTTTTTTTTCCCTACAATTTTAAAAGAATTTTTGCAAATTTCAGAATAATAATAAATTCTGTAAAATAAATCTCAGCCCTATAATAAATCCCAAAAATAAATCCCAGCCCATCTATATCTATATTTATATATTACTAAAAGTTGAAGCGTAGCGTTTAATATTGCTGCATTCACGTTGCGCCACGTCAGCGACCATGTCATTCCAATCTCTCTTTTTTTCCTACAATTTTAAAATAATTTTTACAAATTTCAGAATAATAATAAATTTTGCATAATAAATTCCAACCCTATAATAAATCCCAATAATAAATCCCAGCCCACTCATTAACTATTTACTTCCACCAAAAAACCCAGCCCACTCTTATCTATTTACTTGGACCATAAAACCCAGCCCAAGGTCTTTTCAACTTAAAGGAAAAATTTGAAACCGTGGAACCCTGAAGGCTTTTGCGTGAGAAGCAGCTTAGCGTGAGGACAACTAGAGAGTTCAAAACAGACCGTTTGAATTTCTCCCGCCTTTTGGTTCTACGTTACACATAGTTTCAAGGATAACTAGAGAGTTTGAAACTGTGAAGGGAAGGAATCTGATACCATTTGAAATCGTAAAAATTTCCCTACCTTCCTGCTCTACGGTTTCACAATAACAGCCGCTTATCTGAGTTCCTTCCTTGATCTCCTCACAACATATAAATACTGATGAAACCTGGCTGATTCGGTTGAGATATCTCTAAATCCCAGTTCTTTTTGTGCGCCATTCTTTTGCTTGATGTTTTTTGTTTCCCTTTTTACATTTTGTTACGTTGGATGATTGTTATGGTTGCTGTGGTTTTTAATTGGTGCTCTGTCTTTTGGTTTAATACTGATAGAAGCTGCAGAAATACTGCCAATAGATTTTCTTTTGATTTATATGGATTGGTAGTAGTGGTTTGCTGCTCAGTTTTGAACACACAACTCATTTTCTAAGATTGTAAGGAAGACAAACACGCGTTCAAAATTGAATCTTTATTATTGGCTCGAGAATTTGGGTCTTTGACAGAGATATAATTGATTAATTGAGAAACAAAGAGAGAGAGAAAAGCCTAGGAAAATTGTTACGGATATGGACTCTTTAAGTCTTAGCTCTATCTCTACGCTGTTCTTGTAATTCAGGGGTCTAGTGGCGTGTGCTTTGGCAAATCAGAGAACTGTGGGTCAACTTTCATCCAAAACACTGTATCTTGCCACAAACTTTCATCCAAGACATTGTCTTTTACATTGTATTTTCAGACTGACAGAACCTTTAAGAAAAATGCCCAACATAGTGTTTATACCTTTGCATTTTCTTTTGCAAGTTGGCACAAAGCCATGGTAGGACTTTTCCTAGGTTCTTTTATTTTTATACTTTCCCTTTTACCAATTTTCTTTTCTGTGTCTTATTTTTATGCTTAAGGGAGGTTTTAATTTATGAAATAGGTTATAGGTGGGATTAATACCCAATTAGTTGTGGTGAAATTGTACCTTCTGGCTTAGGCAACCGTGCCCATTGACCGATTGGAAATAACTTGGAATGTAAATGTTCAAAGCCCTGTTGTTTTGCAACTTATCTTTGATTGGACTTGGAAATAGCTTATCATTTATTGAAAATTTGGAATTGAAAATCCATTTTTATGGTTGGTTGATGCACTTATATTGGCTTATTTCATTATTTTCCCCACAATTTTCCTACCAAACTGAGGTTTGCTGGACAGCAACTATAGAGCAGAACAGTGAGATTGTGAGAGTTGGACAAGATCTGCAACTACAACCTTAGATTCCTCAAAACTTTTCTGTAACCATCCCTCAATAAATTCCACTCATACACAGCTTGGATGAAAAAAAAAAGTTAAAAAGTTAAAAGTTAAAACCTTACCTATATCGTAATGTGATAATGTTTTCAAATTAAAAAAAAAAAAAAATTGAAGACCTACTTTGGGAATACCAACTCTTCCATCTACCTTTTTTTTTCCCCTAAATTTCGACTGGTCATAGTTTACCGCACTTTTCATGTGCTGTCATGCTTCCAAGGACTCTATCTGTGTTTGTTGAAATCTATACCCCAAATCAGGTGAACAATGGGCTTCTCTCCTCATGGAAATAAGTATTTTAATTATAGCATAAGCAAAACCACTCTGTTTCTTTGAGCATTCAAATCAATGGAATTTTTGTATCTTTTTTTGTGTATTGAGGTAGCACCATGAAGGGTTAATAGCAAATAGGAGGAATCAATATGTTTCTAATTTGTAGATTCCATTATTCTAAATATTTTTTAGTTACTAGAAATTGTGCTTCCCTCTATTACAGCACCTGTAGAGTAACCAAGCTCTATTTCTTGGTTTTATTTGCTAGGTGTTCGACAAAAGGCCTCTTAGAGCAGCTGGGGTTTGTTGGCATTTTCACACCTATGTTAGATTACAAGCTTGAACAGATGCTGGGATTATAGCATAGATAAACTGTCATAAACTATTTGATGATGACCTCATAAATATCCTAGACATTGGGTTTGAATATTGGAAATAGAATTGTTTGGACTCTTTGATGTGCTCATTCCCACATCTTCTGATTTATGTTTGAATTGGGCATTCTTGGTTTTAGGCTACATTAATTCTAATGTTGAAATTTTCTAGAAATTGATACTTTTAAAGATTTTTATTTTTCAATTTGTGGATTTTTTTATCTATAAATAGATATAAATCATGTTAGATGTCAAAACTCATATACAAATTAGTCCTCAACCCTCAGTTGGTTGCAGGCTAAACTGTAATGAGGAGGTTGTTTGTCAGTTGGTTTACAGATTCGTTGTCAACCCTCAGTTACTCATATATATATATATATATATATATATATGATTTCATTGGCAATTCTACAATCAACAATGCAATACTCTTGCGGTGTAATTTATAATTTATTTCATTGATTGTTGACATGTGATAGTTTATCATTCAATATCTTTCTCTCTTCCTTCTTGCTAGAATGTATTTAACAACTATTATCATATTGGACAACACTATGAATATGATATATTAAACTTTTTTTTTTTTTTGGTTTATGCTTGGTGCTCCACAAACAAGTATGCTCTTCTTTGAAGTTTTCTTTTGTTTTCTTCTCTTACTATTTTCTTGGCTGATTTGTTAAAATTTAGAATTTGTGTTTGGCTTCATCTTGCTAGGTTCATTTTGCATGATCATTGGTTTATATGCTATGATTTGGGCTAAAGCTATAGACGTGGAACTGGAAGAGATCAAACTAGATATAGTCGTGGAGAACAAGAGTATTAAATGTATAATTTTGTGAATAGCTCAACAAAATGCATTGGTTCCATGGTATTAAAACACGATTATGAGCATGTATAAACAATTCTATCATACTAATTTTGCTTTCTCCTACCCCTTTTGTATTTTTTATTGATTGACTAAGATTTACTACACATTTAGATTCCTCTGTTTTTCAGGTTAATTAAATTGTGGAGGAAAGATTCTTTAAAATAGTTGATTTTCATATATGAGTTTAGTGAATATCAAAATATAAATTGTTATAGCTTGGTTTAATAAACAAAGTTTGTATAAATTGCTCATTAACTTCTCAAAAAATGAAAAATAATGTTAGCTTCCATATGAAATAATCAAGATTCATTTTCATGTTCTAATCAAAATTATACATTCTCTATTTTTTTTTTATTGTGTTGGGTTTTGATGCATATTTCGCTATATTATAACATGTTACAAAATATCTTGCCATATATAATAATTGAAAGTAAATTGCAACATGTTTCCTTGGAAATATATATACACACACACACACACACACACACACACACACACATATAGACTTCTTTACCTATAGAATATATACTACTCCATATTACAATGTAATCACATTGTTTTGAGATGAATTTGTGACTATAACTTATAAATCTCAAGTCCAACTCAAGTCAACCCCTCTACCCATTTTTTTTTTCATTAAAAAAAATAAAAAGTCTCAAGTACTATTGTCATTTTTAACTTCACCACCAAAAAAAAAAAAATTGTGATCTTGTGTCATTAATTATTGGTTGTAGTAGTTTGACAAAATGAGACTCTTTAAATGATTCAACAAAGTCAGCCAGAGTCTTCAGATTTGAGCCAACAACTCCCTGTTTTCTATGAGTAGTGCTAGGGAACCAGGCTGGGAGGTCTAAGGTAATGTTCAAACCTGTCCCTATCATCCACCTGCCTTAAGGTATTAATGGATTGCTGTTAATGATATTCTTCCAAGTCCAAGATTGGTGAGGTTTGGGTTTGCAGTCATTGAGAGGATTTTTAGGGAAGTATTTAGCTAATAAGGAGTTGGGATGTTGAACCATTCTCCAAAATTGTTTTCCTAACATGATAATTTGGTATTTATCTCTGCACAATTTATGCTATGTTAACTAGCTCAAAAAGATCCGGAAAAAGAAAAAAAAAAAGAAAAAACAGAAAAACTAGCCTCTATATATATATATATATATATATATAATTGCGAAAATGAGAAGGTTAAAATTTGTTTTTAACTTGAAATATTCCTGCTCTTTAACATAAAAACACAATTGCAATTATTTCCTCTAATAATTCTAGAACTACAATTTTTTCTACACTACTCATAATTAGCCACATAAAAGTGTGTAACAAATTATAGTCTAGAATTTTGTTCATGCATGGTCGAGGTACTTCTTGACCTTGCGGCGGGACCTTGGGCACTCTCCTAAATGGGTCAAATCCCAAGTCAAAGAATCTTCAATTAATTAATGGATCCGTTATTTTACCTCACCTGAACATGCGCCAAGCTTTATTGAAGTATTTTATTTATCTCGTTGTAAAGCTCATGTTGAATGTCTACTCTCTTCAGTCTTCCCTTGTGAGAGCCTTGTTCTTAGTTTCAAAAGTTTGATCCATTTTGACTTTCATTCTCATATAGGCCTTGCCCCTAGTTCAAATTGCTTGGTCAATTAATTCAAAAGAGATTTTACATTTTAAAGCAAATCAAATATTTACAATCTAATTAATCAGTAATCAAATCAAATAGAATCAATTCATGTATTATAAGGAAACAAAACATGTCAAATATATCATTGAAAAGTCAAGGAGAAAATCATGGCAAAGCAATTAATCAGCAATTATCGCCCTAACTCTAGATGTTCATAGCCAAATAGAACAAACGAAACGTGGAAAATATTAAAGAAAGTCAATCATGTAATTAAAACAAAGATTCATCAATTTTCTGGGTCAATATGCATACGCATGGAGAAGGCTGCGTATGCATCTTAGCGAGCATGCATACGCACCTTCAACCATGTGCGCACATATTGATATAGACACAAATCCAGGTTTGTTTCTCATGCTGAAATAGATTTATATTTTCATTGATATCAATTCAGGCTATTAAACAATACTAAAAAAAAAAAAAAATCATGCATAGAATCTCATATTATTCAAGAACAACACAAGAACAAACAAGTTCATATTCATATATCTAATCATGTTTGTTCAACTCTTAACTCAGAATAAAACACAACACTTCAAATCAACATAAACAAATCAAATCACATTCTTAACAAAGGATATTATTGAAGAACATAATCAAGAAAATAGAACACAAACTTCAATCATATTCAAGCAATAAAAAAGCCATGGATAAAAGACTCACCTTGCCTGAAAATCAGATATTTGAATATTTATAACCGGCCTTTCAGTGCCTAATCAACAATACTCAATGAAATTTAAAGGGAAATAGAAGATTTTAATAGTTCTTAGTTGTTACAACTCAAAATAAAAATCATTCTTGAAAAGGTTTTGATTTAATGATTGTAAAACTAATGAAATTCAAAGGAAAATAGAAATATTTTAATAGTTCTTAATTATTACATAAAAATCATTTTTGAAAAAGTTTTGATTCAATGATTGTAAAACTTAGTTTTTGCTTTTGTGTGTGTGTGTGTGTTAGAAAAATTACGTTGGAGCAAACACAATTAAAGAATATTAAAATGTATATTACAACAAATTATTTAAATGTAATGGGAATAGTTGCGACTTCAGGGTAGTCATTAAAAAACTTAAATTATAAAAAATTAATAAAAATGGAACCTAAATATATTAATATCATAAAAAAAATGCAAATACATAAAATTTTAAAATTTTCTTTACAAGTTTTCTTATTTTGAAATCATTGCATGATATGATAGCTTCACTATTAATGTTATTAGCTACATTAATTTTTTTCAATATACACAACTAAGCAATCATTAAACTACTAATCTCCTTTTCAATTACCAACATATTGCCTAAATAAGTAATAATATAAACAAAATGCATTACCTTTTTGAAAAAATGTATCACATAAATCCAACAAATTCGGCTAAAGACCAAGCACTAATGAACTAGTTACTTGAAAAGTGTGCATTTTTTTTTAAAAAAATAGTGATTTTAAAATATTATATTTAAAAACACAATTTAAAAAATCACAATTAAACGTTTGAACATACCACTGAAATTAATTTTTTATCTACTAGTAACAACCTGTTACTTAGAATTTATTACGAAAGTGTTGCGAAAATGTTGTGAACATAGTATTTCTCGCAATTTTTTGGTTCAACATTAAATGGACGAAAATTTTGGAAAAGTTGAATTTAATTTTTAATGAGCTCAAATTGTTATTTAAGGTGTTCAAATTTTTTTAGGATGGTCAAGTTTTTTTTTTTTTTTTTTTTTCTTCTTTCTAGGGTGGTCAATGACCCATATTAATTTAAAATTCCATTTTTTAAGGTATACTAAAAAAAAAAAAAAATTCAAGTTAGGGTGGTCATGTGACCACCTTGAACTACACTTGGCGCCGCCCCTGAATGGGAAAGTGAGAGTCATGAGTGCAACCAAGGACCATGAGAATAAATAATATTGAATAAAAAAAACCAACTTTTGAGAAAATTTCAACTTATGGTATCTGCTCTTAATGATAACTCTTTATCATCAAATCAAGACACCAATCGGTTTTTGGTGTAGGCGAGGATTGAACTCCAAATATTTTATTTAATTATTAGAGACTTCACCAGTTGAGCTAACTAGAAACCACAAAAAAAAAAAAAAAAAAAAACTAAAACTACTCAGTTGTTTGTATTAAGAGCGTATGTTGTGTGTAGTAGTCCCACCCATTTTTAAAAATTACCATAACTTTTGAGTAGAGTTTGTGCTGTTTCTTTGTATTAGAACTTAGAACCATTTTCCCCTTCCCTTGTGCGTGTGTTTGTTTCTCAAAAAAAGAAAAAAAAAACCTTACATCTCACTTTATTAACCAAAAAGCCCAATCCATAAATTTTATGAATATGAGAGGCTGTCCTACTGCGTTAGTTGGGACATGCATCCAATTTAGGATTTAGGACCATTCTTTCTCGGTTTTTACACTTAGGACTGTTTCATTCATTTATACATATTCACTAACTTCTATTATTAGTTTTGTGACCATGGTCATCCATAGCAAATAAAATTATTTTAACTAAACTATATTTTTTACTATTAATTTAACGTGTAACAAAAAATAAAAAGACGAATTTTACAAAATATAAATACAAGCCAATAAATTAAAAAAATATAAGAGCCAACAAAATTATTTTACACCATGCAACCATTGCCAACTTCCATTGCATACATATTACAATAAGTGCAAAACATATTAATTAAACACTCGAATTATGAAGGGTCATAAGAGATGGTAATGGATTTTACAGCAATGTAGTAAGGGTGAGTACTAAGTAAAAGATACTCAAACTCTCCCATATCTCCATGAGAATCTATGTTTATGTGGCGATAGCCAAGAGGATTACCTAGGCCAGCTTGTTGTTTTGTAAATATTGGTTTACCAAAGAAACTGAAACTTTCTTCTTTAACTTTTTCAATAATTTCATTTGGGATACCATGGTTAATAACCTTGAAGAACCCAAATTCATCGCATGATGTAATAGAACCCATTCTAACTTTCAAACTTCCAATCAAATGACATTTCTTACTCAATGTTAATGTTTTTCTTTTTCTTTTGTGTGTGTGTACACAAGAGTCAAATGGAACTACAAGGAAAAAAAAAGTTTATTGTAACGAAAACAATCGTTGTAATCGCATTAGAGTCATTACAATAGTTGATACATGATGTTGCAATAAAATTTGAGGTAATAGGTTTATGCAACAAAAAATTTTGTTCCAATAAACTCTAAATATTTAAATGACAACTTTGATGCAATGATATATATATATATATATTTATATATATATATATATATATATTGTAATAAACAATGAGTTGTTTTGAATATCTTAAAGGTATAGGTCATTACTTCACCAATCTTATTGCAATAGATTGCAAATAATTGATCAAATTAAGTTGGATTAAATTATTGTAATGATATATTCATTGTAATAGATAATCACTTCATTTTGTCATTGCAATAGATAATAAAATAATTGATACCGGGCTATTGCAATGATATATTTGTGGCAGTTTCGTGTTTGTCATTATAATAGATTGCAAAAAAATTAATATTTAATAAAATTATTTTAACTAAACTATATTTTTTACTATTAATTTAATGTGTAACAAAAAATAAAAAGAGGAATTTTACAAAATACAAATACGACCCAACAAATTAAACAAATATAAGAGCCAACAAAATTATTCTACACCAAGCAACTATTGCGAACTTCCATTGCATACATCTATATAATAACTAATAGCCAAAACATTTGACTTTTTGTTGACCGCTCCTCATTGCACCACATGACTACATAAATTGTAGCCACATTTATATTTTAAAACACTGACCAGCTGTGCCTTTTCAATATGTCTATTCACAGTTACAGCTATTTCGAACCGGTCCCAGTGTGTCTATAAATAGACATCCCTCATTTTATTTTAAAAAGTTAGTTTTTTTCATTCATTCATAAGAATCTTTAGACAGGGAGACACATATGCAATTAAAACACAAAAGGTATAATTTTTCGTTTGGAAAACCGTGTCAGTACTATTTTCCTACTGCTGGTGTACAGTTGCATCATTCCGTTGGGTAGTTATTAATTTAACACCGTTCCTTATAAATTTTCAATTTATATTTTCTTTAGACCCAAAGAAAAGAAAACAAGAATTCATTCTTCATCCTCTCTCTTTATACAACAAACTTTTGGGGTTTGAACGCCATGTTCTGTTTTAGTATTTTGATTCAAGTTACTGAGATAGCAAATGTAGAAAGAGACTTTTGCAAAGAGTGCAAGAGTAGAAAGAGGCTTTTACCCTTTACAATGGGTAGTGTTGGAAAGGGTAATACAAAATTTAGAGTTTTTTTTTTTTTTTTTTGGGAACAATATTTTCATTTAATTGTTATTATTGTATGCATTTGATAGTTTATGATTTTAAATCATCAAATGTAGTTTTTTTTTTCCCAACTTAGGAGATGTGGGTAGTTTTTTTGGATTGATTATAGAATTTGAGAATTTGGGGATGATGAAATTGTTGGTGTTAAATGATTTGGTCGAATGGGTTGTTGGATTAGGATAAGGTGCAAGGGTTGGATCAAATTAATAGAACCGAAATATTTCATATCGACACCTAATCTAGTACAGAAACACCTATGTTTTGTGCTGATTTACAAATTGACCCATACCGGAAAACATATTGAATTTTCACCAGAAATTTCATACCGGACATAAACCAAAAAAAAAAAAAAAAGGTTTTCAGATATAAAATATATCTCTCTCCATTCTTTGTAACTTACTGAGTACTGACTAGCTCTTGCTCGCGTTGCCGTCATCATTAACATGTTTTCGTTGTAGTTGTTGCCACGCCACGCCACACCACGTTCCTCCTCCACCTTCTCCTTTCTTCTTCGGCTCCCACATATTATAAAAAATGTTTCTTTCTTTTGCTTCTTTTTCAATGTGTCTCTTGGTTTCTATTCAATCTTGCTTTTTAGTTTTTGTGCGGTGATGTAGGGCTGTTTGGTAAAATAGTTTCAGTAATGTTGCTTGTAATTTTTTGAAATACGTGTGGATAAAAAAGTGTGTGAAAAAGTGTGTAATGTTATTTAAAAACTGAAAATGAGTTGTTTAACAACTCTACCAAATGGGGTGTAATCATTAATGCCACTGACAACCCACCTACGTGAGCTTCATTTCAAAATCAAACTTTTTTTAAATTAAAAAAGTTTATTGTGTGTGTACATAAGAGTCAAATGGAACTACAAGGAAAAAATTTTTTATTGTAACGAAAACAATCGTTGCAATAGCATTAGAGTCATTACAATAGTTGATACATGATATTGCAATAAAATTTAAGGCAATAGGTTTATGCAACAAAAGATTTTGTTCCAATGAACTCCAAATATTTTAATGACAACTTTGATGCAATGATATATATATATATATATATATTTATATTGTAATAAACAATTTGTTGTTTTGAATATCTTAAAGGTATAGGTTATTACTTCGCCAATCTTATTGCAATAGATTGCAAATAATTGACCAAAATAAGTTGGATTAAATTATTGTAATGATATATTCATTGTAATAGATAATCACTTCATTTTGTCATTGCAATAGATAATAAAATAATTGATACTAGGTTACTGCAATAATATATTCGTGGCAGTTTCGTGTTTGTCATTGTAATAGATTGCAAAAGAATTAATATTTAATAAAATTATTTTAACTAAACTATATTTTTGATTATTAATTTAATGTGTAACAAAAAATAAAAGAGGAATTTTACAAAATATAAATACGAGCCAACAAATTAAACAAATATAAGAGCCAACAAAATTATTCTACACCATGCAACCATTGCTAACTTCCATTGCATACATCTATATTAATAACTAATAGCCGAAACGTTTGACTTTTTGTTGACCGCTCCTCATTGCACCACATGGCTACATAAATTGTAGCCACATTTACATTTTAAAACACAGACCAGTTGTGCCTTTTCAATATGTCTATTCACAGTTACACCTATTTCGAACCGGTCCCAGTGTGCCTATAAATAGACATCCCTCATTTTATTTTAAAAAGTTAGTTTTTATCATTCATTCATAAGAGTCTTCAGATAGAGAGAGACACATATGCAAAGAAAACACATATTCAGACCGTGTCAGTACTATTTTCCTACTGTTGGTGTACAGTTGCATCATTCTGCTGGGTAGTTATTAATTTAACATTGCTCCTTATAAATTTTTGCTTTATATTTTCTTTAGACCCAAAGAAAAGAAAACAAGAATTCATTCTTCACCCTCTCTCTTTATACAACAAACTTTTGGGGTTTGAACGCCATGTTCTGTTTTAGAATTTTGATTCAACTTACAGAGATAGCAAATGTAGAAAGAGACTTTTGCAAAGAGTGCAAGAGTATAAAGAGGCTTTTACCCTTTACAATGGGTAGTGTTGGAAAAGGTAATACAAAATTTAGAGTTTTTTTTTTTGAACAATATTTTCATTTAATTGTTATTATTGCATGCATTTGATAGTTTGTGATTTTAAATCATCAAATGAAGTTTTTTTTTTTTTTTTTCCCAACTTAAGAGATGTGGGTAGTTTTTTTGGGTTGATTATATAATTTGAGAATTTGGGGATGATGAAATTGTCGGTGTTAAATGATTTGGTCGAATGGGTTGTTGGATTAGGATAAGGTGCAGGGGTTGGATCAAATTAATAGAGCCGAAATATTTCATATCGACACCTAATCCAGTATAGAAACACCTATGTTTTGTGTTGATTTAAAAATCGACCCATAGCGGAAAACATATTGGATTTTCACCGAAAATTTCATACCGGACATAAACCAGAAAGAAAAAAAAAAGGTTTTCAGATATAAAATATATCTCTCTCCATTCTTTGTAACTTACTGAGTACTGAGTCTACTGACTAGCTCTTGCTCGAATTGCCGTCATCATCAACATGTTTTCGCTGTAGTTGTCGCCACACCACACCACATTCCTCCTCCACCTTCTCCTTTCTTCTTCGGCTCCCACATATTATAAAAACTGTTTCTTTCTTTTGCTTCTTTTTCAATGTGTCTCTTGGTTTCTATTCAATCTTGCTTTTTAGGTTTTTTGTGCGGTTATGTAGGGCTCTTTGGTAGAATAGTTTGAGTTATGTTGTTTGTAGTTTTTTGAAATACATGTAGATGAAAAAGTGTGTGAAAATGTGTGCAATGTTATTTAAAAGCTGAAAATGAGTTGTTTAACAACTCTACCAAATGGGGCGTAAGCATTAATGCCACTGACAACCCACCAATGTGAGCTTCATTTCAAAATCAAACTTTTTTTAAATAAAAAAAGTTTATTGTGTGTGTACACAAGAGTCAAATGGAACTACAAGGAAAAAAAATTTTATTGTAACGAAAACAATCGTTGCAATAGCATTAAAGTCATTACAATAGTTGATACATTATGTTGCAATAAAATTTGAGGTAATAGGCTTATGCAACAAAAAATTTTGTTCCAATAAACTCCAAATATTTTAATGACAACTTTGATGCAATGATATATATATATATATATATATATATATTGTAATAAACAATTTGTTGTTTTGAATATCTTAAAGGTATAGGTTATTACCTCACCAATCTTATTGCAATAGATTGCAAATTGTTAGGTTCTAAGAATTAGGAACTAATGTATTAGAACTTCAATTTGTAATGTTGGCAAACCATGATCAAAACATTCTTTAAGTTGTGTGTTAGACTTGCTCAAAGTATGGCTCTTAATGTAAAGTTAGAATCGAGTTTTATGCAGAATTCACTGTGCACTTTCTGCCTGACTCGATCGATCGAAAATTAGACTCGATCGATCGAAAGTTGTGCAGATTGTTTTTCTGCAGAATTTTCCAACTCAGCCCTAGTCCATTTTATGTATAGGGTTTTATGTTTTGCCCTAAGTATATAAGGGAAAACCCTAGCCACGTTTTTAGAGTTCTGTTTTGCTGTGTTTGTGAATCTCATTGTGAGATCTAGAGGTGTTTACCTTCACATACACTTAGGGTTTCCAAACTCAAGACTCATGTCAAGAGCCTGGTAAATCATACAGTTGCAGAATCAAAGATCTTACAGAAATACAAGCAGGTGCGCTTGTGGATTGCTGAAGAATTCAAGAAAGAAGGAGTCCGTGGATCTCAGAGCTATCATGGGGTCGTGGTAGTAAGTTTCCTACACTTGGGTAGCAATAGGATGTTAGTGGTCTAAGTCTTATTGTGTAAACTTCGATTCTTTCATAGTGAATTCAGTTTTATCTTGAGGATAGCTAGGTTAAATCCTCCCCAGGTTTTTTACCGGTTTGGTTTTCTTGGGTCATCAGATCTTTGTGTTCTTTATTTTCTGCTGCTTTATTGTTTTTGATTATTTGAGTTAACCTAGACTTGTTTAAATTACCTAAGTTAATCACTTGGCTAATTCTCTAGGTTAATCTGTTGGGTTTAAGGGGTCTAAACGAACTGACAAGTGGTATCAGAGCGGGTAGCTTTTTTATTTGATCCTTTGATCCTTGACCCCTGTTGTTATGGATTTCTCTAAAATCTTCTCTTTAGTTTGTCACATTATCTACTTGGTGTGCTTGTCCTTTACCATCTTTGTTAAAATTTTTCTTGAGTGTCTTGTTATAATCACATATGATAATAATTACATGTGCTATACTGCTTTAACCGCCTTAAAGGCATGTGATTCTTGTCTTTGGTATTTGGATAGTGGTTGTTCCAGGCACATGACAGGAAATAAAGCCTTGTTCAAGACACTCTTCGAAGGAAAGATTGGAACAGTTACCTTTGGAGATGAAAGTAAATCTGTGATCAGAGGCATTGGTACTGTGGATATTCCAGGACTACCAGTTTTTGAAAATGTGTGGTATGTTGATGGGTTGAAGGCAAACTTACTCAGCATAAGCCAAATTTGTGACAATGGACTGAATGTGTTTTTTACCAAACAAGAATGTGAAATACTTGATGAAGGAGGTGACTATATGTGTGTTGGTGTGAGGACATCTGATAACTGTTATGGTATCACCCCAAGTGTAAGCAACAAATGTTTCAGTGCTAAGATCAATCAAGTTGACTTATGGCATCAAAGGTTGGGACATGCTAGCCTCAAGCAATTAGAGAAGATTTCAAAATGTGATGCAGTAATTGGGTTGCCCAAGTTTGAGAAGATTGAAAAATGCATCTGTGGACCATGTCAGATGGGTAAACAAGTGAAGTCCAAACATCCGTCTGTAGCTGATGTTCAAACTACGAGACCTTTGGAGTTGCTGCACATTGATCTCATGGGTCCTGCCAGAGTTCAGAGTTTAGGTGGAAAGAAGTACATTCTAGTTGTTGTGGATGACTTTACCAGATTCACATGGGTTGTACTGTTGAAAGATAAAGTTGAGGCTCCTGAAAAAATGATTCATCTGTGCAAAAAATTGCAAGTAGAAAAAGGAACTGTGATAGCCAGAATAAGAAGTGACCATGGAAAAGAGTTTGAGAACACAAAACTGGCTACATTTTGCAATAATCAAGGCACCCATCAGGAATTCTCTTCACCTAAAACACCACAACAAAATGGAATTGTGGAAAGAAAAAATAGAGTTGTACAAGAAATGGCCCGTGTCATGCTTCATAATAAGAAGATGCCTAAATCTTTTTGGGAAGAAGCTGTTAATACTGCATGTCACACTCTCAATCGGGTATATTTCAGACCAAATTCCAAGCAAACTCCCTATGAACTCTGGAGTGGAAAGAAGCCTGTAGTCAAATACTTCAGAATATTTGGCAGTGACTGTTACATTCTACGTGATAGAGAGAACCTAGAAAAGTTTGATGCTAAGAGTGACAAGGGTTATTTTCTGGGATACTCTTCCACCAGTAGAGCATACAGAGTATACAATCTGAGAACTAAAACAGTCATGGAATCTTCAAATGTAGTGATCAATGATGAATTAAACTCATAAGGCCATTTAGAACCTGCACCTCAAGTTCAAGAAAAGATTATGGAAGTTGATGATTCTCTACCTGAAAACTATGTGGGAAAGCATACAGAGGAAGAGTTAATGGTATTGAATGATACAGCTTCTGTGCCATCAAGTTCAGAACCTTCAACACCAGTTCCTGGAGCTCAACAAGAACAGAGAGAGTTTTAGAGTCCATCAGATCAGAAAGGTACCACTACTTCATTGGTCAAAGGTCCATCATCAAGAGTTAGGTTGAATCATCTTGCTACTAATATTTTGGGAAGTTTGAATGATAACATGAGATTGAGATCCAAAGCATTAAATGTGATTACTCACTCATGCTATCTATCCCAATTCGAACCGAAAAAGGTGGATGAAGCTCTACAAGATGCTGATTGGGTAAATTCTATGCACGAAGAAATTCATCAGTTTGTTCGAAATGATGTGTGGGAATTAGTTCTTAGACCAGAGGGAGTCAATGTTATTGGAACTAAGTGGATCTTCAAGAACAAGTCAGATGAACATAGAACTGTTATCAGAAATAAATCTAGGCTTGTTGCTCAAGGATACACACAAGTAGAAGGAATTGATTTTGATGAGACTTTTGCACCTGTAGCAAGATTGGAATCCATTCGAATTCTTTTGGCTATAGCAAGTCATATGAATTTCAAGTTGTATCAAATGGATGTCAAGAGTGCTTTCTTAAATGGCATGTTACAAGAAGAGGTATATGTTGAACAACCTAAAGGTTTTGTTGATCCTCACAGGCCGAATGATGTCTACAAGTTGAAGAGAGCTCTCTATGGATTGAAACAAGCTCCACGGGCTTGGTATGATAGATTAACTGCATATCTCACGGACCATGGCTTTAAGAGAGGTTTTGCTGACACCACTCTGTTTATACGAAAGGATAAGAATCATTTTGTAGTTGCTCAAATTTATGTTGATGATATTGTTTTTGGTGCTACTAATGATTCTTTTGCTCAATCTTTTGCAGATGAAATGAAGGCCATGTTTGAGATGAGTATGGTTGGGGAACTAACTTATTTCTTGGGATTGCAGGTGAAGCAAACGGATGCTGGAATCTACATCAACCAAGCTAAGTATGCACGAAATTTGGTCAAGAGATTTGGTCTTGACAAGGCTGCACATGTTAGGACACCAATGGCTGCTAATGCAAAACTAACAAACGATCCATCAGGTGAGTCTGTTGATGTTACCCTATACAGAAGCATGATTGGTTGTCTTTTGTATTTAACTGCTAGTCGACCTGATATTGCATTTAGTGTGGGTGTTTGTTCTAGATTTCAATCTAATCCCAAGGTTTCTCACTTAAATGCTGTCAAAAGAATTATAAAGTATGTTGCTGGAACTTGTGATTATGGTCTGTTTTATAGCAAAGAGTCAAATCTTTCTCTTGCTGGTTTTTCTGATTCTGATTGGGCTGGTAATGCTGATGATAGAAAAAGTACAACTGGTGGTTGTTTTTATGTCGGTGCTAATCTGGTTGCTTGGATGAGTAAGAAACAAAATTTTGTTTCTTTATCTACTGCTGAGGCAGAATATATTGCTGCTGGAAGTTGTTGTTCTCAGCTTCTTTGGATGAAGAAACTTTTGAGTGATTATGGAATATCACAAGACACCATGGTTGTTTACTGTGATAACTCTAGTGCTATAGATATCTCTAAGAATCCTGTTCAACACTCTAAGACCAAACACATAGAGATTAGATATCATTTCATTAGGGATCTTGTTGAACGGAAAATTGTTGCTCTTGAGTATATTCCAACTGAACGTCAGAATGCTGATATTTTCACCAAACCGCTTGATAGAGGAAAGTTTGAGACTCTTCGTCAAGTCATTAGTGTGATTCTTTGTCCCTAGTCATTCTTGACTACATGGTCCTTGTGCTTCATTACTCTACCTTTTGTGACATTTGTTTCTAGGATTTGCATTGCATAACATTCATGCATTTCATTCTAGGATGTGTGTTTCTTTTATAAAAAAAAAAAAAAAAAAATTTGCAAATTGTGTTTTTGCTATTTTTCTATGAATCTGAAGACAAGGTTGGTCAATCAAATTTTGCACAACATGTTTATGTACCTTGTTTAGCTTTGATGCACTTATTGCAATTGCACTTTACTAGCTAAAGTTTTGTTGTGCATGTTGTGTGGGAAGATGCTATATTTGTTGATCACATGATCTTGATCTTGAAGTCTTATGTCTTTGATTGTCGGACTTGGTCTTATTGAGAAAGACATAAATAACTATCTCACCACTGTTTATTAACCAATCATGAACACCTTAGTGCATATCATAAGATTTTGTGCTCGAGAAAGTGTAGCACATGCACAAAAAGACCATAAGGTGTAGCCTCTATTAAAATTGGTGTGTACATTATTGGGCTATAATAATTTCAAAATTCATAAAATTGGTGTGTACATTATCCCGGATTTTATTTAATCAATTAAATTGAATAATGAGGCAAATCAAGAAACTTACATGATTGCAAGCTTTTATTCTAGGAGATGTGAGAGTTGTATGATGTAACTCTTTAAGTAATAGTCTCTTTCAAATTCATGTGATGGATTTTGTAGAAATTGTGATTGATAAATATGTGCATATCACCTCACATGTTTCTCTTGCTTATACTAGTTGCACACACTACACAAGTTATTCTTTGCTAAACTATGTACATGTTATTGTGTGTGTTTTTGGCCTGACCAACGTTTGAGTATTTTTGGAAATTGATGCAAAACATGTTTGCTTGTCTGATTGGTTGAGAGATATTATGAGGAAATCTTCTTAGAAAGATCTGGGTTAAAAACATGGGTTTTTGGAAAACATCTCATCTCATACTCATGCATTTTGTCTTAAAATCTAATGCTTTGAGGAGATTTTGAGCTAATTTGTTTCAATTTTCAAAAAATTCATTTTTCCAGATTTTCGATCGATCGAGTCTGTTTTTCGATCGATCGAAAATGTTTTTAAAATCTCAGAAAACTCTCTGTGTGTTTCGATCGGTTCTCGATTGATACTGGATCAATCGAAGGATTTTCGACCGATCGAATCTGTTTTTCGATCGATCGAAAATCGGGCTGAGTATTTTTAAAAAGGTCTTTTTCACGTGATTTCTTCACTTTTTCAAAACCTTTTCAAATACCTTTTTTCCCTACCAACCGGTCAAGCTATCTTTGGAGATTTTTGTCGTTTTCCTCCGATCTTTTTGCATCATCTCTCTCTCCCAAGGCCGGTAAGACTTTTTTTCCCTCTCTTTTGTTTTTATTTTCTAGTTTCATGCATTTTTTCATGCATTTTTGGGCTATTTTCGGCATTTTGGTTTTTGTTAATTTTGGAATTGATTTTGGGAGTTTCTTTCCAATTTTAATAATGGGTTTTTGTGGGGACACCTTATCTAAGCACTACATGTGGTTTAATTTGATTAGTTTGGTGCTTTGTAAGAAATTTGAAAACCTAGGGCTTGAAATTGATAAATTTGAGGTTTTTGTTCAATTTGATTGAAATTGATGAAATTGGCTTGTTGTATTGATTCATTTGATCATTATATTGTGTCAATTAACTGTTGTGTTGATCAATTTATCAATTTGTTGTGTTTTGAAAACTTAGGTTTTTCAAATTGGTTATTTTTTATAAAAATTGCTTGCTCAAGCCAATTTTGTTAATTAGGATCATATTTGAACTTGTCACTGCATTAGTTCATGCATCATTTGCATATTTTGTTCATGCATCATATAGATTTGATTTTTATTTTTTATTTTTTTTATGCTGTGCTAACTTGCAGTCTGCCCTTGGTATTTGTTTTTGTTCTTCTTTTTTTGTGTCTCTCCTTTCTTTCCTTAGCACCATGCCTAGGAAAACTAGAGCCCATAGGACTTCTGACCCTTCGCCTTTTTTCGATAGTGAGCGGTTCCCTAGTGAGTCAAACCAAGTGACCTATGAGACCCTGAATCTTAGGCGTCATATCTGGGCTGAGCGTAGGGTCATACTAGATGAGGTAGATCCTGAGGTGAGACGTAACTTTGCGCGTCGGGGTTGGTTATCTCTGCTCGAGTTTGAGCATCCTCCTCCTTCTGCCACCTTGATTAGAGAGTTCTATTCGAACCCCTCTATCCACATCTATGATACCAACACCTTAGTTAAGGTTTGGTTACGAGGTGTAGAATATCGCATTACCCCTACGGTTGTGTCGGATGCTCTTGGGGTGCCCATTGTTGACCATCCCGTTTTTCCTTATGAGGAGTCTCCACCTCTTGATGACGTATTGTCATACATCACTGGATCTTCTATCCAGTGGGGTTCTGATCCTCGGATCACTTCAGCTGAGCTTTCCGAGCTTTATTACCTTTTCTTTAAGATAGCATGTCATTCTTTGTGGCCTATTTCTCATGTCCACACCATCCCTCTTGAGCGATGTGTGTTTTTGTACGCGCTTGTTACTGATGCTCCTATCAGTTTTCCTCATCTGTTCCTTCGTTCTTTGAACGAGGTTCATCGGTCTAGTTCTACGGCTCATGCGTTATTCTTTCCCGTTTTTATTCATAGGATTCTCCTTTTTCTTGGTTTAGGTGATTTTCCTGCGTTTGAGCCTGTTCATGTTATTGCTCCTATAGGTGTTACCTTTTTGAGGCAAAGGGCTGCTCAACTTCGAGCTAGCTCTAAGCGTCCTCGTGTAGAGCCTTCCGGTGTCACTCTACCCCCTTCTTCTTCTACAGATACTCCTGCAGCTGGGACGTCTTCTGCTCCTGCTGTTGCTGCTGCTGCTGATATTCCTCCACCGTTTGATGATGTTTCTGACCTTCGTCGGACTCTTGATACTGTCGTGACCGTTCAGGCGGCTTATGGTCAGCTTCTGGTGGACATCCTTGATGAGCTACGTGCATTGCGAGCAGATTTGGCGAGTTTTCGTCATTCTCCTCCACCTCCTTTTGATGATGAGTGAGTGCCCTTTGGCAATTCGTCACAAAAAGGGGGAGTACATTCTATTGTGTAGTTCTTATGTATCTAGGAGATTTTTGTGAAGATTTTCATTTTAGGGGGAGTTTTGTACTTAGTAGTGATATTGCGGAGCTTGTGGAGTTATTAGATTGTATCTAGGTGCTTCACTGTGTATTTACTTTTTTAGCTCTTGATTAGGAGATATTTTTTGAGATACATTTTGATGTATATGTTTCTTGATTCACTATGCTACTCTGCTTATTGATTTATATTTATAATGTTATTCATGATATATGTCTTTATTTTGTGTCATGTGAAATCAAAAAGTTATTTTTATATATTTCCTGTTTTTTTTTCCACACATGCGTTTATGTGTTTGTTAAGTGTTACAGGAATATACAGGTTGATTCAGTCGTGCTGCTGTCTACTTTGTAACTGTTAGATAGTAGTTAGGTTGAATTGTTTAAGTGGCTTTTTATCTTGTAATGGACTGTTTCATTTTGTAAACTTTGAGCTTTTTGTTAAGTCTGTGTTTTGTCACAGATTGCCAAAGGGGGAGTTTGTTAGGTTCTAAGAATTAGGAACTAATGTATTAGAACTTCAATTTGTAATGTTGGCAAACCATGATCAAAACATTCTTTAAGTTGTGTGTTAGACTTTGAGCAAGTGATTAACTTAGGTAATTTAAAGCAAAATTGTTTAGACCCCTTAAACCCAACAGATTAACCTAGAGAATTAGCCAAGTGATTAACTTAGGTAATTTAAGCAGAACTAGGTTAACACAAATATAACAAAAACAATAAAGCAGCGCAAAATAAAGAACACAAAGATCTGATGACCTAGGAAAACCAAACCAGTAAAAAACCTGGGGAGGATATAACCTAGCTATCCTCAAGGTAAACCGAATTCACTATGAAAGAATCGAAGTCTACACAATAAGACTTAGACCACTAATATCCTATTGCTACCCAAGTGTAGGAAACTTACTATCACGACCCCATGATAGCTCCGAGATCCATGGACTCCTTCTTTCTTGAATTCTTCAGCAATTCACAAGCGCACTTGCTTTTATTTCTTGAAGATCTTTGATTCTGCAACTGTATGATTTACCAAGCTCTTGACTTGAGTCTTGAGTTTGTAAACCCTAAGTGTATGTGAAGGTAAACACCTTTAGATCTCACAATGAGATTCATAAACACAGCAAAAACAGAACTCTAAAAACGTGGCTAGGGTTTTCCCTTATATACTTAGGGCAAAACATAAAACCCTATACATTAAATGGGCTAGGGCTGAGTTGGAAAATTCTGCAGAAAAACAATCTGCACGACTTTCGATCGATCGAGTCTATTTTTCGATCGATCGAGTCAGGTAGAAAGTGCACAGTGAATTCTGCATAAAACTCGATTCCAACTTTACATTAAGAGCCATACTTTGAGCAAGTCTAACACACAACTTAAAGAATGTTTTGATCATGGTTTGCTAACATTACAAATTAAAGTTCTAATACATTAGTTCCTAATTCTTAGAACCTAACAAACTCCCCCTTTAGCAATCCGTGACAAAACACAGACTCAACAAAAAGCTCAAAGTTTACAAATTGAAACAGCCCATTACAAAATAAAAAGCCACTTAAACAATTCAACCTAACTACTATCTAACAATTGCAAAGTAGACAGCAGCACGACTGAATCAACTTGTATATTCCTGTAACACTTAACAAACACATAAACGCATGTGTGGAAAAAAAACAGGAAATATATAAAAATAACTTCTTGATTTCACATGACACAAAATAAAGACATATATCATCAATAACATCATAAATATAAATCAATAAGCAGAGTAGCATAGTGAAACAAGAAACATATACATCAAAATGTATCTCAACAAAAATATCTCCTAACAAGAGCCAAAAATGTAAATACACAGTGAAGCGCCTAGATACAATCTGATAACTTCACAAGCTCCGCAGTATCACTACTAAGTACAAAAACTCCCCCTAAAATGAAAATCTCCACAAAAATCTCCTAGATACGTATGAACTACACAATAGAATGCACTCTCCCTTTTTGTGACGAATTGCCAAAGGGCACTCACTCATCATCAAAAGGAGGTGGAGGAGAATGACGAAAACTCGCCAAATCAGCTCGCAACGCACGTAGCTCATCAAGGATGTCCATCAGAAGCTGACCATGAGCCGCCTGAATGGTCACGACAGTATCAAGAGTCCGACGAAGGTCAGAAACATCATCAAAAGGTGGAGGAACATCAGCAGCAGCAGCAACAGCAGGATCAGACGACGTCCCAACTACAGGAATATCTGTAGAAGAAGAAGGGGGTGGAGTGACACCGGAAGGCTCTACCCTAGGACGCTTAGAGCTAGCTCGAAGTTGAGCAGCCCTTTGCCTAAAAAAGGTAGCACTTATAGGAGCAATGACATGTACAGGCTCAGAAGCAGGAAAATCACCTAAACCAAGATAAAGGAGAATCCTATGAATAAAAATGGGAAAGAATAACGCATGAGCCGTAGAGCTAGACCGACGAACCTCGTTCAAAGAACGAAGGAAAAAATGAGGAAAACTGATAGGAGCATCAGTAACAAGTGCGTACAAAAACACACATCACTCAAGTGGAATGGTGTGGACATGAGAAGTAGGCCACAAGGAATGACAAGTAATCCTAAAGAAAAGATAATGAAGCTCGGAAAGCTCAGCAGAATTGATCCGAGGATCAGAATCCCACTGGATAGAAGATCCAGTGATGTATGACAACACGTCATCAAGAGGTGGAGACCCCTCATAAGGAAAACGAGATGGTCAACAATGGGCACCCCAAGAGCGTCAGACATTACCGACGGGGTAATGCGATACTCTACACCTCGTAACCAAACCTTAACTAAGGTGTCGGTATCATAGATGTAGATAGAGAGGTTCGAATAGAACTCTCTAATCAAGGTGGCAGGAGGAGGATGCTCAAAATCGAGCAAAGACAACCAACCCCGACGCTCAAAGTTACGTCTCACCTCAGGATCTACCTCATCTAGTATGACCCTACGCTCAGCCCATATATGACGCCTAAGGTTCAGGGTCTTATAGGTCTCTTGGTTCTTCTCACTAGGGAACCGCTCACTATCGAATGAAGGTGAAGGGTCAGAAGTCCTATGAGCTCTAGTTTTCCTAGGCATGGTGCTAAGGAATAACGAGAGACACAGAAAAAGAGGAGCAAAAACAAAAACCAAGGGTAGACTGCAAGTTAGCACAGCATAAAATATAGAAAAACACAATCTATATGATGCATGAACTAATTATGCAAATGATGCATGAACTAATGCAGTGACATGTTCAAATATAATCCAAATTAACAAAATTGACTTGAGCAGGAGTTTTAAATTAAAAAAAACTTTGAAAAATCCAATTTTTCAAACCACAATTAATTGATAAATTGATCAACACAGCAGTCATACAACTCAATTTAAAGACCAAATTAATCAATCTAACAAGTCAATTTCATCAATTTCAATCAAATTGAACAAAAACCCCAAAATCCCCAATTTCAAGCCCTAGAAATTTAAAAATTCCACAAAGCACTAAATCAAACAAATTAAAACATACGTAGTGCTTGGATAAGGTGTCCCCATAAAAACCCATGATTCATTTGAAAGAAAAAGAACCAAAATCACTCCCAAAAATACCAAAACCAAAAATGCCGAAAATAGCCTAAAATGCATGAAAATAATGCATGAAACATGAAAATAAAATCAAAAGAGAGGGCAAAAATGTCTTACCGGCCTTGGGAGAGAGAGACGATGCAAAAAGATCGGAGGAAAACGACAAAAATCTCCAAAGATAGGCTTGACCGGTTGGTAGGGAGAAAAAGTGTTTTGAAAAGATTTAGAAAGTGAATAGTCACGTAAAAAAAAACCTTTTAAAAAACACTCAGCCCGATTTTCGATCAATCAAAAAATAGATTCGATCGGTCGAAAAATCCTTCGATTGATCCAGTATCAATCGAGAACCGATCGAAACACACAGAGACTTTAGTGCGATTTTAAAAACATTTTCGATCGATCGAAAAATAGACTCGATCGATCGAAAATCTGGAAAAATTGAATTTTTGAAAATTGAAACAAATTAGCTCAAAAACTCCTCAAAGCATTAAATTTTATGAAAAGAATGCATAAGTATGAGATGAGATGTTTTCCAAAAACCAATGTTTTTTAACCCAGATCTCTCAAAGAAAGATTTTCCCATAATATCTCACAACCAATCAGACAAGCAAACATGTTTTGCATCAATTTCCAGAAATATTCAAACTCGGTTGGTCAGGCCAAAAACACACACAATAACATGTACACAATTTAGCAAAGAATAACTTGTGTAGTGTGTGCAACTAGCATGAGCTTGAGAAACATGTGAGGTGATATGCACATATTGATTAATCACAATTTCTACAAAATCCATCACATGAATTTGAAAGAGACTATTACTTAAAGAGTTACATCATATAACTCTCATATCTCCTAGAATAAAAGCTTGCAATCATGTAAGTTTCTTGATTTGCCTCATTATTCAATTTAATTGATTAGAAACTTAATAAAAGCCGGGATAATGTACACACCAATTTTATGAATTGTGAAATTATTATAGCCCAATAATGTACACACCAATTTTAACAGAGGCTACACCTTATGGTCTTTTTGTGCATGTGCTACACTTTCTCGAGCACAAAATCTCACGATATGCACTAAGGTGTTCATGATTGGCTAATAAACAGTGGTGAGATGGTTATTTATGCCTTTCTCAATAAGACCAAGTCCGACAATCAAAGATATAAGACTTCAAGATCAAGATCATGTGATCAACAAATATAGCATCTTCCTACACAACATGCACAACAAAACTTTAGCTAGTAAAGTGCAATAGAAATAAGTGCATCAACGCTAAACAAGGTACATAAACATGTTATGCAAAATTTGATTGACCAACATTGTCTTTAAATTCAAGGAAAAATAGCAAAAACACAATTTGCAAAAAAAAAAAATTTTTTTATAGAAGAAACACACATCCTAGAATGAAATGCATGAATGTTATGAATTGCAAATCTTAGAAACAAAGGTCACAAAAGGTAGAGCAATGAATCACAAGGACCATGTCAGACAGACTCAATTAGATCGAGCTTTTTGCATCCAAAACTTTTTAGATGCAACTCTTACAGTGGAGTTATGATTCACATTAGAATTCTGAGAAACTCTAGGATTGGAATAAAGGTTTAACGCCTTTACCAATTCACCAATAAGTACCATGGGATCATGTGCTTGGGGCACAGGTACTTTAGGTTTACTTGCTCACTTTGCAGCTTGCAACTTAAAACAATTTGGACGGATGTGTCCAGACTTTCCAAAAAAATGACAAACCCATGCAAGCTTATCATGCAACTTGCCCTTAGAAGAAGTAGAAGCTCTAGAATGAGAAGCTTGAAGATCAACCCTAATCTTCCTAGGTGGAGCAACATCTACAGATTTGACAGGTTTACTCACCAAGGGTTTGACAATCTCACTCTTAGGAGGTTCAGAAGAGGGAACAAATTTTGTGGAAGAAGGTTCAAGCACAGAAATACTTTCCTCAAATCCTAAGCCAGTTTTGTCAGAGGAAGACTTTTGAACACTCAGCATGTGATCAAGTTTGGAGCTTGCAGACCTATTAGTTTGTTCTCTAGCAACAGATAATTCAAGTTCCAAACATTTAACTTTATCAAGTAACAGCATGTTCTCAGTTTTCACGTTATTCAAAAGCTCATTTGCATCAAACAATTTCACAAGTAAATTTTTCTTTTCAAGTTCCAAAGATGCAATTTTCTTCAAGCCTAAATCAACATTCATGGCATCCTTTGCAGCAATTTTGCAAAGTTTATTATAAGCTTCCTGTAAATCTGCATCCTCAGAGAGTTCCCCATCAGAGGGGTTCTCTTCAACAGACATGCTTTCATTAACTACAGTAGTAACAGTGAAAGCAATAAAGTTTCCATCCTCATCACTAGTGGATTCATTGTCAGAAACTTCATCATCACTAAGGGTTACAGCCATAGCCTTACCCTTAGATCTCAAATATGTAGGACATTCAGATTTCAAATAAGTAGGACATTCAGATTTCAAATGACCATACCCTTGACATCCATAACATTGTTGTCCCAAAGAATTGTTAGAAGGTTGACCTACTTTCTCTTTAGGTTTTTCAGTGTTATTAACCTTAGTGGGATTATTCCTTCTAAAATTTCTAGGTTCAACAGTGTTCTTGCCTTTTGCTCTTCTGTTATTATTCCTAAGAAAGTTTCTAAAGTTCTTGGCAAGATAGGCGATCTTTGTAGCAAAAATTTCATCATCAAATCTACCATCCTCAACATCATCAACAGACTTAAGAGCCATTGATTTGGATTTGTTTGTCTTGGGTAGATCCAACTCATAGGACTGAAGAGATCCTACAAGTTCATCAACAAGTATGGAGTCCACATCCTTGCTCTCAGTGATGGCAGTCACTTTGGGTCTAAAGTCCTCAGTCAAAGATCTAAGAATCTTCCTAACAATTTTAGGTTGATCATAGATTTCACCCAAATTATATGCAGAATTAACAATATCATTCAGTTTAGCATAGAACTCATCAAAAGATTCATCATCATTCATTCTAATGCTTTCAAATCTAGAGGTTAATTGCTGCAATTTATTTATTTTAACTGCCTTTGTGCCTTCATGCACAATTTGGAGGATTTTCCAAGCAGTATGAGCAACCTCAACATTAGAGATTCTCTTAAATTCCTCCATGGAAATAGCATTAAAAATAGCATTCATAGCTTTGCTATTGAAAGCGGCTGCCTCCTTTTGAGAAGTTTGCCACTCACTCACAGGAGTAGTGGGCTTCTCCCATCCGTACTCAACGGAATTCCAAACTCTCTCATTAATGGATTTCAGGAATGCTTTCATCCTTACTTTCTAATAAGCATAATTGTTTCCATCAAAGTGAGGTGGAACAACAAGAGAGTGTCCGTGTTCCATGACAACAAGGGTCAAGGATCAGCCAAAAGATCAAAAGATCAAACACAAAAGCTACCCGCTCTGATACCACTTGTCAGATCGTTTAGACCCCTTAAACCCAACAGATTAACCTAGAGAATTAGCCAAGTGATTAACTTAGGTAATTTAAGCAGAACTAGGTTAACACAAATATAATAAAAACAATAAAGCAACGGAAAATAAAGAACACAAAGATCTGATGACCCAGGAAAACCAAACCGGTAAAAAACCTGGGGAGGATTTAACTAAGCTATCCTCAAGGTAAACCGAATTCACTATGAAAGAATCGAAGTTTACACAATAAGACTTAGACCACTAACATCCTATTGCTACCCAAGTGTAGGAAACTTACTACCACGACCCCATGATAGCTCCAAGATCCACGGACTCCTTCTTTCTTGAATTCTTCAGCAATTCACAAGCACATCTGCTTGTATTTCTTGAAGATCTTTGATTCTGCAACTGTATGATTTACCAAGCTCTTTACATGAGTCTTGAGTTTGTAAACCCTAAGTGTATGTGAAGGTAAACATCTTTAGATCTCACAATGAGATTCACAAACACAGCAAAAACAGAACTCTAAAAACGTGGCTAGGGTTTTCCCTTATATACTTAGGGCAAAACATAAAACCCTATACATTAAATGGGCTAGGGTTGAGTTGGAAAATTCTGCAGAAAAATAATCTGCACGACTTTCGATCGATCGAGTCTATTTTTCGATTGATCGAGTCAGGCAGAAAGTGCACAGTGAATTCTGCATAAAACTCGATTCCAACTTTACATTAAGAGCCATACTTTGAGCAAGTCTAACACACAACTTAAAGAATGTTTTGATCATGGTTTGCCAACATTACAAATTGAAGTTCTAATACATTAGTTTCTAATTCTTAGAACCTAACATGGCTGACTCACACAAAAAAGTTTAGAGCCACACAGTTTTCACAACTTTTTGCAACAATTATATCTCAGTAAAATGTGATCGATGAAGTAAAAATAGTGGATTTATATGTTATGGAGGATTAAATATTCATAGTTTTTTGCATCAAAATTATGATAAAAAATTGTAGAATAATTTGTGATACTAAAACTACTCAAATACACGTGAACATATTGTAAGATTATGTTTTACATATATATATATATATATATATATATATTTATATGACACACCACGTCAAAACTGTCTTTGCTCATTCTTTTGTTTCTATAAATTCTTTGTCCATAAAGTATGTGAATTTTTTTTCATAGCTTTTCTTTCTTTTGTATTTCATATTCTAATTTTATTTAATTTTTTGTTTACTTGATCTTTTTCATTTAGTAATTGAATGTTTCATATTGAGGTTAGGAATTTTTGAGATTGGAATCCTAAGGTGCAATTAAAGAAAAATGAAAAAAAAAATTTGTTTAGATCTTCTTTAAAAAATTTATGGAAGCTACATCTACAAAACATTTATATACATTTTAGAAAAAACAAATACATTATTAAAATTCCACATGTAGCTGTGTTTGTTGATTAGCAAATAATTGACCAAAATAAGTTGGATTAAATTATTGCAATGATATATTCATTGTAATAGATAATTACTTCATTTTATCATTGCAGTAGATAATTAAATAATTGATACCGGGTTATTGTAATGATATATTCGTTGCAATTTCGTGTTTGCCATTGCAATAGATTGCAAAAGAATTAATATCAAATTATTGCAATGATAACTTCGTTGTAATAAACTATTAGTTTGAAATTTTCATTGTAATAGATTACAAAAATAATTGGTATCAATTTATTGTAACAATTTCTTCATTTTAAGTTACTGCAACAATTTTTTCTTATATATTAAAGCTTCTATTGCAATCGAAAATTATAAGTTATTGCAACTTATTAGTGTTGATGCAATAATTTAACACTTTTAAGTTATTTTTGCAACAATTTTAACTTGTAGATGCGATACTTTGTTGTATTAGAACTTGATGCAATAGATTTTGTTTTGGTGTAGTGTGGGTAGGACATTACTACTTAACTAGGTGTCTTCTCCTTGGTCTTTAGGGCCTTTATCGATTCCTAAAAAGGGTTGGACCATGAGACTTGGTCATGTATGCTCATGCTCATCTTCCCTAAGATGGAGTGCTTAGAGTAGTAGTTTTCAATTATGCTAAAGAAGCTTTTCGGCTTTGCTTGAATGGCAATAAGCATAAGGGAGAAGTTTGGTTAAAGAAAGTTGGTAAAACTAAAAAGAATGCAAAACCTTGAATTCGATACCAAATCTTAATAAATTAATATACCCTATTAAAACCTAAACCTTAAAAAACATTAAAAAAGTAGTAACCCTAAAAGAACCCTAGACACCAAAAACAATAAACCCTAAAAGAACCATAAATCTAAACCCTAAATCCTAATGTCACAAAAAATAGAAACCCTAAGATGTCGTACGCCCTAAAAACCGTAAATCATAAATAAATAAATAAATATATAAACCCTAAACACTAAATCTTAGTGCCTAAGTAATATTAAATTTTACAATACTTTAAACCCTAAAAAACCATAAATTCTAAATCCTACCCTAAAACCCAATAAACAGAAAACCCTTTTTAAAAGTAACCTTTAAAGAACTGTAAATTTCTGGGAAACCTTTGTTCAGGAGTTCGTTGAGTTTGGGCTTTGAGAATTGTTTTGTGGGAAACCTCCAAGAACCCACTAGCCCTAAGCTACCTACCACTAAATTTCTGATGCAATGTGGCAATGCCCAAGGGAGACAATCAATGGAACTGGGCCTATAGAAGAGAGGTTGAGAAATAAAGGGTGTCGGGTATAGAAAGCAAAATAAAAATGAACAAATATGGATGGAGATTTACCTAATCAAGGTAGAACTGTTTAGACTTTAATCATTCGTGTAATCATAATAATTTTTATAGTGTTATATCAAAAGAAAAGAGTGAGAAATAAGGTTAATTACAAGTATTCACCCTAGAACTTCAAAGATATTTGCAATGTGCACCCGAAATTTCCAACTTCTAAAATCAACCCTTCATTTTGAGATAATTTGAAATGCCTAACACAACGTCCAAATTAGTATCCAAATTAACATATTAATGAATGATATCCTCTAAGGGTCGTTAACGAGTCGGCTCAGCCCGCTTTTACTTGTCCTATGGGCCTAATGGGCTGGGCCTAATGGGTCGTTGACTAGTCAATGGGCTGGGTCAGGCTGGGATGGATGGAAAAACTCCAGCCTATGGCCTTGCCCATTTGGGCTTTAGTGGGTTGGGCTAGTGAGGTGGGCTTAATGGGCTACCTATGAGCATTTTTAACAGGGGCTTCAATGGGCTTATAAAAATTTACCAAAAAAATTATAATTATATATTATTACAAAATACAAATTATCAATTGAACAATTAAATCTACTAAAAAGATTCTATTAAAAAAACCACTAAAAAGATATTTTTAAAAAGGAACTAAAATAAGATTGATTAACTTGTATTGATAAGAATAAATAAGTACATTGATATATTCATGAATATATTAGAGTGAAAATAGTTGCATCACTACAAAATGTGTATATCCCAACTAGGTTGGCACCTACACACTTGTCTATCATTTGCAATTCCCCATCTATTTGTGTTGAAACATCAAATAATTTTATCTAAGAACAAATTGAAATAACTTGTTACATAAATTTTATAACTAATTGCTAATAATTATCTGGAAGTGGTGGATTCCTGGTCATGTGGTGGACTTCTTGGCACCTACCCAAGCCTTTCTAACTTCAATCACTCAAATGCCTTTGCTAATTCCACTTCTTGTTGTCTTGTGTATGCTAAGTTCCAATCCTTTAAGCACATAAGTGCCTCAATAGTCGTGGGACTAAGACCACATCTCTTATTAGATACAACTCTACCACCTGCTGAAAAATGTGCTTTCGATGCTACTGTGCAAACAGGAACTGATGGTATTTCATGAGCCATAATGGAAGGTGCAGGATGCTTTGATTTGTTTTCCACCAACCCAATAAATCAAATGATCCTTCTTCATCAATTTCAAGTAAAGGTTGATTTAAATAATGTTATAATTCATATAAGCTACCTGATGTTACTGAAGATGCTTGTTCTCTTCTTCTTTTAATTATGTGATAGGCATTTTGTTCTTCTTGGTCACCTAGAAAACTAGTGGAGGACAAAGAGCTTCTTGTGTTTTGTGTCTAGGCACCAATTTCAGAATTTTTATAAGAATTTCCATAATAATCAAATAATTGTGTCATTAAATTTTGAAATGGTTGTATGGTCCTTTGAATTTTTTTAACATCATCATTATAAATAATTTCTGAAAAAACATTCAACTCTTCAATTTTAAATCTAGGATCAAGAATAATAGCCATTCCAAAAATCAAAGGCATATCTCCCCAATATTTGTCAAATTTTTGTCTCATTAATTCTAGCGTTTCATCAAATATTCCAAAAGTTTGCCCTTAAAATTTTGAAAAATTTGCACAAATGTTAGTCAATTGTATTAAAACTTTACAAGATGTTGGATAATATACATCACAAAAAATTTTTGTTGAATCATCGTGAAAGTTCAATTAGTGTGAAAACACTAATGCTTGTTTAGACTCCAAATTTTAAATTATAGCTTAATTGCTTTTACTCTAACTTATCTAAGTGCGGAACAAGAGTAAATGAAGCGTAATAAATTGGAACACTACTCTAAGCCATAAGCAAATACAAAGTGCGATAAAAGTAAAGCTTAAAGAGTAGAGAAGAGAGATGAAAACACAAGATAATACCAAGACGTGTTATCGAAGAGGAAACCGAAGTACTCGGCGAAAAACCTCTCCATGGCCCTCCAAGCCGAAATCGATTTGCTAATGAATAAGTTGGAGTACACGAATATCAAAAAGTCCCTTCAAGTCTAATCTACCCAATGTACTTAAGCCCTCCAAGCTCCTATTACCAACGGGTTTCTCAGAGTCTTCTCTCACTTATTATCCGGATCCCGCAATTCTGTCCGATTGCATCCGTTACTCAATGGCTTCTTCCGATGCTTCCTAAAGGTACCAAAACTTCTCTCAACACTTAGAATGTGTGAGATAAGTGTTTGGGCTAAAAACTTCTCAAGGATGTGTAGATGGAGATGTGGGAGTAAATGGAAACTCTAGAGAAATGATGTAGAGGAATATGGGCAAACAATCTCTAACTCTTAAGTTTTTGGCTAGGGTTTTTCTCTCAAAAGTTTCTTCTAAATACTCCTTCTTACATTTCATAGGTAATGAGGGTTTATATAATGTTGGTAAAGAATGGGAAAAGTCACACTTAAAAAGCAATCAGGCAGTGAGTTTTGCAGGTCACTCGCAACATGGCCTAGGTCACGAATGACTCGCGAAATCCGGTCTATCATGGACTCTTCAAATTCCAGCATGTGCTTCTCACGTGACTTGTTTCACAGGTCAGCAATCGCAAGACAGTCGCGAGCAAGTCGCGAAATCTACTTCTTCATTGATTCTTCTCCAAACTCTCACACACAGCTCTTACATTAAATCCGACAAAAATACAGGGAAATGATTGAGCAGAATTATAATTAAATTTGACACAGAATTAAAACCAACATAAGACATAGTTGTAAATCACAACTTTACACATCGAAAACCCTTAAAAAGTCTCTTACAAGTTCTACTAACACCCGATCATGTTCTTCAATTTTTTCTAGAGGACAACGTGAACGTTGAGAAAGATGAGAATAATATAAATTTAACACATCTTTATATTTTTTTTGCTGAATCTAAAAGAAGATAAGTAGCATTCCACCTATGAGGCACATCAATATATATATATATATATATATTCAATTCCGTACAAAATTTTATATACAATTCATATCTTGCTTGAAAACTATTAATATTACGAACAATATCTTTTATTTTTTTCAACAGACGAGGATAAATTTGACAAACCATACTGAATAATTATATTCAAAATATGTGCACAAAAACATATTCGAAATAATGTATCATGTAAAGGTAAGTTTAATTTTTTTTTTTTAAATGTCTCTGCTGTATCATTATTTGTTGCATTATCAAGTGTTGTTGAAAATATTTTATCAGTAATTCCCCAATATTGAAGTTCCTCACCAATGAGATTTGCAATGTTATATCCCGTGTGTGGAGATTCCAACATTTTAAATGTTATTATTCTTTTATTTAAATTCCAATTGAAATCAATATAATGAATAGTTAAAGAGAGAAAACCTAATTTATTTCTTGATGTCCACAAGTCAGAAGTTAAACAAAATCTACCACTATTTGCATGCAAAATACTATTTAATCTCTCTTTATAAAATTTAAAACTCTTCATAATATCTCTTTTTGTAGTGAATGCAGAAAATTCTTTATACCGTGGAGTAAGAGTGTAAGACCACGTGGCACCATTCTAGTAAAATCATGTTTTTCAACAAATGTAAATGGGTGTTCAGCTCTAACAAGATATTCTACTACTTCATTACTTGCATTTGCATTAGTGTAAATAAATGTAGTTAATATCCGTTTGATTTTTTCGCTTACAACTATCTAGCATAATAAGACGTTTTAAATGGTAAGTCTCCACATTTGGGTTGCTAGCCAGCGCGTCACCGCATTTACAGCATATAGCTTTTGTTCCATCTTATTTTATCCTCTCTACCCTATCAAAAAATTTGCAAACTTCACTTTTTAAATTTTTATTAGTAAAACTTGGATTTGAGCCGAGGGTAGTATTATTATTATTTGGTACATTAGATGTAGGGGAAACTGGGGATGTGGGGGGACCAATTGACTCAAAAGGTTGCCTTTGCTCATCTAGATCATCTAGTATGACGTGATAATTTCTATGAGTCATTTTGAAAATTTGAAAACTAACAAAAATAATATATACAAATAATGAGATAGCATGTTAATCAATTGAAATTTTAGACAAATAGCTTCCACTCCAATCTGAAGAAGTTGACTTTCAAATTCAATTGAATGCTCAAGCCTCTAAGTTCCAAGCCTTCAACTTGAAGAATTTGATACTTGTATTTGTATAAATATAACTGTTAAAAATATAATACTATTATTTTATAAGAGTAAGAGATGAAAAATTGAGAATAGTCTAGGGAGAGTTTGAATTTGAGAGATTTTTTGTGATTAATTAAAATGAGAGAAATGCGATGGGTATTTATAGATTTTAGGATACTTTAAAAAAAAAAAATTTTGAGAACTGACTCTTGCTCCAGTAGTAAGCATTTTTAAAGGCATTTATTGGAAGAATCAATTATCTATTCTTAAAGGAAAGAATTTCTTACAACGGTAAGCTTTTATATATATATATATATATATATATATTAAAGGAATTGCTCTTCTTCTTTTTTTTTTTTTTTTGACGGGAATGAATTTCTTCTATAATTGTAAGGAAAGAATGGGAATTTATCAAATGAAAGGACTTTCTTTCCAGAGGGCAACGGTCATCTTAGCGTTTTTTTTTTAATTATTTATTTATTTATATTTATAATGGAGATAGTCTTTTTTTCTAAATAAATTTTTTAAAGGAAAGACCAAAAGAGTCAACAAAAACTTTTAAAGAAAAAAAAAATCAAACAGTTTATAACTCATTTATTTTTTTAGGTCAAAACCTTTTTTTAATAAGATTTTAAATAGTTTTTGTAGGGATAAAAGGCCCAATGCCAGATAATGGGCCATGGGCCTGTCTGAGGAGACCTTACGTCCAAGAACGACAGGTCATGGGGAACGAGCCTAGCCTAACTCCTTCCTAAAGTACAAGTTACGTAAAAAGAAGAAAAGGCTGGTTCAAGAAGACTCGCCTGTTTGGATTGTCAAAGAGACGACCCAGGTGAATACTCCAACGTCAATCTTGGTATTTCCGGAGAATCTCCTAACTTATAAAGGCAAGAAGGACGTAAGGTAACGATAATATATTAGGTAAAAAGCTGCTGCCACCGCATTTATGATCCTGCAGCTAACATCATGGCATTAATAGGGAAGAGACATCTGAATAGTAGCCCTGGTCCTTTACAGCTACCATGTAAAGACTTTAGGGGAAGGTTGATGGGACAAGTATCAAAAAAGGGCCACCTAACTGGCATGAGAGAAGAATTGGCATATAAAAGGAAACTTAAGGCAAGGAAAAAAGGGGATGGAACATTGGAGAGAAAGAGAAAAGGAAAACAAAAAAGCGTCAAGGAAAGAGAAAGAAAAATACTCAAGGAATGGCCAACAAGACTCTTCGAACCGAGCCGAGAAGAACCTAGTATAGCTCCAACTCTCCATCTTTGTCAGGTTGGTCACATTTAGGCTTGGGCCATTAATCAGTTCACTTCAACCGAGTTCACTTAGCCCACTCTCTCACAAGTTTATTGCGAGGATATAGTTCATTTGCTGGGCCAGAGTCTACCTCTCTTGTAGGCCCAAAGTGTAAATTGTGTCCTTACAGTTTTTTTTCCCCTATCATTCAATAAAATTATGTCCAATCACCAATGGTTATTTTTTTAATAAAAAAAAATCAAAATTGATAATATAAATATTTAGTATGTCATAATTGCTCCAAGTATTTAGTGGTTACGTGTGGGATCTTAAAAGTATTTTGTTTTGGATTTTGGGCAACAAGTCAGGCTAACGGGCCGGCTACCAAGCTAGCCCATGTATCATTGGCTATTTGGTGACCCCTAATACTGTCCATCCTAAACTATGAGGACATTTGCTACATGTATCATAAACAAAAAATATTCCATAATCAACATTTTAATTTTGAATTATGGGTAGATATTGCAAATTAATCTCAAATTAGGACGTGGATTGTCAAATTTCATAGTTAAGGACATACATTGCAATTAAGCCAAATAATAATTGTTATTATATATGATTTTAACAGGTTGTATGAACTTCATAAAACCCTGTACTTTTTTTTTTTTTTTTTTGAGAAAGCATAAAACCCTATACTTAACCATGATATACGCACACATTGCCCTACACAGTTTGCGCAGTAATTGGAGGACTTCTCCGGTTATGTATAGTACAATAAATTACAGATATCTCATTAGTAAATTAAAGTTTTCTTTTTAGTACATGTGGTATAGCATACAAATACACTGATGTTTACAGTTCATGATCAAGTAAAGATTAAACCAGAGCACCTCACAGCGCATACTTACTGCCAAGGCCTTTCAGAACTATATCGGGCATCCAGTGAAAGGGTGGTTTTCACACTATCAAGTCCTACAAAAATGATTCATCAAAAAAAAAAAAAAAAAAAAATAAATAAATAAAAGAAGAAGTCCAACAAAAATAAAGGAAAACTTAGGTAAAACTCTTTTGGACTTCTATTTGCTTAAAAAGTAAATACTTGCAGGGAAGAGCAAACTGCAGTTCATCAAGATATAAAAGCAAAGAATCCTTTATAAAAGTTTCCAGCGAATTCAATGTGAGAAAGGCATTTTTCATGCAACAGTAGGATATATCATATAATCCAAAAATAGAAGGTTAAAAAAAGTAGAAGCACAGGTTACAGAGTTAGCACAGCAAGTTATTATTCTTTTCTCTTGTTAATCCAACTTCAAGGCTGGAACTCTAAGCAGCAAAAATGCAAGTACTGGCATCTTGAGCTTGTTCTCAGCTCGGAACTTACAAATGCTAGGAGCTTTGTCTTGCTTAGGGTGTATTTGGATGCACTTTTTTCCTTTAGCTTTTTAACTTATTCACTTATATACAACTTTTTAAAACCTCACTTTTCTAGATATAATTATACGTTTTTACTTTCAGCAAATAATCTTTCAACAAAAAGCTACCTCCAAACAGTTTTTCAATTCTATTAGGAGCCCTCATCATTAAATTCTATTAGGCACAAATATAGCAACAAAACACGAGATAGCATAATGCAAATGGTTAACTAATTCATAAGTTAGAAATTTTCAAATATATATGTACATAAGAATATATGCATACAGAAATAAACATGCTGATATTAGCCTGAAAAGATATTAACATTCAGATCCACATTGGTGAAATCTGGATCCTGGGGGTGGTCTTGATAATTACATTTAACAGGCCTAATTATAGATTGTCACGACCAATGAACTCATAAATCAGATTACAAGTAGCACTGCTATAGAATTTTAAGAAACAAAACATTAAAAAAGATCTTACCCAATGAAACATATGCTGGCACGTTGACATAAAGGGGACAACAGCTTTTTGAAGAGACTATGTCATTTAGACTGCTTGGTCCAACCACACATTCCCGAGGCTGTAATAACATCAAGCTTTTATGAATGTTGAAATCTTTAAAAAGGTTCAGAAGTTCAAATCACATTCTTTATAGACAGAAAGGATAGTCTGTTAACTGAAATACCATGCTAGATCCTGAATTCTCTAAAGCACCCATTGAAATACTACCATCCAACCAGTCTCTGCTTTTTTAGAATGTCAGAAGATATATTAATTTTTAAAATGTAAGATTGATTTTATTTATTTTTTAAATCAATCAATCAAATGTATGAAAACAATAAAGGTGGTATAAATCAAGATGGCAGCCAATGTCTATTGATGCCTGATCTGGAGACACTAAATAAAAATCTTCTTTGGTTTAGTTCAATTCAGCACAGGATCTATTTTCAGTAGCATTGAAGAAGCTAACCTAGAAATCCTTATGAAAGCATAAATAATATTATGCTTTTCCACTACACTTTACTCTCCAAAATATCTCCAACTTTCTACTTATTTTAAATTTAGAATATGTTTTAGAATTTTCTATTAAAAAAATAGTACTAATAAAATAGAAAGATAATTAAAAGAAATGATCTCATGCATGGTCTTTGAATACATGCACCTACTGGATCTGCAAAATATATGGATTCTTTTGCATTGTGCACTGTGAGCATACTGACCATGGAGTAACTATGACCCCTAAGCTTAAACTGATTGTTTTACGCAATCTAACCCCCAAAGCCAAGTGGTCAAAAGTATTCCCTTTCAGCATTATAGGGGTTCACAATAATAGCTAGCAACCTGCTAAGTTATTATCTTGATACTCACTCTACTCCATAAAGCTCAATTGAATAAATCTCAGAACCTTCTCCAACTATATTGATGTGTTGTTTCTTCAACAAACTTCCAAAATATATCTAAAACCAATTTCCGTTTCATAGCAATTGTAGCTTGATGCTTGGTCAACAATTAATTGGTTCTCAAAATTAATAGAAGGCAAGGATGAGATTTGTAAGACCACGAGAGAAATAAACAAAGAATTAGGAAATAAAAGGAATGGATGCAAAGGAACAGGGGCTGCAACTGAGATTTAATTTATTACTTGAACAAAGTATTCAGACATCAAACCATGAAAAATGACAAGCTCTCCTCTAAAACACACTGTTAAATATAAATGTGACAAATTAGAAATTGAAAATTTTTTTTACTTGACCAAGCCTCAAGAAATTACTGTTTAATGATTCAGATATAATTCATACTATTATTTCCACCAAGAAATTACCCACTTCAGTACCCTCCACAGTAAGAAAACATGCCATCAAGTTTATCTGACTATTGGCATCTCAGAACATATATATCTCTGATACACTCGATTTTAAATTCAAATCAAACAATATAACAAACCTAGAACCAAAATTTATCTTTGATTTTAACCATCCAATCCCAGAAAATAGAATTAAAATTCAGAATAGCACTTGCAAAACCTGAAGTATGTATTATCTTCAGCACATAAAAATGCGACAATTTCAGAAAATTAGATCCAATCACCTCCAGAATATCTACCATCAATATACACACACACACACACACACACACACACACACACACACACACACACACACACACATATATATATATAAGCAATAATAATTTTATTCAAATGTTAAGACAGTCACCCAAGTATACACAACGTATATAGCTGTGGATCAATACAATCAAGAACACAAATTACAGGCATCCATCAAATCATAAATCAAAGAGATAGAATGGCGTTCTAAAAAAGAAAAGTTTTAGATTGATTATTTTCATTTTAGGATCCTCAAAACACCAGTGTTTCTCTCCCACCAAATGCACCACATCAAACAGGATGGGACAGCCATCCAGGTAATATTGTTGCAATGACAAACAAACTTCCCTTGCCAACATGCTAAAAGGTCAATCACAGACTTCAGCATTACCAAGTAGAGATCAAACAACATGAACACCATAGACCAAAGCTTGAATGAAATAAGACAAAGCAATAAAAGATGATCTATTGATTCTCCATTGCATTTACACATGTAACACCAACCTAAAACCCATAATTTTCTTTTGTGTAAGTTATCAATCGTCAAAATTTTCCCCAATGTGGCTATCCAAACAAAGAATGCTTCTCTAGAAGGAACCTTGGGCTTCCAAATGCTTAGAAACCTGTGTGGTGTTCAAAGATCCTCCTAGGGTTGCTTTCTTCTCTTGGACCGCCGCATTAGGTAATATTTTGAATCTTGAGAACTTTTGATATAAGGGTGTCGCAGTTATAGATTGGTGCTATATGTGTAAAAAGAGTGGAGAATCGGTGAAAGATCTTCTTCATTGTCCTCTTGCTTATGAGTTATAGTCTATGGTGTGGACTCTATTTGGTCTTCTATGAGTTATGCCGCTTAGTGTTACTGATTTATTTTAGAGTTGGCAAGGTTCCTTCAATGGACATCAGAGCATTGATTTATGGAGGGCTGTACCACATCGTGTCCTATGGTGTATTTGGTGAGAATGGAACTCAAGATGTTTCAAAGGGAAGGAGCGGTCTATTTTAGAACTGAAATCTGTCCTTTTTCATACCTTGCTGGAGTGGAGTTTGTCCTTTAATCTTTTTCCTTGCTCTAATTTTTTAGAAATGCTTGAACATTGTAATTTAAGCATTTGATGTACTGTTATCCATGTACACCCCCGGTGTACCTGGATTTTTTATTAATACAATTCCATTATTTATCAACAAAAAAGAAAATAGCTACTCACCTTAAAACCCCTATTCTTGGCAGGTATCCAACATAGCTTATCCTCACCCGTACCCGTCAAAGAGACACTGTATATAACATCCATAAAAGTAGACAAGGATTCCAATTTCCAATCTTGAATGGCATGCAAAAACTCCGTAACCAATAAAGAACCCCATTGGGGAACTTCAAGAGATCAACCACACAAGCCTCCTTATCCCTACTAATGTTGAATAACCTTGGGAAACTCAATTTCAAAGGGCTATCCCCACACCAAACACCATGCCAAAATTTTACTCTTGACCCATCTCCAATTTCAAACTAAACATAACGAGAAAAATTAGGCCATCCACTTCGAACTGACTTCCATAAATTTACCCCATAAGGACTTGGGACAGACTTAGACCACCAAGCTCCCCCCTCACTTCCATATTTAACCCCTTTTACCCCTCCCCAAAAAGTATCTCTCTCAGTCCCAAATCTCCATAACCATTTTCCCAACAAAAATTCATTAAAGCATCTCAAATTTCTAATCCCCAACCCCCCAAACTGAATAGGAGAGCATATCGTAGACAAATTTACTAGATGAGTTTTCAAATCATCTTCCATTCCACTCCAAATAAAATTTTGTTGGAGTTGTTCTAAACAATTTGCAACATCCACTAGAATAAGGAAGAGAGAAAAAAAATAAATCGGCAAGTTAGATAAAGTACTTTTTATTAGGGTAACTTTACCTCCTTTAGAGAGATACAACCGTTTCCAACTTGATAATTTCCTTTCCACCTCAATAATTGGATTCCAAATTGAACTATCTTTAAATTTTTCATCCAAAGGAAGACCTAAATACTTCATAGGAAAGGAAGCTTGCTTGCACCCCAAAATATCAACCAGTAGATCCATATCTGGAACCACGCCAACAAGGACTAATTCAGATTTACCCATTTTTATTTTTAATCTTGAAACAGTCTAAAACCATTGCTAAATCAAACGCAGAAATAAAATCTGGTCAAGATAAGTATCACACACGATCAATATCTCATCTGCAAAAAGGAGGATCACTTGTAAATGATTACCCGTGGAGATACCCACGCTTAAACCAAATATACAACCATCCCTCACTGCCTTATCCAATATTCTGCTAACAGCCTCCATGACTAAAACAAACAAATATAAATACCAATAAAAAAAATTGGGTGGGGGTGGGATATTTTAAGATAGGGTGCCTCAACCAATCAACAGCAATGCATTTTCATATTTTTCACATCATCACTTTTTTTTTTCCCTTTATTTCCCCCTTTAGCAATCAATTTTTATATCCTTTTATATCACCAGCTTCAGTCTCAATCTCTATGAAAGTAAAATCACATAAGGTCAAGTAGATTATAACCAAACAGGAATTGATATGTCCTAGATATAAATAGCTAACAACATTTTATCAGAAGATCACATTACATAAAACATGGCACAAATTGAACTAAACCAGATAAACAAACTCAACACATGATGTCACAAAGGGAACTTAAACAAGAACTCACGATAAAAGAACGAGGCCCACCTCTAGAAGAGCAATTTTTTTGAAAAGTTAGAAGAGCAAACTAATAAACGTAAAAACAAGAAACAAATTTAGATCAGCACCTAAATAAACAATATGCAGGATTACAATATCTTCCAAGAAGAATTTAAAAGGGGAGTCACTTGCATGAAAATCAAAATTAATGCTAGTAGGTTCTGTAATTACCTCTATGTCCTCACAACTTGCATCTGATGGCATAATACTCTCAACAGCATCATCTAAGCTAATGACCGCTTGCAATTCAGACGCACCTACTGCAAATCTGTAGAGTGGGAAGCTGATAATTCTTCAACCGAAAATTGACACTACATCAAGAAAAAGAGTTACTAATCTAGAAATTCATTTGCAGATTATCATAATATAATAGCAGTGCCAGATTTTTTATAATAATTTAGAAAAGTAATGTATTCACAAAAAACAGATGCAAGGATGACGTAGCATATAGTGGAATTTGGTATGAAAACTAAAATTTAGAAGTTACATATAGAAGTTAGAGCAACCCAGCAGACCCCCGATCACAGTAAAAAGTGAGCAAGGATTAGTTAGGAGTTTCCTACTAATGATCAAAATATGAGATATTGTGGTTCAAAGAGAGAGAGAGAGAGAGAGAGGAGACTTGGTGGCACAGTGAGAAAGTCCAAGCAGCAGTATAGAAGCCTACCTAGATGTAGAGACAATGCCTTATAGAAAATTATAGTGATAAACAAGGAAGCAAAAAAGACGCTCCAAGAGGCTGGATTTAAGGCCTATGATTAATTATGTAGCTAGTTGGATATTTATAAACTTGCTAAGAAAAGTACAATGAAAATGAGACTTGATCTATGTCAACATTTAAGATGAAGATCAAAAAGTGGTTGAAAAGGAAGAGGAGATTAAAGAGTTATTCTGATAAACTTTTTAATGGAAGCCATACAAGAAAGTAGGCCAAATTGAGTAATCCAATTGAGGAAAGGAAAAAAGAACAACGGAAACATTCAAAACTTTACAAAAAAGAGATGGAATTAAGCTTATGAATCATAATATTAAACAATGGGAGAAAGTGATTGAATATGAGTCAAGACATGAGACAACAATAAAGAGAAACTAAATGTATGGTTTTTATTGATCTAGAAAAAGCGTGTGACAAAGTACCTGGAGAGATTATGTCGTGAAGTTCAGAAAAGAAAAGACTCCATCTAAAATAGTGATTAAGGATATGTATAATGAAGTTTCCTGTCACAATCGATTTGCATCAAGGATTGACATCAAGTCCATATTCCTTTTCACTAGTCATGTATGAGCTTACTAGACCAATTCAAAATGAGATTGATTCAGAATGAAGTCCCTTGGAGTGTATGATTTTTGTAGATATATTTTAAGCATATGAAACTAGATGTAGAGTCAACGCCAAGTTGAAAATTTGGAGGGATACTTTAGAATGTTTTTAGATTAGTAAGGATTAGAGAGTAAGCGGAGTGTAGTCTAGCAAAAAGGTTAAAAATTGATGGTTAAATATTGATGTAGAGTCAAAGATAAAAGGGATTGTAAAACTTGATGGTTAAAAATTGCCAAAGAATTAGTGCTTTAGATTTCTTGGATCAATAATCCATACAGATTGAAATATTGAAGAGGATGTGAATCATAAGATAGGAGCAAGATGGATGAAGTGAAGAAGTACATGGACATTAGAGTATTTTGTGATCATAGAACACCTATTAAGTTACAAGAGAAATTTTATAAGACTACTACAAGAGCAGTTATGCTTTACATAATAAATGTTGGGCTATTAAGAAGCAACACGTTCATAAAATGAATGTAGTTGAAATGAGAATATTATGATCGATAAGTGGAGAATAGTAAATGACAGGACATAAAAAAATCATTTAGATACAAGGGTAGCTCTTATTGATGAAAAGATTAGGGAATCGCTTAAGACGGTTTAGCCATGAGTGAAGGATAACAATTAATGCACCAATGAGAATGACTTTGTTAGGAATCCCATATTGGTTGTAATATCCTAATATCCTGATAATTGTAGTTCCATCCCTTCAATTAGTAGTTAAATTCCAAGTAGGATTGGGTTAGATAGTTAGTGACACATGTTGGGATTAGGATATAGTTAGTTAGAGCTATTGGCACATGTAACATTATAATCACATGGGTTAATCGGAGGGAACACATGCTTAATTGGTAAGCCAATAGGACTGAGCCATGTGTGGCTATTAGGCAGAGAGTTTGGGTTCTATAAAGAGTGCATGCACCCATCATTTGAGATATTGAAGAATTAACTCATTCCTTGCTTAGTGCATTTTCTCTCTCTTAACATTTTACCATGGAGGGTGACTACCTCAAATTAGGTCAATTTTATGGTGCTTATTAAATAGCTTGATGAACATGTTAAGCATCTTAGAGTAGTGTTGGGAATACTGCTTCAGCACCAGCTTATGCCAAGAGAAGTAAATATGCATTTGGCTGTGAAGAGGTTGAATACTTGGTGCATATTGTTTCTGCCAAATGTGTGAAAGCAGACCCAAAGAAGACCGCTGCAATGTTAGATTGGCCAACACCATCTTCTGTTAAAGCTTTGAGGGGGTTCTTAGGTCTGACTGGGTATAAAAGGAAGTTAATACAGGATTATGGGCACATAGCTGCTCCTTTAACCAATCTCCTTAAGAAAGATGCCTTTCACTGGTCTAACCAAGCTGATCTAGCTTTTCAGATGCTGAAATCTACTGTGGCTACTCCTCCTGTCTTAGCTCTCCCAGACTTTACTAAAACCTTTCTTATTGAATGTGATGCATTTGGGATTGGTATTGGGGCTGTCTTGATGCAAGACTGGAGGCCAATTTCCTTACATAGCCAAGTATTAAAGGGAAGGAGTCTGTATCTGTCTACTAATGAGAAAGAACTTTTGGCCCTACTGCAGTTCGAAATTTGTGATCAAAACTGTTCAACAGAGCTGTAAGTATCTGTTAGAGCAGAAAATTGAGACTCCTGCCCAGCATGCTCAGCAGAAATGGATTACAAAGCTCTTAGGCTATCTTTTTAAAGCGGAGTATAAAAAGGGAAGGGAAAATAGGATAGCAGATGCCCTATCTAGGAAAGAATCCATCTAGGAAGAGCAGGAAGTCATGTGTAATGAGCAGCTGGAGAGTACACCAGCTCAGCTATTCCTACTATCTTTCCTTGTCCTACATTGTTTGAAGAATTGAGAACTAGTTATGGTAGTGATACATTGATGCAACAATTGTCTCAAGACATTAACCAAGGGAAGGATAAGGCTAAACACTATTTACTGCAGAATGGATTACTACTGTACAAGGGTCGAATTTATTTGGGACCTACTTGCTATTTAAAGTCTAAGGTACTGTGGCACATTCACAACTGTCCCATAGGTGGACATTCTGGGTACTTGAAGTCATATCACAAGCTGAAACAGGATTTCTTTTGGGAAGGCATGAGTGCTGATTTAGAGAGGCACATAAGGGAATGTGAGGTGCATCAACAAAATGAAGTCAGAAACTTGTTAGCTAGCTGGTCTTCTGCAACCTCTACCCATTCCTAGCAAACCATGGGCTGAGGTTAGCATGGACTTTGTTGAAGGTCTTCCTAAATCCCACAGATGTGAGGTTGGTGTTGGTAGTGGTTGACAGGGTAACAAACTATGTACATTTCATAGCATTGTCTCACCCTTATACTGCCTCTAAGGTGGCTGCTCTCTATGTTCAGCATGTCCTAAAGCTGCATGGGATGCCTATTTCCATCATTAGTGACAGAGATCCAAGCTTCACCTCAGCCTTTTGGTCAGAACTGATGACATTGAAGGGAGTGCAGCTTGCTATGTTTTCTGCATATCTTCCTCAAACTGATGGGCAGACAGAGGTGGTAAATAAGAGCCTTGAACATTATTTGAGGTCATTTGCTGGAGATAGACCTCAGGAGTGGGTTGAGTGGTTGCCTGTGTGTGAATTTTGGTTCAATACCAATTATCACACAGCCACAAGATTCACACCCTTTGAGGCTTTGTATGGAACTCCTCCACCTAGACTGCTTGACCATGTCCCTGGCACTTCCAAAGTTGAAGCTTTTGATTCTCACTTGCAATCTAGGAAACAAATACTATCTTTGCTAAAACAGACTCTGATGTTGGCTCAACAAATTATGAAACAGCAGACTGACAAGCATAGATCTTCAAGGTCATTTCAGATAGGGGATTGGGTTTACTTAAGGTTGCAACCTTATAAACAACAGTCCATGGGTCTTAGAGCCTCCAATAAGCTCTTTCCAAGGCATTTTGAGCCTTTTCAAGTCCTGCAGTAGTTGGGAGAAGCAGCTGACAAGTTGAACCTCCCTCCTGATTCCAGAATTCATCCTGTGTTCCATGTTTCCTGTTTCAAGAAGAAGGGTCAAGGTGTATCTCCTATGACTGAACCAATAGCTATTTTACAGGAAAGGGGGCACCAGCTCAGAAATAGGACCATCACAGAGGTCTTAGTTCAGTGGCAGGGTTGTGCTCTTGAGAATGATACTTGGGAGAATTTGCATGCCTTCAAACAAAAGTTTCCTCACCTTGTGGACAAGGTTCTTTTAAGGGGAATGTAAAATGTTAGGAATCCAAAGTGACATGCGTGCTAAGGGGAACAACTGCCATCGAGTTACTGCCACACATCTATTTAATGGTGGTAGTTATGAGAAGTTAGGATTCTGTTAGTGCATAACTGTACTGTACAATCAGTTAGTTGGATATTCTGTTACTTGCCCATTCAGGGACTGTACTTGTATAAACTGGCTTTGAGGCCTCAGTAATAATCATTGAAGAATTAACCAGAAACTACCCTATTCTTTCCACGCTTCTTGGAGGCTTGGTTGTCCTCAAATTCAACCAAAACAATCTTTACCTCTCTTACTACTTCACAGACTTGATTCAAGTCAAAGAATTGAAAGAGGTTGAAGACGTGATATAACATTGATAGAAATAATATAGATGGCATGTTAATTAAGGAGGAGACAAAGATTATGATTTTGATGGTGGCAACAGTATAGAGCTTCTTAAAGTAAAGAAATCAATTACAATGGAAAAGTGGTAACATTTCCACTTTTCTCTCAGATGCTATTTCAAATGCATATATTTTCAAGAGTTTAGTATCTGCATATGCCTTCAAAAGAAGGGGAAAATAATTTTCCAGTTAACTAAAATATGTAAAAGAAGAAAGGCAGAAGTTCTTTGATGAAATTTGTAAAGTGCTTATAGATAAATCAATTTCCTTCTCAAATGTGTCATAAAAATTTATACCTAGCATTGATATTGATTATTGAGCTTAAATGCATTTCTTCGCTATTAATAATCACAATTACTCCCAAAGAATAAGAACAAAATACCTAATGAAAAATATAACAAATTGGTATTTAATTATTAGTTTTGACAATCACTTCCTAAACTTCAGCTACATTCTCAAATCATGTCTTATTTTATTAAGTACAAGTAATGAATGATCCAATTGCAAACATTGATCTTACAAAAAAAGATGTAAGCTGAGCTTTTTCTAAGAAATTCAATTGTAGAGTACTCAATTGCTTGAAATCATCACTCTATTATTATTTATTTTTTAATGTTGTGGGGTTTTAATTTTCTTGCAAAGAGTTTTTAGTGGTTTGTCTGAATTGTGAAGAAGTTCGTGATAGAGTAACGGTAGAGATGGGTTTGTTGTTTTCCTTTGAATACCGAGGTTTTTCAAAACTAGGATTGTTTTCTTATTTTGCAACGGTGATTTCTTATTTTCTCACAGTGGGGTTGTAGGGCTTGATTTCTTGTCTTCTTTTTAATTTTGCTTGATCTAGCTACAGATTGCTGTACACAGAATTTTTTTTTTTTTTTTTTGCCTCTCTCTTGTGGCTCTCTCTCAAGCTCTTCTCTCTCTTCCCTCTCCTCTTGATATGGCTGTGGTGGTAATGGTAGTTTATGATTTTTGTTGTTGTTGTGATTGTCAAAGTGGTGGTTGTGGCTGGTCAAGGTGGTTGCTATTGGTTGCTAAGTGGTAGTGGAGGTGGTTGCAGTTGGTTGCTAAAGGTTTGTGGTGGATGTTTTTTTATTATTTTAATCGAAGTTGATCTTAAGTTTGTTATAAAGCAGTGTGTTAAAATAAATAACATGAGTTTGAGATATGAAAACTAAAAAATTTAGCTCTATCAATGCTAATACTTTAAACTGCTATAGATAGCTATTTATTGTAGCTAGAAGGTAAAAGTTTTTAGATTTAGCAACTTTGATGCAATGTGTCTTTTTTAGTGCTTTTGGTACTAAAATAGCAATTTAGCAATTTTAAGAGCTTTTGATGTGAATGGTTTTAGAAGCTATATAAAAATTTAATTTAATGTGCCTTGTAGAGTTTTTGGTCATAAACTTATTATTTATAAATATAATTTTTTAAACATAATAGAAATATAATTTATTTGTGTGTGAATTTTCAAAATCAAACTGTTGAATTTTATGTTATTTATATTTTTAACATGCATATCAAATTAAAGTAGTTGTTTTATTTTTTCTTTGGCTTATACAATTTATTATATATATTTTCTATGTTTTGGTATTAGGGAGAGAAAGTTTGGATTTGAGAAAATTTGTCAAATTTCTAACATAGCTTATATACAAAATTCTGTCAATAAATATTATATAGGAAATGATATTTTTATGCTTCACCTTTTAAGTTCTTGGTTAATAATATATATATATATATATATTTTTTTTTTGTTTATCATTCATTCTTGCAACCCTACTTTAGGTTGACGAATCATTGTATTTCTTATAACTCTAATTTGGGTTAATACTTTTTGGTGTTGTGTTGTGTTTTTTTTTTTTTTTTTTTTTTTTTTTTTTTTTTGGGTTCCTTATCACAATTCCTCTCTCTTCCTCTTATACATTCGGTTTAATTTTTTTTTTTGAGTTAATAATTAGTCATTTTGGAAGTGAGAATATGAATATATATCAAAATACAATCTTGGCTCTATATTTGAATATGCCTATCAATTATTTGAGTAATGTTGAGTGTAATTTTGTGATAAGTTTTGATTATCATGATAATTTTTTTTAAGAAAATGAGAAATTTGAATAATATATTTGGAAACTTAAAAAATTTAGTGGTAAAGAAAAAAATTAGGAAACATATCAAATCAGTCATGTTCGGTCCACTTTGGTCTTGTTAGGACATATGCGATTCACTTGTTAGGAACATATGTCACTACTTTTTGTAATTGGCTAATTCTTTGACAAAACACACTTTACTTGTAATTGGGTAGATATAGAATGTGTTTAATACTTTAAGAAACAAGATTTCAAGGTCAAGTGAACATATGTGATTCACTTGTTAGGAACATATGTCACTATTTTATGTAATTGGCTAATCCTTTGACAAAACGCACTTTACTTGTAATTGGGTAGATATAGAATGTGTTTAATACTTCAAGAAACAAGGTTTCAAGGTCAAGTGTTAAAACCATGCAAGTCTGTCCAAGATTCAAGTGCAGAAATTGCTGTTCATTAAAGCTCAAGAGCTAGCTATCTATCGAGACCTATAGAGCTGTTGAAACCTGTGGCTCGAAAACAGGAGGTTTATGAAATTCAGTTTTTCAAGACTTTTTTTCATCCAATTTGTGATTATGTGTTTGGGCTTTCTTTTCTCACAACCCTAGACATATATAAGGATTGTTTTAAGGGTCGTCAAAGGTTGCTTGTGTGTATGGCAAAGTTTGTTCATGCAAATTATGATCGGAGGTTGGATTTGCCCTAGTTCATCTTTCTTGTGAAAAAGCTGCTATGTTTGTACACCATAGGGTTTTGTGACCAATCATCTTCTTAATCTTCATCGTGTGATAAACTGAAAAACTTTACAGCCAATATCCTTCTCTAGTTGGTGAATCAAGTCGCGTACTGGGATTCGCGCAATTGGTTAGTCACGTACTGGGAGCTGTGCATTACAAAGAGAGATTGTCACTACAGAACAATTCCAATTAGGTATTGGGGTAAGGGTTCATCTGTAGGTTGGTATAAGATACTAAGATTCCTTTACTTATAACTGCTTGCTTTGGTAATAGTTGATTTTCGGGAGTGGTGACCTTAAAATCACTCGGTGGGGTTTTGCCTTGGTGATTTTCTCCATTCGTAAACAAATCACTCTTAATTTTTGCTGTATATTTAGTTATTTGGTGATTTGTTTGTGCTATCACACGCTTTGCATGTTAATTTGATTAATTAATAAACTTGGCTAATTAATCAATTAATTCATCACAATGGGTCAATACGTTTTTGGCCTATCAGGTCTATACTCCATTTTGGTCCATTCGATTTACTTTGCTCACTTTGGTCCAATTTGCTTCCAAGATTGAAAACATAAAAAATTATATATTAGTAAAAATAAAGTGATGGAAATTATTTTTTGAAATTTTTTAATTTTTAGGATGAAAAAATTATCTACATTAAAATTTAGAAAATAAATTATACATATTCAGTATAAGTTTGTTATGAGTTTTGATTATCATGATAATCTCTTTTAAGAAAATGAAGAATTTGAATAATTTATTTAAATTTAAAAAGTTTAGCTGTAAAAAAAAAAAATACATAGCATATTGTAACATAATTTTGAAGAATATGAACTACCCTATATGGGAATAATATCAATCAAACACACCAAATAATAGAATGATATATTGATAGTTGTACTGTCGTAGATATAGAAAAATGAAAAATAATTTTAGAAATTGTTTAACTTTTATGGAGAACAAAATTATCTTCAACAAATTAGAAAGAACAAATTATACATTACATAAAAATTACAAAATAATTTTCTATCTCCACGCATCATGTGAGTTTGTAACTAGTTATGAATAATATTTCAATCCTTTGTTCTTTTATTATTTACGTAGAATTACATATATCTACTTCGAACATTCAAAGTATTTGAAGGTCTTTTCAGCGGAATAAAATAGTTGAGGGTGTGATCGTGTATAAATCCTTAATGGTATGGATATCTACTTTGAAAATTCAAAGTATTTGAAGGTCTTTTCAGCAGCATAAAATTCAAAGTTGTTGAGTGTCTTTTTCGGCTAAAAGTAGTTGAGATTGAGATACTGTGCAATTGCACAACGCAATTACTTTATTTTCTTCACATATTTTTTACATTTTAAATTATTTATTTATTTTTAATATTTTTTATTTAATACTTGAGATTAAAAGTTAAGCACCATGTAATTATCTTATTTTCTTCACAAATTTTTTACATTTTAATTTTTTTTACTTTAAATTTTTACTTATTTTTAATATTTTTATTTAATGGATGTAATAAAAAGTTAAAAAAAAAACTTTTAATCTCATCCATTTATTGTTATTGTATCAAGTTACCCTAAGTATTTTATCTTGTCTCAATCCAAGTAGTTAAAGATGTAAATCATATATAAATTAGAAGCACCATTAAGTTGTGTCATTAGAAAGGAGGGAATCATATGTGGGATCCACTTTCCGTCACTAATAGTGAGGACAAAACTTGAGGTCATTATAAGAATAATCAAACAAAAGTGACTCCAAAGTTAGCTTTTTCTTATATTTTAATAATTGACTTGATCCCATCAAAAAAAAAAAAAAAAAAAAAAAATTTGATGACCATAAAAAAAAAATAGCGAGCACAAATAGTGATTTACCCAAGCTGACCATTCTTTTTTCTTGCTTTCTCTGATATTCTTTTTTCAGCTTTTGAGAGGATTCAAAAAATCCGTACAAGCCTCCAAGTTAACAAATTTTAAGAAAGACCTTTATATTCTAATTATATTGCCTTCACATTTTACATTAGCGAACTAATATTATCATAGTAGATAGATTGATGGAGATATATATTTACTTCATCCTATTGATATTGCGTGCAATCTTTGTTCATGGGCAGCTCCAACAAGGTTAGCAAATTCTCTCAACTTAAAATTGATTATGGTTTTGTTTGTTTGTTTGTTAGTTAGGTTTTTTTTTTTTTTTTTTTTTTTTTTTTTTTTTTTAAGTATGGTTATGTTTGTTGAATGCATTATATGTGTTTTTTTTATATCTTTTTTTATTTATTTTTATAAGTAGAATGATTATGTTAGACAAATTACCACATTCTTGCTAATTTTGATAGCGTAACTTTTTAAAATTTTCATTTATAATACTAATAAAATGGCAAAAAAAAGATAAAATTTTATGGAAATTAACTTAAACGTCCTCTAGGATTTTGAGATAAGAAAAAAACCAAAAAAGAAAAAAGAAAAAGAAAAAAAGAAATCAATTGATACAAAGAACCAAATAAAATACAAATCTGGCCCATTCTTGGTCCTATAATCTTTCCAAATCCAACCACCAAAAATTTATAACAAATTCCCAGATCTAACTCCATAAAAAAGGCTCCCAGAAAAAAAAAAAAAAAAAAAAAACCATATCAGCAATATAAGGGAAAGTAATCATTCTAAATTAAGATTCCTTTTCTCTGTAAATCAGAATTAAGCACTACAAATTATATATAAATATATAAACTCATCTTTTATTAAATATTTTGAACTATAAAAATTTGAATTTAAATAATTGATTGATTACATGACTAATGATTTTTTATCACCTTAAAATTTTGTAAGCATGGAGAATATATGAATATAATGTAATCCAACGGTTGATTAGTCAAAATGTACACCCAATAGGAAAATTATTAGGTACTCTTGAAGTACTATAAATGCGTTCTATCCCCTCCCACATAAATAGTGGGTCCCATCATTCACGTGAGAGGAAAGAGTATGTATTTATGGTATTCTGGAAGTACACAATAATTTCCCGATCCAATAATAAATTATTAAATGGTGTAACATTAGTTAAAGAGTTACATCAGGTATAACTTGAACCCAACCCACACACATACATATATATATATATATATATATATATAAGCCTCATCACACGCACTTCGCTCGAGCTATGAGACTTTTTTTGGATTTAGTGTCATAATTTTCTATTCATCTCAATTTGAAATGTTTCTCTCTTCAATCCAATTAAACCACACGCATAGTGATTTTTATTATGGACATAGAAAATACATTCATTAAAATGAAAAAAAAAGGCAGTACAAATGGATGTGAAGAGGAAACAATTCAAATACCAACATAAATAAATCATTAAAAAGAAAAAGGGAGTACATTAAAAATCACTTTTTTCTTAATAATTCAAAAATAAAGAAGAAGAGATTTGGGAAAAAAAAAAAAGAGAGAGAGAGAAATGTTTAAGTTGTATTTTTATCAGATTGTTCTTTAATTTTATCTCTACTTAAATTTAGAAGTATAAGAGCATTTTTGAACTAAAAAAAAAGCAAAAAAACAAAAATCCTAAATAGAAAAAGCCCCTAAAATAGTACTAATATAGATAGAAAGAAAAAAAAAAAAAATTTGATAAAAAAAATTCCCTTCATAGTCTCCACGCGGCAACGCCTCTACACGAGTGTTCGAATTGATAGCTTAGTAGATTAGATTTTCATAAAGTTGATATAGTTTCTTAACATATTGTTTATTTCTTTTTGTTTAGGCTTCATAAGCATTGATTGTGGCAATTCCGCGAATATCACATATGTAGACAATGATATTTCCTGATAAGGATAATTTTTTAATTAACCCATGACGAAATAAAAGGCGACGGTCTTAAATAAAATCATTAGCTTCACACGAGAGACAACCTTGTTATAAAGTCTACGGCTCCACCTCATACCTGACGGCTGCATCTTGGGCATAGCAAGCTGAAAGGAGTAAGCTGAAGACAATAAGCTGAAAAGGATGAGCTGAAGACAGTAAGCTGAAGGGGATATATGAATCTCTGATGAATCTGACATGGCCTTGCTTGGTCTCCATGCATGCGTGTATAAAGAAATATCTTACGCCCCACGCTCACCCTAATCAAGAAGACTCCTATAAGGAAAGGATTCTGGAAGATACGCGAATTAAAGAGGTTCTCTCCTATAAGGAAAGAACCTCTAGACCAAGGCATGGATTTTGGCCCTACACTACTATAAAACCCCAAAATCCTCACAAACTAAGGTACGCATAATTCATCTCAGTTCTGACATTCTAGAGTTGTGAACGAGAGATTTCTCTAACTTGACCGTCGGAGGGTATTTGGCCGATACCACACCAGTACTCCTCTTAAGGTCTTTAGCTTTTGTGTTGTGTAGGTTCTCCATCGGGAGCACGTGAGGACCGTGTGATTTACTAATGATTTTTGACATCATCAGTTGGTGCCGTTTGTGGGAAATGTTCAAGCGACTTGTAAAGCCGTGCTATCACTTCCCGGACAAAGAGTTGCATGGTACTCACTCTCTCGATAATGACCACCAACAACGTTCAAGGAGATGAACCACGCACAGCAGCGCTCGAGAGACAAGTCCAAACTCTGGCCGCCGCTGTGGAACGCCTCACCAAATAGAACCAGGATTTGGAAGAACAACTGCGCCAAAGGAATACAGGCGCTAACACCCAAAAGGAAGACCAAGAAGGAACTAGCGTAGAAAAAAGGAACTAGGAAGGGCCAGAAGGTAGTAATGCCCCAAGTGGGCCGGAACGACAGGACACGAGCCGACCATCTGTCACCGATACCGTCCCACCTCACATAGTCGCTGAGATGCAGATAATGAAGGTGTAGATGGATTGTATGATGAACGCCCTCAGAGGATGAGTGTCTAGCGATCTTGATGACCTGGTCCAGCGAACTGACTCATCGTTCACAGCGTCTGTTAGTTCGTTCCCCCTTCCATCGAAGTTTCGTATGCCGCAGGTAGAAAGTTACAATGGGTCCAAGGACCCCTTAGATCACTTGGAGTCTTTTAAGACCCTGATGTACCTTCAAGGGGTGCCGGATGCAATCATGTGCAGAGCCTTCCCCACCACGCTGAAGGGACCTGAAAGGCTCTAGTTCAGTAGGCTGATGCCCAACTCCATTGGTACTTTCAAGGAGTTAAGCACCCAATTCGCCTCGTACTTCATCGGGGGGCAAAGGTATAAGAAATCTACTGCATGCTTGATGAACATTAAGTAGCGGGAGACAAGACGCTAAGGTCTTACATAACTCGCTTTAACAAGGAGGCCCTCTCGATCGACAAAGTAAATGACAAGATACTTGTGGCGGCATTCACCAATGGGCTATAGAAGGGTAAGTTCCTATTTTCTCTATATAAGAACGACCCGAAGAACATGTCAGAGGTAATTTATAGGGCGATCAAGTACATGAATGCAGAAGATGCACTATTTGCTCTAGAAGAAAAGCCCAAGAAAAGAGAAAGACAAGAAGATGTACGGCCGGAAAGGGGGCGGAAGATGGCAAGAACTAGAAAGCGGCGGGAGGACTGACGTTTCAAATCACCCGCAGGGAAGTTCACAAGCTTCACCCCGCTAACTGCCCTAATCGACCAAGTGCTGATGTAAATTAAGGATAAAGGATCCCTAACCTTTCCTAGCAAGTTGAAGGGAAATCCTAACAAGAGGTCAAGGGACAAATATTGTCGCTTCCACCATGATCAAGGCTATGACACAGCTAACTGCTACGACTTGAAGCAACAAATAGAAGCTCTTATTAGGCAAGGAAGGTTGCAGAAGTTCGTCAACAAGGAGAAAACGGAACCACCATAGGAGCAGGCTCCCTGACAGAAGAACGAGCGCCCCAGACCACCCATAGGAGATATAAGAATGATTGTAGAAGCCTATTGAAAGACTCGAAGATATACTTCTTGAGATTCCCAACTAGAACGAACAACCAAGATCGGCACCCTTGCAAACCCGACGGTTCGCCAAGCGCTTGCAACTTTCCTCAAAGAAAACCGAGACGTATTCGTTTGGAGCCATGAAGACATGCTAGGAATCGACCCGTTAGTCATGGTGCACAGGTTGAATGTGTTGCCTTCCTTTCCACCCATTCGTTAGAAGAAACATGTGTTTGCCCAAGAGAGAGAGACCGGGCTATGGAGGAAGAAGTCCGCAAGCTACAAGAGGCAGGTTTCATTAGGGAAGTTTACTATCTTGATTGGTTGGCGAACGTCGTGATGGTCAAGAAGAGCAATGAAAAATGGAGGATGTGCGTAGACTTCACGGACCTAAACAAAGCGTGCCCTAAAGATAGCTACCCCCTCCTGTGGGTCGACCTTCTAGTGGACTCTATGGCTCAACACCAGCTGCTGAGCTTCATAGACGCATTTTCAGGATACAACCAAATCCAAATGGACGAAGATGATCCAGAGAAGACTTCGTTCATAACTAGCCAGAGCCTTTTTTGTTACAAGGTCATGCCATTCGGCTTAAAAAACGCCGGTGCAACATATCAGAGGCTCATGAACAAGATGTTTGCATGGCAGATTGGGAGAAATGTCCAGGTCTACGTTGACAACATGCTAGTGAAAAGTCGAAGAGAAGACAATCACTTGGAGGATCTTAGGGAGACCTTCGATACTCTTCGTTCCTACAACATGAAACTTAATCTAGGCAAGTGTGCCTTTGGAGTGACGGCGGAAAAATTCTTAGGATACATGGTGTCCCAGAGAGGTATTGAGACCAACCCGGACAAGATCTGGGCTATAATAGAAATGGCACCTCCTAAAAACGTAAAAGAAGTACAAAGCCTTAACGGCAAGATTGCCGCGCTTAACAGATTTGTATCCAGAGTGACGGATAAATGTCTACCGTTCTTCCACATGCTGAAGAAGTCTTTTGAGTGGATGACCGAATGTCAGCAGGCATTTGAGGACCTGAAGGCCTACCTCTCTTCACCACTGCTGCGAAGTCCCTCACAACCGGGAGAAGAATTGTTCCTCTATTTGGCTGTCTCCCTGGCCGCCGTCAGTGCGGCCTTGGCCAGAGAAGATGACAAGGTGCAAAGGTCTATATACTACGCTAGCTGGGCACTTCATGGTGCAGAAGAAAGATACCCTCCAATGGAAAAGCTCGCTTTCGCTCTAGTCATAGCCGCCCGAAAGCTTAAGCCATACTTCCAAGCCTATACGGTGATTGTCCAATAGATAAGCTGGTGGAGCAAGGGTCGTACTTTAATATCCAGAAGGTGGTGAGATCAAGTGCATGGTCTGTTTCGACTTCCCTACAACTAACAACAAAGCGGAGTATGAAGCCCTAATAGCAGGACTAGATCTCGCCAAAGCAGTAAGGACCGCGAATATGGTTATCCATTGTAACTCCTAGGTCATCACGAATCAAGTGAACAGTGATTATGAATGTAAGGGCGAAAAGATGAAGAAGTACTTGGAGCAAGCAAAGAGAAGGGTAAACAAGCTACAGGCCAAGATTGTTCAAATTCCAAAAGGAGAGAACGAGCAAGCCAACTGTCTTGCCAAGGCCACATCGGCAGAATACATAATCACCCTCGACAAGGTACTCTCTTTTACTCAGTTTTCACCATTGATAGATGTCGTTGATGTACTAAAGCTAGGTTTCGAAAGCAATTGGACCACCCCCTTAATTTCTTACTTAAAAGATGGCACGCTGCCTGACGGGAAGGAAGTCACAAGAAAGCTGAAGGTTCAGTCGGCGCGATTCGTCTTGATAAAGGACATCCTGTATAAGAGTGGTTTTCTCCTGACTGTACCTGAGATGTTTAGGCCCTGAAGAAGCGGATTATGTCATGAGAGAAGTATATGAGGGAATCTGCGGAAACCACTCAGGGTCGCGGTTATTGGTACATAAATTGATTCGGGCTGGATATTACTAGCCGACCATGCAGACGGACGCCCAGACTTATGTCAAAGCCTGCGACAAATGTCAAAGGTTTAGCAACATCATCAGATAACCAACGGAAAAGCTGACCTCAATAACAGCTTCGTGGCTGTTTGCTCAATGGGGATTGGACATTATGGGCCCATTTCCAATAGCAGTAAGGCAGCTGAAGTTCCTAATAGTCGGTATAGACTACTTTACCAAATGGGTGGAAGCTGAAGCCCTGACCACCATCACTGAGAAGAACGTATAAAGCTTTGTTTGGAAGAGCATCATTTGTAGTTAGGAATCAGGAACCATTACTCCTCTCTTGCCCATCCTCAAGCCAACAAATAAGTTGAAGTCACGAATCGATCCTTGCTCCGAATCATCAAGACTCGGCTCTAGGGGGCAAAGGGCGTGTGGCCAGAGGAGTTGCCAAGCGTACTATGGGCATATAAACGTTTAATCTACAAGTAACTGGCGTCGGCTCTAGACCTCCGCAGCAGATGTGCAAAGTGTCAAGTGTGATGAGATCTCGACACTTTCACTCTGCTAATGGGATTTCAGTTACCTGATGGATAAAAGCTTCCTATTCGTCGGAGATATGTGGGCGAACACTAGCTGAAATCAAAGATAGACAGGGTTAGAAAGAGGAGGCAAATTAGTTAATAAAAAAGCAGATGGGATTAACCTGAATCCTTGACAATACCCTAAGTATTGTCAAAGCCATGAGGCATCGTCTCCTCCCATTCTTCCTAACGACACACCCAGTTTGTCCTTTTGAAGAAGAAGTACCTGCTCTTCCAATTTCTATTGGAGTCAGGTATACCAGATACCAACTTTAGCTCCTTCTTCCTCACTGCGAAGTGGTATATTCCTTTAGACGAGACTATGTGCTAGGTAGGTAGCACCAAAAGAACTCGTCAATGGTTAGCTGACAGTTCCCACCACTTAGATGACCCCATAGAATCTCAGCCTCGATAAAAATCCTCCAAGCATTGGGGGCAATTTGGCTGACGGACAAACCCATGAAATTGGCCAACTAGCAGTGAAGCGTCGTTAGTGGCAACCTCAACCTTGCCTCGAACATAGCATTGTACATACCAACGTCCGTGGTCCTCCCTGAATAGCACTTCTCAGACTTTCCAAGGAGACGGATTGGGATGTTGTCCGAGATCTGATAATGGTCTCTTAAAGTATTGAAAACCTTAGCCGTCGTCGTCGACAAAAAGTCGTTAATAGTCCATATTTTAAGGAGAATAAAAGGACGCCTATCCCCAGGGCTCCTTGAAGTTTCCTTAAAAGTTTCCTCGTCACCATCATCTTCGTCCCCGTTACTCCCTCTCTCCTCTTCTTCCTCCTTGTCCATTACTTCCTCCTCACCCTCCTCTCCATAACTTTCAACTTCCTTGTCAGGAGATTGGGCTAACGATTCCCTCTCTAACGACCAGGAGAAGCCCTCTTTGGGCTTACGACCTGAACTAAAGACCTCATCGTAGCCCGCTCCTTCGTAGACTGACGACTGTTCACTCATCGCTTCTCTAGACATCTGACTACCTACAAGCGACAGATTCATTCTAAGAACCTAAGTTGACGACCTCGCTATGGAATTTATCAACTAGAATGAAAGATACAAGTTAAAAGAAGAACTTTCAAGTAAATGTCTCCTTGGAAAAAGGACGGCTTTGAAGCAATGACAGTAGTAAGAGTGACGAGATCAACAGGCTGACGGAAGCAAGACGATCACAAAGTGACGAGTTCTCTCTCAAAATCAGTAAATGATGAAATAGGAGAAAATGAAGAAGTATGAGAAATATAAATAGAGGGTGGAAAAGGCACGAAAGATGAAGCGACATGCTCATCCAGAAGCGAAACCAATCAGCTCGCGCCATGTGCTCAAGCATTTAATAAAGGCGGCTCGAGGCATCACACATAAATGACCTTTCTACGACGTTAACTCCATATCCCGTCAGCTAAAGCTAACGAGGCTATGGAGTAGGGGGCAGCTGATAATGATAACTTTTTAATTAACCTATGATGAAATAAAAGACGACGGTCGTAAATAAAGTCGTCAGCTTCACACGAGAGACAACTTTGTTGTAAAGTTTACGACTCTACCCCATATCTGACAGCTGTATCTTGGGCATAGCAAGCTGAAAGGGATAAGCTGAAGACAGTAAGCTGAAGAGGATGAGCTGAAGACAGTAAGCTAAAGAGGATAAGCTGAAGACAGTAAGTTGAAAAGGATAAGCTGAAGGTAATAAGCTGAAGAGGATAAGCTGAAGGCAATAAGCAGAAGGGGATATATGAATCTTTGAAGAATCTGACATGGCCTTGCTTGGTCTCCATGCATGCGTGTATAAAGAAATATCTTGCGCTCCACGCTCACCCCTTATCAAGAAGACTCCTATAAGGAAAGGATTCCGGAAGATGCGCGGATTAAAGAGGTTCTCTCCTATAAGGAAAGAACCTTTGGACCAAGGCATGGATTTTGGCCCTACACTACTATAAAAACCCCAAAACCCTCACAAACCAAGGTACGCATAATTCACCCCAGCTCTGGCACTCTAAAGTTGTGAACGAGAGATTTCTCTAACTTGACCGTCAGAGGGTATTTGGCCAGTACCACACCAGTACTCCTCTTAAGGTTTTTAGCTTTTGTGTTGTGCAGGTTCTCCATCGGGAGTACGTAAGGACCGTGTGACTTACTGACGATTTTCGGCATCATCATTTCCTATGCTCTTGATGAAGCTTATATAGACAATGGTATTAACAAGAACAGCTCTTCTGAGTATGCATATCCAAACAATCTGTCTTTACCACATTCTGATCTTAGAAGTTTTCCTCTTGGAAACAAAAATTGTTACACCTTAAGAGTCCACGGCTGGAAAAGGCAATTTATACTTGATAAGAGCTTCATTCTTGTATGGAAACTATGATGGACTAAACAAGTTACCAGAATTTGACATCTATTTTAATGTCAATTTATGGTCCTCACTAATATTTAGTGAAGCTACTAAGCCTGTTATAACTGAGATCATTGGTATTGCACAATCAGACACATTCACATTTGTCTCGTGAACAAAGGCTTGGGAACTCCTTTTATTTCAGCCTTGGAGCTTAGACCTCTAAATAAATCAATTTATGATACCGAGTTTGGGACATCTGCTTCATTAGTACTCTTCCAAAGATTGGATGTTGGATCAACCAATGGAAGTGGAAGGTATAAAGATGACATTTACGATCGCCTTTGGTCCCCCTACATGCCCTTACTTGGGATTCAATTAGCACTTTAATAACGATAAATAATAATGATAATGGCTATCAAGCACCACAGGAAGTCATTCGGACAGCTGCTAGGCCAGCAAATGATAGTGAACCCTTGAGATATTATTGGAAAAGTGATGATCCTTGTTAGGTTCTAAGGATTAGGATCTAATGTATTTAGAACTTCAATTTGTATGTTGGCAAACCATGATCAAAACAATGTTTAGTTGTGTGTTAGACTTGCTTAAAGTATGGGATTTAATGTAAAGTTGGAATTGAGTTTTTATGCAGAATTACTATTAACTTTCTGTTAGACTCGATCGATCGAAAATTAGACTCGATCGATCGAAAATCGGGCAGATCGTTTTTCTGCAGAAAATTCCAACTCAGCCCAAGTCCATTTAATGTGTAGGGTTTTATGTTTTGCCCTAAGTATATAAGGGAAAACCCTAGCCACGTTTTTGGTGTTCTGAATGCTGTGTTTGTGAATCTCATTGTGAGATCTAGAGGTGTTTACCTTCACATACACTTAGGGTTTACAAACTTGAGATTCATGTCAAGAGTTGTGTAAATCAATACAGTTGCAGAATCAAAAGAGCACAAAGATATACAAGCAGGTGCGCTTGTGGATTTGCTGAAGAATTCAAGAAAGAAGGAGTCCGTGGATCTCGGAGCTATCATGGGGTCATGGTAGTAAGTTTCCTACACTTGGGTAGCAATAAGATGTTAGTGGTATAAGTCTTGTTGTGTAAATTTCGATTCTTTCATAGTGGATTCAGTTTACCTTGAGGATAGCTAGGTCAAATCCTCCCCAGGTTTTTACCGGTGTGGTTTCCTGGGTCATCATATCTTTGTGTTATTTATTTTCCGCTGCTTTGTTGTTTTTGCTTATTTGTGTTAACCTAGATTTAATTAAATTACCTAAGTTAATCACTTGGCTAATTCACTAAGTTAATCTGTTGGGTTTAAGGGGTCTAAACGAACTGACAATCCTAACTCTCAGTTTTATGTTTACTTGTACCTTGCTGAAGTGGAGAAGCTTGAGAAGAACCAGTCGAGGAAGTTCAATATATCTTGGAATGATCCACCATTGTATACACCTTTTAGTCCTCGTTACTTATATGCAACCACAATATCTAGTCCAAGAGCCTTGGTGGGAAAAGAGCACTGGATTTCTATATACAAAACGGAGGATTCAGCCCTTCCACCTATCCTCAATGCTGTTGAGATTTACTTGGTTAAAAAGCTGGATGAATCGCCAACATTCAGTGAAGATGGTAAGCTTTCTTGTATTATTATTATTATTATTATTATTATTATTAATGGCAATGCCAGAGTTCCATGCTCGAATTTGAATGATATTATGGGTGTTTTTGGTGAAGCAACTATGAGGAATATTGGATTTCATAAAGAGTTTAATATACAATTTGATTGAATATTATTTACAAAATACAGTTGATGCTGTCATGAATGTCAAAAAAATGTATAAGATAAGCAAACATTGGGTGGGTGATCCCTGCGGGCCAAAGAATTACTCTTGGGAAGGTCTAATATGCCAATACAATGGTTCAGTTCCTCCTCGGATAATCTCAATGCTAGTCACTCTCGTCTGAACAATATTGATACTACATCTCTGATTGAAAATGTCATTATTTAGGAGTTGCTTTTCTACCTTGAATAGGAACCTGACCTCACGGTTTGACTGGGACGATTGCAGCTTCCTTTGCAAAGCTCTCATTACTGGAATCCTTGTTAGTACTAATTCAAAATGTTTTGTTGCGTGACTGTTGTGCTAGCCCAAACTTGGTGAAAATAAGGATTAACCCTTTCAAAATTTAGCGTTTTGTTCAACAACTTGTAACATCTAATAAGGAAAATACTTTTGTCTCAGGGATTTATCATACAATAGCTTAACTGGACCAGTGCCTGAATTTTTGGAAGAACTAAAATATTTGAAGTTCCTGTAAGATCTGAAGCAATGGAATTGTAATTTTAATACAATTAAGAACACATATCTCTAACAGAAATCATATTACTGACTTGTATGAATTTGAAAAACAACCAATTATCAGGTTCTATTCCTATGGCTCTTATAGAAAGATCAGAGGCTGGATTACTTACGTTGAGGTTTGCCTCCCTCTTAGATTGCTAATATGGCAGAAGGGGCCAATATTTTTATCTTCTTTCTTATTTTGCAAATTCTTGTTTTTGAGTAGATAATAGAACTGGTTCATATTCTACGATTTCATGAATTACAGTAAGCACTAAAATTTTGATATGGGACATGTAAAGTATGTCTTAATTGTCTATCTCCCTGCTTCCAGTGTGTATGATAAAGTGGATGACCGAAATGTTTGTAGCTCAAGTTCATGCAAAAACAAGAAAAAAAATTATGTTCCAATACTAGCACCAACAATGTCAGCATTGGTCCTCTTTATTGCTTTGCTTGTCATTTGGAAACTGAGAAGAAGAAGGAAATCAGGTAATTTCACTAGTTTGATCAATATGATTATGTGTGTTGTATGCTCCCAACATACAAGAATTAGTACAAAATAATTCAGCAGGAAATCATGCTCATCTAGAGGTGCAAAATAGTGAAAAAGGATGTAAAATAACATGTAGAAGAAATAAGAAAAGAGAGAAAAAATTAAAATAAAAAGATAACAAATGTAAATTGACAGTGTCTTGCAAAAAAAAATTTAGGATCCACAGGACCCTTACTACAGGATAACATGAATTAAAATAATATTTGAAACGAATTATTCAAAGGGATATATTGGTCAGAAGGTGATATATTTTAGAACGTAGTATATGCAGCAATCTTCTGCTCTACAACATAAAGATTCATAGGTTCTGTCTAAGGTATGTTTTTGTGTAAACTTCAGCAATAGAGTTGGTTGTCTCCAGCAAAAAACATATCATAGTATCAAAGAAGAGGCAATTTACTTATGCTGAGGTTTTAAAGATTACAAACAACTTCCATACTGTCATTGGGAAGGGAGGATTTGGGACTGTGTACCATGGCCAAATGGCAGATGGCACCCATATTGCAGTTAAGATTCTCTCTGCATCATCATCTCAAGGGCCTAAGGAATTCCACACTGAGGTTTGTACCATTGATTCAATAAAATTTCTTTATACGTTATAAAGTTTAAAATAAAAATGTGATGGCATGGATGAACAACTTTTACTCTCTATTTTGTCACTTGTGAATATACTCATAACTCATGCTAGGTAACTGCTTTAACCATTGATATAGACTTAAGTGGTTGCTGGTGGATTTGCAGGCTGTGCTCTTAATGACAGTTTACCATAGGAACTTGGTATCTTTTGTTGGATACTGTGATGATGGTGACAACATGGCACTAATTTCTGAATATATGGCTGACGGCAATCTAAAAGATTATCTTTCAGGTACTTCCATGTTTCGTATCACTATCTGAATGAAGAATGACTTTGAATAACCGATTACAATGCTTATACTATGCATTGTCCCAGTCTTTATTAAACAATTAATTCCCCTGTTTTTAGATTCCCTTTCTTCCTGTACATATATATATATATATATGTGTGTGTGTGTGTGTGTGTGTGTGTGTGTGTGTGTGTGTGTTTGTGTTTTTTTGTTCTCTTTTATGTTGTTTGTACATATTCTTTCTGGCTACTTCATTTTTCTAATGACGTAGTCTTCTCTTAATACAAGTTTTCTTCGCTATCAAATAATAATAATAATATGTTCAAATCCTTGAGATTATGAGAAATTTTTGTTCATTATTTATGGTTGCAGATACAAGTTCACATACCTTGAGTTGGGAGATGAGAATCCACATTGCAATTGATGCTGCACGAGGTCAGCATCTACATTCTTTTTAGCAAATGTAATATATGCAGTACAGCCAACCTCAAAATTTTTGGAACTAAGACTTGGTTGTTGTGATCCTTGGATTACATTATGTCCATCTTTTGAATAGCATTTCATTAAGTGCACCAGACCCAGTTGTCTCACATATTATTTACCAATGCTTCTTGAGAAGCCCCCAATCCAACTCCCTCTAGAATCTCTGGTAAGCCCCCCGGAATTGGCTTTGCCTAGGTTTCCTTGAGCCAAACCATTCGTATTTAGCTTAAAGAAGCATAGAGGAGGTAGTTTCTAGCAAATGAGGGTATTGGTATGTCTTGTTCTCTTCATTTGATAGGGGAGGGAGAAGAAATATTCAGTGGTCAGGGATTTAATCTTTTTGAGGATTAAAGGTGGTTCGAAAGCTTGACTTTCCATGGTGGTCTTATTTCGAGCTATTCAAATGGACCAAGTGGTTATTGGAAGATGACATTCCAAGGTATGTTCGGGTGGGGTGGCAAGAGCTTTTGTGTGAGGAGGAAGACATACACTTAGTCCACTCCTCATTGGGATGATTGTGGAAGCCGCGGGGTGTGGGGTGGATGGGTAAGGCCATAAGGGTTAAGTCTAACCAAATGGGGACAATCCTTTGGATATGTAAGGATGTTTCTGGGGCGGTATGGCACAGTGGTCATGTATCATCTGAGAGGATTTCTCTATTTTTCAGGGGGTATTTTTTGTGGGGAGACGATCATGACAAGAAAGCCAAAGGAAGATGTTGATTTTGCGAATGGTGGGGATTTTCCTATACCATTTCCAGTTAGAATTCATGGTGGATGATGGGGAAAATGCCCACAAGGGGTTGGGTGCTAAAGAGACATTCCATTTGTGTGGAGTGGAAGGGTTTGGGGGTTGCTTTTATGATTTCAAGAAGGCGATTTGGGGGGATGAAGGAGATGTTGTCAAGAAGCCAATTTCCATTGGGATCCCTTGTGTCCCAAACTTTAAAGAAGTGCTCTGTTCTATTATGAGGGCCTTTATCAGTCCAATTATCATACCAAAAGCTAATGGAGGCCCCATTTTTAATAAGCCAACCAGCTCCTTTGTTGCAAATGTCACTAGTTTTGCAAAGACTAGACCAAGTCGAAGAAATCCTTTTAGAGGTGCTCTGATCATGAAGATATTTTTTCTAAACTTCAATGCATATGTAAACATTTTCTGCATTATAATTTAGTTTTTTCTCAATTTTGCTTCGAAGTCATACTTAAACCTATATAATTTCTAAAAATTGTATTATTGCTTATAGATCTAGTGCCTTATATATAACATTGTGTTAATCGGACCATAATTTGATTTATGTCATCTGTGTCTGACTTGTATTGATACTGCAGGACTAGAGTACTTGCATCATGGATGCAAACCACCTATAATACACAGATGTAAAGTCAGCCAACATCCTTTTAAGTGAGAGCTTGGATGCTAAGATAGCAGATTTTGGTCTCTCCAAGGTTTTTCCAAGTGATAACCGAAGTCATGTAGTAACTACAGTCATGGGCACAATTGGATATTTTGACCCAGAGTATGTTTTCATCATGTAATTCGTTTAGTTTTTTTCATCATTAAAAGGGGGTTGCACTTGGTTCAGATGATTGCAAAAAATAATAATAATAACAATAGATTGGTAATTAGAAATGATGAGCAATTCATTTCGTTAGTATGCACAAGTACTCTTTTTTTTAAAACTACACTCACCTAAGGCTAGGGATTAGTCTGGTGCTATAAAAGCCACACCCATGTTAGTGAAGGGAAAAAGGAAAAAAAAAAACTTTTTAACATTTGATGTGACATAATTATTATTTTGTGTTTTTTAGGTACTACAATACTCAAAAGTTGAACGAGAAAAGTGATGTCTTCAGTTTTGGGATTGTTCTGTTAAAGCTAATCACCGGCCAACCTGCAATTGAAAAAAATGATGAACCAATCCCCCTAGTGCATTGGGTGAGTCCTAAGCTCGAAATGGGGGATATAGAAAGTATTGTTGATAAAAGGTTGTAGGGAGATTTTGATGTGAACTGTGTCCGGAAAGCTTTAACTACACCCACCTCCAGTCAAAGGGCTACTATGAGTCTTGTGTTATCAGACCTAAAAGAATGTTTAGCAATGGAATTGTCTCGTAGTCAGGAGAAAAATAAGGGTTTAAGGGAGGAGATCAGTAGTAAATCATACAATTCATCTGAAATGACATGTCCATTTGCAAGGTAGATTTAGATTGTCTAGTTAAGGTAATAAAGCCAACTTGAGGACTTTCAAGTCTGTGACTTGTTTTGCTTATTCATTTTTGTCAAATAGTTTTGTGTAATTGCCAGTTTGGGTGGTCCATTTGCAAAGTAGATTTTGATTCTCTAGTTAAGGTAATAAAGCCAACTTGAGGACTTTCAAATGTGTGACTTGTTTTTGCTTATTCATTTTTGTCAAATAGTTCTTTGTAATTCAGTTTGGGTTATTACTATTATTTTTAATTTTCCTTGGGAAAGTAGTGTAACACGCCATTATTTTATATAAATTTATTTCATATGCATAAATTAAAGAGGAGTCCCATAATTAAATGAATTTAATTGATTTGAGCCTAAGATATTTAAATTAGATAATTACTATAGAATAAGAAGCCCAAATGAGATGGCATAAGTAAATATATGGGTCTTGATAAGCTTTTAAAAATCCTAACCTTTTACCTCTTAAGATACATGTATATATAAAAAAAATTTTCTTTTGTTTTAGTCGCAACACACGGTTGAACAACTTTTTTTTTTTTTTTTTTTTTTCGGCTGAACGTGAGACTGTTGCAGGTATTCAATGGCTACACTTGTCCTAGGTTTGCAGGAAACGCATGAGTGGTGCATGGAATTATATTAGTACCTACTAGGATAATAGGCATCACTCCATGAATCTCCACCTATCTTTACATTAAGGGAAAAGATGTCCAATATAGTTATTATATTAGATTAGGAATGATGTAAATAGCTATATGTCAGAAAGGGTACTTTGTAGCAGGGCCGGCTCAATAATTTTTGGGGCTTTAGGCGAAAATTTTAAATAAGGTTTTTTTATAATTAAATATTAATCAAATAATATATATATTAAATTTTTTATTTAAAATATATTTTTCTTGATTTTTGATACGCAAAATTACTAATTAAGTTTTTGTATTTAAGTTCTTCTAACATTTATTTTTCAATTGACAATGGAACCTGGTTATTGCAATTTATCTAAAGCCGTGACCACTTTAAAGTTTAAACCTGCACAAATAAAAATTAATTTAATACTTAATTTAATAAATTAGTATCACTATAATACAAATGAGTTGATATGATACACATCAAATTATTAATTGATATAATAATTTATAATAATAAATAAATTGTCAAATTATAAACTAAAAAAAAAAGGTGAGAAACATCTAGCACCTAGTTGTACTCCACCAATTACTAAGCTTTAAATAAAAAACTTGCCCTATCCTATCAATTGCTCTCATGGCAGAAGTAGTGTCCTATGGGGCAGAAAATTCATAGCAAAAACGTGTTATTGTAAGACTTATAGGAGTAGTGGTAGAGTGCAAAAATATGTCACGTGTCCCATGATCTCATCCCATCAAACAACTGCACAATAAATGTGTGAAATAAACTAAAAATAAATAGAAGACTCAATCTTTGTTTTAGGATACAATGAGACATTTTTAATGCATTTTATTAACCAATAAAAGTGCTTAAATTTTTTTTTTAATTTAAATATATAAATAAATATATTATATATAATTTTTTTTTTTTACAAGTGGGGCCTTCTTTTATTTGGGGGTCTTAGGCGATTGCATCAATTGCATAACCTCTAGAGCCCGCCTTGCTTTGTAGCTTTTAATTTTGATTGATAAAATATAATATGCCAACGAAAAGATATAAGTGACTAGCACTTGTAACTCTAGTTTCTGCATATGGCCATGCTGGTTTTGTTTCTTTCGGATTGGCTGACCATGCTCAAGCCAGTTCCATCTCATGTATTGTCGTGGGCCTGCCAATGTTCAAAACTTGTCCAGCTCTATCGTTAAGTTTGGCAGTATTAAGGGAATAATGGGCTGGCTATGGGATTGATGTATTAAGAATAATATTGGCTTCAACTATATATATTAGATTGATCATGTAAAGTTGTGATTGACAATTATTGTATGTTGGCTTTAATTTCGTGTCAAATTTGATTGTAATTATATTCAATCTTTTGTACCCTGTATTTTATGTGGGATTTTATTGTAAGGGTTGTGTGAGAAAGAGAGTGTGAAGACTCAAGGCAAAGTGAAGAGCAAGAAGTTTTCGCGAGTGTCTCGCGAGAAGCTTACCTGCGAAGTGACTCATGTGCACTATACATGACTGGAATGTGAAGAGTCAGGACAGGTTGATGACAGCTGGTTTTTGCGAGTTTCTCACGGGTAAGGCCTTCCCGCTAGATACTCGCGAAACATTCTGTTTTGCTAAACTGTCATATCTGATACACACTATCTGTACCCACACTATATATACCCACATTACCCACAAATGTTGAGGAGTGCTTCTGAGAGAAAACCCTAGCCACAAACCTTGAGAGTTAGAGATTGTTATACCCACAATTCTCTACGCAATTGCTTGTGGATTTTCCTCTACTCCTACCTCTTAATTTCTATACACTTGAGAGGTTGATAGCCCAAACACTTACCACACAATTTTAGAGTGTCAAGTGAGGTTTTGGTGCTGCTGGGAAGCATTGGAAGAAGCCAGGCTTTGGCAGATGCAATCGAGCGTATTGCGAGATCTGGAGAGCTAGACAAGACACGGTTCCGAGAAACCTTGTTGGAGAGGAGCTTGGAGGGCTTAGGTGCATTGGGTAGATTAGGCTTGGAGGGTCTCTTGCTACTCATGTATCCCAACTGATTGTATAGTGGATCGATTATCGCTTGGAGGGCGGCGGAGAGGTTTTACGCCGAGTACTTCGGTTTCCTCTTCGATAACACATCGGCGTATTATTTTGTTTTTGCATTCTTCTTCCCTACTCTCCTATCTTTCAATTTACTGCTATGTTATATTGATTATGGGTTAAAATAGTTTATTTGTTAATTAGCTCGCATTTACTTTATTCCGCATTTAGTATAAGTTAGAGTAAAATCTATCGAGCCGTAATATTAACAGCTCTTGTGTTTTTAACACTTTTTCGAGCTTCCAAATCAAATGTCTATCATTCAGCCATACTGAAGTTTCATGAATATCTATGATTACAGAAAAATTTGATTAGGCAGCAATATTTTTAAGTCCAAAAATCAGATTAAAGTTGAAAGTGAATTGGATAGTTAAGTGAATAAATGGAGAATTTTGGATATATCATTATTCTCTAAAATAAAATTGTTTAAGTGTGAAAACAGATTTTAAGTGGTAAATTGTGTATTGATGAACCTATCTTTGGTGTTGCTAGATTCTAATTCTACTGATTTGTTGTGATTCAAGGGAGGTTGGTTTCATATTTTTGCAAATAAAAGGTAAGTGGTGTTTACTAATTTTGGGGGTTTTCTTCAAATAGTGTTGATTATTAAACTATTTTTATATCAAAGAAATATGTTGATATAAATTGATATTTTATAAATATTTGATGTGCACATTGACTATTCATTTTACGAAAAACTTATGGGACAACCTAAATTTATTTAAACTTGTATGTGTGAATATATGTTTATATTTTTGAGAATTATGAATAAATTATTTTTGTGAGCATATTGAATATGTTTTGAAAACCTATGACAAGTCGTGATTAAAAGCTCAATATTGTATTTAGTCTTTAGCAATGGACAATCATACTGCAAGTAGTCCTTAGCAAGGGACGGTCCTAGAAAAGGGGACAGTGCACATTTGATAGCTCTTTTACAAGAGAGTATACTATTGAGGATCCAAAAAGGAAGCTTTTTAGCAAAGGAGTGTACCTTTAGGTTCCAAAAGAGCCACCCTTAAGAAAGGGGATGAAAAGGGGGTTCTAGTCTTAAATGGGGACAACACAATCTTGTCAATGGGGCGTAAACGTTGACCACGAGAAAAGCCTAGGAAATTTTTTATATGATGGTATTGATATATATATATATATATATGTATGTATATTATGATAGCTCACAATATAAAGATATTTCTTATATGAAACATTTGATGATAAAATATTGATGAGTTACAAGTTATGAATTTGTTGTAAGAATTATTTATTTGAAAGGTTTGTTCTCACACCCCAATGTTAGTGAATTTCACTTATTGAGTTATCTCACCCTCCTTTATTCCCCCTTACAGATACATTAAAGGGATCAGTGGAGTAGAGATTCTTAGACGACAATAGTTACGAATTATTTTGTGAAACTGAGGATTTTATTATTAATTTTATGGTATTAAACATTGTACTGGAGAATTATTTTGAGGATGTTTTATCTTTTGGTGGATTAGAGCTTTGACATTTGTAATGAGATTTTAGGTTGCTGCTTGCTTTTATTTAATATTTTTATGAATTATTTAGATTGAATAGACTTTTATTGCTTATGATTTTGGGGCGTTACAATTGTGGTATCAGAGCTTAGGATATGATTCTGTAGACACTTGAAACTAGGTTATGATCTTGATTTTTGTCAGAGCATTTGGTATTTAGGTTACGTTTGATGAGAAATTTTTTATAATTTTGGCAATGTTACTTCTTATGTTTAGTAGTAATAATTGTTGCGCAATCTATATTTCTTGATTTATTTGTTAACTAGGTATCATGCCACCTAAAAAGAAGAGAGTAGCCAATTCTAATAGGGAGGAACCTATTGTTAATTTGTGCTGGTCAACCAATCGTGAGAAATAATGAACGTCTTAGGGTGACACGCACTGATCCTTTGGATGAAGCTGTTGACCAACTGTTGGACAGGTTGACCCATGCTGCTAGTAGAGGTGTAGGTATAGTAGAGGAAAGAGCTGGTTGTTTTTTTTTTGTTTTTTTTTTTTTTTTTTGAGACTTTGGTGTGTAATTCTATGCTTAAGTCTCGTGTCATCTAAATTGAGGATAGGGAAACGTTAGCAGACTTAATTTTGATAGACATGTATGACCAAGGTTGTCAAAATCGGGATCTTACGTAGGATCGTTGAAGGTAGGTGGGATCGTAGATCGTAGGATCGGATCGTGAATCGTAAGATCCTACATATATTCAGATTTAAAGCAAAAAACACATTGATAATGACTTTGTATGTTAAATAATTACGTAAATTATAAATTCATCCATAAAAAAACTAAGATTTACATCATATGATGTAATTTGTATGTCATACATCGCGAAGTCTATACTAATGAAACAAATATATTTAAGTTTTGACCAATTGTATTTAAAAAGTTCAATAAATGTTTAATTAGCAACCAAAAACCAAAATATTTATCAAAACATATGGAAAATATTTTCCAAGTTCTAAGTTCCTAGTTTGAAATCCAAAATAAGTTAACAAATAGAAACTAGCTAACTACAATATAAAATCCAAAAGCAAGATGAATATTAAGGTGAAGTGAACATTTAATTATTTCCATTCTAAGATTTTTATAACGACCGTCCTAAATTCCTAATCATGATTATCCATTTCATAATTTATGTAGACATTATATATTTGTATAGTAGAGCTGCAAAAGATATCAAGATACAATTTTACACTCAATTATTTAAGTTATACCACTCAGCAACAATTAAAGAGCATGCTAAAAAAAAAAAAAAATCAACCAATCAATATACAAATACAAGCATAACTAATAAAATTGTATAAAAAAAATATTTTTGTAATCTTAGAACACAAATTAGTATATTGATCAAACAAATTTAACAACATTATAACTTAAAAGGCAATAAAGCCAACATCAAATTCTTCATTTAGAAATGATGAAGCATTCCTTTATTTTGATTACAAGTGAACTAGAAACTAAAAAACATTTCCTTAGGTTAACATAATTTTATAAAAATAAAATAAAAAGTCATACCATCACAACGTGAAAAATAAAAACCCTTAAAACTTCATCAAAACAAAAAATTTATCCCCTAAAAAAAAACCCAAAAATTTATGTTTTTGGTAGGATCTCATAAGATCCTACGATCCTAACATTTTTACGATCTTAGTACAATCCTAAACATTTTGGTGAGGTGGAATTGTAAAATCGTGATATCCTATGATCCAAATTGTGATTTTGACAACCATGTGTATGACTATGATATAATTTTGGGGATGGACTGGTTAGTAGCTTATCATGCTAGTGTAGATTGTTTGGAAAGGAGGTGGTGTTTCGGCCTCAAGAGAACCCGAATTTCGATTTAAGGGCTCGAGGATGCATGCTTTACCTAGGGTGATATCAGCCCTGCATGTTAAGCGTCTATTATGAAAAGGATGCCAATGGTACCTAGCTCATGTGGTGGACACTAGGCTAGAGGTATTGAAGCTGGATGGTATCCCTGTTGTGAGGGAATTTTCTAATGTCTTTCCTGAATACCTACAAGGGATACCCATAGATAGGGAGGCTGAATTCTCCGTTGTTTTGCTCCCTAGAACTTCTCTTATATTGAAAACACCATATTGGGTGGCACCAACTAGACTTAAGACTAAGGTACAATTGCAAGAGCTCTTTGATAAGGAATTCATCAAACCAAGTGCATTTCCTTGGGGTGCATCAGTTTTATTTGTGAAGAAGAAGGATGAGACTATGAGGTCTTGTATTGACTATCGTGATTTAAACCGGGTTACTGTAAGAAACAAGTACCCTCTACCTCATATTGATGACCTATTTGATCAATTGCAAGGGACACGAGTCTTCTTTAAGATTGACCTTCGTTCTGGGTATCACTAGTTGAAAATAAAGAGGGAAGACATACCCAAGAGAGCTTTCAGGACTAGGTATGGGCACTATGAATTCTTGGTAATGCCTTTTGGATTGACCAATGCTCCTGTTGCATTCATGGACTTGATGAATAGGGTGTTTCATGAGTGCTTAGACCACTTTATTATTATTTTTATTGATGACATTTTAATCTTCTCCAAAAGCATGGAAGAACATGAAGAGCACTTGAGAATTGTTTTTCAAATTTTGAGGGAGAAGAAGCTATATGCAAAGTTCAAGAAGTGTGAATTTTGGCTTGACTAAGTGGTGTTCCTAGGGCATGTGATATCTGAGGCAGGGATTTTTGTAGACCCTAGTATGGTAGAAAATATAGGTCTCCATTGTGTTGGGAAGAGGTTGGTGTGAGACAATTATTGGGAGCAGAAATCATTCAAATGGCATTTGAGAAGATTAATTTGATTCGTAAAAGATTGCAAACAGCATAAAGTCGACAGAAGAGTTATTATGACAACATAAGAAGGAAAGTAGAATTTGAAGTTGGAGATATGGTATTCTTGAAAGTCGCTCCAATGAAGGGTGTGATAAGATTTGGGAAGAAGGGGAAGTTGAGTCCCAGATTTGTTGGTCCATTTGAGATCCTAAAATGCATTGGTGAAGTTGCCTACGAGTTGGCCTTACCGCCTACACTTGCAAGAGTGCATAATGTACGTTTCTTGACTGCAAGGATTAAGTGCTACGCACCAAGACCATATCATTGGTTAAGGTCCTTTGGAAGAATCACACAGTGTAAAAGGCATCTTAGGAGCGAGAAGATGAGATGAAATCAAATTATCTGAAGTTGTTCTTTAATGAAGATATGTATAATTTCGAGGACGAAATTTTTTTAAGGGGGGAAGGATGTAACACCCCATAATTTTATATAAATTTATTTCATATGCATAAATCAAAGAGGAGTCTCATAATTAAATGGGTTTAATTGATTTGAGCCTAAGATATTTAAATCAAATAATTACTATGGAATAAAAAGCCCAAGTGAGGTGGCATAAGTAAATATATAGGCCTTGATAAGCTTTTAAAAACCCTAGCCTTTTACCTCTTAAGATACACGTGTATATATATAAAAGATTTTCTTTTGTTTTAGCTACAACACAGGGTTGAACAACTTATTTTTTTTCTGCTTTGTGGCTGAACGTGAGACTGCTACAAGTATGGTTTCCTTTAACTCTAAATTTAGGAAGTTGAATATTCAATCGCTAGACTTGTCCCACGTTTGCAGGAAAGGCATGAGTGTGCATGGAATTATATTAGTACCTACTAGGATAATAGGCATCACTCCATGAATCTCCACTTATCTTTACATTAAGGGAAAAAATGTCCTATATTGTTATTATATTAGATTAGAAATGATGTAAATAGCTATATGTTAGGAAGGGTACTTTGTAGCTTTTAATTTTGATAGATAAAATATAATACCTATAGAAGTATGGTTACCCTGTCGACGAAAAGATATAAGTGACAAGTGCTTGTGACTCTAATTTCTGCATATGGCCATGTTGGTTTTTTTTCTTTCGGATTGGTTGACCATGCTCAAGCCAATTCCATCTCATGTATTGTCGTGGGCCTGCCAATGTTCAAAACTTGTCCAGCTTTATCATTAAGTTTGGCGGTATTAAGGGAATAATGGGCTGGCTATGGGATTGATATATTAAGAATAATATTGGCTTCAACTATATATATTAGATTGATCAAATATCTATCATTCAGCCATACTGAATTTTCATGAATATCTATGATTTTAAGTCCAAAAATCTGATCAAAGCTGAAAGTGAATTGGATCATTAAGTGAATAAATTGAGATTTTTGGAAATATCAATATTGTCTAGGATAAAATTATTTAAGTGTGAAAACAGATTTTAAGTGGGAAATTGTTTATTGATGGACCAATCTTTGGTGTTGCTAGGTTCTAATTCTACTGATTTGTTGTGATTCAAGGGAGGTTGGTTTCATATTTTTGCAAATAATAGGTAAGTGGTGTTTACTAATTTTGGGAGTTTTTCTCAAACAGTGTTGATTATTAAACTATTTTTATATCAAAGAAATATGTTGATATTCAATTTATAAATTGATATTTATAAATGTTTGATGTGCACATTGACTATTCTGTACATTTTTAGACCTCTTAAAACACAACCAGATTAACCTAGTTATTTAGCCAAGTGATTAACTTAGGTAAATTATGCAGATCTAGGTTGACACAAGTAAATCATATCATGCAAAGTAGCGAAAATATAAAGAACACAATGATATGATGACCCAGGAAAACCAAACTGGTAAAAAACCTAGGGAGGATTTAACCTAGCTATCCTCAAGGTAAAATGAATTCACTGTGAAAGAATTGAAGTTTACACAATAACGGCTTAGACCACAACATCCTATTGCTACTTCAAGTAGGAAACTTACTACCACGACCACGTGACAGCTTCGAGTTCACGGACTACTTCTTTCTTGAATTCTCAGCAAGCACAAGCACTCCTGTTTGTATATCTTAAAGCTCTTAAATCAGCAACTGAATTGATCACCAAACTCTTGACATTAATCTTGGGATTGGAAACCCTAATTGTGTGAAGGCGAACACTTCTAGATCTCACAAAATATTCACACATAGCATTAAGAGCCTCTGAAAATGTGGATATTCCCTTTTCTACCTAGGGCAAAACATAAAACCCTATACGTCAAGCCGGGCTTGGGTTGAGTTGGAAAATTTTGCAGAAAATCAATCTGCACGACTTTCGATTGGTCGAGTCTAATTCTCGATCGATCGAGCCAGAAAGATTTACACAGTAAATCCGGCAGAGCACTTGATTCCAACTTTACATATAAATACACTTTAAGCAAGTCTAAACAAGGCTAAAACGTTTTGACCATGGTTTGCCAACATTACAAAATGAAGTTCTAATACATTAGTTCCTAATTCCTTAGAACCTAACATATTCGTTTTATGAAAAACTTGTGGGATAACCTAAATTTATTTAAACTTGTATGTGTGAATATATGTTTATATTTTTGAGAATTATGAATGGATTATTTTTGTGAGCATATTGAATATGTTTTGACAACCTATGGCAAGTCGTGAATTATTTAGTCTTTAGCAATGGACAATCATATTGCAGCTAGTCCTTAGCAAGGGACGGTCCTAGAAAAGGAGACAGTGCACATTTGATAGCTCCTTAGCAAGGGAGTATGCTATTGAGGATCCAAAAAGGAAGCTCCTTAGCAAGGGAGTGTACCTTTAGGTTCCAAATGAGCCACCCTTAAGAAAGGGGATTTTAAGAAGTTTAGACCCCTTAAACCAAAATAGATTAACCTAGATATTTAGCCAAGTGATTAACTTAGGTAAATTAAGCAATTCTAGGTTAACACAAATATATCATATCATGCAAAGTGTGGAAAATAAAGAACACACGATATGATAACCTAAGAAAACCAAACCGGTAAAAAACCTGGGGAGGATTTAACCTAGCTATCCTCAAGGTAAAACAGAATTTACTATGAAAGAATTGAAGTTTACACAATAATGACTTAGACCACTAACATCCTATTGCTACCTCGAGTAGGAAATTTACTACCACGACCACGTGACAGCTCTGAGTCCATGGACTACTTCTTTCCTTGAATTCACAGCAAGCACAAGCACTCCTGCTTGTATATCATTAAGTTCTTGTATCTGCAACTGAATGATCACCAAGCTCTTGACATCAATCTTGAGTTTGAAAACCCTAAGTGTATGTGAAGATAAACACCTCTAGATCTCATAAAAAGATTCACACACACAGCATTCAGAACCTTGAAAACGTGGCTAGAGTTTTCCCTTTTATACTTAGGGCAAAACATAAAACCCTACACGTCAAACGGGCTTGGGCTGAGTTGGAAATTCTGCAGAAAAAACAATCTGCACTACTTTCGATTGGTCGAGTCTAATTCTCAATTGATCGAGCCTGGCAGATTTACACAGTGACTTCTGCAGTAACTCGATTCCAACTTTACATAAACAGCACATACTTTGAGCAAGTCTAAACAAGACTAAAACTGTTTTGATCATGGTTTGCCAACCTTTCAAAATGAAGTTCTAATACATTAGTTCCGAATTCCTTAAAACCTCACAAACTCCTTCTTTGGCAATCCGGGACAAAACACAAACTTACCACAATGCTCAAAGTTTACAAAATAAGCAGCCCATTACAAAACAAAAGCCCAACTAAACAAATTCAACCTAACTACTATCTAATAGTTGCAAGAGTAGACAGTAGCACGACTGAATCAACTTGTATATTCCTGTAACACTTAACAAACACATAAACGCATGTGTGGAAAATACAAGTAACATAGAAAATAACTTCTTGATTTCACATAACACCAAATAAAGACATATATCATGAATAACATCATAAATATAAATCAATAAGCAATGTAGCACAGTGAAACAAGAAACATATACAAAAAAAATGTATCACATATAACTCCCCCTATCATGAGCCAAAAAAGATAAATACACAATGAAGCACCTAGATACAATCTAAAAGCTCCACAGCTCTACAGATCACAACAATAAACAAAATCTCCCCCGAAGACAAAAACTCCTTTACTACAAAGTACAATCTCCACTACATAATATACTCCCCCTTTTTGTTACGAATTGCCAAAGGGTACTTACTCATCACCAAAAGGAGGTAGCGGAGAAGAATGTCGAAAACTTTTCAAATCTGCCTACAATGCTCTAATCTCATCAAGCATATCCACCAGAAGCTGACCATGAGCCGCCTAGGCGGTCATGACAGTGTCCAACATCCGACGAATGTCCGAATCATCCGAAGGAGAAGGTGGAGGAACAGTAGTAGCAGCAGCAGTCAGATCAGTAGACATCTCTGCCATAGGAGCACCTGTAGAAGCGGAAAGAGGAGGAGTGACTCCGGAAGGCTCTACCCTAGGACACTTAGAGCTAGCTCAAAGCTGAGTAGTCCTTTGCCTAAGAAAGGTGGCACCTATGGGAGCAATGATATGAATGGGCCCAGAAGCAGGGAAATCACCTAACCCTAAATGAAGAAGAATCCTATGAATAAAAATGGGAAAGAACAAAGCATGAGCAGTAGAACTAGTCCTATGCACTTCATTCAAAGAACGAAGAAAAAGATAAGGAAAAATGATAGGAGCATCAGTGACAAGAGCATAAAAAAACACACATCGCTCAATAGGGATAGTGTGTAGATGAGAGATAGGCCACGAGGAATGACAAGCAATCCGAAAGAAAAGATAGTGGATCTTAAAAAGCTCAATAGATGTGATCCGAGGATCAGAACTCTACTGGATAAAAGACCCAGTGATGTACGACATTACGTCGTCAAGGGGAGGAAACTCATCGTAAGGATAGACAGGATGAGAAACCACGGGTACCCCAAGAGCATCAGACACTACCGAAGGAGTAATGCGATACTCTACACCTTGTATCCAACTCCACTGGATAGAAGACCCAGCGATGTACGACATTACGTCGTCAAGGGGAGGAAACTCATCGTAATGATAGACAGGATGAGAAACCACGGGTACCCCAAGAGCATCAGACACTACCGAAGGAGTAATGCGATACTCTACACCTCATATCCAACTCTTTACTAAAGTGTTGGAATCATAGACATGTATAGAGAGGTTCGAGTAGAACTCTCTAATCAGGGTAGCTGGAGGCGGATGATCTATGTCTAACAAAGGTAACCAACCCCGATGCTCAAAGTTACGCCTCACCTCATCATCTAACTCATCTAATAGAACCCTACTTTCACCCCAAATGTTCCGTTTAAGGTTAAGAGTCTCATAGGTCTTCCGATGTTTCTCACTCAGAAACCTATCACTATCGAAGGATGGGGAAGAGGTAGATGTCCTATGAGCTCTAGTTTTCCTAGGTATGATACTACAGACCAGATAGAGAGACACAAAAGGAAAAGAGACAAAAGAAAAACCAAGGGTAGACTGCAAGATTAGCACCAAAACAACAATATAGAAATAACAATTCCATATGATGCATAAACAAAATATCCAAATGATGCATGGTCTAATGCAATGAAAACAGTTCAATTATGTTCCAAATTCACAAAATTGGCTTGAGCAATAAGTTTATATCAAAAATTCCCAAATTTGAAAAACCCAATTTCACAAAACCCAACAAATTGATCAATTGATCATCACACAAGATAGAAATCACAATATAATGATCAAATGATGCTATCTAACAAGCCAATTTCATCAATTTAAGACAAATTGAACAAAAACCCCAAATTCGGCAATTTCAAGCCCTAGAAATTTCAATTTCTCACAAATCATCAAATTGATCAAATTAAACCATATGGATCAGTTGTATGGCCTAACAAAAACCCAATGTTCAATTCACAAAGAAAAAACTTGTAACATCAAAAACCCCAAATTTGCATATGTCTGAAAATTTCAAAGAAAATGCATGATTAAATGCATGTAAAATGAAAAGAAATGCAAAAGGAAGGGTAAAATAGTCTTATCGGTCCTAGAGGAGAGAAACGATGCAAAAGATTCAGAGGAAAACGACAAAAAATCCTTGTTGGAGCCTTGACCGGTTGGTGAGAGAGAAAAGGATGTTTGAAAGGTTTTGAAAAGATGAAGAACATGTGAGGAAAAGATCCTTTTAAAAAACTCTCATCCCAATTTTTGATCGATCGAAAAATAGATTCGATCGGTCGAAAATACTTCAATTGGTCCAAAACCAATCGAGTACCGATCGAAACAGACAGAAGCTCACAAAGGGATTTAAGTGCAATTTCGATTGGTCGAAAGACAGGTTTTATCGATTGAAATTCTAGAAAAAACAGTTTGAAACAAAGCAATTTTTGTGCAAAAACTCTTCAAAGCATTAAATTTTATAAATAAAATGCATGAGTTTGAGATGAAATGCTTTTCAAAAACACTTGTTTAGATCATAGTTTTCCAAAATTACGATTTTCACTCAATTCTCCTCAAATTCTCAAACATCAAACATGTTTTGCATCAATTTCAAGAAATTATCAAACTTGGTTGGTCAGACCAAAAACACACAGTAACATATACAAAGTTTAGCGAAGAGTAACTTGTGTAGTGTGTGCAACTAGCAAAAGCTTGAGAAACATGTGAGGTGATATGTGAATAGAAATTAATCACAATTTCTACAAAATTTATCACATAAATTTGAAAGAGACTCTCACCTAAAGAGTTACATCATATAACTCTCACATCTCCTAGAATAAAATTTTGTAATCATGTAAATTTCTTGATTTGCCTCATAATATACACACCAATTTCAATTTATTAGAAACTTATTAAAGTAGCCGGGATAATGTACACACCAATTTTATTTGATTTGTGAAGTTATTATAGCCCAATAATGTACACACCAATTTTAACATTTTAACAGAGGCTACACCTTATTTTCTTTTTGTGACAGTGCTACACTTTTTTGAGCACAAAATCTTATGATATGCATAAAAGTGTTCATGATTGGCTAGTAAACAGTAGTGAGATGGTTATTTATGACTTTCTCAAAAAGTTCAAATCCGACAATCAAAGACATGTGATTTTAAGATCAAGATCATGTGATCAAAAACTATAAACATCTTTCCACACAACATGCACTGCAAAGCTCAAACTGGTAAAGTGCAATAAAATAAGCTCATCCAAGCTAAACAAGGTACATAGATATGTTATGTAAAAATAGATTGACCAATCTTGTTTTTCAAATTCAAGAAAAAATATTGCAAAACACATTTTGCAAAACACAATCTTGTTACATTTAAAAAAAAAATAAAAACATCCTAGAAAATGCATGAATGTTATGCAATGCAAATCCTAGAAAAAAAATGGTCACAAGAGATAAAGTAATGAAGAACAAGGAACATGTCAGACAGACTTAATTAGGTTGAGCCTTTTGCATCCAAAACCTTTTAGATGCAACTCTAGCATTGGAGTTATTATTCACATTAGAATTCTGAGCAACTCTAGAATTGGCATAAAGGTTTAGCGCCTTTACCAATTCACCAATAAGTACCATAGGATCTTGTGCTTGAGGTACATGTACTTTTGGTTTATTTGCTCACTTAGTAGCTTGCAACTTGAAACAATTTGGACGAATGTGCCCAAATTTTCCACAAAAGTGACAAACACATGTAGGCTTATCATGCAACTTACCCTTAGAAGAATTAGAAGCCTTAGATTTAGACTTTTGAAGATTAACCCTAATCTTACAAGGAGGTGTAACTTCTACAGATTTAGCAGCTTCACTCACAGAGGGTTTGACAATCTCACTCTTAGGGAGTTCAGTAGAAGGAACAAAGTTTGTGAAATGGGATTTAGGCATAGAGATGCTTTCCACAAAACTTAAGCTAGTTTTGTCAGAGGGAGACTTTTGAATACTTAACATGTGATCTAGTTTAGAGCTTGCAGACTTATTAGTTTGTTCTCTAGCAACAGATAATTCAAGTTTCAAATTTTTAACTTTATCAAGTAAAAGCATGTTTTTAGTCTTCACATTATTCAAAAGTTCATTAGCATCAAACAGTTTCACAAGCAAATTTTTCTTATCAAGTTCAAGAGATGCAATTTTCTTTAAGCCAAGATCAACATTCATAGCATCCTTTGCAGCAATTTTGCAAAGTTTATTGTAGGCTTCTTGTAAATCTACATCTTCAGAGAGCTCCTTATCAGAAGGGTTCTCTTCAACAGACACGTTTTCATTAACTACAGCAATAGCAGTGAAAGTAATGAAGTTTCCATCCTCATCATTGACGGATTTATTGTCAGAAACTTCATTATCACTAAGGGTTACAGCCATAGCTTTACCCTTAGACCTCAAGTATGTAAGACATTCAGATTTCACATGACTATACCCTTGACATCCAAAACATTGTTGTCCTATAGAATTATTAGAAGGTTGACCTACTTTCTCTTTAGATTTTTTAGTGTTATTAACCTTAGTGGGATCATTCTTCCTAAAATTTCTAGGTTCAGCAGTGTTCTTACCTTACCTCTTGCCCTTCTGTTATTGTTCATAAGAAAATTTCTAAAGTTCTTGGCAAGATAGGTAATCTCTATAGCAGAGAGCTCATCATCAAATCCACTAGCTTCAACATCATTAACAGACTTAAGAGCCATTGATTTAGATTTGTTAGTCTTAGGTAGGTCCAACTCATAGGACTGGAGAGATCCTACAAGTTCATCAACAGGGATGGAATCCACATCTTTGCTTTTAGTAATGGTAGTCACTTTGGGTCTAAAATTCTCAGTCAAAGATCTAAGAATCTTTCTAACAATTTTAGGTTGATCATAGATATCACCCAAATTATATGCAGAATTAACAATATCATTAAGTTTAGTATAGAATTCATCAAAAGATTCATCATCAGTCATTCTAATGTTTTCAAATATAGTAGTCAATTGCTGCAACTTATTAATTTTAACTGCCTTTGTGCCTTCATGCATAGTCTGTAGGATATTCCAAGCAGTATGAGCAACCTCAACATTAGAGATTCTGTTAAATTCCTCCATAGAGATAGCATTAAAAATAGCATTCATAGCTTTGCTATTAAAAACGACTGCCTCTTTTTGAGAAGTTTGCCACTCACTCACAGGAGTAGTGGACTTCTCCCATTTGTGCTCAATAGAATTCCAGACTCTCTCATTAATAGATTTCAGGAATGCTTTCATCCTTACTTTCCAATAAGCATAATTATTCCCATCAAAATGAGGTGGAATAACAAGAGAGTGTCCATGTTCCATTACAACTGGGGTCAAGGATCAGCTTTTAGATCAAAGGATCTACACAAAAAGCTACCTGCTCTGATACCACTTGTAAGAAGTTTAGACACCTTAAACCCAAACAGATTAACCTAGATATTTAGCCAAGTGATTAACTTAGGTAAATTAAGCAATTCTAGGTTAACACAAATATATCATATCATGCAAAGTGCGAAAAATAAAGAACGCACGATATGATAACCCAGGAAAACCAAACCGGTAAAAAACCTGGGGAGGATTTAACCTAACTATCCTTAAGGTAAAACAGAATTCACTATGAAAGAATTGAAGTTTGCACAATAATGACTTAGACCACTAACATCCTATTGCTACCTCGAGTAGGAAACTTACTACCACAACCACATGACAGCTCTGAGTCCATGGACTACTTCTTTCCTTGAATTCACAGCAAGCACAAGCACTCCTGCTTGTATATCATTAAGTTCTTGTATCTGCAACTGAATGATCACCAAGCTCTTGACATCAATCTTGAGTTTGGAAACCCTAAGTGTATGTGAAGGCAAACACCTCTAGATCTCACAAAAAGATTCACACACACAACATTTAGAACCTTGAAAACGTGGCTAGGGTTTTCCCTTTTATACTTAGGGCAAAACATAAAACCTTACACGTCAAATGGGCTTGGGCTGAGTTGGAAATTCTGCAGAAAAAACAATTTGCACAACTTTCGATCGGTCGAGTCTAATTCTTGATTGATCGAGCCTGGCAGATTTGCACAGTGACTTCTGCAGTAACTCGATTCCAACTTTACATAAACAGCACACACTTTGAGCAAGTCTAAACAAGACTAAAACGTTTTGATCATGGTTTGCCAACCTTACAAAATGAAGTTCTACTACATTAGTTCTTAATTCCTTAGAACCTAACATGGATGAAAAGAGGGTTCTAGTACTAAAAGGGAACAGCATAACCCTGTCAACGAGGCGTAAATGTTGATTACAAGAAAAGTCTAGGAAATTGTTTATATGATGGTATTGCTATATATATATATATATTATGATGGCTCAAAATAGAAAGATATTTCTTATATGAAATATTTGATAATAAAATATTGATAAGTTACAAGTTATGAATTTGTTGTAAGAATTATTTATTTGAAAGGTTCGTTCCTACATCCTAATATTAGTGAATTCCACTTTGTTAGGTTCTAAGAATTAGGAACTAATGTATTAGAACTTCAATTTGTAATGTTGGCAAACCATGATCAAACATTTTTTAAGTTGTGTGTTAGACTTGCTCAAAGTATGGCTTTTTATGTATAGTTGGAATCGAGTTAACTGCAGAATTTACTGTGCACTTCTGCCTGACTCGATCGATCAAGAATTAGACTCGACCGATCGAAAATCGTGCAGAACGTTTTTCTGCAGAATTTTTCCAACTCAGCCCTAGCCCATTTAATGTATAGGGTTTTATGTTTTACCCTAAGTATATAAGGGAAAACCCTAGCCATGTTTTTAGAGTTCTGAATGCTGTGTTTGTGAATCTAATTGTTAGATGTAGAGGTGTTTACCTTCACATACACTTAGGGTTTCCAAACTCAAGATTCATGTCAAGAGATTGATAATCATACAGTTGCAGAACAAAAGAGCTTCAAGATATACAAGCAGGTGCGCTTGTGATTTGCTGAAGAATTCAAAGAAAAAAGGAGTCCGTGGTCTCGGAGCTGTCACGTGGTCGTGGTAGTAAGTTTCCTACAGGCAGGTAGCAATAGGATATTAGTGGTCTAAGTCTCTATTGTGTAAACTTCGATTCTTTAATAGTGAATTCGTTTTACCTTGAGGATAACTAGGTTAAATCCTCCTCAGGTTTTTTACCGGTTTGGTTTTCCTGGGTCATCATATCATGTGTTCTTTATTATTCCGCACTTTTACATGATTTGATATATTTGTGTTAACCTAGATCTGTTTAAATTACCTAAGTTAATTACTTGGCTAATTCTCTAGGTTAATCTGTTTGGGTTTAAGGGGTCTAAACGAACTTACACACTTATTGAGTTATCTCACCCCCTTTTATTCCCATTACAGATACATTAGAGGGATTAGTGGAGTAGAGATTCTTAGAAGACAACAGTTACAGATTATTTTGTTGAACTGAGGATTTTATTATTATTTTTATGGTATTGAACATTGTATTGGAGAATTATTTTGAGGATGTTTTATCTTTGGTGGATTAGAGCTTTGACATTTGTGATGAGATTTTAGGTTGCTAGTTGCTTTTATTTAATATTTTATGGATTATTTAGATTGAATAGACTTTTATTGCTTATGATTTTAGGGCGTTAAAATTAGTTTTCTACTAACTCATCATATATATTAGATATTTTTTTTAAAAGGAAATCATATGTATTAGATATTAAATTTGAAGCACAATAAGAATATATATATATATATATATATATTTTAAAGAAAACACTTGCTAATTGGGGCCTTAGAAGAATTGGGCTATGTGGAACCCAAATTGTCATAATCCAAATGAAATCTAATTTAGTTTCTAATTATTGTCTAATTTCATCCCACGTGTCTAATTTATTTTTCTTAATTTTGGTGCCAAGTGACCTATTTATAATACTTAGTAAAAAAAGTCAATATGACTACCTCACTTTGGATGTACTGTGCAACTGTGCATAAACATTTAAAAATTCTAATACTAAGATAATAATGTGATTTGGAGGTTGCCAAAGATAATAAATATTCACATAAAGACAAAATTTAATATAGTTTGGCCAACTTTGTATTTATCTTCGTTACAAGCATTGTCAACTAAAATAATAAAAAAGAAGTAACACGGACACAAAATTAAACATAGCCAATAAATTCTCTCGCAACAATTCTAATCTTTGTCTTTTAAGAGCATCCACAGCAGTGGATTTATATTTTTAGCTATTTAGCATCACTCAAACTTACTTTATCTATTTTACCTATACATTTTACAAAACATCCTACAGCAGTGGATCTATTTTAGCTTTTAACGCAATAAAATAATATAATCATCCCAATAAAATATTCATCATATACACATCATCATCTCCATCTTTTTCTCTCTCTTCCTCTTCGTCTCTCTCTTCTCTGATACAGAGCAACCAAACCACCACACCACAACAACAATCACACCACGGCACACCATGGCAAACCACGGCAACAATCACGCTACGGCAATCACAGCAAACCACGGATCAACAACCAACCACCATCGACCCACGGATCAACAACCAACCACCACCGACCCATGGATCAACAACCCTCCACCATCGACCCATAGGCCACAATCCACCGACCCACATCCAAGAAACTCACTAATCCACAGGCCACAATCCAATCAGACCATACCCACGGCACAAACCCAGCACAAACACAAACACAAACACAAACACAAACACAAACACAAACACAAACACAAACTCGGGTCTGCAATGGAGCTTGGATTGACGATGAAGCTTAGGTCTGCAATGGAGCTTTGATAAGCGAGATGGGTCGGCGGTGTGGGACGGCGACGTGGGCGATGATGATGAAGATCGACGATGAAGACGAAGATTGGCAATAAAGATCAGTGATGAAGATCCAGACCAAATCGGCGATGCAGATCTAGACCAGATTGGCGAAGCAGAGAATAGATGAGGGAGAGAAAAAAAAATGGGAAGGAAAAAGGAAGAAAGAATAGAAGCCGAAGAGAGAGAGATCGACGATGATGATGAAGATCGGCGATGAATATCCAGACTAGTCGGCGAAGCAGAGAGTAGATGAAGGAGACAAAAAAAAATTGAGAGGAAGAAGGAAGAAGAAGAGAAGCCGGAGAGAGAGAGAGAGAGAGAGAGAGAGAGAGAGAGAGAGAGAGAGAGAAGAAAAGAAAAATAGTTTTTAAATGAAATAGGAGAGAGAAAGTTAATAAAATATATATATATATATATATATATATTTAGCTTTGATGAACAGTGCACATCTATCTATAGATGTGCATTGTTCATGTGGAGCTAGAAAATAAGAATATAGCTCCACTGCTTGAGCATCCTTTTTTGTGCTTGAGGAGCTATATTGCTATATATTATAGCAATATAGAAATATAAGAGTACTGCTGTGAGTGCTCTAACTTTGTCACACACATTTTTATATAAAAAAAAAATAATAACTAGGTGTCACACACATCAAAAATTACATTACCACTCTATTTATAAGGAAAACACACTTCCCTGCATTTTTTAAGCCCTTCTCTCTTAATCAATCTAAGATCTAAGACTCTAGTATACCTCTTACTTAGTATTCTTTTAATATAAGTGGAATTCCAAAACTAACTAAAACAGAAGTCCTCTACAACTACAAGTGTCGTGTTATGGACCGAATTTAGCATTACTGATTTTGTTGAATATTTTCTAGGAGTTCAGTTCTTTTTGCATAATGTTGTCTGTATTCACTCATTGCCATATAATTAGCATTCTTTTACCATAAAAACTTTTTTTGGGTGGGGTTGGGGGGGGGAGGGGTTTGTCATTGATATAGAATAGACTGCACAAACCTTCATGGAACAGTGAGAACATTCAAAATCACAATGCAAGACCAAAGGGTGCTAGAAAAACTCACCATGGCGACAATGTTGGAATTGCATGAAATATAGATGGCTGAAGAGAAACAGTTTTCTAATCAAAACTTGTGACTATACCACAAGGTGCACCTTAATTGTAGCAAATTCCTCCGTTAAGGCTTTGGAAGCTGTAAATGAGAGCTCTTCAAAGTTTTTATTTTTTATTTGGTGTCCTGTAGATTACCAAATGTGAAACAGTGACGGTCAGAAATTGTGTCCATCTTAACAGTATTCATTAGTGTTCACTCTCTTATGCTTGTATTATTAGATTGCAAAAATTTCCACTTAATGTGACTTTTTATAACCAAAAATAAAATAAAATTGTTCAGAACATATTCTGAATATCAATTAATGTAGTTTTTTTTTTAATTTTTTTTAAATTACAATGACTAATTTTGGGCTGGTGCCATTTTGGCATCTTGGGATTTTTTGGGTCTAAGAAATTTGAAAACAAGTAACAAGATTTTATTTATTAAATGAGTAGTGAATAATTTTGGGGTAGTCCAATCTTTAGATTTTGTTGCACTAGAAATTGAATAAGATTAGTAGGTTACTGAAGATTAGCCTTTTGTTTTATTAGCATGTTGGTGTGTGTCACTAGAATTTTCACTGTTATGGTTGTTGATAATTGTGAGTAGCATAATCTCTTGCAGTATAAATATGATAATATTTGTTATGTTATGTGAAGAATTGGATGTTGTTATTGTCGTTGACAATTTGGTGAGGAAATAACCAAGTTAGTGGAATTAATATGACTTTGAAGATACTTGAAAAAAAAATAGAGAAAGAACCGAAAGATTCTTTCAGTTTGCTATTTATGCATTTGTGTTTACCTTGTGGTCGAGTTTACATTATTGTTGCCGATGAATAACCCTTATTCAAGTGGCTTTAAAAAAAATTAAGGTGGGATTTAACTCCTAAAACAATGCCAGCACTAGCCGTACTTGCTTTGTACATGAGGCAAGTATGCCTCTGCTGATTAAGTTAAAATTAACAGGCAAACAATCATGTAAGATTTTCCACACAAAGGTGATAATCTTCACATAATCACATGTATTTTACTTTCCAAATTAGTTAGAGACCAGACATCTGTAGGAATATCAACATTCCTTCTGATGTTGTTGTTCTCCACCATTTGTTCCTTATAGAGCAGCCTGTACCTGTAGGCTGTAGACCTTCTAAATTTGGTACATACCAGTACTTGAGTGTCTCCAAAACAGCTTGTCCTCCTTTCCTTTCATTTTCGGTAAGGGAATTTGAAAGATTTCTTAAAACAAGGAGGGGTAGTATATATTTCTAACAATGCTGGGATTCCAGTTATTAGTGGATGGTTCAACAAAGTCAGCCATAGTTTTGAGCCAATCAACTCCCTGTTATTATGAGATGTAAGGTGGAATTTTATCAACCATTTTGTTGGCTTTATTCCGTGCCAATTTGCTTGTAATTCAGCATCTAGAAACCTTGTATTTTAGGTGGGAATCGTGTAAGGGTAGTGTGTGAGAGAGTGTGAAGAAAAGCTCAAGATTGTGCAGTAGAACAGGGACTCGCGACTGGATCTTGCTAGTGTCTCGCGACTGTCAAGCAGCCAGAAGTTGCACACGAGTGAAGCATGCAGAGTAAAACTCGCAACTGGTCTCGCTGGTAGTTCACGACTGGCAAGCCGCCAGAAACTGAACCGTTGTGCCAGCTGGTGCACTACAGGACAAAAATTTTAGTCTGGCAGGTCAGTTGGTTTGCGGCTTGATCTCGCGACTCAGTCAAGCCGCGAGGCCAAGCCGCCAGACAACTCTGTTTTGGAAAAATTGACTCTTCGCATTCCTCTCTCACCCCAGTATATATACCCCTTATACCCACGAAATATAGAGAGCTTCCAGAGAGAATTTTGACAGAGAAACCCTAGAGAAAAACAAGATTGACTCATTCATAATCTTTACCTTGTGACTCTTCAAATTCCTCTACTCACACCCTCTCTATTGTAAATCCTTGAGAGGTACTTTAGCCAAAACCTTTTCCACCACACCCATATCAGTGAGAATGCTCTTTGGTGTTTTGGGAAGTAGTTAGGAAGGAACCAATTCTTATTGGTTGATGCTATGGACTAGTAGCAGGATCCGGGAAGCAAAAGAAGAAATAGGTTCGGCGTAACCTCGTTGGAGCAAGAAGCTTGGAGGGCTTAGGTATACTGGGTAGATTAGGCTTGGAGGGTCTATTACTGTCCTTGTATCCCAACTACATTCTGTAGTGGATCATTTGACCACTTGGAGGGCAGCGGAGAGGTTTTTCGCTGAGGTCTTCGGTTTTCTCTTCGATAACACATCAGGTGTTGTCCTTGTATTTGCATCTCTCTTCCCTTTTATCCTTGTCATTTAATTTCTGTTATGGATGTGATTTTATTAGACATAGATTGTTTATCAATTCTGTTTTAAGTTTTAGTTCATCTTCCGCACGTTTATCGTTTGTTTTAAAGCTTGAATTAGTATTTTGTAAATTGGGGGTCTAAACGTTCATAGTGTTTTATACGCTATTTGAACTCTCAATTGGTACTAGAGTGGGTGCACTTGTTGTGGTTTAATTACCTTAGTGCGATCCCCTTATTGAGATGGACCGGTCTCAATCTTTGAATGTACCACCATATTTTGATGGTAGCAACTATGCCTTTTGGAAAGTCTGGATGATGGCATTTTTATGTTCTATTGATGAAACTGTGTGGGATCCTGTTGATATTGGTTGGGTTAGGCTGGAGGCCGAAAAATCCACTTGGGATAAAGCAGCTCTTGCTACATCTAAAGCTAATAGTAAAGCTTTGAATGCTATTTTTTGTGGTGTGTCTCCAGATGAGTTTCACAGGATATCCCATGTCTCGGTGGTTAAGGAGGCATGGCAAATATTGGAGACCACGTATGAAGGAACCAAGAAGGTGAAAGACACTAAGTTACAGATGTTGACCACTCGCTTTGAGGAGCTCAAGATGAGTGAGGATGAGTCCTTTGACTCTTTCTATAGCAAGCTGAATGAAGTAGTCATCGGCAAGTTCAACTTGGGTGAGAAAACGGAGGACTCAAAGATTGTAAGGAAGATCCTTCGATCATTGCCAGAGAGCTTCCGTGCAAAAGTTACTGCAATTGAAGAGAGCAAAGATTTGGACGATATTAAGGTCCAAGAATTAGTTGGCTCACTTCAAACTTATGAGTTGTCATTGCCATCACAAAGGAAGAGCAAATCTCTTGCTTTTAAGACAATTAATGAGAAGGTAGAAGTTCATGATTCATCGGATGAAGATGAGGCTGATAAAGATGTAGCATATCTTGTGAAGAACTTCCAAAAGTTCTTGAAGTTCAAGAAGAATGGAAAATTTGCTGAGAAAATAAAATTCCCAAATTCCGGAAAAGAGAAAAAGGAATTTAAGAGGAAAGATGAGAAGGAGTCTCAATCCTCTCAAGGAATCACATGTTTTGAGTGCAATGGACATTGACATTTTAAGAAAGAGTGTTCGAATTATTTAAGAGGGAAAGGAAAAGCGTATGCCACGACTCTAAGTGATTCAGATTCATCTAACTTTGATTCAAAGGAAAGTTGTGACGGTGAAGGGAACTATTCTGCATTTATGACCATTGATCATGTTACATCGTCAGACAACTTAAGTGTACTTGTAGAGGAGCTTGGTGAGCACTTTGAATTGGAGTCAGTTGGGATAATTGACGAATCCGATGATGAAGAAGATGAAGGTACAGTGGGACTGCAAGAGACCTATAATTCTCTTCTCGAGAAGATAGGTGAGTATGCGAAAGTGGCTAATGCAGCCATTAAAAAAATGAAGAGGGCAGAGGAAGACTATAGAAGTCTCCTAGTGCGACATAAGGAGGCCAAGTGTGAGATAGAGAAGCTGAATGGAGAGTTGTCGGAAACCTATGCAAAGGTGAGGTTTCTTAAGCTTGAGGTGATTCAAGCAAATGCCAAGATAGAAAGAGTCTCCACAAAGAAGCTAGATGATGTAATTTTTTCACAAAAACATTTCTCAGACATATCTGGTTTGGGATATACTAGAGAAAGTAGTTCTGCTGTCAAAGTCTCCAAAGATGTGAAGTTTGTGAAGGAAAAAGAGCTTGTGATGGAAACTCCAGCTGTTGAAAAGGTGAAGCCAGAGAAGAAGAAGAATGTGGCTGATCAAAGGGTGTTGAATAAGCCCCGTAACTACTCAGAGGTCAGACCTGAAGCAAGAAGGAAATCTCTTCCAAGATCACAAAAAGGTCCAAGAACAAATAATTTTTGTCATCACTGTGGTCTTTAAGGGCATTCCAGACTAAATTGTCACAAACTGAGAGCATTGATTAATGCAAGTGATCAAAGGAGCCATTGAGCAATCAAGAAGTCTAGATGGTGATTCTAGAATGAAGGATGTGATGGAGATGATTGGTGCTTTCACCACTTGCTTGGAAAGCTTCAATAGAAGGTTTGAAAGTCCTAACTCTCGTACCCAATCCTTTAGGGATATCACCCGAAATGCAAGTGACGTGTGGGTGAAAAAGGGTACTCATGCATAAGCATTACAACATGTCCATGCATTAATACTTTCTATGCCTTGTGACCTTGCTTGGTTCTGTGTTTTGCGCTTGTTTTGATTTTAAAAATGTTTGTTTGAGTGTTTCTACTTTACTTTTTTTTTTTTTTGCATTATTGTTTTTGATCAATTCTTTTAACACTTATTGTGTCAAAAATCCAAAAAACACATAAAAAGTAGAAAATCTAAATTGTTTGATCAAATTTGATGAGTTTTGTCCTAAACTTGTTTTGGCTTGTACATTTGTGCAAATGGCTTTGTGCATCTAAAAGCATGGCTTGTTTTATATGCACTCATATCAGTTTGGGAGAATTTTTGAAATCTTTGTGATTGTTGTAAATCGATCTTTAACTTTGTCATAAATGATTAGCCAATGGTTTTGATGATCTTGAGACTTGCATAGACTTGTGTCTATATATCTTCCCACTCTTTATTTTATTGCTTTTGCTTAAATGAGCTCAAAAATGTAAATCTCCAAATGAAAAGAGATAATGAGCTGCAAAAGTCTGTCGCACATACTAGTATTTGACTAGGAAAAAGGGAAAGCGACTTTTATGAAATTGTATGATGCCCAAAAGCCAAAGGCTTGTTCATCAAATTGAAATGTCAAAAATTTCTGGCATCAATCTCCGAAATAAGTTGTTATGATTCAAAAAGATCAAATGAAATGTTGAAGAGGAAGCCAAATGAATTGCTTCAAAGATATGTTGTCAAGTTTATGTGGGAGGTCATATATATATATATATATATATATATATATATATATTTCTGTAATTGAGATGGGTCACATTCTCTAGTGCTAATTGTGTATGCCTTGGTTGAATTGATCATTGAAGTTTCACATTAGACTAAGGATTATCTCACTGTTGATATCCACACACGTCACACATGTCTATGTTCATTGAATGCCTTATTCATTTGTGTGATTGTACTTGATTAAATGGGTTTCACCTGCTCATCTACATGTTGATCAAGTTCAAAAAGATTTTTGAGTGTTTTTAGTTGTTTTTGGAAAGTCTTTTGTTTTTACAAAAATGTCATAATTTTCAAAAATTGCTGTGTCCTGTTTTGGCGACTCCGTCGCGGGTCTGTCCAGTCACATGCCCTAGTCGCGAGCTCTATACAGACTGTTTTCACGTCTTACTGGTGGGTCATTGCCCAAGTCGCGAGAAAGACTTAGAATATTTTTCAAAATCTGGATTTTTAATGGTTCTCGCGGGTTGACTTGGCGGCTTAATCGCGAGTGGAGGCTCAGTCGCGAGAATTACACATGATGTTTCGCGGCTCAACTTGTGTTTCTCTCACGACTTGAACCTCCAGTCGGAGAAACACTTAGAAAATTTTTCCAAAATTTTTGTTTAAGTGTTTCTGGCGGCTAGACATGGCAACTTGCACGCGACTTAGATCAGTTATGAAAATCGCGTGTTTTTGCGTGTATAAAATCAGTTTTTGAAACTTTTCAGTTTTCCCTCGAATATTTGTGAATGTTCACTTGCCTGTCCGTATTCTTCTCTCTCTAACTCACTGTGTTCTTCACAAAAATCTCTTTGTTCTTCATCATTTTCTCATCAATCTTCAAGAAAAAGGTATGGGTTTTCATATTTTCATTACCTATTTCATGTTTTTAAGCCTTATTTTCTTGGATTTTGTGTTGTTTTGATCGGTTGAGTTATTTGGGGTTTCGGCTATGGGTTTGAGTTATTTTGCTGGTCTTGCTTGAATGATTTTTGTTAATCCCTCTTATCTAATGCTTGATATGCCCTTTCTCATGCTTGATTCTTTTCATTGAGTACTTATACGGATTTGGCCTAGGTTGTGCATATTATACCCATTGTGAAATGTCATGCTAGCATATGCCTGAGTTATTGAGGTTTTTATGAATGTCTTAGCCATATGTTGTATTTGGCTAAACATATCTTGCTTATTGCACATTTACATTTGTGTCTAGTTTTGTGACCTAGGATTGTTTGTGTCATGTCTTTGCACTTTATCACTTTGAAACCTGAATTTATTTCTAGCAATATATCTATACTATAGTATGTTATATCTTGCTATGCTTCTTCCTAAACTTTGTGTGGTCCGAACTTATAGTACAACCTTCTGTTTCTCATAGTACTATTATTCTGCTACTGATGTTTTATTGTTGCATCTATTGTGCTTTGTTTTTGTGGATGTCGCTGTCTTGGTCTTGCAAATGACTCCAACAAAGAAGAAATCTACTGCCAAAAGAAGTGACAGAAGGATGAAGATGGACAATACAAAGTTCAGATCTCCTCAACACTTTGAGAGATACACTCAGTTTTACATGAAAGAACCCATCATTCAAGAGAGGTTTGTAAACTTGGTGGATCTGAAGGATACTTTCATTCCAAGTTGTTTTGAGGGAAGAAATTGGGAGAAACTATTGAGTGACCTGCCTGGGGTATGTGAGCCTCTAATCAAATAATTTTATGCTAATTCTATTTTGAGAGAGCATGAGATCAACTGCTGGATAAGAGGAAAGGAATTCACCATTGATGTAGATGACATTGATGAAGTGTTGGGTTTTGACAGCTTAGATGACCATGACTTCACACACTATAAGGATAGGATGCTGTTCTTAGAAACCGTTCAGTCACATATTGGTGGAGTTCGTGAGGGAAGATGTCTCAACATCAATGCCTTTCCAGTAGATATGAGATGCCTCGCTGTGATAATGATGTTCAACTTATATCCAGTAAGAAAGCTGACCACAATCAATAATGCTAGAGCCATCTTCCTCATGGAGCTCAGGCAGAAGACCTTCATCGACATTAGTGCACACATATTCTACACCATTGTTGATGAGACAAGAACAACATCCAGGGCCAAGCTAATTTTCCCCAGTCTTCTTATGAGAATTTTTAGACTAAAAGGAGTGGAAATCCCTCAAGATATAGGACTCATGCCTACTCCCTCAGCAATTAACAAACTAACCATCACAAGAATTCGAGTGCGTTTTCCGGGAGATGAAGAAGAAGGTGAAGGCATGGAAACTGAGACAGAAGTTGCTAGTCAACCCTCAAGTTCAAGAAGCCGTAGTAAGAGAAGCAGAGCATTAGTTTCAGTAGACGTACCCCCGGATGCATTCCAGATCATCCTGGAGAGGATTAACGGGCTCAGAGAGGTCCAAAATGAACACTCTAACAGGCTGGCTGCACTCGAAGATCAGATGTCTAGTCTCTCAGCAAAGCTTGATAGCTTCACCACACAGTAGTGACCCTTTGGCCATTCCGGTCAAAAAGGGGGAGATATGGAGCTCATTTTTATGGAGTAGGAGTATAGCTCTTAAGGGGGAGCTCTTGTTAAGGGGGAGCATGCATAAAAACATTGTCTTAGCAGTTTACTTTATATTTTTATGTTCATGTGCCTTTACATTATCTTTGTTCTTACTAAATACATTTAGTCTAAACTGTTGGATATTCTACTTTGTTATATATTGATGTTATTCAGTTCTCTTTATTTTGTACCTATGCTTCTGTAGCCTTTTTTTTTTTTTTTTTTTTTGTACCTTGCTTTTGTAAGCGTTTATGTACCTTTGCTTTTGTGGCTGTTTGGTTGTTTTGTATCCTTGCTTGGTAGCTTGTACTTTTAAGTTAATATTTTGCATTTCCTTTAGTACATCACTCTTGTGCCCTTTGTTGGATTTTTTTATCCTTAATGCAATTACGTAGTGTGGTTGCATTGGTTGAGTGTTGGACATGCAAATGATACTTTGTATTGAGCTTATTTGCTTGCATGTCCGGATGTTCATTCCATGTTTCAATGAGCATTGTGATCACTATTTATAGTGATTATTTATTTTTGATCAAGCCATGCTTTATTGCTTTAATCCGTTTTGCTTGATCGCATTGTGCTTGCTTCATATGCAATACAAGTTTTTTTTTTTTTTTTTTTTTTCTGCATACAATGATCTTATTGTGTGACTGCTTTTCAGGAGATACTTGTACTTATAATTCAAGAGCTTCACAAATTCTAGAGTTAGGTGTGCGTGAGTTATGTTCAACTGTTCCCAACTCACGCTTTAAGACTAGAGTTTGTTGTAGGGTTTTGTCACGAAATAGCCAAAGGGGGAGATTGTAAGGTTGAATTTTATCAACCATTTTGTTGGCTTTATTCCGTGTCAATTTGCTTGTAATTCAGTATCTAGAAACCCTGTATTTTAGGTGGGGATCATGTAAGGGTAGTGTGTGAGAGAGTGTGAAGAAAAGCTCAAGATTGTGCAGCAGAACAGGGACTCGCGACTGGATCTCGCTGGTGTCTCGCGACTGTCAAGCCGCCAAAAGTTACACACGAGTGAAGCATGCAGAGTAGAACTCGCGACTGGTCTCGCTGGTAGTTCGCGACTGGCAAGCCACCAGAAACTGAACTATCATGCCAACTGGTGACAGGACAAAAATTCCAGTCTAGCAGGTCAGTTGGTTCGCGACTTGATCTCGCGACTCAGTCAAGCCGCGATGCCAAGCCGCTAGACAACTCTGTTTTGGAAAAATTGACTCTTCGCATTCCTCTCTCACCCTAGTATATATACCCCTTATACCCACGAAATGTAGAGAGCTTCCAAAGAGAATTTTGAGAGAGAAACCCTAAAGAAAAAGTAGATTGACTCATCCACAATCTTTACCTTGTGACTCTTCAAATTCCTCTACTCTCACCCTCTCTATTGTAGATCCTTGAGAGGTACTTTAGCCAAAACCTTTTCTCACCACACCCATATCAGTGAGAAGGCTCTTTGGTGTTTTGGGAAGCAGTTAGGAAGGAACCAATTCTTATTGGTTGATGCTATGGACTAGTGGCAGGATTCGAGAAGCTAAAGAAGAAATAAGTTCGGCATAACCTCGTTGGAGCAAGAAGCTTGGAGGGCTTAGGTACACTGGGTAGATTAGGTTTGGAGGGTCTATTGCTGTTCTTGTATCCCAACTACATTCTTTAGTGGATCATTTGACCGCTTGGAGGGCAGCAAAGAGGTTTTTCGTCGAGGTCTTCTGTTTCCTCTTCGATAACACATCGGGTGTTGTCCTTGTGTTTGCATTTCTCTTCTCTTTTATCCTTGTCATTTAATTTCTGTTATGGATGTGATTTTATTTGACATAGATTGTTTATCAATTCTGTTTTAAGCTTTAGTTCAACTTCCGCACGTTTATCGTTTGTTTTAAAGCTTGAATTGGTATTTATAAATTGGGGGTCTAAACGTTCATAGTGTTTTATACGCTATTTGAACTCTCATGAGAAGTGCTAGGGAACCAAGTTGGGTGGTCTAAGGTAATGTTCAAACTTGTCCTTATCATCCACCTCTTACCTTGATGTATTAATGGACTGTTGTTGAAGATATTCTCCCAAGTCCAAGATTGGTGAGGTTTGGGTTTGCAGTCATGGAGAGGATTTTCGGGGAAGTATTTAGCTAACAAGGAGTTGGGATGGTAAACCATTCTCCAAAATTTTTTTCCTAACATGATAACTTGATATTTATCTCTGCACAATTTAGACCACCTGAACGTGCGCCAAGCTATACAATTCCTCATTCTCTTCCTGTGCTTTGCCTTTTTGTCTATCTCTTTCATTTTTTTTTCTTTTACACGCGACCAAATTAGACACTAGAAAAGGTGGGGACAAATAAAACCACGTCATAAAATGGTGTGTATTTTCTGAAACGAAAAGTAATTCAAGATGGAGGCAACAACATACGAGTAGCACAGTTTTATTTTTTCCAGTGCTATCATGTATTTAATGTAATTGATTCTGAGTGATAGAAAAAAAAAATGTAATAGATCTATGTAAAATTTATAAGCAGCCAGTTAAAATCTATCGTATAGAATAGTTGTGAAAATAAGTGTAGAAGAAAAATGCTAGGATGACAAAAATGTTTACAACTTTTGCCAAAAATTTGTCACGTTGTGAGTGGTGAAGGTGTGAACCCATATAAACTAACCACTTTTTGTTTATCACTCACAATTTGGCACAGTGTGTTGTAAATGATGTTTTGCAAGGTTGATCCACGTCTTGTGCTCTATTTAGGCCTTATGAAAATTGTCTCGTCAAAATATCTAAATACAAAGATCAACACCCCATTTATGATTCAAGCCCATCATATTTTGGAAAACTTATTTAAACTTGTATTTAAAATGGGCCATGACATTTAGAAATCCACATCTCTTTCTTTTTTTGGATTTTTTTTTCTTTTCTTTTTTGTAAAAAAAGTGACCAAGTTTTATCTCAACCCATCAAAGTCTTTTATTTGTCTCATTGCAAAGCTCATCTTGAATGTTCACTCTCTTCCCTCGTAAGGGTCTTGCTCTTAGTTTCAAAAGTTTGATATATTTTGACTTTCATTCTCATATAGGCCCTAACCCTAGTTCAAAGGGCCTGGTCAATTAGTTCAAAAAGATTTCATCTTTTAATCCTCATTGGGCTTTTAGGGGGCTTACCCATGTCTTTATGGGTCTAAGGTTTCAAAATGTTTCCAAAGCATGGATGGATTCACAACTTTTCAATCAATTCTATAACATACTCATGATCTTGGGCATCCAACCCCACCTGACTCGTAGGTCACCTTCTACTCATTGTATTCCAAATCCTAATTCCATTAAAAAGTTTTGTAATAAGTTGTTCTATACGCTTGTGCGCGCGCGCACACACACAGCCTATCCTAACATTCATCTAACACTCAACATGGCATATCATTCATGGTATTAAAGGAAATGAATTCAAATAAAACAAGTCAAATCAATTAAAGCAAATCAAATATATACTATCTAATTAATCAGCAGTCAAATCAAATAGAATCAAATCATGTATTTATAAGGAAACGAAACATGTCAAATATATCATGGAAAAATCAAGGAGAAAATCATGGCAAAGCAATTAATTAACAATTATCACCCTAACCCAAGATGCTAATAGCCAAATAGAACAAACAAAACATGGAAAACATCAAAGCAAATCAATCATGTAATTAAAACAAAGATTTATCAATTTTCTGAGTCAATATGCGCACGTATGGAGAAGGCTGCGGCTGCATACGCACTTTCGACCATGCACTTGCATATTGATACAAAAACACAAATCGATATTTGTTTCTCATGCTAAAACAGATTCACATTGTCATTGATATCAATTCAACACATTAAACAATACTAAAGACAAATCAAATCAAAGATAAACAAATAAAAACATATCATGCATCACATAGGACACCTTACAAAAGCCACAATCCATAAATTTTATGAAAAATGAGAGACACTATACAAAAAACCACAATACTTAAATTTTATGAAATAGAGAGGTTGTCTCACCACATCTATTGGGACATGCATCACATTTAGGAATTAGAACCATTCTTTCTCATTTTTTACACCTAGGACAGTTTCATTCATTTATATAAATTCACTCACTTCCATTATTAGTTTTGTGACCATGGTCGGTCCGTAGCAAACAAAATTATGTTAACTAGATTATATTTTTTAAATTTAATGTGTAACAAAAAATTGAAAGAGGAATTTTTACAAAATATAAATACAAGAGCTAATGAATTAAACAAATATAAGAGCTAACAAAATTATTCTACACCATGCAACCATTGCCAACTTTCAATGCACACATATTACAATAAGCGCAAAACATATTAATTAAACATTTGAATTATGAAGGGTCATAAGAGATTGTAATAGATTTTTCAGCAATGTAGGAAGGATGAGCATTAAGTAAAAGATACTCAAGCTCTCCCACATCTCCATAGGAACCGAAGCTTATGTGGCGATAGTTTTGTAAATATTGGTTTACCAAAGAAACTAAAACCTTCTTTTTTAACTTTTTCAATAATTTCATTGGGATTCCATGGTTAATAACCCTGAAGAATCCAAATTCATTGCATTCCTTAACAATGCCCTTTGATACATTTGTACTTTTTTAGACCCCTTAAAACACAACCAGATTAACCTAGTTAATTAGCCAAGTTATTACTTAGTCAAATTATCAAATCTAGGTTAACACAAATATATCATATCATTGTTAAGTGCAAAAATTAAAGAACACAACGATATGATAACCTAGGAAAACCAAACCGGTAAAATACCTGGGGAAGATTTAACCTAGCTATCCTCAAGGTAAAACGAATTCATTATGAAAGAATTGTAGTTTACACAATAGCGACTTAGACCACTAACATCCTATTGCTACCTCGAGTAGGAAACTTACTACCACGACCACGTGACAGCTCCAAGTCTACGAACTACTTCTTTCTTGGATTCCCAGCAAGTACAAGCACTCTTGCTAGTATATCTTTAAGCTCTTGAAATAGGAACTAAATTGATCACCAAGCTCATGACATCAATCTTGAGATTGGAAACCCTAAGTGTATGTGAAGGCAAACACCTCTAGATCTCACAAGAGATTCACACACACAACATAAAAAGCCACATCAAAACGTGGATAGGGTTTTCCCTTTTACACTTAGGGTAAAACGTAAAACCCTACACGTCAAACGAGCTTGGGCTGAGTTGGAAAATTCTGCAGAAAAACAATTTGCACGATTTTCGATTGATTGAGTCTAATTTTCGATAGATCAAGTCAGGTAGATTTACACAGTAAAACCTGCAGTACACTTGATTCCAACTTTATACTTAAGCACACTTTAAGCAAGTCTAAAACAAGACTAAATGTTTTGATCGTGGTTAGCCAACATTACAAATTGAAGTTCTAATACATTTAACCTAAAATCTTAGAACCTAACAACATTTGCCCCATGGTCCAAGAGGTTGATGATAGGAATGTTTTCAAAGCCAAGTGGGGTTCGAGAGGACGTCGCCAAATTAAATTTTCAATGAAGTACAAGAAAAAAAGTGTAAAGAAAGGTAAAATAGTATGGAAGTTATGTTGGTAATAATGCATTTAGAAAGTGAATAAGAGAAAGCATGTCAACAAAGAGGGAGGGAAAAATAAGAAAGTTAATGGTGCAAATTTATGAGAAGTGGGAGAGTCACATTTATGGTGGAGGAAGACCAAGGGTAAATAGAGAATCTACCAGAAGGTGATCTCACTATTCTTAACTCGTTCTTGTCACTGTGATAGATTATGAAATAGTTGATATCGGGTTATTGCAATAATATATTTATTGCACTTTCGTGTTTGCGATTACAATAGATTGCAAACAAATTAATATAGAATTATTGCAATGATAACTTCATTGCAATAAACAATTAGTTTAAAATTTTCATTGCAATAGATTGCAAAAATAATTGGTATCAATTTATTGCAACAATTTTTTATTTTAAGTTATTACAACAATTTTATTAATTATATTTAAACTTTTATTGAAAGTTTATGAGACGTGAGAGTGTCATATTTATGGTGGAGGAAGACTAAGGATAAACAGAGAATCTACCATAAGGTGATCTCACTATTCCTAACTCATTCTTATTAAGGTGGTATGCAATTGAGGGACACTTTACAGAAAACACCAATACCAAAATTTTATGAAATAGAGAGGTTGTCTCACCACATCTATTGGGACGTGCATCACATTTAGGAATTAGGACCATTCTTTCTCATTTTTTACACCTAGGACAGTTTCATTCATTTATACAAATTCACTCACTTCCATTATTAGTTTTGTGACCGTGGTCGGTCCATAGCAAATAAAATTATGTGAACTAGATTATACTTTTTACTATTAATTTAATGTGTAAAAAAAATAGAAAGAGGAATTTCTACAAAATATAAATACAAGAGCAAAGGAATTAAAAAAAATAAAGGAGCTAACAAAATTATTCTACAGCATGCAACGAATGCCAACTTTCAATGCACACATATTACAATAAGCGCAAAGCATATTAATTAAACACTTGAATTATGTAGGGTCATAAGAGATTGAAATGGATTTTTTGGCAATGTAGGAAGGATGAGCATTAAGTAAAAGATACTCAAGCTCCCACATCTCCATAGGAATAGAAGCTTATGTGGCGATAGTTTTGTAAATATTGGTTTGCCAAAGAACCTAAACCTTCTTCTTTAACTCTTTCAATAATTTCATTTGGGATACCATGGTTAATAACCTTGAAGAATCCAAATTCATCGGATGCCTTAACAATGCCATTTGATACATTTGCCCCACGGTCTAGGAAATTGATGATAGGAATATTTTCAGTGCCAACTGGGGTTCGAGTGGATGTCGCCATATTAAATTTTCAATGAAGTACCAGAAAAAAAGGGTAAAGAAAGGTAAAATAGTAATGAAGTTATGTTGGTAATGATGCATTTAGAAAGTGAATAAGAGAAAGCACGTTAACAAAGAGAGAGGGAAAAATAAGAAAGTTAATGGTGCAAGTTTATGAGAAGTGGGAGTGTCACATTTATGGGGGAGGAAGACCAATGGTAAAAGGAGAATCTACTGTAAGGTGATCTCACTATTTTTAACTCATTTTTGTCATTGCAATAGATTATGAAATAGTTGACACTAGGTTATTGCAATAATATATTTATTGTAGTTTCGTGTTTGCGATTACAGTAGATTGCAAAAAAATTAATATCGAATTACTACATTGATAACTTCATTGCAAAAAAATTAATATCGAATTACTACATTGATAACTTCATTGCAAAAAACAATTAGTTTAAAATTTTCGTTGTAATAGACTGCAAAAATAATTGGTATCAATTTACGGCACAATTTTCCATGTAAGTTATTACAACAATTTTATCTATTATGATTAAACTTTTATTGAAAGTTTATGAGACGTGAGAGTGTCATATTTATGGCGGAGGAAGACTAAGGATAAATAGAGAATCTACCATAAGGTGATCTCTCTATTCTTAACTAGTTCTTATTGAGGTTGTACGTAATTGAGGGACACTTTACAAAAAACCCCAATACTTAAATTTTATGAAATAGAGAGGTTGTCTCACCACATCTGTTAGGACATGCATCACATTTAGAAAGTAGGACCACTCGTTCTCATTTTTCACACCTAGGATAGTTTCATTAATTTATACAAATTCACTCACTTCCATTATCAGTTTTGTGACCATGGTTGGTCCACAAAAAATAAAACTATGCTAACTAGATTATATTTATTACTATTAATTTAACGTGTAAAAAAAAATAGAAAGAGGAATTTTTTCAAAATAAAAATACAAGAGCCAATGAATTAAACAAATATAAGAGCAAACAAAATTATTCTACACCACGCAACCATTGCCAGCTTTCAATGCTCACATATTACAATAAGCGCAAAACATATTAATTAAACACTTGAATTATGAAGGGTCAAAAGAGATTGTAATGGATTTCTCGGCAATGTAGGAAGGATGAGCATTAAGTAAAAGATACTCAAGCTCTCCCATATCTCCATACGAACCGAAGCTTTTGTGGCGCTAGTTTTGTAAATATCAGTTTGCCAAAGAAACTAAAACCTTCTTCTTTAACTTTTTCAACAATTTCATTTGGGCTACCGTGGTTAATAACCTTGAAGAATCCGAATTCGTCGCATGCCTTCACAATGCCCTTTGATACATTTGCCCCACGGTCCAAGAGGTTGATGAGAGGAATGTTTTCAAAGTCAAGTGGGGTTTGAGAGGACATCGCCATATTATATTTTCAATGAAATACAAGAAAAAAAGGGGAAAGAAAGGTAAAATAGTAATGAAGTTATGTTAGTAATGACGCATTTAGAAAGTGAATAAGAGAAAGCATGTTAACAAAGAGGGAGGGAAAAATAAGAAAATTAATGGTGCAAGTTTATGAAAAGTGGGAGTGTCACATTTATGGTGGAGGGAGACTAAGTGTAAATAGAGAATCTACCATAAGGTGATCTTACTATTCTTAACTCATTTTTGTCACTGCGATAGATTATGAAATAGTTGGTACCCGGTTATTGCAATAATATATGTTAGGTTTTGAGTTTGTAATGTTGGCAAACCATGACAAAAACTAAGTCTTATTAGTTTATAATGGTCTACATTGAAGCCCAAGGCAAAAAACTCAAGTTCGGGATGAAGAAAAATGAGTTGCAATCTGTTTCGTTCGATTGGTACTCGATTGGTGCTCAATCGATCGAGAAATTCGCGTATCAGTAAAATCAGCAAACGTAAAAAGGCCATAACTTATCCGTTCGAAGCCCAAATCGCGAGCCTTTTTTTCCAGTATGTAAAGGACATTATAAGCTAACCCTAGGTAGAGTTTTCAGAGTTTTTTAGAGTGATTAGAGTGCATCTTGTGCCTCTTTTGTAGATCTAGAGTTTTGTACCCAAAAGCTCTCTATACTCTTCTGCCGGTGTTATTCCTTGAAGAATCTCAGAATCCGGTGTTGTAGAAGTTCTTGCATACAAGATCAATGTTTAAGGAGATCCAAAACCTTTGAGTGGAGTCTCAAAGTCACAAGCAAGTGAGCTTGTGTTGTTGCAAAGGCCAAGGAAAGAAGTAGTCCGTGGACTCGGAGCCATCACGTGATCGTGGTAGTAAGTTTTCTACTCGAGGTAGTAATAGGATATTAGTGGTCTAAGTCACTATTGTAAAACTTCAATTCTTTCTAGTGGATTTGCTGTTTTACCTTGAGGATAGCTAGGTTAAATCCTCCCCAGGTTTTTTACCGGTTTGGTTTTCCTGGGTCATCGTATCGTTGTGTTCTTTTATTATTCCGCTACTTTACATGATATGATTGTTATTTTTTAACCTAGATCTGAATAATAAACCTAAGTATTCACTTGGTTAATTAATTAGGTTAAACAATCTAGTTTTACAGGGTCTAAATTCTAACAATATATTTATTGCAGTTTCATGTTTGCGATTACAATAGATTTCAAAAAAACTTATTTCGAATTATTGCAATGATAACATCTTTGCAAGAAAAAATTAGTTTAAAATTTTCGTCGCACTAGTTTGCAAAAATAATTGGTATCAATTTATTGCATCAATTTTTTATTTTAAATTATTACTACAATTTTTTCTATTATATCAAAACTTTTATTGAAAGTTTATGAGACCTGAGAGTGTCATATTTATGGTGGAGGAAGACTAAGGATAAATAGAGAATCTACCATAAGGAGATCTCACTATTCTTAACACGTTCTTATTGAGGTAGTATGTAATTGAGGGACACTTTACAAAAACCCCAATACTTAAATTTTATGAAATAGAGAGGTTGTCTCACCACATCTATTGGGACATGCATCACATTTAGGAATTAGGACCATTCTTTTGCATTTTTTACACCTAGGACAGTTTCATTCATTTATACAAATTCACTCACTTCCATTATTAGTTTTGTGACCATGGTCGGTCTATAGCAAATAAAATTATGTTAACTAGATTATATTTTTTACTATTAATTTAACGTGTTACAAAAAGTAGGAAGAGGAATTTTTACAAAATATAAATACAAGAGCCAATGAATTAAACAAATATAAGAGCAAACAAAATTATTCTATACCATGCAACCATTGCCAACTTTCAATGCACACATATTACAATAAGATCAAAACATATTAATAAAACACTTGAATTATGAAGGGTCATAAGGGATTGTAGCGGATTTTTCAACAATGTTGGAAGGATGAGCATTAAGTAAAAGATACTGAAGCACTCCCATATCTCCATAGGAACCGAATCTTATGTGAAGATAGTTTTGGAAATATTGGTTTACCAAAGAAACTAAAACCTTTTCCTTTAAATTTTTCAATAATTTCATTTGGGATACCATGGTTAATAACCTTAAAAAATCCAAATTCATTGCATGCCTTAACAATGCCTGTTGATACAATTGCCCCATGGTCCAAGAGGTTGATGGTAGGAATGTTTTCAGAGCCAAGTGGGGTTCGAGAGGACGTCGCCATATTAAATTTTCAATGAAGTACAAGAAAAAAAGGAGAAAGAAAGGTAAAATAGTAATGAAGTTATGTTGGTAATGATGAAATTAGAAAGTGAATAAGAGAAAGAATGTTAACAAAGAGAAAGGGAAAAATAAGAAAGTCAATGGTGCAAGTTTAAGAGAAGTGGGATTGTCACATTTATGGTGGAGGAAGACCAATGGTAAAAAGAGAATCTACCGTATGGTGATCTCGCTATTCTTAACTCATTCTTGTCACTGCGATGAATTATGAAATTGTTGATACCGGGTTATTGTAATGATATATTTATCGTAATTTGGTGTTTGCAATTACAATAGATTGCAAAAAAATTACTATCAAATTTTTGCAACGACAACTTCATTGCAATAAACAATTAGTTTAAAATTTTCCGAGCAATAGATTGCAAAAATAATTGGTATCAATTTATTACAACGATTTTTTATTTTAAGTTATTACAACAACTTTTTCTATTATATTAAAACTTTTATTGAAAGTTTATGAGACGTGAGAGTGTCATATTTATGGTGGAGGAAGAGTAAAGATAAACAAAGAATCTGCCATAAGGTGATCTCACTATTCCTAACTCATTCTTATTGAGGTGGTATGTAATTGAGGGAAACTTTACAGAAAACACCAATACCTAAATTTTATGAAATAGAGAGGTTGTCTCACCTCATATATTGGGATGTGCATCACATTTAGGAATTAGGACCATTCTTTCTCATTTTTTACACCCAGGACATTTTCATTCATTTATATAAATTTACTCACTTCCATTATTGGTTTTGTGACCGTGGTCGGTCCATAGCATATAATTATGTGAACTAGATTATATTTTTTACTATTAATTTAACGTGTAAAAAAAATAGAAGGAGGAATTTTTACAAAATATAAATACAAAAGCAAAGGAATTAAACAAATAAAGGAGCTAACAAAATTATTATACACCTTGCAACCAATGCCAACTTTCAATGCACACATATTACAATAAGCGCAAAACATATTAATTAAACACTTGAATTATGAAGGGTCATAAGAGACTGTAATGGATTTTTCAGCAATGTCGAAAGGATGAGCATTAAGTAAAAGATACTCAAGCTCTCCCAGATCTCCATACAAACCAAAGCTTTTGTGGCGCTAGTTTTGTAAATATCAGTTTCCCAAAGAAACTAAAACCTTCTTCTTTAACTTTTTCAATGATTTCATTTGGGCTACCATGGTTAATAACCATGAAGAATCTGAATTTGTCGCATGCCTTCACAATGCCCTTATACATTTGCCCCACAGTCCAAGTGGTTGATGAGAGGAATGTTTTCAAAGTCAAGTGGGGTTCTAGAGGACATCACCATATTATATTTTCAATGAAGTACAAGAAAACAAGGGGAAAGAAAGGTAAAATAGTAATGAACTTATGTTGGTAATGATGAAATTAGAAAGTGAATAAGAGAAAGCATGTTAACAAAGAGAAAGGGAAAAATAAGAAAGTCAATGGTGCAAGTTTAAGAGAAGTGGGAGTGTCACATTTATGGAGGAAGAACAATGGTAAAAAGAAAATCTACTGTATGGTGATCTCACTATTCTTAACTCATTCTTGTCACTGTAATGAATTATGAAATTGTTGATACCGGGTTATTGCAATGATATATTTATCACAGTATGGTGTTTGCAATTACAATAGATTACAAAAAAATTAATATCGAATTATTGCAACGAACAATTAGTTTAAAGTTTTCGTTGTAATAGTTAGCAAAAATAATTGGAATCAATTTATTGCATCGATTTTTTATTTTATGTTATTACAACAATTTTTTCTATTATATTAAAACTTTTATTGAAAGTTTATGCGACGTGAGAGTGTAATATTTATGGTGGAGGAAGAATAAGGATGAATAAAGAATCTACCATAAGGTGATCTCACAATTCTTCTCTCATTCTTATTGAGGTAGTATTTAATTGAGGGACACTTTACAAAAAACCCCAATACTTAAATTTTATGAAATAGACATATTTGTCTCACCACATCTATTGGGACATGCATCACATTTAGGAATTAGGACCATTCTTTCTCCTTTGTTTACACGTAGGACAATTTCATTCATTTATACAAATTCAGTCACTTCCATTATTAGTTTTGTGACCATGGTCAGTCAATAGCAAATACAATTATGTTAACTAGATTATATTTTTTACTATTAAGTTAATGTGTAATAGAAAGAGGACTTTTTACAAAATATAAATACAAGAATCAATGAATAAAACAAATATAGGAGCTAACAAAATTATTCTACACCATGCAACCATTGCCAACTTTCAATGCACACATATTAAAATCAGCGCAAAACATATTAATTAACTACTTGAATTATGAAGGGTGAAAATAGACTGTAATGGATTTTTCCGCAATGTAGAAAGGATGAGTGTTAAGTAAAAGATACTCAAGCTCTCCTACATCTCCATAGGAACTGAAACTTATGTGTCGATAGTTTTGTCAACATTGGTTTACCAAAGAAACTAAAACCTTCTTCTTTAACTTTTTCAATAATTTTATTTGGGATACCTTGGTTAATAGCGTTAAGAATCCAAATTCATCTTATGCTTTAACAATGCCCTTTGATACATTTGCCCCACAGTCCAAGAGATTGATGATAGGAATGTTTTCAGAGCCAAGTGGGGTTCGAGAGGACGTCGCCATATTAAATTTTCAATGAAGTACAAGAAAAAAAGGGGAAAGAAAGGTAAAATAGTAATGAAGTTATGTTGGTAATGATTCATTTAGGAAGTGAATAAGGGAAATAATTTTAACAAAGAGGAAGGGAAAAATGAAAAAGATAATTGTGCTAGTTTATGAGAAGTGGGAGTGTCACATTTATGGTGGAGGAAGACCAAGGATAAATAGACAATCTACCATAAGGTGATCTCACTATTCTTAACTTATTCGTGTCACTGCGATGAATTATGAAATAGTTGATACCGGGTTATTGCAAAAATATATTTATTGCAGTTTCGTGTTTGTGATTACAAAAGATTGCAAAAAAATTACTATCAAATTTTTGCAACGACAACTTCATTGCAATAAACAATTAGTTTAAAATTTTCCGAGCAATAGATTGCAAAAATAATTGGTATCAATTTATTGCAACGATTTTTTATTTTAAGTTATTACAACAATTTTTTCTATTATATTAAAATTTTTACTGAAAGTTTATGAGACGTGAGAGTGTCATATTTATGGTGGAGGAAGTCTAAGGATAAATAGAGAATCTACCATAAAGTGATCTCACTATTCTTAACTCATTCTTAATGAGGTGGAATGTAATTGAGGGACACTTTACAAAAAACACCAATACCTAAATTTTATGAAATAGAGAGGTTGTCTCACCACATCTATTGGGACGTACATCACATTTAGGAATTAGGACCATTCCTTCTCATTTTTTACACCTAGGACAGTTTCATTCATTTATACAAATTCACTCACTTCCATTATTTTTTTTGTGACCATGGTTGGTCCATAGCAAATAAAATTAAGTGAACTTGATTATATTTTTTACTATTAATTCAATGTGTAAAAAAAATAGAAAGAGCAATTTTTACAAAATATAAATACAAAAGCCAATGAATTAAACAAATATAGGAGCTAACAAAATTATTCTACACCATGCAGCCATTTCCAACTTTCAATTCACACATATTTCAATAAGCGCAAAACATATTAATTAAACATTTGAATTATGTAGGGTCATAAGGGATTGTAATGGATTTTTTGGCAATGTAGGAATGATGAGCATTAAGTAAAAGATACTCAAGCTCTCCCATATCTCCATAGGAACTGAAGCTTATGTGGCAATAGTTTTCTAAATATTGGTTTACCAAAGAAACTAAAACCTTGTTCTTTAACTTTTTCAATAATTTCATTTGGGATACCCTGGTTAATAACCTTGAAGAATCCAAATTCATCTTATGCCTTAACATTGGCCACGGATACATTTGCCCCACGGTCCAAGAAGTTGATGATAGGAATGTTTTCAGAGCCAAGTGGTGTTTGAGAGGACTTCGCCAAATTAAATTTTCAATGAAATACAAGAAAAAATGGGGAAAGAAAGGTAAAATTGTAACGAAGTTATGTTGGTAATGATTCATTTCGTAAGTTAATAAGAGAAAGAATGTTAACAAAGAGGGAGGGAAAAATAAGAAAGTTAATGGTGCAAATTTAGGAGAAGTGGGAGTGTCACACTTATGGTGGAGGAAGACCAAGTGTAAACAGAGAATCTACCATAAGGTGATCTCGCCATTCATAACTCATTCTTGTCCCTACGATGAATTATGAAATAGTTGATACTTGGTTATTGCAATAATATATTTATTGTAGTTTCGTGTTTGCGATTACAATTGATTGCAAAAAAATTAATTTCGAATTATTGCAATTATAACTTCATTGCAATAAAGAATTAGTTTAAAATTTTCGTTGCCATAGATTGCAACAATAATTGGTAACGATTTATTGCAATGATTTTTTATTATAAGTTATTACAACAATTTTTTCTATTGTATTTAAACTTTTATTGAAAGTTTATGATACGTGAGAGTGTCAAATTTATGGTGGAGGAAGACTAAGGATAAATAAAGAATCTACCATAGGGTGATCTCACTATTCTTAACTCATTCTTATTGCGGTAGTATGTAATTGAGGGACAATTTACAAAAAACCCCAATACTTAAATTTTTTGAAATAGAGACGTTGTCTCACCACATCTATTGGGACATGCATCACATGTAGTAATTAGGACCATTCTTTCTCATTTTTTACACCTAGGACAGTTTCCTTCATTTATACAAATTCAATCACTGCCATTATTAGTTTTGTGACCATGGTCGGTCCGTAGCAAATAAAATAATGTGAAATAGATTATATTTTTTACTATTAATGTAACGCGTAACAAAAAATAAAAAGAAGAATTTTTACAAAATATAAATACAGGAGCCAGGGAATTAAACAAATATAGGAGCTAACAAAATTATTCTACGCCATGCAACCATTGCCAACTATCAATGCACACATATTACAATAGGCGCAAAATATATTAATTAAACACTTGAATTATGAAGGGTCATAAGAGATTGTAATGGATTTTTCTGCAATGTAGATGAGCATTAAGTGAAAGATACTCAAGCTCTCCCATATCTCCGTAGGAACCGAAGCATATGTGGCAATAGTTTTGTAAATATTGGTTTACCAAAGAAACTGAAACTTTCTTCTTTAACTTTTTCAATAATTTCTTTTGGGATACCCTAGTTAATAACCTTGATGAATCCAAATTCATCTTATGCCTTAACAATGCCCTTTGATACATTTGCCCCACGGTCCAAGAGGTTGATGATAGGAATGTTTTCAGAGCCAAGTGGGATTCGAGAAGACATCGCCAAATTAAATTTTCAATGAAGTACAAGAAAAAAATGGGAAAAGAAAGGTAAAATAGTAATGAAGTTATGTTGGTAATGATTCATTTAGAAAGTGAATAAGAGAAAGCATGTTAACAAAGAGAGAGTGAAAAGTAAGAAAGTTAATGGTGCAAATTTTTGAGAAGTGGGAGTGTCACATTCATGGTGGAGGAAGACCAATGGTAAACAGAGAATCTATCATAAGGTGATCTCACTATTCATAACTCATTCTTGTCCCTACAATGGATTATGAAATAGATGATACTTGGTTATTGCAATAATATATTTATTGCAGTTTCGTGTTTGCAATTACAATAGATTGCAAAAAAATTTATTTCAAATTATTGCAATGATAACTTCATTGCAATAAACAGTTAGTTTAAAATTTTCGTTGCCATAGATTGCAAAAATAATTGGTATCAATTTATTACAATGATTTTTTTATTTTATGTTATTACAACAATTTTATCTATTGTATTAAAACTTTTATTGAAAGTTTATGAGACGTGAGAGTGTCAAATTTATGGTGGAGGAAGACTAAGGATAAATAGAGAATCTACCATAAGGTGATCCCACGATTCTTAACTCATTCTTATTGCGGTAGTATGTAAATGAGGGACACTTTTCAAAAAACTCCAATACTTAAATTTTATGAAATAGAGAAGTTGTCACACCACATCTATTGGGATGTGCATCACATGTAGGAATTTGGACCACTCTTTCTCATTTTTTACACCTAGGACAGTTTCAATCATTTATACAAATTCACTCACTTCCATTTTTAGTTTTGTGACGATGGTCGGTCCATAGCAAATAAAATTATGTTAACTAGATTATATTTTTTACTTGTAATTTAATGTGTGAAAAAAATAGAAAGAGGAATTTTTACAAAATATGAATACAAAAGCCAAGGAATTAAACAAATATAGAAGCTAACAAAATTATTCTACACCATGCAACCATTGCCAACTTTCAATGCACACTTATTACAATAAGCGCAAAACATATTAATTAAACACTTGAATTGTGAAGGGTCATAAGAGATTGTAATGGATTTTTCTACAATGTAGGAATGATGAGCATTAAGTAAACGCTACTCAATAATTCTATAAATTGTGTTGAGAATGATATTGCTACCAGTGTGTTATCTCTTAAAAGAAAAAGAGATGTTAATCCTACTTATTTGTGGCACTTAAGGCTTGGTCATATCAATATTGACCGAATCAATAGATTGGTAAGGGATGGGCCATTGAATCTTTTGAAGGTAGAGCCTTATCCAATTTGTGAGCCTTGCTTACAAGGGAAAATGACCAAAAATCCCTTTATTGGAAAGGGAGCTAGAGCCACTGATGTATTAGGATTAATACACACTGATGTATTAGGATTAAGTTATTCAACAATTTTTTCTTTTATATTAAAACTTTTATTGAAAGTTTATGAGACGTGAGTGTTATATTTATGGTGGAGGAAGACTAAGGATAAATAGAGAATCTACCATAAAGTGATCTCACTATTCTTAACTCATTCTTATTGACGTAGTATGTAACTAATTTTGAACTATGACTAGCTACGTGTTACTTTTACATAGACTACTTTTACTTCACCACTCATAACCAACCACACATAATAGAGTAGTTAGTAAAGTGTGGAATAAATTTTTGTCCTAAAATTGTTAAATGACTTGTGAACAAAGGAATGTTGGTCAAAATTGTCATTGGAATGTTGGTTAAAAGTGAAACTTTTCAACGTAATTCTACAAGGCCATGTAATTGCAACTTATGGTGCGTGGGTGCTCACTTGATATGAAGTTATGAACTCATGAAATAAAAGAATATAAAAATTTTAACATGCATGTGAGATTGTGAGGTACTCAAACGTGAGAGTGGCAATAGATGTTTTATTTAAATTGTTTCAACAAATGTTTTATTTTTGCAATCTATTTTTGCAATAGATTGTAAAAATAATTGGTATCAATTTATTGCAACAATTTTTTCTATTATATTAAAGCTTCTATTGCAACCAAAAATCATAAGTTATTACAATTTATTATTGTAGATGCAATAATTTAAAAGTTACTATTGCAACAATTTTAATTAACACTTCATGTAATAGATTTTTTTTTTTTTTTTTTTGGTATAATGTGAGTAGGACAGTACTACTTAACTAGGTGTCTTCTCCTTGGTCTTTAGGGCCTTCTATCCATTCCCAAAAAGGGTTAGACCATGAGACTTGGTCCTGTAAACTCATGCTCATCTTCCCTTAGATAGAGTGCTTAGAGTTGTAGTGTCCATTTATGGTAAAGAAGTTTTTTGGCTTTGTTTGAATGACAATAAGCATAAGGGAGAGATATGCAGACCACAGTTTGGTTAAAGAAAGTTGGTAAAACTAAAAAGAATGCAAAACCATAAATTTGATACCAAAACTTAATAAATAAATAAACCCTATTAAAAGCTAAACCTTAAACAATCCTTAAAAAAATAGTAACCCTAAGAGAATCCTAGACACCAAAAATAATGTCCCTAAAAGAACCATAAATCTAAACCCTAAATCCTAGTGTCACAAAAAATAGAAACCCTAAGATGTTGTACACCCTAAAAACTGTAAATAAAAAATAAACACTCCCACCATTCTAATTTGTTGGTCTCTATTTCATTTTGAGATGTCCCAAAATGAAGTCCTTTTACTAAAATTAATAAAATAGATTTCTATCTTACCCTTTACTTTTTCTAGAGTTTAAATTAATGAGGGTAATTCTAGAAATTTATACTTTTTTATACGACAGACAAGATAATAAATGATGATCTCTTAAAAAGTTTGATTTATGAAAATGACAAACAAATTGGGATAGAGTGAGTAAATAAATAAACCCTAAATTCTAAATGTTAGTGCCTAAGAAATATTAAATTTTACAATACCTTAAACCCTAAAAAACCATAAATCCTAAATCCAACCCTAAAACCCAATAAACAGTAAACCCTTTTTAAAAAGTAACCTTTAGAGAACAGTAAATTTGTGGGAAACCTTTTGTCAGGAGTTCGTTGGGTTTGGGCCTTGAAGATTGTTTTGTGGGAACCCTCCAAGAACCCACTAGCTAAAGCAAACGACCACTAAATTTTTGTTGAATTATTGAAAACCTTAATTCAAAGAGTCTCTTACAAGTTCTACTAACATCCAATTATGTTCTTCAATTTTTTATAGAGGACAACAAGAACTTTGAGAAAGATGAGAATAATATAAGTTTAACACATCTTTATATTTTATTGCTGAATCTAAAAAAAGCAGAGCATTCCACCTATGTGGCAAATCAATATATATATATATATATATATATATATATATATATATGTTTTTGTTTTTCTTAATTTCATACAACATTTTATATACAATTCATATCTTGCTTGAGAACTATTAATATTACGAACAATATCTTTTATTTTTTCAACGGACGAAAATAAATTTAATAAACTATCTTGAATAATTATATTTAAAATATGTGCACAACAACATATTCAAAATAATGTACCACGTAAAGGTAAGCTTAATTTTTCTTTTAAAAACATCTCTATCATATCATTATTTGTTGCACTGTCAAGTGTTACTAAAAATATTTTTTCAGTAATTCCCCAATATTGATGTTCCTCACTAATAAGATTTGCAATATTATATCCCGTGTGTGGGGATTCCAAAATTTAAATGATATTATTCTTTTATTTAAATTCCAATTAGGATCAATATAATGAATAGTTAAAGAAAGAAAACCTAATTTATTTCTTGATGTCCAGAGATCAGACATTAAACAAAATCTACACTATGTGCATGCAAAATTCTTTTTAATTTTTCTTTATAAAATTTAAAAATCTTCATAATATCTCTTTTTGCGGTGGATGCGAAAAAATCCTTTATATTGTAAAGTAAGACCATGTTGCACCATTCTTGTAAAATCATGTTTCAACAAATGTAAATGGGTGTTCAGGTCTAACAAGATATTCTACCACTTCATTACATGCATTTGCATCAATGTAAATAAATGAAGTTAAATTTCCCTCCTTATCTTTTCCTAATTGTTGAAAATCTCTAATATCTGCTTGATTTTTTAGCTTACAACTATTTTGCATAATGAGACGTTTTAAATGGTAAGTTCCCACACTTGGGTCACCAACCAGCATGTCACTACATTTACAACATATAGCTTTCGTTCCATCTTGTTTTATCCTCTCTACCCTATCAAAAAATTTCCAAACTTCACTTTTTAATTTTTTATTAGTAAAACTTGGATTTGAGCCCGGTGTGGTATTATTATTAGTTGGTATATTAGGAGAAACTAGAGATGTGGAGGAACCAATTGACTCAAATGATTGTCCTTGCTCATCTAGATCATCTAGTATAATGTGATCATTTCTATGTGTAATTTTGAAAATTTGAAAACTAACAAAAATAATGTATACAAGCAAGTATATAATATAAGTTATGAAAAGATATTACTCAATCAATTGAAATTTGAGACAAATAGCTTCCACTCCAATTAGAAGAAGTTGATTTCCAAGTGCAATTGAATGCTCAATCCTCCAAGTTCCAAGCCTCCAACTTGAAGAATTTGATACTTGTATTTGTATAAATTTAACTATTAACAATATAAGAGATGAGAAATTGAGAATAGTATAAGAGTATAATACTATTATTCTATAAGAGTATAAGTGTATAACTATAAGAGGGAAAAAATAATAAGAGATGAGAAATTGAGAATAGTCAAGGGAGAGTTTGAATTTGAGAGATTTTTTGAGAGTAAAATGAGAGAAATGTGATGGGTATTTACCATCCTAAACTATATCCAATGTTATACTTTACACCCTAAACTTTTTAAATGCACATTTTGCACCCTAAATTATGACTTTTGTTACACTTTGCACCTCTGATATTAAGTTTGGTGTTAACTTGGAAGGAAAAGTATGACACTATGTAAAACGACTTAATTACCCATCTTCTCAATCCATTAAAAACAAATGAAAAATTACATTTTACTACCTTAAATTATATTATTTATTACATTTTGCATCCTAAACTTTGAATTTCCATCCAAGTTAACACCAAACTTAATGTTGGGATGCAAAGTGTAACAAGAGTTATAGGCTAAGCTGCAAAACATGCACTCAAAAAGTTTAGAGTGCAAAGTATAATAAGTGATATAATTTAAAGTGATAAAATGTAATTTTTCCATTTTTTTAAGAGTACTATAAATTTGAACAATATTAGATGGTATCTTAAATTTATCCACCAATATTTGGAAAATATACAAAATATATTAAAGCAATAAATATTGTTACCACAAAATATATTTGCTAGTGTTTCAAGAATTATCATATTGGGGTATCTAAAAAAAATCATATTGGTGAGGGTGTGTGGTGTGGCACAGGTTGTGATGATAAGAATACACATGATGTTGTGTATGCTTAATTTGGTTTAAAGGAAAACATAAAACATATAAAACTTATTGCGATTAATTAATTGAGATTGATGTTATAAGTACTAGTTCCTAACAACTAAGTTCAATATTTAATAACCCCATTGCTATTCCCATTTTCTTTATCTTGTGTGTATGTTTGTTTGTTTCTTAAAAAAAAAATTCAATATTTAATTACTCAAGAAAAAAAGTTCAATATCTAATTTGTTTAGGATTTCCAAACTATTCTTTTATACATTTAGTATAGTATGTCTTGTTGTAATGGAGAGATGGTATACCATCTTTTGGTTCATTTATTGCATGGTTGCTTGTGAAAGGGCATTTATTAGATATCTGGAACATGGTTCCTTTGTGTTCAATGTGGATTATTTGGAGGGTGCATCACATTGCACTTTTGAGGATGTGGAGTTTTTGGATAATCCATTGCTAGCAACTTTCTCTAGTTCTTTATTCAAGTGACTGGGAAACTAGTAAACCTTATATATGGACAACTGACTCCACTTGCAAAATCCAATTGCCAAGTAATTTAGGGAGATCCAAATTGAATCTGAACATAATGCAATTAATTTTTTTTATTAATTTTTTTTTAAATATTTTATGTGAGCAATTGAGTTAATTGGACACCTACAGCTACTAGATCAAGGCCCATGACGCCATAAGACCAAATGTTAGGTGAGCTTGGTAGGGATTGAAAGTTTAACGTTAACCCCTTTCCATTAAAAAAAAAAAAAGAAGTAAAGACCGACCAGCTCATTGGGTGCTATCAAGTTCCACATGTGATGAAGAGGTTAGAAATACTTGAGAGAATACTATAGCATATACCCATTATTTCTTTGCTTTCTCTTTTTTTAAGAATACTGTAGCATACATATACCCATTACACAAAATAATATCACTCATATTTGTAGATGCATCTTGTGCAGTACATGTGATTAATTGAGACAATAACTGTCAGATCAAAACAGTAAATAGCAAGTTTGAATGAGAGGAGTTAATATACACACAAATCAACATTTTTTTTTTTGGGGGGGGGGGGGGGGGGGGAAGAGAGAGAGAGAGAGAACAGCGCAACTAGCATGAAAGTTGGGATACTAAAGTGAAATTTAATTTCCCTTATGCTATTTAACAATGGATTTTTTTTATCTCCTAATCCAAAATCTAATCTCAAGAACAATAGTAATAATGAACAAGACACCAAGAAGGACTCCATAACCAGCAGCCCAACCATGTCCCGTTCCAGTTAAATTAATTCCATAGAAGATATTTACAATTGCGAGGATAATTAAAATTCTCCCAACATTTTGATGGTACCAATTCCAATACTTTCTGAATTTGGATTCCTTGTTCGGCCGAGCTAAAAGGGCCATTACCTGTAAAATGAAACCAATACTAAATAATATGAATACTTGTTTTGCAAGGGAATTATATATTGTATTTATATAGATAAAAGATAGCAAGTTGCTAGATGGTTTTTAAATATGAATTCTTTAATTATAATTATTAATTCATTTTTATGAAAGTCAACTTAAGACATTTGGAAACAGAATTGGACTTACTAATAAGTAATTAATAAATTAAATGTATGCAATTGCACAAAATTATTTTGGCGGGTGAGGGGGGTCACAGGTTCAGGGGATTAGGATTTCTAACTTAAAAAGTAAACAAGTAGTAAGTTCTTTAAATTAATCACTATACCACATGCAATACCTTTTCCGCCTTTTCAATTTATTGTGCACATTGCATAATAGCATGTTTGGCATCAGCTATTGCTTTTAGCTCTTTTGCTTAAGTACAACTTTTTCAAATATATACTTTAATTTACTTTCAGCAAAAGCTAAATAAGTGCTTAAAAATGTGAAATTACCAATATTCATATCCATATTCAAGACAATAACCTATAAAATTGTCAAGTAGTAATAAATTATTTATATAATGCAATTGCTCACTTAATTTTATATCAAAGCTAACATTGAGAAAAAAAAAATGTGCAATATCTTATGCTTTGTTGTAATAAGGTTACCTCCTTCTCTATCATGGGTAACAAATATTAAGTCAATAATAATAATAATAATAAATGTATCACCAAGAGGGTTTTATAAATTATAACTCAACCATCACCTCTTATATATTTTTATTCAAAATTTCATATTACAAAGATAGAATTGTATTATTAGATTAAATTACTTTTGTTTAAGCAAAAACTCATATTATTGATAGAATTTCTAGATACAATATTTTTATTTGTAGAATCATGTCTTATAAAAAGGAGATCATTTTCCTTCTCCCCATGTGTGTATGTGTGTTAAAAATACTTAGTATTCTAAAAAAAAAAAGATCATTAGTTCAAATCTTTTTCCTTTTTCTGTCTTTGAAAGCAAAACTCACTTAAAAATTATATATATATATATATATATATGATAATTTTGGAGTGCATTAGATATGTCCATTGATTGAAAAGGAATATCTAAAGCCCTAAGGGTGTAGTATAAAACTTTAAATTTTGGAAGTATTACAAAAAAAGAGACAAACCTGGAGGCAGCCAAGAAGAAGAATGAAGATCCCAATACTCTTGTGGCTACCAACATTAGCATTGAGATGATTATTTAAGATAAATCCACATATTACACCTATAACTCCAAGTATAAATCCGACTGATTGAAGGGAAATGTGAAGATAAAACCAAATTGGGTCCTTGTGCTTGAAGTAACGAGCAACTATTGTTCCAATTATCATTAGAATACCCCATCCTAGCATAGCCAATATTCCATGGCCCCTTCGCAGTCCTGAATAAGGGCTCTCCGATGCACTTTGACCTGTTGCATGCATCAGAAATTACGTGCATGTTAGTACTTATTACCCTTTTTTTTGTTTTTGTTTTTGTTTTTGTTTTTCATGAATATTTAATTCAGTACTTAACTGCACAAGTGCTGTTCAATTTCCAGTTATACAAATCATCCGTAAGAGCATTTACATCAGTTCCTCCATTTTACACATTCATTTTTACACTAAAAACATACTTTTTCTATTTTACACATCTACTTTTACAAAACACCCACATCAGTTCATCTATTCTATCACATCTTTTAATTAAATAATCAATTTTCTCTAATTTTTTATTATTTCTCTCCTCTCATATACGCGCGCGCCTCTCTCTCTCTACCCATTTCTGATTTCTTGCTCTCTCTATACCCATCTCTCTCCCTCTCTCTACCCATTCTGATTTCTTGCTCTCTCTCCCATCTCTACTCGATCAACACATCTCCGATCAAGACCCGATCTACTCCGACCCACAAGCACCGATCAAATCCGAGACTCCCTAGCTCCGATCCACTCCGATCAAGCACCGATCCACATCTCCGATCCTCTCTGATCACGCTCTGATCCACTCCGATTCACATCTCCCTAGCTCCGATCTACTCCGATCAAGCACCGATCCACTCCGATCCAAATCTCCCTAGCTCTGATCCGCTCCAATCCACTCCGATCAAGCATTGATCCACTCCGATCCACATCTTCCTAGCTTCGATCCGCTCTGATCTACTCTGATCAAGCACCGATCCACTCCGATCTACAAGCTCCAATCCACATCTCCCTAGCTCTGATCCACAAGCTCCAATCCACTCTGTCTCTGTGTGTGTGTGTGTTTTTTTTTTTTTTTTTTTTTTTGAGCAAGTGAGTTTGTTGAGCAGTTACTGAGTTTGTTGAGCAAGGAGAAGAGAGAGAAAAAAAATGAGCGAACAGAAATGATTAAAATAATCAATACACGAGTTATAGTAACCGTGGATATATGCATGGTTACTGTTCATTTACACAGCTGGGTGTATATTTTGTACAATTTTACACGGACTGATGTGGGAGTTTTTTTGTTAAAATGTGTAAAAAGAACTACTTTTTATATTTTACAAGACTATGCATAGAGTAATGTAAATGCTCTAAGTGTCTTTGAAGGTGTTACTTAGAAATAGTCATAACATAACATAAAACATGCAAGTCCATCTAACATTTAGATTAGGCCTACCCATCTTTAATTTATTATTTAATTTATTCATATCCTCTCTGTCTTTTATGGTATGTAGTTGTTGACTTTCATTTGCTTTTCGGTATTTCCCGGGTCCATTACACCAAACTCACAAAATTTTTGTTCAAAAAAAAAAAAAAAAACTCACAGGTCACAATCACAAAAGTTTTTTTTAATTGCTGAATAATCACAAAAGTAGTTTTGCTTTAATAAATCGTATTTATGGAATTTTCTCTTGCAAATACTATTCAAACTTTAAATGGTTGATTATTTACTTTGGTTCCTATGTAGCCAATCAATCTCGAGCATTAAAAACAAACATGAAGAAATTGACTTGAAAAGAAGAAAACATTTCAGGGTTATATACTATGTGATTATCGTTACCTGCTGCATAGTTTATGGAAGTGGAGACCATTGTTCGGTGCTCAGATAATTGGTAGTCGGGTGCTGAGGGAAAAACACCAGTTGGTCCAACTGCGTATAGTAGCTGAGACTCTGGCTGATTGGTTTGCAATTGGAAAGCCATGTATAAAATTGAGTTTTGGGATATGATTGTGGCTGAGTTGCTGACAAGTTGTAAGCTTCCTTGATCAGGCTTCACAAGGTTTGGTGAGCTTCCACTCAAATAATACTGCTTAGCCATTCCAACAGTACCATTTGATGATGATGAGACCCAACCCACCATTGCACTCGACCCCACCATCGCACCATTGGTTGAGAACCCAATGGCTATGTAAGAATTTGTATCTGCTGGGGCTGAAACAACGAAGCTCCATATGCTTGCATTGTTGGTTTGCAAATACTGTACCATTTAGCCATGCGTACATTATTGTTGTTAATACTAGAAATTACTATCCAAAGAAAAAAAAATGGTGATATTGATGCATGAAAGGTGCACTTACTCTTAGTATGAAAACTTGAGAGTCCCAAACGGCTAGACAATGTAGGGAAGTTGTGTCAAAAGGCACAGAATTACTAAGGCTTAGGTTAGAGCTGCAGGAATCTGCTTGTGCATTCACAAGGGATGATGATAATCCATAGATATCTATGGTGATGATGAATATCATGAATAGCAAAGAAGATCTCTCTCTCTCTCTCTCTCTCTCTCTCTCTCTCTCTCTCTCTCTCTCTCTCTCTCTCTCTGTATACATATTTGTGTGTGTGTGTGTGTATATTTGTGTACAATTAAATAGTAGCAAAGTACGTAGTAGGTGATCACATGATTCACATTTATATAAGTATATAACCTAGCTGGAGAAGTTGACAGGACTCATTTTCTTAACTTATAATGATGAATCATTGATCGGGATAGTATACAAATTTATGAATAGGAAAATGAGTAGGTAAGTGCCTAACTAATCATGTTAATAAAATAGAATAAAAAAATCAATTTTTTATGCAGTTTACATGAATAAGGTGGATCCAAAAATAATGGTGACATTTTTCAATGAAATTATTTTGACTCGAGGGATCGAGTTTAACTCAAGGTAGATCTTAATTCAATTGATTGACATTTTCTATATTTTTGTCATAAACATTCATGATTTGAATTATTCTTCCTTCGATGTAACTATCAAATATATATATATATATATATATATATATATTCTCAAATAAGATTGGTGATTTAATATTTATTAGGCATTCACGATTCAAGGATTTGGCATTCGTCTAAACAAAAAGAACTTTAACCAAAGCATGATAAAGATTTTATGCACAGTTAAACGGGCATGATTAAGCACGTTTGGTTTAATAAACCTATCTTACATTCATATCTTGTTCAAGGACGCAATCCTTAAACATTCAACCTAAAAATATAATATTAAGCAATACAAGTTTTAAAACTAAAATAGATTTTAATAGCTCATCATTCGAAAATTTTTCTTGGTAAATTTTTGCATTGTCGATTGCAGTATCAAGAAATTTAATATACCTTTAAAATTTTTTAGATTATTAGATCAAAATTTATAGAGATTAGCATATCTTGTCAATGGACCATGACCCCGCAAAAAGATGTAACCAAAAAAAAAAAAAAAAAAAAAAAAAACAAGAAGGTGAGAGACATTTATACTACCAAAATTATCGAAATATGTATAAACCACAATAATGACTATTATACTTTTATAAAGTTGGACTATTTTCCAAATCTACCACATTCTAAGTCCTCAAAATGACAACAACAACAAAAAAAAAAAAAAAAAAAAAAAAGATTCTATTGAGTACATTTAGTTCAATTTCAATACTTTTGAAAGAATATCCACATATCATTTTTCTTACAATAAGCCATGTACAAAAATTTTTCTTCTTTTGAGTTCTAAAAAAACCTAACAATTTATAGTTTGATGATCACTAAATGAATGTTAAAAGAATCAAGTCAATCAATTGTTACAAAAATATATCCGAAAAGATACATTTATATATTTTTTTCATTCCAAACAACTATACAAATATTTTAATTTTTCTTGGGCTTAAGAACCACATATCATATGACTTGGAGATTTGCTTTTTTTTTTCTTTTCCTATTAACTCTGACTTGGATTCTTTCTCCAAAAAAAAAAAAAAAAACTCTGACTTGGATTAATGATCACCACCAACACCAATACCACTATCCTCATCTCTCTTACTCGTAACCCTACTCCATGCATTAGGATTCCTGGAGGGAAAAAATAAAACAATTCAGCAATTTCATCAAACAATTACTAGTATACATCTAATAAATATTTCCTTTTGAATTGTTTTTATATCAAAACATAACATCACATACTCATCTAAACCAATTCCTATCCGAGTTATATATGTTTCATAAAAGTATTAAAAGAAATTTCTGCTAGTAATTAGTCAACAAAGACTACTTATTCTTTTGGCATAAAACCCAAATTTATGGTGTTCAAAAAAGATGGTTTTAGTGCAGTTTGAATAGTATTTCTAAACACATATTTAAAAAGATATTTTTTAAATAAATAGGAGAAGAAAAAGAAGAAAAGGAATTGTCCATGCTAAAATGTGTGTGTGTATATATATATATATATATATATATATATATATAGAGAGAGAGAGAGAGAGAGAGAGAGAGAGAGAGAGAGAGAGGCCTTATAAAGTAACTAATTTATGGTGTTCTGCATTTTGAATAGTATTTTCAAACACATGTCTAAAATGATTTTTTTATTTAAAAAAAAAAGAAGAAGAAAAGAAGAAAAGGAATTGTCCATGTTATATATATATATATATATATATATATATATAGAGAGAGAGAGAGAGAGAGAGAGAGAGAGAGAGAGAGAGAGAGAGAGAGAGAGAGAGAGAGATTATTAGGTCCACTAAAAGATTGCTAAAGTAGTCCTCTTAACCAATTAATAAAATGCGGCTACTTGACTCATATTTACATAAGTAGCATTGTTTCGTTGGTTGTGAGGACCATTTCAACAATCTTCCCCGTAGACCTAATAATCTCTTCTTATAAGGCAAGTGCATTCTATGCCATGCTTGAGGGATTGCTCATTGGAAGGCTTGAGAGAGAGAGAGAGAGAGAGAGAGAGAGAGAGAATGTTGTTTTTGTTCTTTTTATATTTCATGGAAGGATGAGTAAGAGATGAAGAGGCACATCCACTGTATCTCACATTAGACAGTAAATTTAATTATGAGTATAAAACTAAAGTAACAATAAAAAAAGAAAGCAATTTAGTAGAGAAATATTAAGTAAAATTCGAAAATGCATAAATTAGTTTACAGTAGAAATTGAAGTCATAAATTTTGTTCAAAATGCATTAACTAGTTTAAATAAAAATAAAATAATGTATTTAAGGATATTTGATGTTTGTCTTAATAATAAACCACTGTGACTGGCCATAGAATCTAATTATATAAAGATATGGACAAAATTTAGTTACAAAACTTAATAAAATAAATATTAATACATATTTTGAACATCTAACTGTTGAGGATACCCTACCGACGAAGACGTCGGCTTCTTCTAGTGGGGGTGGTTTGTTAGGAGCTCTACAAGTTGCTAATGATGGCATGAGGAATTGGAGTGCTTGAACAACATCAAGCCAGTTACTTGGCTCAATGTTTTCTCAAGACACCAGTGGCTCCTCATGTCTATCTAGTGAAGCTCTTAACTACTCTTTGAGAGAGACAAGCCTGGTCTCCCCGCTAGATTCAGAATGATGAGCATGATGAGGGGCAACATGTAGAGGCATCTTGCTCCACATGATGCCCCAAGGCCATGGCAGAGGAGGGTCATGGTGGGCAGAGACGAATTTTGATGTTGGGCAACAATAGGTAGTGCTAATCCTATGTGGTGGTGCATGGCATTGGTGGCTTGGTTGATGGTTGCTTTGTGTGTGAGTTTGGTAGCTTTAGTGCAAGGCTGTGTTGAGTTGTTGTGATGATGATAGGCTGTGCAAGGCATTGGGCTAGTTGGTGCTGACAGAATGCATGGACTTATGTGAGTAAGCTAATGGCAGTTACTTAATGTGTTGCTAATGGGCATGCTGTGTGGGCTGTGATGCTGATGAGAAGGGCTTAGACAAGGGGCCAAGCCTTTTAAAACGTGCTGGAGTAAGTGTGTGGGCTGCTGGAGCAAGTGTGTGGGCTGCTGGAGCAAGGGCAGAGGCCTTATAATGTGTTGAGACATGGGCTGACATGTGCAGAGTATGCAGCAGCAGTTACCAGGCAGTTCCTAGTTTTTTGGATGTTCAGACTTGCTATGTAGGGGCTGAAAACTTGGAGAGCAGGCCAAGACAACATCAGTTGAAGGTGTTCTGAGTCAGACCATATGTGGCTGCAAGTCTTGCACATTTATTTGGTAGTAACTGTCGCGACAGTTATTTCTGTATATTCATCCTAGGCTGTTGGGGTTGTCAACAGCAGAGTGTGTAATTTTGGCTTAGAGAATTTCGTGTGTATTCTCTAGGCTTCCTTTGTACTTGATATTGAGTAATAAAGGTTAAGGTTGGTGCCTTGTAAAAACTGTGTGTGTGTGTGTGTGTGTGTGTGTGTGTGCATTCCCTTGATAATTTTGTTCTGAGTGTTCCTGTTGTGTGTGTGTGGTGTGTTGGCCGAGACTGAGTGAGGAACTTAGTGCCCTCACAGGCAAAATATTTTAAAGAAAAATTGACCCTGTGACACACGGGGAAGCATTCTTCCATCAAAAACTAATATCAACCGTTATATGTGTTGCAAGACATAATTAGAATCATAACTGGTTGGAAGAGAGTGGCATCTATATCTATTATACTATTATATATGTGGAAAAGGATTTGCTATTTTGCAGCAACTCTTGCAAAAATGCACACATTTCAATACCTCAAATAGACACCTATCCAAGCTTATATTTAAATGAAAAAAATATTTGTCAAGATTGAATTTTTCACCAAATGACCACTTAACATGTGTACATTTTGCAAGAGTTGCTACAACTTAATTTGCAACAAATCTTTGCTCTTTTTGGAAGGGGGGAATCCCCTCTTTCTCATCTCATTTTGGCTTTGTTTGTTTCATAATTTTTCACTCTTAAATCTTTCTCCAACCGGCTCACTTTTTCAGTTTCTTCTCTTATTCATAGTCTTTCTCATTCTCTGAACTCGGTGAAGGTCAATCTTCTTCCACTTTTGGTCTTGACTCTTGCTTGGGATGCACTAATTTGTCAATCTCCTATCTCTCACGGCTACATCAACACCTATATCGACATTATTTGTCATTGCATTTAGCCATCAACCTTGACAAATTTTATTTTATTTCATAACACCCCTAATTTGTGAGTTTGTTTCTCTACACACACATTCTACTTTGATAGCATAAGGAATGAGAATTTGTGTAAAAAGAAACTATAGCAAGAAGCTTCAATTGCTCATCTATTTTTATTACTAGTCGCTAACCATGCAATGCACAGAAAAATTCAAAAAAAAAATTTCAAGAATTTATTTATTTATTTTTTTATGTATATCATATTATCATCTTCCTCTAGACTGATGAAAGCTACTGAACTTATATCTTTGAAAATCCACAATATCAAACCTCCCACAAGCAGCCAATAACTAAGCGCTCACTCAACAATGAAAATCCAGAGTAAAAGAAACTGATATCAATAGAAAATGGCGAAAAATAGAGAAAAATATGTGTTCAAAACTGACCTGTACTACGTCTACTTCTTAATTGTTATAATATGTTGCCTGATTAGATAGAAGCGTCTTGGTGAATATGGCACTTAAGTGAAGGATATGACGATTGATAAATAACAAATATTATTTCCATTTTATAATAGTGACATCTCAACTCTCCTCTATTGAAATTTTCCTTCATTCAATTGCATCTGAAATCACAAGGATTACAAGATGTAAAAATTCTATAGGATGCGAAATATAATCAAAGCATTAAAACAAACTGTTATTCAAAATTTAAACTTTTGAATTGTTGAGTAATGTGCAGGAAAGACGAGAGACAAACAAAGGATTAAAGATATTAATACAAACCTCGTAAACCAAGGCATATCAATTCTGAATCTGTATATGGAATTTGCTATTACGTTGTCTAATGCTTCTAAATAGGACGCGTTATCAATCTTAATTTCTCTTCCTTCTTATTCTATTTCTTTCTTCTGGTTTAGTGTAAAGAAGAGAGAGTAGAGGCCCCGGCAACAGAGGCAGTGTTAAGGGTTCAAATGAAAGACAATAGGTTATTAAGACTAAGGTTTGGTTAAAGAGTCAGGATGTTTCTTTTTCAAAAACTTAAAAAAAAAAAAAAAAAACTAAAAACCAAAAAAAAAAAAAAACTTAAATAAATAAATAATATTGGTGATGATGTGGGAAATTGTGGAGCTTTTAAAACTTATGTGGCAAAATATTAGAGAGTTAACAAATAGTCAGAAGCATTGGTTTTATAGTGTGTGTGTGTGTGTGTGTTTATATATATATATATATATATATATATATTAGTGTCTTTTCAAAATCTTAAAACCAAAAAAAAAAAAAAAAAACTTAAATAAATAAATAATATTGGTGATGATGTGGAAAATTGTGGAGCTTTTAAAACTCATGTGGCAAAATATTAGAGAGTTAACAAATAGTCAGAAGCATTGGTTTTATAGTGTGTGTGTGTGTGTGTGTTTATATATATATATATATTAGTGTCTTTTCAAAATCTTTTTAAACTTATTTTAAATAATTGGGCTTAATAAATTTTGTCCAGTGCAACTCATACATGATTCCACCATGATTATGTCTTATTGGGTAAAATTTAAAAATGAACTTATTGTGTTAAATTCATTTCATAGTCACATTCTATACATTACAATATGGTGAAAATCATGTATTATTAACTCTTTTTTTTTTTTTTTTGTTGAAAATTTTCATTCCTTTGTCATGTGAAAAAAAGAAATATAAGTTATACCCAGTTGATCCAACCTATCAAAAATATGTTAAGGGCTATAATTTCAAAATCTATCTGTCAACCTATTTCTGGTTCAAATCAAATTTGACATGAACCCGTTTAGATCAAACCTAAACCTGACTAACCCAACTTGTTTGCTAGGTCTACTTAACGCACACTCATTTTGCTTTTCTTTTTTTTTTCTTTTTCTTTTTTTTTACGCTCACATTCTTTTTCTACTAAGATCTTTATATGATTTAAGACATCACACACAATCTCGAAGTAAGTTTTCTATATTAAACAAAACCCTATTGCTACAAGAAAATTAAACCCAAAAAGAATGATTTGATAACAAAAATTAATAAATAAATAAATAAACCCTATTAAAACCTAAAACTTAAAAAAAAAAAAAAATAGTAACCCTAAAAGAACCCTAGACACCGAAAGCAATAAACCCTAAAAGAATCATAAATCTAAACCTAAATTCTAGTGCCTAAGAGTATTAAATCTTACAATACTTTAAACCCTAAAAATCCATAAATCCTATATCATGCCCTAAAACCCAACAAACAATAAACCCTTTAAAAAGAGGGGGGGAAAAAATGTGACCTCTAAAGAACTGTAAATTTGTGGTTGTGAGAAACCTTTTGTTCAAGAGTTCGTTGGGTTTGGGCCTTGAGGAATTTTTTTTTTTTTTTTTCTGGGAGACCGCAAGAACCCACTAGCCCAAAGCTAACGACCCCCCAAATTAATTTTCTAATGCAGTGTGGCAGTGCCCAAGGGAGACAATCAATGAAACTGGGCCCATAGAAGAGAGATTGAGAAAGAAAGGGTATCGAGTAAGAGAAAGCAAAAAGAGGAGAGGATAAAAAAAAAAAGGAAAAAGAAAATGTCCATGAGAAATCCACCTTGTATAGACTATGCTATAGTATAGTTACTTGCCACATGAGTGAAAATGAACAAATATGGATGGAGATTTGAGGGTAGAAATTCAAACTTTTTAGGGGGTGTTTGGTTTGTCTTTTCAAACAATAATTTTCAGTTTTTAAACAATATTACACGTATTTCGATACACTTTTTTACCCACACGTATTTTCACAAATATTTTCAAACAACAATTTTCAGTTTTTAAACAAATGTAATAAATGAGTTGGGCAAATGCTGTTGTATGTTGGGTCTGGGGTTTTGTCAATCCAACCAAATTCATCATAGTCATAAAAAATAACCCAGCCCAATGCCAAAGGGGTGGGCTTAAGAAGTCTGGTTGAGCACAATTCTGTGAGACCTGGACCAAAATAAAGGGGCTTATATTGAACATTTAATTATGTAAGCACATTATTTAAGAAGATATTATAATTTAGACAATTGCACCTTACATTTCAACGTTATCAAAAGAGTACTATTAGAGATAAAAAAAAAATTTTACAAATTTTTGATATAGTGAGAGGTTATTGATAAATGAAAAAGTGATATTAATGATGAGCTTAAATAAAAACCAATAAGAAGTTGGTCATATCAATAGTTTATAAAATTATTGTAAAATAGTCTGTAGTTATAGTATTACTCTTATCAAAACTACTATTCAAAACAGCAAAGAATAAGACCAAATGAGAAAAAGAATATTGTTGTTCAATGATGCATGAGCATAAGAAAAAGGATCCATCAATGGCTAAGACAACTTTTAAAACAACTACAAGCGCAAGTAGACGCATATAACATGGTTAAGAGACATTAGATTTATCAATATTTAACTTCTAAAACCAATTCGTAAAAAGTTAAATCTATAGTTTAGGTCATCCAATGAACTAGAAATTTTGAATGTCACATTTAATATCAATACTCATATATCTCAATTTCAAAATTCATGAGGACGGTATAATTTCTTGGTTTGTTGGATTGCTATTTTTAGGGACTAAATACTATGAAGGGTGGAAGTTTGTTTTAATGATTCAAATTAAAACAAACAAGGAAATTAATAAAAGTAAGTCTATAGCCACAAAAAATTCACTGAATTTTTTACAAACCTTTCTTGCATTTGGGTTATGGTGGAAGTGTGGAACCCAACTGAGAAGGAGCAAGACTTAAGTACAGTTGTTTCTTAGGTTCCATTTTTAAAATTCTACCACGTAGATTTTTTCTCATGGGATAGAAGTATATTTCTTAATTAAATAGCTACATGGCTGAATTTTAAGAAAAAAATTTAAAAAATAACACTTAAAGTATTGTACATAAATTTTGTCTAATTGAAAAGAATACATGAGTGTGAATCACTATTTTACTAACATTGCTCACTAAGAAACTAAAAGTCACCGAGTGGCCAAATTTGGTAGAGCCTTGTTTGGCTGGTTGTTTAATCATTGCAACATGTTGTTGTCAAGTCTTCGTTTGGGGCATAGTCTTTTTTTTAAAGAACCAGAAAGCACCTATGGGCTATTATATGTTGGAAATGATTATGCGTGGGTTTGGAATCTGTTTAAATTACTGAAGTTAAAATTTTTTTGCTAAAGATACGATAGATAAAAGTAAAAGTTAATTAAAATAGTATAGTGAGACTTTTAAATAGTACCAAAAAATGCAATGAAGCTCATAAATAATTACAAAAATAAACTAAATAATAAAATAAGTGGACAAAAATAATTTTTGTCAAACAGAATCACTAGTACTACGTGCACTTCCGCGCAATTTTTGAGGAATCGGTTATAAAAAAAAAAAAAAAAATGACGGGTTGCGTCGCATTGCAAATTGACCAAAAGGGTCAGTAATCACTCCTCCACATCCAAATAGAATAAGCTATAGCCGAATGAAATCAACAAAATAACCCAAAGCTTGAAAGCTAAGTTCCAAGCTGCTATAGGTTAAATCTAAAGTTCCTACCCCACCCCAGCTGTTCCAGTGGCTCACATGAGAATCAGAGTACGTAGCCGTAGGATATGGTGGAAGCTCTTAGGATAAATAACTTTAGCATATAATATTTTGTAACAACAGTGAGAGTTAATGGGGAGAGAACATTATATATTATAAGCCCATTTCATATAAAATTTTGTAGCGTCAAAATTATGGCTATAATTTTTTTGATATATTTTTATTGAAATTCATAGATAAGAAATGTGACATTGTTACTTTTCTTTTTCTGTTTTTGATAATATTGCATTATTACATAATACAAATGGAGGGAGCTAGCAGTAGAATTAGAGTTAAACATCTAGCAGCATGCAACTACACCTTTCATATATATAACCATACCCTTTGCTATTATTAAGAAAATAGTGGAAAAGAAAATAAATAGGGAAAAAAAGAGTACAGTGGAAAATAATAAGTAGGGTGGGACTCTAATAATCTTAAAAGGTTTTTTTTTTTGAGGCACATTTGGGCACAACTTATTTTATTGTCAATTAATGATTAGAGTTTTTTCCTAGTGGCAAAGCCAATAATCTATTTTTTGGGAGTAAATTAAAATAATATTAAAATTTCTTTCTTTATACATACTATATATTATATTATACATATATAGTAGCATAAAAAACTATCAACAGAGTTTAAGATGTAAATCAAATATTTTATCTTAAACAGAATTTTTTTTTTTTTTTTTTTTTTTTTTGCACAGAGTTTTATCTTAAACTATCAACAGAAATTTTATCTTAAACAGAGTTTAAGATGTAAATCAAATAATGAACAAGACACCAAGATGTAAATCAATTTTTTTTTTTTTGCCGGTGGTGGTAAATCCTCTATCCAATAGACTACATCATCAATATTTTTTGCATACTTAGCTAAAGAATGCGCAACCATATTCCCTCCTCTCTTAATACAACTTATTGAAGTCTGCTGCATCCCATTCAGATATACTCAAATATCATCATATATATGTCTAAGCAAAGAGTTATGGCAAGACAAACCCAAGATATCTCTCATCACTGTGTTGTTATCGCCTTCAATTACAAGCTCAAAAATCCAGCTTCCATGGCAAAAACCACTACCTGTCGACACGCCAAAACTTCGACCTCTTCGCTATTTCTCACATAGGGCCCCTTAGCCGACATCCCAGCCATTACTTCCCCCTGTGCATTTCGGATTATTGCTCCAATCCTAGAACGCTGCTGCTACATGAACATAGCTGCATCAAAATTCAGCTTATACATATTCTGAGGTGAAGGATGTCAATGGTATCTGCTTGATGTTGTATTCGAAACAACCAGCTACTCCTACGTCGTTTTGTACTCTTCCATGTAATCTGTCGCGCGTCTGTTCAGCTAGCAAGGATTCTTCATCTGTCTTCCATGCACCATCGAGTTCCTTTGGTTCCATACAATCCAAGTTTGCACCACAAAGAGCTCTATCCCCTCTGCATCAAGTTTGTTTAACAATACCTCAAAAAGCTGCATAAAATCATGAAAGTTAGTGGCACATTTCTGCATCATGATAGAACTACCCGCCCACACATCTTGGGCTGCTGGACATTCCCAAATAGCATGAATCACGGTCTCTGGAGCTCTCTAATAGCAAAGGCATATAAATTCTCTCCAATTATATTTCTTTTGGCCAAGTTTACTCAGGTTGGCAGTATCTCATGACAAGCTCTCCAAGCAAATACCTTCATTTTGTTAGGCACCCTTATTCTCCCCAATTTCTTCCGTAATTGCTGCTGCCCAACACCTGTCGAACTTTCAGCCCATTCCCTCAACACTTTTCCTGCCACATGATACCCGGATCTAACTGTGTAAGCTCCTTCTTTATTATGCAGCCCTACCACAGCATTAGCCACACGCCTATGGCTTAAGGGGATTTTACATATAGCCTTCGCATCCTCTCTATTAAATATTGCCATAAAGACATCTTGCCCCCACCCATGTAAATCCGAATCAATAAGATCCGAAACCCTTCAATCCTCCTCACCCTTATGAACTGGATGCAGCACCCTATTTGATGGATAATTAGGAATCCATTTATCCACCAAAACTTTTATAGATTCACCATTCCCCACACGCCAACAAGAACCGCTTCTCAAAATTGGCATGGCAACCATAATACTTTACCATACATACAAACAATTGGGAGACGTAGCAGCATCTAAGAATTGACATCTCGGAAAGTATCTGGCTTTGAAACATTTGAAGAAGAGAGAATTTTGGTCCTACATTAATCTCCAGCCTTGTTTAGCTAGCATAGCCTAATTAAACAACCTCAAATCCTGAAATCTCATCCCTCCTTCAGCCTTTGGTTGAGTTAGGCTACCCCAATTCTTCCAATGGATCTTTCTTTCATTTCCCACTTGTCCTCACCAAAATTTAGCACACAAAGCATTTAGTTCTATGAAGCACGGGTGCGTTTCGGGACTCGGGTGTGGGTGCGGGTATGGGACTCGGCAATTTTTGAAAAAGGTGAGTGCGGGTGCGGCAGAACTCGGCGATTAAAAAATTATTAAAAATATTTTTATTTATATTTTTAATATATTACTAAGCATATTTTTTCACATTATATAAACATATACCAAATATATTAAAAATATAAATAAATGTATGAATTGAGAGGGGAGTGTATGGTGTGAGAGAGAATGCTTGAGTGAGAGGGCTGAATTTCGGCCTGAATCGGCTGGAATTTCGGCCGGAATCTTCCGTTTCGGCGGTTCGCCGGTATCGCCGATATCGGCCGAAACGGCCCGAGTCGGCGCGATTCAGCCCGGTTCCGGGCGAATCGGCCCGAGTCTCAGCCGCGTCGGGGCGAGTCGGTGCGAAAAAAAAAAAAAAAAAAAAAACATGTGGCGGACGCGGCCCGACGAGGCACCGACGCGCGGGCAGCGGCGTTCGCTACGCGTCGCGCCGCGTCCGACGCGGGTGCGGCGCCTCCGGCGCCACGTCCGTGCATTCCAGATTTAGTTCCTCACACAATTTAACTGGCAACTGGAAAACCCCCATAGTATATTTAGGAATTGCTTGTATAACTGTCTTTATTAATACTTCCTTGCCTACTCTTGATAACATCATGCCCTTCCACCCTGTAATTTTTTCCAAACTCTATTCTTTAGATAGGAAAAAGTTTGATACTTTCCCCTTCCCACCAGAGTAGGCAGCCCCAAATACGATTCAAATCTGTCCACCACCTTCACCCCTAACAATGATACAATCTCTGCTTTTTTTCCCTTCTTGAGTGTTACTACTGAAATAGACATAGGATTTCTCCATATTAGTGCATTGGCTAGAAGCATTAGCATAGGTCAGTAAAACTTCATTAATCAACCCAACCTCTCCACTAGTGGCTCGACAAAAAATTATTAAATCATCAGCAAACATTAGATTTGAAATTCTAGGAGCCCTTCAACATATAGAAGCTCCCCTAATACGACTATCCAACTCTGCTTTCTCCAATAATGAAGTAAATCCTTCTGTACGTAATAAAAACAAATATGGAGAAAAGGGATCCCCTTGCCGGATTCCTCTAGATGTCCAAATATTGTCATATTCTTTTCCATTTATGAGAATGGAAAAGGAGGGAGTGGATACACACCCCATCACCCACTGAATCCATTTGTCTGGAAATCCCAATTTAATCATTATGCCTTGCAGAAAATCCCACTCAACACGGTCATATGTTTTACTAATATCAAGCTTCAGTGCTAATTATCCTGTTTTTCCTTTTTTCCAAGAATGCGTATGAAAGTTCAAATAGTGTGTAAAACACCTATGAACGTTTAGACCCACAAATACAAAATTACCAACACAAATTTATAATCAAACAATATATGTGCAGAAGATGAAATATAAGCTATATCCAAAATGGTAACACACTCTAACCATAATTAATCACAACCACAACAGTAATTAAAAGGTAAAGAGTAAGGGAAGAGAGATGCAAACACAAAGATAACACGGCAATGTGTTATCGAAGAGGAAACCGAAGTACTCGGCAAAAAACCTCTCCACCGCGCTCCAAATGGTCAATAATCTACTAGAGAATAAAGTTGGGATACAAGAATCGCAGAAGACCCTCTAAGCCTAATCTACCCAGTGCACCTAAGCCCTTCAAGTTTCTTACTCTAACAGGGCTATGCCGAACCTTGTCTTCTCTAGCTTACCGAATCCCACAATCGCCCATTGCATCAACCAAAATAGTCCCTTCTGAACTGCTTCCCAAGTACCAAAATGCCTCCTCACTGATATGGGTGTGGTGAGATAAAGATTTGGCTAATGTACCTCTCAAGAATACGTTAATGGAGAGGGTGAGAGTATAGGAATTTGGAGAATTAAAAGATGAAGATTGTGGATGAGTCAATCTTGTTTTTCTCTAGGGTTTCTCTCTCAAAATTCTTTCTAGAAGCTCTCTATATTTTGTGGGTATAAAGGTATTTATAGTAGGGCGTATAAGGAATGCAAAAGGTCAGTTTTCAACAAACAGGGCATTTTGGCGACTTGGGCTCGCGACTAGAATGAGTCGCGAGTTTGAGTCGTGAGCTAACTGCCTGGTCAGACTGGAAGTTTTGTCCTGTAGTGCTCCAGCTGTCGTGACCCTTCAGCTCCCCCTGCATGCTTCACATGTGTGCCATTCTAGCGACTTTCCAGTTGCAAGATCCAGTCGCGAGACTCCCTTGAATTACACACTTTTGAGATTTCTTCACACTCTTTCACACATTACCCTTACATAATTCCCACTTAAATACAGGGTATTTAATTGCTAAATTATAAGCAAATTTAGCACGGAATAAAGCCAACACTTGATTGAATAAATTCAACCTTACAGCATATAATGTAAAACTTCATAAGCCACCAGCATATTGTCAGTAATAAGCCTCCCTGGCACAAAAGCACTATGTGTAGGAGATATCACAAATGGCAGAATCTGTTTCAATATGTTAACCAACACTTTGGAAATAATTTTATAAATTACATTGCACAAGCTAATTGGCCTAAAATCAGACATTCTCTCAGGAGATTTAATTTTAGGTATCAGTAAAATATTAGTATGGTTTATATCAAGCCTCATAACACCAGACTGTAAATAGTCTAACATTGCATTAATTACATTATCACCCACAATATGCCAAAACTTTTGGTAGAAAAGAGCATTCATACCATTAGGTCCAGGCGCCTTTGTTGGTCCCATTTGAAACACCGCTATCTTGATTTCATCAGCAGTAACATCACTGGACAATATCTGTTGCATATCAGGGATCACCTTATGCTCCACTGTGCTAAGACAATCATCAACCTGAGTACAAGTACCTGCATGAAACAAGTTCTCAAAATAATTTATTGCTACTTGAGAAATATCTTCCACCTCCTCCACCTAATCACCATCAAAATTTTTTACACCCTGAATATAATTTCTCCTCCTCTGTTGTGATGCTTTAGAGTGAAAAAATTTTGTATTCTTGTCTCCATGCTTAAGCCAAGAAACTCTAGATCTCTTTGCCCAAAATTTTGTATCCTTGTCTCCATGTTAATTTCATGTTTTCCATGCTATCAATCATATCTTCAGCCATTAGGAGTCGAGTAAAAAATAGTAAAAGCAAGCCCTTAGTATTAAAACTAAGGGAGGGAGGATCTTGCTTTGGTAAAACGAGAGAGAGAGAAGCTCCTACGTGAGAGGAGAGTGCAATATTATCTTAAACGAGAGAGAGAGAGAGAGAGAGAGAGAGAGAGAAGCTCCTAAGAGGTTTATCAAATGGAGCAACAGCTAAATTAAATTCATGATGTAACCAATCATGAATTTAAATTAATAAATTGAAATCATAACATCATTTTGAATGAAATCAAATATAAATAAGAATTAAGAATTTTTTTTACCTTAAACAAATTAAAATCAATTAAAATTTTAATGATAAGGAGGTTAAAAGTTTTTGGGACAAAAATTAATGGAGCAATTAGGAAGAAAGTTATCTATTCTAAGTCTCTGATCATAGCTTGATATGAAAGAGTAGTATTGTGGTGTGAAAGATGTGGGAAGGGGAGGGGATCGGATTAGCCTTTGGTCACATCTTGCATAAAAAACAATAAATTAAGAACTATATTGTCATAGTCTCCTAAACACAATGTAAAAGAATAAATTGGATTTCTTTGACTTTTTTATTGAGTCACGATAGAACCAAGTCACTTTGATATTATATTTATCCGCTAGAAAGTTAAGAATTGGGATAAGATAATATAAGTTGTAGTCTGTGGATTCCAGTTAGCTCAACTGGTATGTAAGGTTGAATTTTATCAACCATTTTGTTGGCTTTATTCCGTGCCAATTTGCTTGTAATTCAGCATATAGAAACCCTGTATTTAGGTGGGAATCATGTAAGGGTAGTGTGTGAGAGAGTGTGAAGAATTGCTCAAGTCTGTGCTGTAGAACAGAGACTCGCGACTGGACCTTGCTGGTGTCTCGCGACTGGCAAGCCACCGGATGTTGCACACGAGAGAAGCGTGCAGAGGAGAACTCGCTACTAGATCTCGCGGGTGGCTCGCGACTGGAAAGCTGCCAGAATTTGAACCGTCGTGCCAGCTGTTGCACTACAGGACAAAAATTTCAGACTGGCCTTTCAGTTTGTTCGCGACTTGAACTCACGACTCAGTCAAGCCGCGAGGCCAAGCCGCCAGCCAATTCTGTTTTGGAAAATCTATCTCTTCACATTCCAAACACCCACTAGTATATATACCCCTTATACCCACGAAATGTAGAGAGCTTCCAGAGAGAATTTTGTGAGAGAAACCCTAGAGAAAAACAAGATTGATTCATCCACAATCTTTACCTTATGACTCTTCAAATTCCTCTACTCTCTTCCTCTCCATTGTAGATCCTTGAGAGGTACTTTAGCCAAATCCTTTTCTCACCATACCCACATCTGTGAGAAGGTTATTTGGTGCTTTGGAAAGCAGTTAGGAAAGAGCCAATTCTTATTGGTTGATGCTATGGACTAGTAGCGGGATCCGAGAAGTTAAGGAAGAAATAGGTTCGACGTAACCTCATTAGAGCAAGAAACTTGGAGGGCTTAGGTACCTGGATAGATTAGGCTTGGAGGGTCTATTGCTGTCTTTGTATCCTAACTACATTCTTTAATAGATCATTTTGACCGCTTAGAGGGCGGCGGAGAGGTTTTACGCCGAGGGCTTCGGTTTCCTCTTCGATAACACGTCTTGTGTTGTCCTTCTGTATGCATCTCTCTTCCCTTTATCTTTGTCATTTAATTTTTGTTATGGATGTGATTTTATTTGACTTAGATGGTTTATTAATTCTGTTTTAGGCTTTAGTTCATTTTCCGCACGTTTATCATTTGTGTTAAAGCTTGAATTGATAATTTGTAAATTAGAGGTTTAAACGTTCATAGTGTTTTATATGCTATTTGAACTTTCAATTGGTATCAGAGCGGGTGCACTTGCTGTGGTTTAATTACCTTTGTGCGATCCCTGACCCCATATTGAGATAGATCGGTCTCAATCTTTGAATGCACCACCATATTTTGATGGTAGCAACTATGCTTTTTGGAAAGTCCGAATGAGGGCATTTTTATGTTCTATTGATGAAAGTGTGTGGGATGCTGTTGATATTGGATGGGTTAGGCCGGAGGCCAAAAAATTCACTTGGGATAAAGTAGCCCTTGCTGCGTCTAATGCTAACAGTAAAGCTTTGAATGCTATTTTCTGTGATGTGTCTCCAGATAAGTTTCATAGGATATCCCATGTCTCGGTGGCTAAGGAGGCGTGGCAAATATTGGAGACCACGTATGAAGGAACCAAGAAGGTGAAAAATACCAAGTTACAGATGCTGACCACTCGCTTTGAGGAGCTCAAGATGAGTGAGGATGAGTCCTTTGACTCTTTCTATAGCAAGCTAAATGAAGCAGTCATCGGCAAGTTCAACTTGGGTGAGAAAACTGAAGACTCAAAGATTGTAAGGAAGATCCTTCGATCATTACCGGAGAGCTTCCGTGCAAAAGTTTCTGCAATTGAGGAGAGCAAAGACCTGGATGATATCAAGGTTCAAGAATTAGTTGGCTCGCTTCAAACTTATGAGCTGTCTTTGCCATCGTAAAGGAGGAGCAAATCTCTTGCTCTCAAGACAATTGATGAAAGGGTGGAAGCTTATGACTCATCTGATGAAGATGTTGTCGATAAAGATGTTGCATACCTTGTGAAAAACTTCCAAAAGTTCTTGAAGTTCAAGAAGAATGGAAAGTTCGCTGAGAAAAGAAAATTTCCAAGTTTAGAAAAGGAGAAAAAGGATTTTAAAAGGAAAGATGGTAAGGAGTCTCAATCCTCTCAAGGAATCACATGTTTCGAGTGTAATGGACATGGACATATTAAGAAAAAATGTCCCAATTACTTGAAAAAGAAGGGTAAGGCTTATGCCACAACTCTTAGTGATTCGGATTCATCCAACTCCGATTCTGAGGAAAGCTGTGACGAAGAAGGGAATTACTCCGCATTTATGACTATTGCTCGTGTTGAATTTTCGGAGGACTTGAATTTGTTTGTATAAGAACTTGGAGAGTACAATGATGAGGAATCATTGGGGATTGTTGAAGAATCAGATGGTAAAGAAAATGAGTGTGCTGAAAGTCTTCAAGAAAACTACAACTTACTTCTTGAAAAGTCTGGAGACTATACACGTGTGGCCAAGGCAGTCGTGAAAAAGATGAAGAAAGTTGAAGAGGACTATAGAAGCCTTTTAGTGCGTCACAAGGAGGCCAAGTGTGAGATAGAGAAGCTAAATGGAGAGTTGTCGGAAGCCTATGCAAAGGTGAGGTTTCTTGAGCTTGAGGTGATTCAAGCAAATGCCAAGATAGAAAGAGTCTCCATAAAGAAATTGGATGATGTAATCTCCCCGCAAAAACACTTCTCGGACAAATCTGGTTTGGGATATACTGGAGAAAGCAGTTTTACTGTCAAAATCTCCAAGGACTTGAAGTTTGTGAAGGCAAAGGAGCCTGTGATGGAAACTCTAGCTGTTGAAAAGGTGAATCCAAAGAATAAGAAGAATGTAGCTGATCAACGGGTGTTCAACAAATCCCGTAGCCACTCAGAGGTCATACTTGAAGTTAGAAGGAAATCACTCTCAAGACCACAAAGAGGTCCAAGAACGAACCATTTCTGCCATCACTGTGAACTTCAAGGCCACATCAGACCAAACTGTCATAAGCTGAGAGCATTAAAGAATGCAAGTGATCAAAGGCCAAGAGGGCCAAGAAATGACAAGAAATTTTGGGCTGTTGAGCAATCAAGAGGTTGAAATGGTGACTCCGGAGTGATGGACGTGATAAAGATGATTGGTGCCTTCACCACTTGTTTGGAAAGCTTCATAAGAAGGTTTGAAAACTCTAACTCTACCCAATCTTATAAGGATATCACCCCAAACGCACGTGACGTGTGGGTGAAAAAGGGTACTCATGCATAAGCATTATAACGTGTCCATGCATTAATTCTTCCTATCTTAAGTGACAATGCTTGGGTGTTTGTTTTTGTGCTTGCTTGATTGTGTTCCTGCTTTAAATGTTTTTACATGATTTGTTTTTGATAAAATTTTTTTGGTCAAAAATTCAAAAACATATAAAATGTATAAAATCTAAAAGGTTTGATCAACGTTGTTGAGTTTTTGTCCTAAACTTGTTTTGCCTTGTACCTTTGTACTAATGGCTTTGTGCATTCATGAGCGTAGCTTGTTTTCATTGCACTCATATCAATATGGGAAAAATCTTGAAATCTATGTGATTACTGTAAATCGATCTTCAAACTTGTCATGAATAATTAGTCAATGATTTTGTTGATCTTGAGACATGCATAGACTTGTGTCTATATATCTTCCCACTCTTTATTTTTGTTTTTGCTTAAAAGAGCTCTTCAAATGTAAATCTCCAAATGAAAAGAGATATTGAGCTGCAAAAGCCTGTCGCACATACTAGTATTTGACTAGAAAAAAGGGAAATCAACTCAAAATAAAATGTATGATGCCCAAAAGCCAAAGACTTATTCATTAAGTTGAAGTATAAAAAATTTCAGCCATCGATCTCCAAAATGAGATGTTTTGTTTCAAAAAGGATCAAATGAAATGTTGTATTTGAAGCCAAATGAAAAGCTTCCATGTGATGTTATCAAGTTCTTGTGGGAGGTCATATATGCATATTTCTATAATTGAGATGGATCATATTATTTAGTACTAATTGTGTATGCCATGGCTGAATTGATCATTGAAGCTTCACATTAGACTAAGGACTATCTCATTGTTGATATCCACACACATCACACATGCTTATGTTCATTGAATGCCTTATTCATTTGTGTGATTGTACTTGTTAAAATGTGTTTCACATGCTCAATTTTTGTTGATCAAGTACAAAAAGATTTTTGAGTATTTTTAGGTGTTTTTGAAAAAGTCATTTTGTTTTAGCAGAAAAATGTCAAAATTTCAAAAATTGTTGTGTCCTCTTTTGGCGACTCATTCGCAGGTCTGTCCAGTCGCATGCCCTAGTCGCGAATTCTATACAGATTGTTTTTGCGTCTCTCTGGCAGGTCAATACCCAAGTCGCAAAAAAGACTTAGAAAATTTTTCAAAAATCTGGATTTTTATGCTTCTCGCGACTTGATGTAGTGACTTTGTCGCGAGTGGAGGTACAATCGCGAGATTTACACAAAAAGTTTCATGGCTCAGCTTGCGATTATCTCACAGTTTGAACCTCCAGTCGTGAAAAATACTTAGACAAGATTTTCAAAATTTCTCTTTGAAGTGTTCTGGCGGCTGGACCTGGCGACTCACACGCAACTTGGTTCAGTCACGAAAATTGCATGTTTTGCGCCTTTAAAGTCAGTTTTTCAAAACTTTTCAGTTTTCCCTCAAATATTTGTGACTATTCATTGTATTAACCGTGTTTTTTCTCAAACTCACCGTGTTCTTCTCAAAGATCTCTTTGTTCTTTGTCATTTCTTCACCAATCTTCAAGAAAAAGATATGGGTTTTCACATTTTCATTACCTATTACAATTTTTTTAGGCCTTTTTCCTTGGATTTTGGGTTGTTTTGATCGGTTGAGTTATTTTGGGTTTCTACTATGGGTTTGAATCATTTTGTTGATTTTGCTTGTTTGGGTTTTGTTGATTTCACATATCTATTGCTTGATATGCCCTCTGTCATGCATGTCTGCCCTCATTGTGTTCTTGTGCCATTTTGACCTTTGTTGTGCATACTCCACTCATAGAGATTTGTCCAGTTGACATGTGCCTGAGTTATTGTGGCTATGTGATGTTTCTGTCTATGTTATGGTGCTTTTGGACATTCACATTTGAGTTTTGACTTGTGACTTTGATCTGTGTCATACCTTTTAACACAATTTACTTGTGTTTCTTCTATTTACTAGGTGCAGGATTGGTTCATACTATAAGTTAACTGTTATATCATTTTTCTAAATACCTAGTTTCTAATCAAGTTGATGTTTGTGTCTTGTGTTTGTTCTTGGAACTCTGCTGTGTGTCTCTTATTTTACAGATGTCACGCCATTCGTCTAAAGGAAAGGAGATAGTGAGTGACGTTCCTACCCTTATTGCTAAGCGAACTCGTCACTTAACCCGGTCATCTCAAGTCCCAAAAAGTAAGAGATTCAGGATACCCATTGATTCACAAACATACTCAGACATCTTTGTCGATGCTCCCATTATTGTGGAACGGATAGTGCATTTTGATACCTTGGGAACCACATTTATCCCTAGGATTTTTGAAGGAAGAGATTGGGCAGCTCTTTTTGGGAACTTTGAGGATCCATATGATGAGTTAGTAAAGGAGTTCTACTCAAATGCTCGATTCATTGGAATTGAACTACAATGCTGGGTAAGGGAAAAAGAATTTGTTATTACTCCAGATTACATTGCACAAGTTCTTCCCATCACCCGACTAGAAAATGTGGACAAGACTCCATATGATGATAGAGTTCCTCAGGTGCAAGACATTCTTCAAGTTCTTGGGTCTAATCATGAAGTTAGAAGCAAGGGATGTCTATAGGCACTGCAAAGTTTTCCCCTGAACTGACTACTCTGAAACTGATCATGTTTTCAAATCTTTACCCATTGACAAATAATGGTTACATAAATCTTAGAAGAGCCAAGTTCTTGTATGATCTTATTACTGATGCTCCAATTGATATTTGTGCCCATATTTTTCAAACAATTGGGAAAACTGCAACTCGATCAGTAGCAAAAGCTTGCCTTCCTTTCAGTAGTCTCCTTATGAAGGTCATGATTCAAGAAGGTATACATCCAATATCAGATGGAAGAATTGTGCCGCGTCCTTGACCGATCTCCATGTTCACTCTTCAAGCAAGCAAGAGTCACTCTTCTATGGCAACAAAGTCTGAACCATTCACTCATGGCAGTCCATTTGGTCAAGCTATTCCTATGCATATAGAGACACCTTCTACTCCCACTCTAGAAATGAGGACGCCACAAACTCAACCTTGTGATCCTGCTGACAGGCTGAGCACTCTCATTGACGGTGTCAATCAGCGTATTTTCGGTCTAGAGAAACTCATCATCCAATACAACAACTCTGTTCACATGCGCTTCACCGGCATCGAGGCACAATTAGATGCTATCCAACAGAAGATTGAGAACAGTCTTTAGCTATTCGTGACAAAAAGGAGGAGAACAATGAAAGGGGGAGTACATTGAAATGGGGAGTGTGCACAGTATAGTAAAAGAAAAGGGAAGCTGTACAGGGATGTTATTTACATATTTAACCTTTGGTTTTATCTGTTGGATATAGTTCTTTACTGTGATACTCTAGTTTTTATATATTAGATGTTATTCAGTTTATGATTTGTACCTATGCTTCTGTAACCTTTTATTTTGTACCTTTGCTTATGTGGCATTTTGGTTATGTTTTGTACCTGGCTTTTGTAAGCACTATGTCTTCTTTCCTTGTGGCTCTCGTACTTTATGTTTAAATGTTATGCTTTTATCTTTAAGTACATCACTCTTGTGCCCTGTGTTGGATTTTTATCCTTAATGCAATTATGTAGTGTTGTTGCATTAGTTGAGTGTTGGACATGCAAATGATACTTTTCATTGAGTTTATTAGATTGTATGTTCGGATGTTCATTCCATATGAGAATGAGCATTGTGATCACTATTTATAGTGATTGTTTGTTTTTGGTCAAGCCATGCTTTATTGTTTTAATCCAGTTTTGCTTGATCGCATTGTGCTTGCTTCATATGCAATACAAGTTTTTCTGCATACAATGAACTTATTGTGTGGTTGCTTTTTAGGAGATACTTGTACTTATGATTCAAGAGCTTCACAAATCCTAGAGTTAGGTATGAGTGAGTTTTGTTCAACTGTTCCCAACTCACGCGTTAAGTCTAGAGTTTGTTGTAGGGTTTTGTCACGAAATAGCCAAAGGGAGAGATTGTAAGGTTGAATTTTATCAACCATTTTGTTGGCTTTATTCCGTGCCAATTTGCTTGTAATTCAGCATATAGAAACCCTATATTTAGGTGGGAATCATGTAAGGGTAGTGTGTGAGAGAGTGTGAAGAATTGCTCAAGTTTGTGCTGCAGAACAAAGACTCACGATTGGACCTCGTTGGTGTCTCGCGACTGGCAAGCCGCCAGATGTTGCACACGAGAGAAACGTGCAGAGGAGAACTCGCTACTAGATCTCGCGGGTGGCTCACGACTGGAAAGCTGCCAAAATTTGAACCGTCGTACCAGCTGTTGCACTACAGGACAAAAATTTCAGACTGGCCTTTCAGTTTGTTTGCGGCTTGAACTTGCGACTCAGTCAAGCCGCGAGGCCAAGCCGCCAGCCAACTTTGTTTTGGAAAATCTGTCTCTTCGCATTCCAAACACCTACTAGTATATATACCCTTTATACTCACGAAATGTAGAGAGCTTCCAGAGAGAATTTTGTGAGAGAAACCCTAGAGAAAAACAAGGTTGATTTATCCACAATCTTTACATTGTGACTCTTCAAATTCCTCTACTCTCTTCCTCTCCATTGTAGATCCTTAAGAGATACTTTAGCCCAATCCTTTTCTCACCATACCCACATCTGTAAGAAGGTTATTTGGTGCTTTGGGAAACAATTAGGAAGGAGCCAATTCTTATTGGTTGATGCTATGGACTAGTAGCGAGATCCGGAAAGCTAAAGAAGAAATAGGTTCGACGTAACCTCGTTGGAGCAAGAAGCTTGGAGGGCTTAGGTACCTGGGTCAATTAGGCTTAGAGGGTCTATTGCTGTCTTTGTATCCCAACTACATTCTTTAATGGATCATTTTGACCGCTTGGAGGGCGGCGGAGAGGTTTTACGCCGAGGACTTCGGTTTCCTCTTCGATAACACGTCTTGTGTTGTCCTTGTGTTTTCATCTCTCTTCCCTTTATCTTTGTCATTTAATTTCTGTTATAGATGTGATTTTATTTGACTTGGATGATTTATCAATTCTGTTTTAGGCTTTAGTTCATTTTCCGCATGTTTATCGTTTGTGTTAAAGCTTGAATTGATCATTTGTAAATTGAGGGTCTAAACGTTCATAGTGTTTTATACGCTATTTGAACTTTCATGGTAAAGTCTCTGATGGTTGTATAAGAGATCTAGGGTTCAATTCTCGCCTACACCAAAAACTGATTGGTGTTTTGGTCTGATGATAAAGAGCTATCATCAAGAGCGGTCGCCATAAGTTGAAACACTCTAAAATATATATATATATATATATATATATATATATATATATATATAAGTTGTGGTCCATATATTATAAAAAGATGCTTAAAAAAATAATTTGGAGAGCCAAAAGGCCCAAAACTTCAAATCGCTTGAAAAGTGAAATTTATATATATATATATATATATATATACATATATAATTAAGTTGTGGTAAAGTGTACCCTAAATGATGTGTGCCTCGACTTTTTGTAATGTGAACTTTTGTGTTTTATATATGTTGATGATTAATTCTTTAATTGTGTTTTGTTATTAAAAAAAAAAGAAAGATTAATTGTGGATAACATTGGATTGCACGGATTACACGTTTATGGGATTATGGGACAAGGCTATTAAATAACTTTGAACCACAAAAATAAAGTGCTGCATTGCACAGACAGCACAGCTCACTAATGATTTTTATTTTTGGCTGAAAACTCATCGTACACGATGGACTCATTTTGAACACATACGATTCCTCGTTCTGTGTGGTCGGTAGGAGTTAGGACTGGGTGAGCTGTCAATTAACAAGTACATGATATATATTTTAATAAATGCGTCCTAAATGTCTAATATCATTTTTTCTCATTTTTCAAAAATTAGTAGAAAATTTATTATATATCCAATACAACTATCATAGCATGGGGTTAGGGTTATAAATGAGTTGAATTTTGTTGAGTAGTGAATGTTTAAGTTCAACTTGACAACAAAAGTAAAATGTTTAAACTTGGTTTGAACTTGATACGAACTTAAAAATAATGTTCATGCTTGAGTTTGTTATAAACTATAAAAGATTGAGCTCGGCTCGGTTTAGTTTGACTTGATTCATTAGTCAAACCAAACTCGAACTCAATATCAAACCCAAATTCAAGTTCAATATCATGCTTTTGATCTTGAGATTCAACATAAGTAAAATATCAAGTCTATATCAAGTTTATTATCTAGCCTATTTGGTTTGGATGAATGATCTTAATTTATAATTAATTTAAAATCTTAGAAGGATATGAGTTTAGTTGTCAAACTCATATCAATTTTATTACCAAACTCATAAATAAGCCTAGGCACGACTTATTTTGTTACTTTTATATTGAACCTTGGTGTTCACGAACTTGTTCATGAACAACATTTTTTACTCGAGCTCGGCTCGTTTATTAAACAAGTCTAAAATTAAAATTTAAACTTGACTTATTTATAAACAAATAAACATAAACGAGTTTTTTATTGAATCAAATTTGAACTGTTTATAAACGATTTGGTTCATTAATGTAATATCACCTCCAAAATCGAATGGATATGAATTTATAAAGCCAACATTAATTATAATTATTTATGAAATGCAACATTTGAAAAAACCAAGCAACCAACGATAGATTTTTACGGTTTACACAGTTCTAAACTGACAAGCAAAAATTATTACATGGAAAAAGTCGATCTGCATTACCATTCAGAGTGAACCAATTCATGAAGAAACTACTGCAACTAATTAATGCACCTGAAGCTCTTAGCTACAGTTAGCTAGGTCTTTTTAGGAGTGGGAGCAACTTAGTTACAAACTCTTCAATGTTTTTATCAGAACTTCCACCTTGGTCAACAGCTTCTTTGGCCAATGTCTTCCATTTGTATGCATTTTTCACAATCTCTTTCCCTCTCTCCCCTTCCATTATTTCCCTTATGCAATTTTCTATTGCTTCTCTCTTGACTATCCCTTTCTCATTGGCCGGAGCTTTAAGTCCCATCTTCCAAACATCCATAATATACTTTGCATTTGTTGGTTGATCTGTCCATTGTGGCACTGCAACCATTGGAACACCCAAGCTAAGAGCTTCCAAAGTAGAGTTCCATCCACAATGTGTCACAAAGCATCCCACTGCCTCATGTGTTAATACCTCGAGCTGGGGACACCAATGAACCACAAGTCCTTTCTCTGAAGTCTCTTCCACAAAGTTTTTGGGGAGCTTTGCCTCTTCAGATGCTCTTACCACCCACAAGAAGTAGCTGTTGCTCATTCTCAAACCCCAAGCTAGTTCTTGCATTTGCTCAGCATTAAGAGCGGCCAAACTCCCGAAAGATACATAAACAACAGATCCTTTTGGATGATCATTTAGCCATTTCATGCAAGCATCGCTGTTTGGTTCGAAGATACAGAAACCATAGTCTTTGTCATCTTCAATCCGCTTGTCTAAGTACATAGATGGTATGGTTGGTCCTACAGTTCTCCATGGCCATATCTCTGTCATCCAATCCACTACCTACAAACAGTTTTATCATACCAATTATGCATAAAATTTTTGTGTAATTCAAATAAAAAAATCAATCAAAAAAGAAAAGGAAACAGGAAAGTAACAGTATACAGCCTCAGTTTATTGGCTTAATTACCTCTGGCTCCAGCTCATATAACGTGTTGCAAAGGACCCAATCAGCTTTATCAACATTGGAAAATTGGCTCACAAGCATATCAAAGAAAGCTGGATAGGTGTTTAAATCATAAATTAAAGATGGCATGTCCTGAGGTAGAAGTGGTGGCAACCCTGGAAGCAAAATTTCTGGCTCTGAAAGAGGGAGTTTGAGCAACCCCTTATGGACATGGTAGTATATATTATCAACAGCACAAGATTGAGTGAAAAAAACAGCACCAACTAAGCCAAACTTTTTGGCTACGTCGAGAGCCCAAGGCAAGAAAGCATCATAAACAATACAATCGACAGGGTTGCCTGAACTAGAACTAGAAAGCTTCTCAAGGAGCTCAGCCAGAGTTTGTGACCCCACTTGCCAAAATCGCTCCAAATAGGCCTGGATGCTCTCTGCATGAGCAATCCCACCTTCATCAAAGCCATCAGAGATGGCCTCTAGTTCAATGGAGCTGGCTTCTTTGTGAATGGTTTTGGACATGGAGCGTGTGGTAACTAGAGTAACTTTGACTCCTTTGTGTTCCAAACGCTTCGAGAACTCGAGCATAGGATTAAGGTGGCCTTGGCCTGGATAGGATAACACCAAACAATGAGCTTTGTAGGCATTATTCGTTTCCTTCTCCATTTCTGCTAGCTAACACAGGTTATAACTTTGAGCTGTGTTTTAAGTTGTGTTGAGAGAGTGATTTTATTTTATTTTATTTTATTTTTTTGATGATCTGTTGAGAGAGTGATAAATATGAACGTGAAGTGCACAATTTGTATACGGCATTCTGTTGTGGTGGGCTGTCGCTTTTCTTTTATGAAAATATATATTCTCAGTCAAAAGGGACTGAGGGGTTGTTATCAAGGTAGTCCCAGAATTTTTCGAAAAAAAGATAGCAATAGTACGTACATTTAAGTTTTATTTAGATAGATTATTTTTTATCAGTTTATTTTACTATTTAATTAATTTTTTTAATTATTTATGAGTTTTATTATATTTTTTGATATTATTTATGGTCTCATTATATTATTTTAGTGAATTTTTATCTATATCTGCAATACTTTTAGTAAAAAAATTTCAGTTTCAACAAAATAAACGATTCAGCTAAACAAACCCTTAGCGAATATATTGAGCTTAAAATAATTATTTTTGGTCCCCTCCTCTCAAGAAGTTACAAGCTGGCTCTAAAAATGATAAAAAGGTGAGTTTGGTTTTTTTTTTTTTTTTTAATTATATATATATATATATATATTTGTAAAAGTGGCGGATTTAAATATTGTGGAATGAAATTTGGCTTTTTAAAAAGAGTAAACATTCGGTCAGGCTGTGGTGTAAAACTAGTGTTTTACGCCAGCCAATAAGAAGCTGCCACATCATCTCCTTTAATATTTTAATATTTTTTCTCTCTCATTCTGTTAGGTTCTAAAGATTAGGAACTAATGTATTTAGAACTTCAATTTGTATGTTGGCAAACCATGATCAAAACAATGTTGAGTCGTGTGTTAGACTTGCTCAAAGTATGGGTTTAATTGTAAAGTTGGAATCGAGTTTTTATGCAGAAGTACTGTTCACTTTCTGTATGACTCGATCGATCGAAAATTAGACTCGATCGATCGAAAATCGTGCAGAACGTTTTTCTGCAGAAAATTCCAACTCAGCCCAAGCCCGTTTTAATGTATAGGGTTTTATGTTTTGCCCTAAGTATAAAAGGGAAAACCCTAGCCACGTTTTTAGTGTTCTGTTTTGCTGTGTTTGTGAATCTTTCTTTGAGATCTAGAGGTGTTTACCTTCACATACACTTAGGGTTTACATACTTGAGATTTATGTCAAGAGTTGTGTAGATCGTTACAGTTGCAGAATCAAGAGAACACAAAGATATACAAGCAGGTGCGCTTGTGGATTTGTTGAAGAATTCCGGAAAGAAGGAGTCCGTGGATCTCGGAGCTATCATGGGGTCATGGTAGTAAGTTTCCTACACTCGGGTAGCAATATGATGTTAGTGGTCTAAGTCTATTGTGTAAACTTCGATTCTTTCATAGTGGATTCAGTTTACCTTGAGGATAGCTAGGTTAAATCCTCCCCAGGTTTTTACCGGTGTGGTTTCCTGGGTCATCAGATCTTTGTGTTGTTTATTTTTCCGCTGCTTTGTTATTTTTGCTTAACTGTGTTAACCTAGTTTTAATTAAATTACCTAAGTTAATAACTTGGCTAATTCTCTAGGTTAATCTGTTGGGTTTAAGGGGTCTAAACGAACTAACAAGTGGTATCAGAGCGGGTAGCTTTTTTGTTTGATCCTTTGATCTTTGAGCTGATCCTTGACCCCTGTTGTCATGGAACACGGACACTCTCTTGTTGTTCCACCTCACTTTGATGGAAACAACTATGCATATTGGAAAGTAAGGATGAAAGCCTTCCTGAAATCCATAGATGAGAGAGTTTGGAATTCCGTTGAATACGGATGGGAGAAGCCCACTACTCCTGTGAGTGAGTGGCAAACTTCTCAGAAGGAGGCAGCCGCTTTTAATAGCAAAGCAATGAATGCTATTTTTAATGCTGTTTCCATGGAGGAATTTAAGAGAATCTCTAATGTTGAGGTTGCTCATACTGCTTGGAAAATCCTCCAGACTGTGCATGAAGGCACGAAGGCAGTTAAAATTAATAAGTTGCAGCAATTAACTTCAAGATTTGAAAGCATAAGAATGAATGATGATGAATCTTTTTATGAATTCTATGCTAAATTGAATGATATTGTTAATTCTGCTTATAATTTGGGTGAAATCTATGATCAACCTAAAATTGTTAGGAAGATTCTTAGATCTTTGACTGAAGATTTTAGACCCAAAGTGACTGTCATCATTGAGAGTAAGGATGTGGACTCCATCCCTGTGGATAAGCTTGTAGGATCTCTTCAGTCCTATGAGTTAGACCTCCCCAAGACTAACAAATCCAAATCAATGGCTCTAAAGTCTGTTGATGATGTTGATAATGGTGGATTTGATGATGATCTCTCTACTACAGAGATTGCCTATCTTGCCAAGAACTTTAGAAACTTTCTGAGAAATAGTAACAGAAGGGCAAGAGGCAAGAACACTGTTGAACCTCAAAATTTTAGGAAGAATGAACCCACTAAGGTTAATAACTTTGAGAAACCTAAGGAGAAAGTAGGTCAATCTTCTAATAATTCTTTGGGACAACAATGTTATGGTTGTCAAGGGTATGGTCATTTAAAGTCTGAATGTCCTACTTATTTGAGGTCTAAGGGTAAAGCTATGGCTGTAACCCTTAGTGATGACGAAGTTTCCGACAATGAATCCGCTAGTGATGAGGATGGAAACTTCATTGCTTTCACTGCTACCACTGTAGTCAATGAAAGCATATCTGTTGAAGAGAACCCTTCTGATGGGGAACTCTCTGAGGATGCAGATTTACAGGAAGCCTACAATAAACTTTGCAAAGTTGCTGCAAAGGATGCCATGAATGTTGAGTTAGGCTTGAAGAAAATTGCATCTCTTGAACTTGAAAAGAAAAATTTACTTGTTAAATTGTTTGATGCAAATGAGCTTTTGAATAATGTGAAAACTGAAAACATGCTCTTACTTGATAAAGTTAAATGTTTGGAACTTGATTTATCTGTTGCTAAAGAACAAACTAATAGGTCTGCAAGCTCCAAACTTGATCACATGTTGAGTATTCAAAAGTCTCCTTCTGATAAAACTGGTTTAGGTTATGAGGAAAGTATTTCTGTGCTTAAACCTTCTTCCACTAAATTTGTTCCTTCTTCTGAACCTCCTAAGAGTGAGATTGTTAAACCCTCGGTGAGTGAACCTGTCAAACCTGTTAATGTTCCTCCACCTAGAAAGATTAGGGTTGATCTTCATGCTTCTCATTCTAGAGCGTCTACTTCTACTAAGGGCAAATTGCATGATAAGCCTGCATGGGTTTGTCATTTTTGTGGAAAACCTGGACACATACGTCCAAATTGTTTTAAGTTGCAAGCTGCGAAGCGAGCAAATAAAACTAAAGTACCTGTGCCTCAAGCACATGATCCTATGGTACTTATTGGTGAATTGGTAAAGGCGTTAAACCTTTATTCTAATCCTGGAGTTGCTCAGAATTCTGATGTGAATCATAACTCCAATGCAAGAGTTGCATCTAAGAAGTCTTGGATGCAAAAGGCTCAATCTAATTGAGTCTATCTGACATGGTCCTTGTGCTTCATTGCTCAATCTTTTGTGACCTTTGTTTCTAGGATTTGCATTGCATTACATTCATGCATTTCATTCTAGGATGTTTGTTTCTTTGTTTAATAAAAATAAAATAAAAAAAATTTTTTTTTGCAAATTGTGTTTTGCTATTTTTCCTTGAATTTGTAGACAAGGTTGGTCAATCAAAATAACATATCTTATGTATGTACCTTGTTTAGCTTTGATGCACTTATTTTTATTGCACTTTACTAGCTAAAGTCTTGTTGGGCATGTTGTGTGGGAAGATGCTATATTTGTTGATCACATGATCTTGATCTTGAAGTCTTATGTCTTTGATTGTTGGACTTGAACTTATTGAGAAAGGCATAAATAACCATCTCACCACTGTTTATTAGCCAATCATGAACACCTTAGTGCATATCATAAGATTCTGTGCTCAAGAAAGTGTAGCACATGCACAAAAAGAACATAAGGTGTAGCCTCTAATTAAAATTGGTGTGTACATTATTGGGCTATAATAATATCACAAATTCTAAATAAAATTGGCGTGTACATTATCCCGGCTATTATTAAGTTTCTAATCAATAAATTTGAATAATGAGGCAAATCAAGAAACTTACATGATTGCAAGCTCTTATTCTAGGAGATGTGAGAGTTATAGGATGTAACTCTTTAAGGGATAGTCTCTTTCAAATTCATGTGATGGATTTTGTAGAAATTGTGATTGATCTCTATGTGTATATCACCTCACATGTTTCTCAAACTTATGCTAGTTGCACACACTACACAAGTTATTCTTTGCTAGAATTGCGTACATGATAATGTGTGTGTTTTTGGCCTGACCAACCATGTTTGAGAATTTTGGGAATTATGATGCAAAACATGTTTGCTTGTTTGTTGTTTGTTTTTGGGTATATTGAGGAAAAATTATGCTTTGGAAAATCTGGAATGAATACATGTGTTTTTGGAAAACATCTCATCTCATACTCATGCATTTGATTTTTCAAATCTGTTGCTTTGAGGAGTTTTTGGTCTAAAACGTTTGGTTTTTCAAAAATATGTTTTTTCCAGAATTTCGATCGATCGAAACTGACTTTCGACCGATCGAAAATGTTTTAAATTACTCACAAATCTCTCTGGTTGGTTCGATCGATCCAAGCTGTTTTTGGATCAGTCGAATAAGTTTTCGACCGATCGAATGTAATATTCGATCGATCGAAAATCGGTCCGGCTGTTTTTTAAAAGAAGTTTTTCAAGTGACTTTTCACTGTTTCAAAACTTTTCAAATTTTCTTTTGTTTCCTACCAACCGGTCAAAGAGTTTTTGGTGATTTTTGTCGTTTTCCTCCGAATCTTTTGCAAAATCTCTCTCTCCCAAGTGTGGTAAGTCTCTTATACCCTTCCTTTTGCATTTATTTTCTATTTTCATGCATTTTTTCATGCATATTTGGGTAATTTTGGCATTTAGGAATTTTCTATTTTTGGGGTTGTTTTTGAATGATTCTTTCTCAAAATCTTTATGGGTTTTTGTGGGGACACCTTGTCTAAACACATCATGTGGTTTAATTGGATTATTTTGGTGGTTTGAAGGAAATTTGAATTTCTAGGGCTTGAAATTGAGTAAATTTGGGGTTTTTGTTCAATTGGATTGAAATTGATGAAATTGGCTTGTTGGATTGATTAATTTGATCATTATATTGAGTTAATTGAATATTGTGTTGATCAATTTATCAATTTGCTGTGTTTTGAAATTAGGGTTTTTCAAATTGGGGATTTTTGATGAATATCGAATGCTCAAGCCATTTTTGTTAATTTGGATCAAAAGTGAACATGTCACTGCATTAGTACATGCATCATGTTATGTTCATGCTCATGCATCATATAGAATTTTTATATTCTATTTTTTTTGTGCTAACTTGCAGTCTGCCCTTGGTTTTGGTTTTTGCTCTTTTCTTTTTGTGTCTGTCTTTTCCTTAGCACTATGCCTCGGAAAACTAGAGCCCATAGGACTTCTGATCCTTCTCCTTCTTTTGACACTGAGAGGTTCCCTAGTGAGTCAAACCAAGTCACTTATGAGACTTTGAACCTTAGGCGTCAGATTTGGGCTGAGCGTAGGGTTATCTTAGATGAGCTAGATCCTGAGGTGCGTCGTAATTTTGTGCGTCGGGGTTGGTTACCTTTGCTCGAGTATGAGCATTCTCCTCCTCCTGCCACCTTGATTAGAGAATTCTATTCGAATCTCTCTATTCATGTCTATGATAACGACACTTTGGTTAAGGTGTGGTTACGTGGTGTGGAGTATCGCATTACCCCTTCAGTGGTGTCTGATGCTCTTGGGGTACCCATTGTGGACCATCCCGTTTTTCCTTACGAGGAGTCGCCTCCCCTTGATGACGTCTTGTCATACATCACTGGGTCTTCTATCCAGTGGGGTTCTGATCCTCGGATCACTTCTGCTGAGCTGTCTGAGCTGCACTATCTTTTCTTTAGGATAGCATGTCATTCATTGTGGCCTATTTCGCATGTCCACACCATTCCTCTTGAGAGGTGTGTCTTTTTGTATGCTTTGGTCACTAATGCTCCTATCAGTTTTCCACATCTGTTCCTTCGTTCTTTGAACGAGGTTCATCGGTCTAGTTCTACGGCTCATGCTTTGTTTTTTCCTGTTTTTATTCATAGGATTCTCCTTTTTCTTGGTTTTGGTGAGTATCCTGCTTCTGAACCTGTTCATGTTGTCGCTCCTATCGGTGCTACCTTTTTGAGGCAAAGGGCTGCTCAACTTCGAGCTAGCTCTAAGCGTGCTAGGGTAGAGCCTTCCGATGTCACTCCACCCCCTTCTTTTTCTACAGATACTCATGCAGCTGGGACTTCTTCTGATCCTGCTGTTGCTGCTGATGCTGCTGATGTTCCTCCACCGTTTGATGAGGTTTCTGACCTTCGTTGGACGCTTGACACTGTCGTGACCGTTCAGGCGGCTCATGGTCAGCTTTTGGTGGACATCCTTGATGAGCTACGTGCGTTGCGAGCGGATTTGGCGAGTTCTCGTCAATCTCCTCCTCCACCTTTTGATGATGAGTGAGTGCCCTTTGGCAATTCGTCACAAAAAGGGGGAGTACATAGTTCATTGTATCTAGGAGATTTTTTTTTGTGGAGATTTACATTTTAGGGGGAGTTTTTGTTTACTTGGTAGTGATACTGCGGAGCTTGTGGAGTTATTAGATTGTATCTAGGTGCTTCACTTTGTATTTACATTTTTAGCTCTTGTTTAGGAGATTTATTTTGTTGAGATACATTTGTGTGTATATGTTTCTTATTTCACTATGCTACTACTCTGCTTATTGATTTATATTGATGATGTTATTCATGATATATGTCTTTATTTTTTGTCATGTGAAATTAAGAATTTTTTTTATTTATGTATTTCCTGTTTTTTTCCACACATGCGTTTATGTGTTTGTTAAGTGTTACAGGAATATACAGGTTGCTTTCAGTCGAGCTGCTGTCTACTTTGCAACTGTTAGATAGTAGTTTAGGTTGAATTGTTGAGTGGCTATTTTATTGTAATGGGCTATTTCAATTTGTAACTTTGAGCTTTTTGTTAAGTCTGTGTTTTGTCACGGATTGCCAAAGGGGGAGTTTGTTAGGTTCTAAAGATTAGGAACTAATGTATTTAGAACTTCAATTTGTATGTTGGCAAACCATGATCAAAACAATGTTGAGTCGTGTGTTAGACTTGCTCAAAGTATGGGTTTAATTGTAAAGTTGGAATTGAGTTTTTATGCAGAAGTACTGTTCACTTTCTGTATGACTCGATCGATCGAAAATTAGACTCGATCGATCGAAAATCGTGCAGAACGTTTTTCTGCAGAAAATTCCAACTCAGCCCAAGCCCGTTTTAATGTATAGGGTTTTATGTTTTGCCCTAAGTATAAAAGGGAAAACCCTAGCCACGTTTTTAGTGTTCTGTTTTGCTGTGTTTGTGAATCTTTCTTTGAGATCTAGAGGTGTTTACCTTCACATACACTTAGGGTTTACATACTTGAGATTTATGTCAAGAGTTGTGTAGATCGTTACAGTTGCAGAATCAAGAGAACACAAAGATATACAAGCAGGTGCGCTTGTGGATTTGTTGAAGAATTCCGGAAAGAAGGAGTCCGTGGATCTCGGAGCTATCATGGGGTCATGGTAGTAAGTTTCCTACACTCGGGTAGCAATATGATGTTAGTGGTCTAAGTCTATTGTGTAAACTTCGATTCTTTCATAGTGGATTCAGTTTACCTTGAGGATAGCTAGGTTAAATCCTCCCCAGGTTTTTACCGGTGTGGTTTCCTGGGTCATCAGATCTTTGTGTTGTTTATTTTTCCGCTGCTTTGTTATTTTTGCTTAACTGTGTTAACCTAGTTTTAATTAAATTACCTAAGTTAATAACTTGGCTAATTCTCTAGGTTAATCTGTTGGGTTTAAGGGGTCTAAACGAACTAACACATTCTATTCACTCCCTCACTCTTTCTGAACATCTCTCTGTCCCTCACTCTCTCTGAACTCTCTCAAAGTCCTTCACTCTCTCTAAACACTCTCTGTGTTTCTCAGTCTCTAACTCAAGTCTGTAACTCTCTCTCTCTCTGTTTCTCAGTCTCTAAGGGAGTGTTTAACTCACTTTAATCCCTCTCCAAAGAGTCCAAACAGAGACCGAATTGAGAAAAAAGACTCACAGCCCTCAGACCGAAGCTTGCCCGAACCTCCACCACACTACACACCAAGTTCGCCGGAGCTGTGCGTGGAGCTTGGAAACATACCGGAACAGAAACCGAATTAAGAAGACCCACAGCCTTCAGACAACAGTTTCCTCCCTCTTCCACTTTTGCTTGCCCAAACCTCCACCTCAGACTCTCACCTCTCTCACAGACCCAAGACAACCCACACAACCACCATCATCCAACCACCAAACCACCATCATCAAGCCACACAACAACCTAGCCACCATCCCATTCAACCAAGCTACCATTAATGAAATTCACATACCCATTCAAAAATCCAAATATCCAATCACCATCATCAAGCCACACCAAAAATCTAAAAATCCAAAACAAAAACAAACCACACTCATTCTTTCTATAACCCCAAAAAAACCACAACCATGTCTCCCACTCACTCTCTCCCCCTCCTTCTCCTCATTTCCCTTTTTTTCATCTCAACCTCGACCAACTCCTCCAACTTAGACCGAGTTGTAGAGCTCCAATCCCGATCCAAAACCGACATAATCCACCTCAACGACCACTCTGTCTCTCGCTACCTCACCTCCACAAAAACCCCAAGACCCTACTACCTCCTCATCTTCTTTGACCCCACTAAGCTCCACAACAAGTCAGACTGAGAAGCTTGAGTTAGAGAGTGAGGGACTTTGAGAGAGTTAAGAGAGAGTGAGGAACAGAGAGATCTTTAGAAAGAGTGAGAGAGTGAATAGAATATGAGAGAAAAAAAATATTAAAGGAGATGACATGGTAGCCTCCTATTAGCTGGCGTAAAACACTGGTTTTACACCACAGTCTGACTGAATGTTTACTCTTTAAAAAAAAAAAAAGCAAAGCATTTGGTAAAGTTGTCAAAAAGTAGTTTTTGAAAATGTTGAGTGTTTGGTTAATACTTATTGTAAGAGTCCAAAAATGCTAGGCCCAGTTAGAATAGTAGAATTAGATTTTACAAGCCTAGTGCAATTAATTTGTAAGAGTATGAGCTTGCAATGTCAACTTTAATGCTTTATTATGATCCAATTGTAAGCTCAATAGAGTTAGGGCTTAGAGAATAGTAAAAGAAGTACGACATATGGAAATAACACATCCTCGAGTGTGGCAGATGAGGCAATGTTCATAAAAATGTTCAAGTTCTTAATACAAGATGATGTTCTTTAGTTTCTGTTCCTTATCTAGATGATTCGTTGCTTTCCTTGGAGGGATTTCTTTCCTTTAAATAGCCCTTTGGACTTCATCTTAGCCCTCCACTTATATAGCTAGGGGCCTTCCTTTGGATGCTTATCCCATTAGAGCTGTGCTAGAGGTGGTAAACTGTGCTGCAAGCTGTGAGACCACTGTGTTTCTTGGTACTACAAGTTTAAACACTATACGGGAGATGAAATGTGACTACACAGGATTCTAGATAATGGTGTACACTAGACTAAGTGTAATGTTAACCTCCCAAAGGAGCTATATCATTATTTACTTAGAGGCAAAAGTTAATACGGCATATTATTAGTGCTTGATAAGAATTATCATGAGAGTGCTAATAATGAGAATAGTTCTCAATTAATCATGATATTTATAATATACTTGCTACCAAGGAATTATAGACATGGATTGGGTTGTCATTGCATATTTTGTGTTATGGTTTTATTAAGGTTTCAGGGGTCACTCCTTCATTAGTGTGGTCATCTGAGTTGGTATAGTGCATTAAATGTGGAGGTGATGGCTACTTTATCTAGATATTTCCTTTCTTCTTTGCTCACTCATTTCTTCCACCTTCCTCGGTTTCTTGTCCTCTAGTACCATCGACTTGCATGGGAATCCTCGAGGTACGCTTGCTTCTCAAGCTCCTCGGGGGGTTGGCCTCATCACCTTTTCTTCCTCGAGCTTTGACCCATAGGTTGGGCCAGGATTAATGTGCATATGACCCTTTTTTCCTCCTCGGGTTGGGCCCACAGTTTCTATTCTGTACTCGACCTCACCTCTCTTACACTCATAAAAGTGGCGATTTGAGTTGTAAATTACCAAAAATGATAAGAAATATATATATATATATATACACACACAAAGTTTAGAGAAAATCCAATTAGATTACAATTGGATTCTCAATTTTGCGCCACATTTTTCTTCTAATTTAAAATTTTTGTTCTAAGTGAATTATTTAGTGTAAAAATTAAAGACTTCAAATCCAATTATGTTAGGTTCTAAGGAATTAGAAACTAATGTATTAGAACTTCAATTTGTAATGTTGGTAAACCATGATCAAAACAATCTTTAGGCTTTGTTAGACTTGCTCAAAGTATGGCTCTTTATGTAAAGTTGGAATCGAGTTAACTGCAGAATTTACTGTGCACTTCTGCCTGACTCGATCGATCGAGAATTAGACTCGACCGATCGAAAGTCATGCAGAATGTTTTTCTGCAGAATTTTTCCAACTCAGCCCTAGCCCATTTAATGTATAGGGTTTTATGTTTTGCCCTAAGTATATAAGGAAAAACCCTAGCCACGTTTTTAGAATTCTGAATGTTGTGTTTGTTAATCTAATTATTAGATCTAGAGGTGTTTACCTTCACATACACTTAGGGTTTCCAAACTCAAGATTCATGTCAAGAGATTGGTAAATCATACAGTTGCAGAACAACAAAAGAGCTTCAAGTTATACAAGCAGGTGTTGCTCGTGCTTTGCTGAAGAATTCAAAGAAAGAAGGAATCCGTGGTCTCGGAGCTGTCACGTGGTCATGGTAGTAAGTTTCCTACAGGCAAGTAGCAATAGGATGTCAATGGTCTAAGTCTTTATTGTGTAAACTTCGATTCTTTCATAGTGAATTCGTTTTACCTTGAGGATAGCTAGGTTAAATCCTCCCCAGGTTTTTTACCGGTTTGGTTTTCCTGGGTCATCATATCATGTGTTCTTTATTATTCCGCACTTTTGCATGATTTGATATATTTTTGTTAACCTAGTATTTGTTTAATTTACCTAAGTTAATCACTTGGCTAATTATCTAGGTTAATTTGTTTGGGTTTAAGGGGTCTAAACAAACTTTCAAATTAGATTCTAAATTGAATTTCAATTTGAGTCCAATTTTGCGCTACGTGTCCATCAAATTTTTTAATTGTTGTAGCAAGTGAATTATTGGGTACAAAAACCGAAGAGTCTAAATTCAATTAAATTCTAAATCGTGTGTGTGTATATATATATATATATGTATGTATGTAAAATAAGAAATCATTACATATTTTAGAAATGTATGGTTTAAACAAGATGTAAGCTAATATCATGTGTAATTTGGACCTATTCTAAAAAAAAATGTATAATTTGAACTATGTAATTATGATTGTTTTTAATTTTACCTATGCATAAGCATTGGCTTACACACTAGTGTATATATATATATATATATATATATAAGAGAATTCTTTGTTTTAATTACCTCCTTAATAATAATAATAATAATAATAATAATAATAATAATAATAATAATTGTTGTTGTAAAAGCGGAAGCTTTAATACTAATTTGTTAAGAATAGTTGAAGCATAAATATCTATTTGTTATATATGTATCCAAATAACAGCAGGTTTATGCAAAATATAAATAAAAAGACAAAAGAAACAATCACACGGAGAACATAAAGATTTACATGGTTCGGCTTTTGGCCTACGTCTATAGGCGGCGTTGAGGAGAAAGTTTCACTAACAAAAGAAGATTACAAAGATGGTACCAAAATACTCTCACAAAGCCCAAACCCCAATACACCCAAAGAGCTCTCACTCACCATAAGCACGTGACTAGAGAAACCTAAAAATCTCTAGAACAAAGTCACGCCTTAAAACTCCATACTATATGTAGCTTTCATACGCACCTTAGAACAATAGCTGCATAATATCAATATATATATATATATATATATACACACACATATACATACACACACACACATATATATACACACACACTATGCTAGTTGGCTAAAGAAGGTTTGTCGCATAAAAGACCAATTGGTGCCAAATAACAATTATAAGTTGAACTTGGATTTCCTAATATGGTTGGGTATTAGATTGAAAGCAATTCAATAACAAGAGTCCTAATTGGACTCAATCACTTATTAGTGAACCAAATGCAAGCCACACGTAACAAATCTCCACCTTGGCTTGATTTTGGTCAATCCCCACAAACGAAACTTCTCCACCGCCAAACGAATGCCCCCAAGGGCAATCACAAATTGCAAACACAAATCAAGTCCAAGCAATACTTGAACTTGTCCCAAAGAACTAGCTTGGTCATCATATTTGCTAGATTGTCCAATATAGCAAAATTTCTAACTGCAATGGTGCCTTAAGATACAATCTCACTAATGAAGTGACATCTGACATCAATGTGTTTGGTTATCTCACGATACATTTGATTTTTAGTCAAATGTATGGTGCTTTAACTATAACAAAAAACAACCAAAATCCTTCAACCAAATAGCTACTTTCACAGCCTCTGTCATTGCCATATACTTTGTCTTTGTCATAGAAAAAACAATCATCGACTGTAGTGTCGCCTCCCAACTAATGGCACAACCAAATGTGAAGACATAACCTGTCAAAAATCTCTTCTTATCCAAATCACCGGTAAAATCAGAATTCATAAATCCAACAATGCTACCACTCACAGTAGAAGCCTGATAATATACAAAGTCAACTTCTACAATACCTTTCAAATATTGAAGAGACACAATTACTTCACCCAAAGCAACAATCCACAAAGCTTTAACCTCAAGCTCCACCTGCTCACCAACACCGTGGTCTTTGACTGTCCCAATACTCTCTTTCGACTGGTCAACAATAGCAGACTTATCAAATTTCACATCTCCACTGATAATTAACCATGGGGATCCTGAATCCATACACCACAACCGATAACCTTTTATCCCCAATGCATAGCCTAGGAATATACACCTATTTGCCCATCGCTCAAGTTTACCATCATTCACATGAGCATGAATATGACAACCAAATACTATCAAAATAGAGTAATCAACAAGAGTACCAAACCATACCTCAAAAGGAGTCTTAAATTCAATGACAATTGATGGAGACCTATTTACCAAATAGCAGGCCATATTTATTGCTTCAGCCCAAAAGTTCTTAGAAAAACCAAATTTTGAGAGCATACAACGATTCCTCTCCAAAAGAGTGTTGTTCAAAGGTTCTGCAACCCCAATCTATTGTGGTTTTCTTCTAACAGTGCAGTGTCTCACTATATCTTCATTCTTGCAGAACTCATCAAATTCACCTAAGCAATAATCCAAAACATTAGCCATCCAAAGACTCTTAATCCTTTTACAAGCCTGCTTCTCAATAAGCGTCTTATATTACTTCAAGGTGACAAAAACATCACTCTTGTAGTTCAGAAAATACACCAAAAATTCTATAATGAACTTGACCCTACACTACTTACTAAAGATGCAATGTTCACAAAAGTCTAGCTTTCTGATTTTCTGACCATGCAACAAACCTTATTTACTTAATATTGACATGTTAGCCTCATTCATATGCCCTAATTGCAGAAGCCACAAATGAGTATTATCTAAATCTAGATTTACTGATGAAGATATTGTTGCAGCACCAACAATTGTGCTTCCCTGTAGCATATGGAGATTATTCACCTTTTTTTCCCTTGATGAAAACTAAACAACCCTTACTAATTCCAAACTCCACCTTCACTGGTGTATTTGTACCCTTGAGAATCAAATATACCCAAAGATAGAAGATTTTTCCTCAAATCTGGCGCGTGATGAACATTAGACAAAGTCCAAACAACAACATCATACATCTTAATTCTCATGATTTCTATCCCCAAGACCTTACGGGTCATATTATTTCCCATCAAAAATTCACCACCACTAATTGACCGATAAGTAGTAAACCAATCTCTTCTAGGAGTCAAATGATAGGAGCAAGCCGAATCAAGAGCCCAAGCATCGATCATTGGAGCAACTAGTAGATACTAATAGAACTATGTTGTCACCCACAAAATTAACCTCTGCAACACTAGCTACATTAATAGTATTTGAAATACCATCGTTCTCCTTTTTCTCTTTGAGTAGCATGCATTCATTTTTCCTGTGTCCTTCCTTTTTACAGTAGTGACACTTACCAAATCTAGATTTTTCTCTATTACTACTAGACCCATTTTCATTGAATCTACTTTTAGCAACAAAACCATCAATGTAATTATCGCCCCAATTTTTAGAAACCTTCTTCTTCAACTCCTTAGAATTCAATACATCTTTGAAATCATCAATAGAGATAGAATCTCTTCCAAAACCATACAACATGGTGTTAACAAAGTGCTCAAAAGAAGGAGGCAATGAACATAACAAAGTTAGAGCCCAATCCTCATCTTCTACTTTGCATTCAATATTTTTCAAATCAAGAACAATTCTATTAAATCATCAAGATGGTCAGAAATAGGGGTACCTTCTTCCATCTAAATGGTGTATAGCTGCTGCTTCATGTACAAGTGATTTGTAAGAGACTTAGTCATGTACCGACTCTCCAACTTAAGCCATAATCTTGCAACCATTTCTTTGTCCACAATCTCTCTCAAAATCTCATCTCTAAGAGACAACAGAATTGCACTATGTGCCCATTCCAAGAGATCTTTTTCCTTATCTAATAGCGTCGCTGGCAAAGCATTCTTGCCCTTTAGTGCTTTTCCATAATCCTTACTGCACTAATAAAGCACGCATCTTGACATGCCATAAACAGAAATCATTCTTCCCATTGAATTTTTCAATCTCAAATCTTGTTGTTGACAAAGCCTTTGATGCCATACCAAAAAACCCAGTGAACCAATAACAATACAACCAAATAGATTTGATGAACAATCTCAACCCAAAACAATGAACCCAAGGCTCTGATATTAGTTTGTGTAAAAGCAGAAGTTTTAATACCAATTTGTTGAGAATAGTAGAAGCGTAAATATCTATTTGTGGTGTGTGTATCCAAATAACAATAGGTATATGCAAAATAGAAATAAAAAGACAAAAAAAATAATCACACGGAGAACACAAAGATTTACGTGGTTCGACTTTTGGCCTGTGTCCACAGGCGGCATTGAGGAGAAAGTTTCGCTAACAGAAGAAGGAGATTATAAAGGTGCTACCAAAACACTCTCAAAAAGCCCAAACCCCAATACACCCAAAGAGCTCTTACTCACCAAAAGCACGTGACTAGAAAAACCTGAAATCTCTAAAACAAAGTCACGCCTTAAAACTCTATACTATATGTAGCTCTCATACACACCCTAGAACAAAAGCTGCATAATATCAATATATATATATATATATATACACACACACTACGCTAGTCGGCTAAAGAAGGTTTGCCACACAAGAGACCAAGTGGTGCCAAATAACAATTCTAGGTTGGACTTCGATTTCTAATATAGTTGGGTATTAGATTGAAACCAATCCAATAACAAGAGTCCTAATAGGACTCAGCCACTTATTAGTGAACCAAATGCAAGCCACATGTAACAATTATTATAATCACTAACCGATATCCCGCGTGATGCGCGGTGCATTTTGATAAATTTTGTAAGAAACTATTTATGATCCATTGATTTTATGAATACTATTATTGTTAGCCACACTTAATCTATGAGGTTTTCTACTAAAACTAAATTCAAACTAAATACATTGGGGAGAAAATTACTCTAATTTATGCAACCAATAAATGTGATATTTTATGTAAAACAGTTTTGAATAATGTTGTACATAAATTATAAAGAAAAAGTAAACTAAATTAAAGTAAAGAAACATATACATTTTGAGATAATAAAAATTGGTTTAGTAGTTTCACTTCATATTTGTAGCCTTCTTAAGGTAAGATTATTATTTTTTAAAATCATGAAACCAAAAATAATGCAAAAGAGTAACGGGACCATGAAATAAACTAATTTTTGTTGTGTTCACACATTTCATACTATGAAATAAAAGTATACCCAACTCTTTGACTATCTTCCACTCATTGATAGTGAGACATAAAGAAAAAAAAAAAGAAAAAGATTACTTGTAGGGGTTTCGATGTCTTGATGGTGGTGGGAGGCTAGTATAACGGAGGTGGTGACCCTCAGATTCCTCTTTCCCTCTCTTTCAAATGTTTTGTTAGTCTCAGGTCTTTTATTTTGGTAATATATAGTGAAATAGTGTCTTTTATTTAATAATTCACAACATTTTTGTGTCTCTCTATCTCTCTTGAGGGTCTTATCTCATTAGTTATTACTATTAGCCCTTATTTTATTTTTTATTTTTAAATACTAAAACAGTGGGTATACTAAAAGACATGAAGAATAGTAAAAGGTGTGGTGTAAGCTTAGGCAATTAATGAGATATTAATGAGATAACTGTAAAATAAGATAATGTGAACTTTTGGGTAACAACACCAAAAAAAAAAAAAAAAAACTTAATGAAAGAGGTAAAAAAGGCTAAATGCAAAATTAGAGTGCCACTTGGCAAGACCTCATGCACTCTAAGAAAGAGACATTTTGTAACAACTTTTATTCTACAATATTCCTCCAAAAAAAAATTTTTTACTCATTCCTTGAACTGAATAATTATAATGGTTATGTGTGTGCAATTTATAACTGTTGTTTCACTGCATATTTATAGCCTTCTCAATGTAAGATTAATTTTTCACGCTAAAAAAAAGGTAAGATTATTTATTTTTTAAAATTATGAAACCAAAAATAAATGCAAAAGAGTAATAAGACTGTGAAAATCAAATAATTTGTGTTGTGTTCACATATTTAATACTATGAAATAAAAGTATGTCAACTCTCTCACACATTTGTGTTGTGTTCACATATTTAATACTATGGTGGGTATGCTAAAAGACATGAAAAAGAGAGAAATGTGTGATGTAAGCTTAGGCAATTAATGAGAGACTAACGAGATAACAGTAAAATAAGTTAATGTAAACTTTTGGGTAATAGTAAAAAAAACTTAATGAAAGATGTATAAAAAAAGATATTGCTATTGTGTTCATCCTTATAAGATATTGCTATTGTGTTCATCCTTATAAGAATTTAAGCATATATTAAATTTTCATTATTTTTGACAATTTTTCTTTGGTTTCTTTATAATTTGTATATTGTGTTGGTTTAAATAAATTTTTTCTCAAGCTTTCAGATGATGGACTTTAGATAAGATGTTCAACTTTTATACGCCAAGCATTGACTATAAGTCTTGTACATGGAACAAATAGAGACAAGAAATTAAGAATATGGTCCAATTTGGTCAGCCTTAGCTTGATTTGTCTAGACATCAATTTTCTCTCTTGCCAAAAGTCCGACTTATTTTAGGTGGAAGTTTCCTTGATTATTTCTTGTATTCAAAATTCTAGGATCATTAAATTGGAATAGGTCCCTTACTAACCTAACCAATTGGAACAGGATAAAATTTCTTCCCATCCACACTAAACGTTGTGTAGACTCCAAATTTTTTCTACATCTCATAATGATATGTTGTCATCCAAGTCCAACATGATTGAGAATTGTAATTGAGACTATGGCCCAGAAGCATTACTATTCAATACTTTATGAGAAAAATTAAACACTCATTTGATGTAATAGGAGACTATGGAATTTGAAATTGTACACACTGGGGTTTGTTCTTGATGTTGTGAAATTACTGTAGGTACTAAAAACTCTAGTTTAATTAGTTGGAAAGTCATGTTCTTTAATCGTGAAAAGTCTACAATGGAAAACTTTTGTGTTCCTACAATAAATGTTTTGGAGAGAAAATTGTTAGCCCCCTCATTTCATTGGGACCCCCTATTTATACAAAGGAAAAATGGTCCAATATTCCTAAGTGTGACTTAGTTATCTTTATTATTTTTGTGCAAATATGCCTAGATTTCTTTTAAATATTTAATTATAATTTTAGACTCTAATTTGGTGATTTTTTTTTTGTGGTTTAATTTTGATTCAGTAAAGACATATTAGCCAAAAGAAACGAAGGTAGAGCTATTAAAGAAATCTGTACTTTCAGATTAGCAATTACAGATGGCTAATGCTGCATTGTCATTTGTAGTTGTGGTATGAATAAGCGGTATATTGTTTGGACAATTGATTAAGGCAAAGCAAGTAACCATATTAAAAGGGATTAGCAACTTTTTCTTTCTCCTTTACCATTTGTGGTATGTATATGCCTTTTTCACATATGCTCAACTAAAGTGTCTGGGGTTTAACGGAGAAAACGTTCAAATTACGGGGGTCAAGGAAAAAAGGTTCAAGTTGCAGGGTTAGCAGCATATTGTAATTATTTCTAAATAATAATAAAAAAAGATATAGAGATATATATTGTTTTCCTTGAGCTAAAGCAGTTGCGATGGAAGTGTGGAGTGGATGGTTTTTTTTTTTTTTTAGTCCTTGAGTATTTTGGATTGTTTCAAATGAGTAATGGCTCCTCTTAGGCTCCTAAATTTTTTGGTTTATTGATTTTTCTATCTATAACTTTGATTCTTCTTTACCTAATAAAGTTTGGAATTTTTTGTAAGTAAATTTTTCTTTCAAGAAAATGAATAGAAATCTCCCTTCATGTTCATGCACATGTTAATGTTCATATTTGTATCTTTTGTAATACTTAATAAGTTGTTTACTCATTTTGTGAATTATCAATTATAGTTAAGAAAAAAAAGTATAAATAAAATACTATTCAATTAAACTAACGTGAAAAATTAAATCTATTAGATTAAAAAAATGGACATGAAAATGAAAATTTCACAAAAAAATTTCTTAAATAGAATTTAAATAATTTTTACTCAATATTTTTTATCAAGCAATCATGTACTGACTAACAACACTCCAGTCATTACGTGTATAACGGGGTGATGAAATGGATGTTCAGTTTATTTAAGAAATGTGATCTAGCTAATAGAAATTTAAAAAATACAGTAACTTTCATGCGTAGTCATGAATTATAACTTTTAGTTTATGCACAAATAATGTTGAAATACTTTATGTAAATTTTTTTTAGAAAATATTGTACATATATTATAGCTTATTTGTTATAAAACTTTGTTAGTAATGAGTTCATCATTAGAAGCAATAATTATAAATTGCGCACTCAAATCCATTATAAATATAGGTCTGGCTTACCTCCAGTACTTTTTTAACTGGAAGTATCCTTTTGTTTTAAATGCACAATAGCAAGTGATAGTGGGTTTTAATTTCCATCTTTTTTTTAGTTAGTTAGTAATATGACAGTTTCTCATTAAAACAAAAGGAGATTTTTGTTAAAAAAGTACTGGAAGTAAGCCAAACCCTATAAATATTTTGATCAAGTAATGAGCAATAAAAAAAACAACTTTCGAGTAATATTGTATAAAAAAAGATGATAAAAGCATGTTAATTAATTTCATATTATTGATCTTTACTAAGTGATGTAATAAAAAACTTCATTGCGAAATCTTGTTTTTTTGTTTCTTCAATGCTTTGTTTTTGCAGTATGGCGATGCTTGTAAATCTTGTTAAGGGATATATTATCATCATCTGTTTCTTCATCTTCAACATTTGAAGTTTGGTCCGTCCTTATTTGTTCAATTTTGAAATTTCGTCACTTTTTCCTTTTGTTGCATCATTTGTGTTAATCACTAATGAATTGGAATTGGAAGATTCTTGACTGAATCTTATAAAGTTTGGACTTGTGGACTTGTTGTCGCTAAAATTATGTGTAGGTATCTGCCTTCATATTAAAATTTAGTGATGTGACAATTTTTTGCAAATGATTTTATATTTTTTTTGTTACTTTATAAGGAATAGTGTAGCAAAAGAGTTTGCATATTAGATTGTGTATTTTTTTTTTCCACACCTTTTTGTCATTTGAAGGTTTCTTGTTCAATAATATGTTTTATTGCTTTCCCTAGCATGTTCTTGCTTCCTAGCATGTCTTTCTAGTATGTTTCCTTGCTTATGCCATGATTTATTGCTTTAATGTTGTTGGCCTAGCCTTCTTGGGCTAGGATATGTCTAAATTTAATGTTTGTGCTTAGATCTACATGCCTATATGTTCTATAAATGTATTTCATAAAATTAACAAAATTTATCATAAACCCTTCATTGTATTTTTAAAAATCACAACATAAAAATGAAAGAAGTTTTTTTCCCAAAAAAAAGTTCTCCTATCATAATATTTACCAATTAAAATTGTGTAATGCACAGGCCAATAACCAGTCTATATATATAATTAAAGTCAAAACTGAGAGAAAATTCAATTAGATTCTAAATTAGATTCCAATTGTTGTCTAATTTTGTGTCACGTGTCCAATTTAAGGTTTTTAAAAAAAAAAAAAAAAAAACATTGATTCCAAATATCGATGGACTCACCATTCCAAATAAATTGCAATATACTAACTTTTTTTTTAAGAGATAATTTTTTTTGATAAGATAGTGGCTTCTAAAAATGGGCCATAAATGGGACTGTGATTTCATGAACAACATGTAATTTTAAATAGACTGATGATCGGTTGCTATACATACATACATACATACATACATACATATATATAGCCAAAACTGAGAGAAGATTTAATTAAATTCTAAATTGGAGTCTAATTTTGTACCATGTGTCTCATTTAATTTTTAAACATGTGTGTCAAGTGAATTATTAGGTGCAAAAATCAAAGAGTCTAAATTCAATTAGATTTTAAATTGAATTTTAATTGGAGTTCAATTTTACGTCATGTATCCCATCTAATATTTTAATTTTTGTAGCAAGTAAATTATTTCGTACAAAAACCGAATAGTCTAGATCCAATTAGATTCTAAATCATATATATATATATATATATATAATTGTGATTGTTTTTAAATGTACATGTGTATATGCACAGGGTTACACACTACTTTTATTAAATGAATGTATCAATTTTTAAACACAAAATAGAAAAATAATTAGGAAATTTCTTACCTTGTTGACATGACACTTATTATATTCATTACCATGTTAGTTTACAAGATTTTTATAATATAATTGGTAATAAATTTAACTTCTTAAAAAAAAGATAATGTAAAAAACTGACATTTGGCTTTTGTTTTGTTTTGTTTTTTTTTTTAATTTTCATTTTAAAATTAGGTAAATAGTATGTTTTTTAGATGATGTTCATGAGCACTTTAACTAAAAAGTCAAGACTTAGACCTCATTTGGTTGCCAAGAAAGCAAAGGAAAAGAAAAGAAAAGAAATTTTCAATTTTTGCTAATAAAATGACATCTCGTTTACTTATGGAGATGCAATTAATAAATTTTCAAATATTTTATTTTATTTTCTAATTAAGGACAAGTGATAATTCAAAGGATAGCTTAGATGGCTTAAAAATATTATTTTGATATTAATGTTAGATACATAAATTCTTTTCATGTACCGCTTAATAATAAAGATTATTTTGACAAAATACCAAAAGTTTAGAAACAAAATTGACACGTCGTAGATGTTAAAACCATTTTGATACATAGTACAAGTGTTAAAGATTAAAACGGTAATTAAACATGTTTTTACATACTTTTATTAAAGATTAAATTCTATAAGGATGTGATTAAAAACCCAAGTTTTACACCCTCCAATTCCAACATGTCACATCATCTTATCATGTATTAAAGAATAAAAACAACCATACTCAATCAATTATAATGCTCATCTGAAAATTCAACCAAATTGGGAGTTTATTAAGATGTTGTTAATTGTGGTATGATGTACTGAGTTTTAAGTAAAAAGCTGATGTAATATCTCTATTAGGTTCTAAAAGTTTAGAACAATTGGCAAATCGTGAACATAAACTTGTCTAGATATAGATTTTAGAGTCTATAGGTTTTATTAGACAATGCTCAAGGTGATTCAAGTCAAGATTCAAAAACAAGTAAGCTGCAGAAAGAAGAATTCAGAAATTGCCTGGTTCGACCGATTGAGAAACAGGCTCGACAGATCAAGAATCGTATCTGTAGAATTTTAAGTTGGCCAAATAGCAGTTCAAGCCCATTAAGGATTAGGGTTTCAGATCTACTTCTCCCACTATATAAAGGAAACCCTAAGCACGTTTTTAAAAGGCTTTTAATAGAGAGAGAAGAGTGTGCCTCTTTGGTATTTTAGGATTTTGTAACCAAAAAGTTCTCTCATATCTTCTACCGGTTTTATTCCTTGAAGAATCTCAAGATCCGATATTGTTGAAGCTGCTGTCTTCTCTAGTCATCAAAGGTGCTGATGATCTAAACCTTCAAAGGTGGTCTTGGAGTCACAAACAGGAGAGTTTATGTTGCTAAACCTTTGAGTGGGATCTCAAAGTCACAAGCATGGGTGTTTGTGTTTTGCAAAGGCCAAGGAAAGAAGTAGTCCATGGACTCAGAGCTGTCACATGGTCGTGGTAGTAAGTTTTCTATTCGAGGTAGCAATAGGATGTTAGTGGTCTAAATTCTATTGTACAAACTTCAATTCTTTCTAGTGGATTTGCTGTTTTACCTTGAGGATGGCTAGGTTAAATCATCGCCAGGTTTTTTATCAATTTGGTTTTCCTAAGTCATCAGATATTTGTGTTCTTTATTTTCTGCTGCTTTATTGTTCACGATTATTTGTATTTAACCTAGATCTGAATAATAAACCTAAGTTATTCACTTGGTTAATTAATTAGGTTAAATAATCTAGTTTTACAGGGATCTAAATTCTAACAAGTGGTATCAAAGCGAGTAGCTGTTTTGTGTTAGATCTTTTGATCTAAGAGTTGATCATTGATCCTTGTTATCATGGATAATTTGAAGTATCTTTCTGCTCATGTTTGTAATGATTTGAATAAAAAGGACACTATTGTTTCTATTGATTTTATTGATGCCTGTGAAACTCTTCGTAAAGAATTATTGAAATTTATGAAAATTGTTAAGAAATTCAAGGAAGAGTTGAAATTGGTTAATCTTGAAAAAGAGGAATTGGTTGTTAGATTAGATGAATCTAATAAGAAGAATGAATTTTTGAGAAATCAAATTTCCTCTCAAGATGAGAAGATGTAAAGCTTGGAACAAGAGTTAGTTGAATCTAAAGCTAAAATTGAAAATTTGACTAGTACCAAGCCTACTATTGATAACAGAAGTGTTTCTGTTTCTCTTAAGCCTAAAACTGAGAAAGTTTATATCCCACATTTCAAGAGGAATAATAAAGAAAATGTTTATTTTGCTAGGTTAGACAAAGGTAAAAGTTCTGATGTAGACGCCAGAGTTTCTAAACCTAAGTCTAAACCTACTGTTAGAGAGCATAAGAAATCTGTTTTTGTGTCTACTTGTCACCTTTGTGGTGTTGTTGGTCATATTAGACCAAATTGTTCTTTGTTGAGGCAAAAACAAAAATCTGAGACTAAATTTGCTGTTAGGAATACTGATGTTCCAAAATTTGTTCCTGTTTGTCACTATTGTGGTGTTTTCGGTCACATTCGTCCTAATTGTCATAAATTGAAATTTAAAAATTCTGTATTTCAATCTAGGACATGTGATGATATTTCTCCTGCCATAAGTCCATATAAATTGTTTCATATTCTTTTGAAAAATTTGAGCTTGTTGGCTTGTGAAATGAATTTGTAAGATTTTAGTCTTTCTCAGAAGATTGGTGTAATCCCTCAAATACACTCTGCTTCTCATGGATTTTCACCTACAAAGCCGAAGACTCATGCTATATGGGTGAGAAAAGATTCTCTAAAGTGAGTGTTGTTTACTTGTCCCTGATTTAATTCTTTCAATTGTTTGTGGGCATGTTTTGTTTTTGTTTTTGGTTGTTTTGTTTTTTAGGTTGTTTTTATTTAAAAAAAAAATCCAAAAACATTGAAAATTTTCAAAAAGACAAAAATATTTTATTTTGTGTCTAGTTTTATTTTTCTTGAAGATTACATGAATTACGATATCTCTCTCTTGATTTAGAACATGCTTGACATTGTGGAGAAATTTGAATAGCATGTGTTATATAAGTGCTAAGCTTTTTCTAATTTTGTATGAATATGTACTAGTTTGTACATGTACTCAAGGGTTAATTAAAAAATTGATATTTCTTGTTTGTGTACCCTCTATAGCTTAGTTAAGCATTGTCATGCATTGCATTTGCATTTTTAATCATTTAGCTTAATGTGTGCTTTTAGTTTTGGTCATAAATTTTTTTTTTAAACCAAAAATATTTTTGTGTGTTTTGTATTATATATCTTAGATTTATAATCAAGATTGGCCATATTATCTATACATAACATGTTTATGTACCTTGTTTAGCTTGGATAAGCTTATTTGTTGCACTTTACTAGTTTGAGCTTTGTAGTGCATGTTGTGTGAGAAGATGTTTATAGTTTTTGATCACATGATCTTAATCTTGAAATCACATGCCTTTGATTGTTAGACTTGAACTTAATGAGAAAGGCATAAATAACCATCTCACCACTGTTTACTAGCCAATCATGAACACCTTAGTACATATCATATGATTTTGTGTTCGAAAAAGTATAGCACATGCACAAAAAGAATATAAGGTGTAGCCTCAGATTAAATGCTAAAATTGGTGTGTACATTATTGGGCTATAATAACTTCACAATCAAATAAAATTGGTGTGTACATCATCTTGGCTATCTTAATAAGTTTCCAATTAAATAAAATTAGTGTATACATTATGAGACAAATCATAATGTATACATTAATGTTAAAGTTGCTGCCTTCTCTAGTCATCAAAGGTGCTGATGATCTAAACCTTCAAGGGTCGTCTTTGGGTCACAAACAAGAAAGTTTGTGTTGCTAAACTTTTGAGTGAGATCTCAAAGTCACAAACGTGGATGTTTGTGTTTTGCAAAGGCCAAGGAAAGAAGTAGTTCGTGGACTCGGAGCTGTCACGTGGTCGTGGTAGTAAGTTTTCTACTCAAGATAGCAATAGGATGTTAGTGGTCTAAATTCTATTGTACAAACTTCAATTCTTTCTAATGGATTTGTTGTTTTACCTTGAGGATAGCTAGGTTAAATCCTCTCTAGGTTTTTTACGAGTTTGGTTTTCTTGGGTCATTAGATCTTTGTGTTCTTTATTTTTTGCTGCTTTATTGTTTATGATTATTTGTGTTTAACCTAGATCTGAATAATAAACCTAAATAATTTACTTGGTTAATTGATTAGGTTAAACAATCTAGTTTAACAGGGATTTAAATTCTAACAATCTCTTATTGGATGGTGTAAAACATGAATTTTACACCCCATTCTTACCAAATTCAAACTCTTTTTATTAATATCCTTAAAACGCTTCTTTTTATTAGCTGAATTTAGAAACTAATATCCTGTTTGGTTGTAAGGGAGATGAAAAGGAAAGAAGGGAGGAAAAAGTAAGGGAAGGGAAAGGGAAGAAGAGAGAGTTGTATATAGAGGGATTGCATTAAACAATTTGTTCAAAAGAAAGGTCTTCTTTGAAAAAATAATGGGACTGTCTAAAGGATTGTGCTAAGAATTTCTAGAACACAAACTTTTCTCAAAATTATGGGTTGTGAGCAAAGTATGAAACTTCATCAAAAAAGAAAAAAAATATGAAATATTGGCGAATCGATCAAATTGTGTATTCTCACTTTTTAATGGAAAACTAAAAATTGAAAATGCTTGGGACCATCACAGCACATACTAATATAGAAAAACTTAATGAAAGAGGTAAAAAAAAGCTAAATGAAAAGTTAGAGAAACATGCACTTGTCAATTATTTCAGCAACCTCAGGGGTCTCAAGATTTATATATATTTTTGTTGCGCTGGTCAATGACAAAGAATTTGTCTGCATAAATTGTATAGAACATTATTAATAGACAAAAGCATATTGAATTAAAATTGGGGAAAAATGGAGACATGATTTCATGAGAATGAGATTTTCTAGAAGTATCATCTATATGTGAGGGAAGAAGAAGAGAGTTTGTAGGAGGGTAAGAGTTTTTGCTTTAATTTACACGTGGGAAGGGCCAAACTTTGGTCATAATATGTAAGGTAATAACTGGGCTTGAGTTTTTCATAAGGTTTGGTCTAATTTTAAAAGGTTGTCCATTTTGTAGTGAATAACTTCTGGTCTAATTGTCAAGAACAGCTTTTATTTGATATAATAGTAAAAAGAAGTTATTATGATCTGTTGGGTAACAGTAAAAAATACTTAATAAAAAGATGTAAAAAATGATAAATTTATATAATAGTAAAAACAAGTTACTATGATTTATTGGGTAACAGTAAAAAAAAAAACTTAATGAAAAGAGGTAAAAAAGACTAAATACAATATTAGAGTGTCATGTGGCAGGACCTCATGCACTCTCACAATAGGTCTCTACTTTTATATATACTAGCCTTTAACCTGTGCAATATGCGGGGTATTCCTAACAAAACAACTTCTATTATTGAGGCTTTTTTTTGGGGGGCGGGGGGGGGGGGGGGGGGGTTGCTTTTCTTTTTCTTTTTCTTTTTCTTTTTTTGGTAAAAAAGGTCAATACTTTCTATTCAACCCAATTCAAGTTGATGTGTTTTCTAGTTGCATTACATTTTATTTAAATATCAAATTTTCTTGACTTTTTTAATTATTTCTCTTTCTTCATACACAACAACCGTCATCTACTTTCTTCCTTCATCCTTAGGATACGTTTAAAAAAAAAAAAAACTAAATGTAAAATAAATAGTATTGGTGTGAATTTAAAGATTTGCTATAAATTTACACGATCACTATATAGCAAACCTATAAATTTACACGGTTATATATAGATTAATGTGGATCATTTTTGTGCAAAACTATGTAAATTTTACACATTTTCCTATTATACACATTGATGTCAGTGCTCTAACAATGGAAAAAGAAATACCCTTTCTTTATCTCATATATAGGCTTCTTATAACCCTACTTTTCCTCTATCTACAACATCAATGGCACCACCTTTGCAAATAGTTGGATGTCTTGGTTATTGGCTTCTTAGCTTTAGGAGTATCATAATTATAGAATGATTTCTATCCCAACATAGCTAGCTCCAAGTATTCCATCCAAACCTTTCATATCAACCTGGAATGAGAGCTTCTGTTATTAGTTTTTGCATAAGAAGATGAACAAAACTTTAATATTGAAAAACACAAATTGAATAAAATTATAGAGAGATATTTGAGAGAGTGAGACATGGAGGTTAAGTATAGTACCATGTAACTATATCTTTTTGGTTCTTTGATTTGGCAGGACCAAACTCCCAACTCTTTAAAATCACCATTTCTCATCAACAATAATTTTCTCAAAGAAAAAATGCAGTCATATTTGCAATTGACATATACGTTCAGATTTACATAAATAAACCCACACTCATACTCAAATTAATAACCAACCCCCTGTTCTCCTCCAAACAAATCACACACAAAGGACAGTTGTAAATGTAGAGAACAAACATTTAATGATTGCTAAATAAATTTGTGAGCTAAAGCTGAAAGTTCAGCCCAACACATAAAGGAGAGTCCCCTAGTCATTGATTCTAAATATGAAGGAAACAATGTCAAAGAAATTCAAATTAAGATCTTTAAAGGTAGTACTGACATTTTCTCACAATATATAATTCAGCGTGTTCTTTGTATTCACTAAGAAATTTAAACAAACACGGAAAACAAACACTAAGATGGCAATACCAATGAACCTACAATGACTAGTGGCTGCGCAAAATTTATAAATAATAAAAAAGCCCTAATTTATCTTGATCTGAATGCATGTTAGGGCAAATGGCTAATTGTTTAGAGGTTAGAGCAAATGGCTAATTGTTTAAAAAGGGGCAAAACAATCTCATAAAATCACAACAATACATTTAAAAATATATAATAATAAAAATAATAAATAAATAAAAAAAGCATACCTATTATGACCATAGCCTCAATTCTCCCTCTCTTTTTTTCTTTATTTTGTTGGTAATACTACTCTTTGAAGAAGTCAACAAAAAGCAAAATTAGACAAAGCAAGCAAGGAAAAAAAATTTTAAACCATGCAAGCAAGAAAGAAAATTAAACCTATTAACAATATGCACAAAATTTGTTGTATATCAAAGTAAATGACATATTAGTCAGTTCATGGAGTCATAAAAGTAGTTAAGTTGTCTACAATCACAGAAAAATTAATTATGTCATATGTCAAGGAAGAATCATGCTCTCCATATTTATAACCAAATTATTCATTTCCATATAAATTGATTTTAAACAGCCATAGTATAACTACTCAGATTTATGATCATATATCAAATTTAAAAGGAATTATATCGAACATATATCATGCAACACAAAAAGAACAATTAGTTTTAGATTTAAATAAATATTATCAGGAAATTTTCTATTATAACCAAATTCATACTTTCCATAATAAATTAATTTTTTTACAACCATAGTATAGCTACTCAGATTTATCACAACAAAAGGTAAAAAATATTGAATGAAAAGATCTCACATTAAATTTTAAAGGGATTTCATCAAGGAAAAGATGATTCAAAGCAACCCAAAAAGATGATTTAAGAAAAAACACTTACCATTTCATCTCATCTAGCAATTAAGCTCCCAATAGATAGGCCCATGAGTACAGAATATTGGCCAACAGCCTTGATGACCCTTAAACTGAAATTCTACATTTTGATTAAGCAATGAGAAACACATTTTGAGACCCAATATAAAAAAAATAATTAAAAAATAAATAAAACAAATTTGGACTTTGATTTTAGGGCTAACAGTGGACCTTTGGACTTGCTTGGCACTTTGCTAGCCAATGTTGCTATAAAGATTAGTCTTGCAAGTATTTTTGGAAAATATACACGCTTTCTAAAAGAATAGAATCAAAAGAAACCTAAAATCAAGTTCAAAGAATAGATGCAATCCATAGAAGCCAGTAATTCATTTTAAGTTGGAGAAACAGAATCCAACTAAAAACGTTTGTTGGCAACATTTGTCATATTGTATCGGAAATGCCGTTTTTAGAAAAGGCCAACAAAACATCACTTAAGAATTTTATCAAACAGTTTGTGTAAATGTAAAAGAAACAACACTATGAAAATGTGCAATCCACGAATTCGGCTTTATGTAATACTACAAAATAAGTAAAAACTTTCAAATCCCGCATTCAGAAATATGACATTTCATTCATATAGCAAATTTCAACGAAACCCACCAAACAAAAAGAGGGAAAAAAGAGTTTTGATCTTTGGATTTAAAAACCTGTTCAGCATCCTTTAAATCATTCTGAAGGAAGGCTCAGTCTTCTAGGTCGGAGTTATAAACCTGTAGGTTTTGGCAAAGATGAAGAGATAAACTAATGAGAGGGGCTGCGTAAAGAGGAAAACGGATGAGAGAGGGACTACAGGGTGTGTTTGTGAAAAAGTTTGTTTAATATTTTGTAACTACTTGCCAAGAGTCAAAACATTGTGTCTCTAATTCTCACAAACCTCTGAACACAATGCTAATAAAAAAGTGAAAATATAACTAAAACGTTTTTTTTACTCCATTAAACGAAAAGACACAATGTTTTAGTGTTTTTAAAAGTGTACGTGGTAGTAAAACGTGGCACAATAAGGAGTGGTCAACAAAAATCAAACATTTCAGCTATTAGTCTTAGTCTTGTTAACACAACCTCCTCTTGAAATCAAATAGGAAAATAAGCTTATCTACAAAATAGTAAAGCAAGCTCAAATGACATCAATTGCAGCCAATCAAATATTTCAGCAAATTTAGACCCAACAAATTGCACTCCAATTAACCTTACATTTGGGAGAGGAAAAAAATGACAGTAACGAAAGGCATTTCAGTTAAACATTAAAAAAAAAACCACAAAATAAATTAGAAAACAAATAGAAAGCCAAAGGTTATATACGCCAAAGGAAAGCATCCAAAGGAGAAGCATAACCCATCAATTAACTATGCAATCAAAGTAACATTATTTGAATAGGAAAAAGCAATTGTGGGAAAACAATGAACTAGGAATTGCATAAACTACTGGCAGAAACAAAATTTGAAGAAGGGAAAAATTATGTTATGGCCTTGGGTATATATTGTTGAAGAAAATTCAAATAAGACATATGTAAAAAAACATCTAGAAGAAGTCCTATAAATGAATAGAAGAAAGAGCAGAATAACTCAAATAAGAAATGTGTAAAAGAATAACTCATAAGCAGCATCCAGCAACGTAGATATGGTTGGTAGCTTAGTATGCAAATTGAAAAATTAATCACATAACAGCCCTGAACCATTTCAATCCTAAAATCCAAAACAAAAACAAATAAACAAAAAAGAATTTCTCTAACCCAAATACCTAAATCAATCAATCCAACCAAATATCCAAACATAAAGCATATTTAACACTCAATTAAAAAGAAAATTACCGTTGATGGTTCAAATAAAGTGGAAACTATACGTGGTAGTACTATTTCTACTCAGACTTGGATTGCTTCCAAGGATTTGTCTTTTCACCTGCAAACCCAGAAAAGATCAAGTTAAAGAAAAACCCTTTAATTTTTTATTACGCAGATTTGGAATTTCAATCAATGACAAATGAAATTTACAATTGAATCCAAGAGAGAGTTAAATAAATAAAAGCTGAGAGGAACGATTGGAAATTCTTTGCCAAGAATACTCATTCAAGAAGCGTAAAAGAAATTGCAAAGATAAAAAATACTCTGCTCTCTATGCGATTGAAAAATTACCCAAAACAATTTTAACTTGAAAATCCAAAACCAAACCAAACCAAAGCAACACAAATACCCTAACCATAAACCAAATCTAATCCAATAAACTTGATCAAAATCAAATCTAGCCCAAATGCCTAAATTGAACCTATAGTACCAAACACACAAACATAAATCATAGTTAACACATAATTTTAAAAAGAATAAAGAAAACCTTTACCAGTAACAGTTCCAGCTTCATGACAATGGTGGCTGCCTTGAGATTTATCTCTCTTTCAATCCTTGTTTTTCTTCTATGTTTAAATAGTGTAACATTCTTAATGGGTTCATTATCTCAACTGAAGGCTCTTTTCTTCCTTTCTTCTTTAAAAATATGGCAGACATTGGTGAGAGAGACACAAAGACCTAAACTGAAACCAATCCAAAAAAATATTAAAAAACTTGATCATATTTAATGCAACAAACTGAAAAGACCTAAATGGAAATCACTCCAAATAAAATATCAAATTATGATCATATTTAATGAACAAATTGAAAAATGAGGATAGAAACTTAAAGGTAGCGATTCTAACATGATGATGGTGGGAGGATTGCCATTATTGGGAAGTCTGCCTAATATTGACTCTATTCTCTGTTTTTTTTTTTTTTTTTTTTTTTTTTTTTATATTAATAATCACTAATGAGGTAGTAACAAACGAAAAGGAAATTCATTTAAAAATAAATTCAATAGAAGATGGTTAATTGACAATTGCAACTCTTCATCGATCCAATATGAGATCAAAACATGCATAAAAAGGAAATAACAATAATACACAAAGAAACAATAAAATGGATAAAATTCAAATAAAAATTATATATGGAAACAGAAACTGAATCAGAATATTGAAACCAAAGAATTCCTAAAATACACACAATCACTTTGAAGCTATCACAAAGGAAGAATCGTAAGAGAATCAAATCAAACAAACTTAAATTAGCAAGTTAAAAAGAAAAAAAATGAAAGAAATTCAAATAGAAACTGAATAAGAATTATTAAAACCAAAAAATTCCTAAAATATACATATATTTGAGCCAGCAAATTCAAAAAAAGAAATGAAAACAAAATAGCAACCAAAAAAATAGCAACAGTGCGGTTAAGAAAAAAGGACCTTGAGATGAATTTCACTGAAAGGCTTGCGAGGAAGATCTTGTTGAGTCAACGAGGCTCCATTTCTGTGCCTGGAAATTCTTTGCAAGGACTCTTCGCCGATGACTTTGGATCCTTTCTCTATTCCTTGGTTAACGACAATCTTATCGGGTCCGTGAATCTTGTAGTAAGTCAAAGCATTGTCCTGTAATTCACCCACTTGTACAGTATTCTGGAGGTCCCATTCCCTACTATGTGTTTTATCTTCATTTCCCCTAGCTCACGCGCTTGACTTAGCCGTCCCCCACACTTGCTGCTGTTGTGATCAGATCTAGCCCGGAAGATGCGCCATGTGGTGGACTTCCAAATAAGGCGGCAGCGGTGAGGATTTCGTCATCGAGTGGTCTGACATAGTGGATCGCCTCTCTATCTTTGCCTTTCTATTTCTCTGTCTCTCTTTTCTCTCGATCTCTCTCTCTCTCCTTTCTAGGTAGCAATCGTTTTTTTCTTTTTATTTTTATTTTTAAGTGGTTAGTTTCCTTTTATACTAAGGGCTCCCAAACAGTATTTTAATGTAGTCAAACATTATAATTTATCACTTTTAAACGATGTTGTAGCGTTACTAAACAATGTAATGTATCGCTTTTTAACTTATAGGTGTCTAGATTTTAAATAGGCAGTTATCATATTTGTCAGCACCTCCTCAATTGTAGGAACCCACTTTCTCTCAGCTTCTGCTATTATATATATATATATATATATATAGATATAGACTAGTGTTGGCTGCACGTGCAAGGCACTTGCCGCCCCAGTAGTGAGAAAATTAATATAGATTTTGTGTGTGAAATCCTAAATTTTGGCTCACCTAATTTGACTATATTAAAAAAGAAGTCTAAGAATACCACAAAATATCACAATATTTTCACAATATCTTCATTTTTAGGATCCGAATAGATATTTTTTTTATTTTATTTGAGAGAAATGCTACATTCATAAAATTTTTAGAAAAAGTTCTAAATGAGAAGTTGTTATTGGTTTTAAACTAATAACATTGTTATTGTTATTCTTAAAACATTTATTTTCAGTTGTGGTTAGTCACAGTCTCATATTTTACTATTTTATTTCAACTTGTAAGAAATTGATATTTCAATATTTGTAAAAATATTATGAAATTTGTTGTATCGGTATAACAATATATATGTCAACTTACATAAATATTTAAAAGAAAAAAAAAACACAAACCGATTATTGGGAAAAAAAAAGTTTAGGTACTGTAGAAATTAATGTTAAGATGTTGTGGACTTAGCATTTTTTTATTTGATCTATAAGAAACTGAGATCTCAACAATTATGAAAATATTATGATAATAATAAGTGTTATAACATTTTCTCAACAAATTTATTTTCAGTTGTAGTTGGTCACAGTCTCATATTTTATTATTTTATTTCGACTTGTAAGAAATTGACACGTCAATAATTGTGAAAATATTGTGAAATTTGTTGTGTTGGTATAACAATATATATGTCAGATTACATAAACGTTTCAAAGAAAAAAAAAACACAAACCAATTACTGGAAAAAAAAAAAATCTTTAGGCATTGTAGCTACAGTGCCAATTGAATAAACCAAAAGCACTATAGCTCCAGTGCTATTCATCAATAATAGCTTACCTATGATTTGTTATGAAATTAATGTTAAAATGTTGTGGACTTAGCATTTTTTTTATTTGATCTATAAGAAACTGAGATCTCAATAATTATATTGTGATAACAATAAGTGTTGTCACATTTTTTCAAAACATTTATTTTTAGTTGTGGTTGGCTACAGTCTCATATTTTATTATTTTATTTCGACTTGTAAGAAATTGACACGTCAATAATTGTGAAAATATTGTGAAATTTGTCATGTCAATATAATAATATAAATGTCAGCTTACATCAATATTTAAAAGAAAAAAAAAATACAAACCGATTACTGAAAAAAAAAAGTGACTAACTAAACCATAATTATGAAAATAGTGTGAAATTTATTGTGTCAGTATAATAATATAAATGTCAGCTTATATCAATATTTAAAAGAAAAAAAAGTGACTCACGAAAATGACACTGTAGATGAACAATGCCAAAACACTGGATGTACAGTGCGAAAGCACTATAGCGGCATTGTCAAAACATTTATTTTCAGTTGTGGTTGGCTACAATCTCATATTTTATTATTTTATTTCGACTTGTAAGAAATTGACACGTCAATAATTATGAAAATATTGTGAAATTTGTTGTGTCAGTATAACAATATAAATGTCAGCTTACATTAATATTTTTTTAAAAAAAAACACAAACCGATTACTGAAAAAAAAAAAAAAAAACTAAGTAAACCATAATTGTGAAATTTATTGTATCAGTATAATCGTATAAATGTCAGCTGACATCAATATTAAAAAAAAAAAAAAAAAAAAACACAAACCGATTACTAAAAAAAAAAAAAAAAAAAAAGAGACTCACCAAAATGGCACTGTAGATGAATAGTGCAAAAGCACTGAATGCACAGTGCCAAAGCACTGCAGCGGCATGGCTGCTTTTATACATAAGAAATTTGTTGTGTCAGAATAACAATATAAGTGTCAGCTTACATCAATATTAAAAAAAAAAACGCAAACTGATTACTGGAAAAAAAAAGTGACTAACTAAAATATAATTGTGAAAATATTATGAAATTTGTTGTGTCAGTAAAACAATATAAATGTCAGCTTACATCAATATTAAAAAAAAAAAAAACATAAACCGATTACTAGAAAAAAAAAAAAAAAAAAAAAAGAGGTGACTCACGAAAACGGCACTATAGATGAACAGTGAATAACACTGCATGAACAATGCAAAAACACTGTTATATAGAAATTTTTTGTGTTAGTATAAAAATTTAATGCTAGCTTACATCAATATTTAAAAAAAAAAAAAAAAACACAAACCGATTACTGGAAAAAAAAAAATGTGACAAATGAAACCATAATTGTGAAAATATTGTGAAATTTGTTGTGTCAGTATAACAATATAAATTCCAGCTTACAACAACATTTAAAAGAAAAAAAAAACACAAACTGAATACTGTAAAAAAAAAAAAAAAGAATAAAAAAAAAAGACGTACGAAACCAAAGCACTATTGCCGCTATAGTGCTGCACAGTGATTAACATTGGGTGCATAGTGCCGAAGCACTGTAGCGGCATTGCCACTTATTATTATTATTATTATTATTTATTTTTATGTTGTGGGGTTTTAATTTTCTTGCAAAGAGTTTTTAGTGGTTTGTCTGAATTGTGAAGAAGTTTGTGATAGAGTTAACGGTAGAGATGGGTTTGTTGTTTTCCTTTGAATACTGAGGTTTTTCAAAACTAGGATTGTTTTCTTATTTTGCAACGGTGATTTCTTATTTTCTCACAGTGGGGTTGCAGGGCTTGATTTCTTGTCTTCTTTTTAATTTTGCTTGATCTAGCTACAGATTGTTGTATACAGATTTTTTTTTTTTTTTTGCCTTTCTCTTGTGGCTCTCTTTCTCTCAAGCTCTTCTCTCTCTTCCCTCTCCTCTTGATATGGCTGTGGTGGTAATGGTAGTTTTTGATTTTGGTTGTGGTGGTTTGGTGTTTTTTTTTTTTTTTTTTTTTTTTTTTTGTGGGTTGTGGTTGGTTGCTAAGTGGTGGTGGAGGTGGTTGCAGTTGGTTGCTAAAGTTTTGTGGTAGATTTTTTTTTTTTTTTTAATCGAAGTTGATTTTGGGTGTATTATAAAACAGTGTGTTAAAATAAATAAAGTGAGTTTTTGATATGAAAACTAAAAATTTTAGCTCCATCAATACTAATACTTTAAATTGCTATAGATAGCTATTTACTATAGTTAGAAGGTAAATGTTTTTAGATTTAGCAACTTTGATGCAGTGGATTTTTTTTAATGCTTTTGGTGCTAAAATAGCAATTTAGCAATTTTAAGAGCTTTTGATGTGAATGCTTTTAGAAGCTATATAAAAATTTAATTTAATGTGCCTTGTAGAGTTTTTGGTCATAAACTTTTAATTTTTTAAACATAATAGAAATATAATTTATTTGTGTCTGAATTTTCAAAATCAAATTGTTGAATTTTATGTTATTTATATTCTTAACATGCATATCAAATTAAAGTAGTTGTTTTATTTTTTCTTTGGCTTATACAATTTATTATATATATTTTCTATGTTTTGGTATTAGGGAGAGAAAGTTTGGATTTGAGAAAATTTGTCAAATTTCTAACATAGCTTATGTACAAAATTCTATCAATAAATATTATATAGGAAATGATATTTTAATGCTTCACTTTTTAAGTTCTTGGTTAATATTTTTTTTGTTTGTTTATCATTCATTCTTGCAACCCTACTTTAAGTTGAGAAATCATTGTATTTCTTATAACTCTATTTTGGATTAATACTTTTTGGTGTTGTGTTGTGTTGTGTTGTGTTTTTTTTTTTTTTTTTTGGGTTCCTTATCACAATTCCTCTCTCTTCCTCTTATACCTTCGGTTTAATTTTTGTTAGAGTTAATCATTAGTCATTTTGGAAGTGAGAATATGAATATATATCAAAATACAATCTTGGCTATATATTTGAATATGCCTATCAATTATTTGAGTAATGTTGAGTATGATTTTGTGATGAGTTTTGATTATCATGATAATTCTTTTTAAGAAAATGAGAAATTTGAATAATATATTTGGAAACTTAAAAAATTTAGTGGTAAAGAAAAAAATTAGGAAACATATCAAATCAATCATGTTCAGTCCACTTCGGTCTACATTAAAATTTAGAGAATAAATTATACATATTCAGTATAAGTTTGTTATGAGTTTTGATTATCATGATAATCTCCTTTTAGAAAATGAAGAATTTTAATAATTTATTTGAAATTTAAAAAGTTTAGCTGTAAAAAAAAAAAATGCATAGCATACTATAACATAATTTTGAAAAATATGAACTACCCTATACGGGAATAATATCAGTCAAACACACCAAATAATAGAATGATATATTGGTAGTTGTATTGTCGTAAATATAAAAAGATGAAAAATAATTTTAGAAATTGTTTGATTTTTAAGGAGAACAAAATTATCTTCAACAAATTAGAGAGAACAAATTATACATTACATAAGAATTACAAAATGATTATCTATCCCTACGCATCATGTGAGTTTGTGACTAGTTATGAATAATATTTCAATCCTTTGTACTTTTATTGTTTACGTAGAATTACATATATCTACTTTGAAAATTCAAAGTATTTGAGGCTCTTTTCAGCAGAATAAAATAGTTGAGGGTGTGATCGTGTATAAATCCCTAATGGTACGGATATCTACTTTGAAAATTCAAATTATTTGAAGGTCTTTTCAGCAGCATAAAATTCAAAGTGGTTTAGTGTCTTTTTCTGCTAAAAGTAGTTGGGATTGAGATACTGTGCAATTGCATTGCGCAATTACTTTATTTTCTTCACATATTTTTTACATTTTAATTTTTTTTTTACTTTTTTTTAATATTTTTTATTTAATAGTTGAGATTGAAAGTTAAGCACCATGCAATTATCTTATTTTCTTCAAAGAATTTTTACATTTTAAAATTTTTTTACTTTAAATTTTTACTTATTTTTAATATTTTTTATTTAACGGTTGAAATTGAAAGTAAAAAAAATGTAACTTTTAATCTCATCCATTTATTGTTATTGTATCAAGTTACCCTAAGTGATAAGGGCGATTGTGTAATGTTGGCCGTCAACCCTGACAAGGCAAAAGGCAACAATCATAATAAAGCCGTTAGCCTTATTCACAATATGCAACAACGGTGCCAAGTCTACAGCTCCACCCCAAAGCTAATGGCGGCCCCTGGAAAGAAGGTACCGGGAGCTGACAGAGATAAGCTGAAGGAGACACGTATGCTTTTGACAGGTCTGACGTGGCCTAGTGTGGTCTCCACGTTAGGCGAATATAAGGAAGCATCTTGTATCCCACGCTTAACCTGTAAAATATACGAGTTAAAAAGGATCTCTTCTACAAGGAAAAGACTTCTAAATTAAGAAACAAAGGTCAGCCCTATGCTACTATAAAAACGCCAAGACCCTCATGAATCAAGGTACGCATATTTCCTTCTAGGTCTGGCACTCTAGAGTTGTGAGCATTCTCTAACTTAACCTTCGGAAGGTCTTTAGCTAGTACCATACCGGTATTCTCTTAAGGTCTTCTTATTTTGTGTTGTGCAAGCCTTGTAACTTGCTGATGATCTTTCGACATCATCACTAAGGCCATGTTTGGTTTAACAAGTTTTCATCACTCATCACTCATTTTTCATAACTCATCACTTATTTTTTGTGGAGCTCACACCACGTTAAGTTGTTTGGCTATGTTTTTGTTTTCAATTTTCACAACTCAAAACTCAAAATTTTGAGTTTGAGTTAGTAAAAATGAAAACAATTTTTGGAAGTTTTCAAAATATGAAAACTGAGTTATTATGGTATTATGGTAAATATTTACATCTATGTGAGACCCACGCATGACTTGTCACCATCAGTTCTGACTCTTCTCATTACTTCCAACAGTTCTTTTTCTCTATTTTTTTTTTTTTTTTTTTTGTCTAAACCTCTTTCTTCCTTCCTTTACTCCATCTTTTGTCACTGAGGGTGCGTTCGTTTGGAAGGAAAACAGGGAGGATGGAAATTAGAGGATCGAAAACAGGGAGGAAAATGCTGTTTTTCACTGTTCGTTTGGAGAAGGAAAATAGGGAGGATGGAAAACTCGAGAGAAAGTTTTCTCTCCGGGCCCACATTTTTTTTCCTTCCAAATCGGAAGGAAAATCTGGAAAGAAAAGTGTTATAATAGTATCTTTACAAAAATACCCTCTTCCCACCTATTTTTTTCAACTTTTTATTTTTATTTTTTACTTTAGCTGTCTTCTTTTTTTTTCCTTTTTTTTTTTTCAACGTTTAGCTAACTGAACGTCTCTTCTTTTCTTTTCTTTTTTTTCTTCTTTTTTTTTTTCAACGTTCTAGACACCTGAACGTTGTGTGTGTGTGTTTTTTCTTTTTTTTTTTCAACATTCACCTGAACGTTGTCTTCTTTCTTTCTTTTTTTTTTTTTTTTTCTTCAACGTCAACTGAATGTTGTCTTCTTCTTTTTTCCATCCTTACCTGATCGTTGTCTTTTTTTTTTTTTTTTCAACGTGACTAGATCTAATTTTTATATTATAATAATAAAAATAATAATATAAATATATATATATATATGATGTGATAAATTTTAAATTATTTAATGATTACAAATAAATCTATTTCTTACATATTATGTAACAAGGGTATAATAGTCAATTTATATAAATTACATTTTCCATCCTTCTCTTTTTCTCTCTAACCGAACACAAGAGTTTTCCACTCTCCCACTTTTTCACTCATCCAACTGAACACACAAGAGAGAAAACTAAATATTTTTCATCCTCCCACTTTTCCATCCTCCCATAATTTTCCATCCTCCCACTTTTCCACTCCTCCAACCGAACGGACCCTGAAGCTCCTCCGTCCAAAGTTTGAAACGATGCTCAAGTGGTCAAGCCCCTCCATCTTTTTCACCAAAGCTTCACCATTTAAAGCTCTGTGGGTTTTTTTTTTAATAAAGTATTTTTCAAAGATAGCTAAACTTTATAAAGTATTTCAATTTTGCATGTCTTTGATCTAGCTTTTATTTGGATATCTGAGCATAATCAGTAAACTCAGCATTCAACCCATCAAATTGGACAAAAGACGAATCAAATGCAGTCCCAAAATCAGCAAACCCACAATCAGTGAAACCAAGCAAAAGCTAAGAGAAAACTGAGAGAGAGAGAGAGAGAGAGAGAGAGAGAGAGATACCAATCTGGGATTCTCAAACACAAACAAGGGCTCGATCAATTGATCTAATGAGAAAGAAGAGAGTGAGAGGCAGAGATAGATGAAGGGAAAAAGAGAAAGAGGAGTCAGAGGAAAAAGAGGAGAAGGAGAAAGAAAAGTCAAGGGGGGAGTGAATATATTTGTTATAGTCCTCTGTCATTGGTCAGTGGGTGGGATCCACAACTTTGTCTAGAATTGGGTTTTTTAGGTGAGAACTACGCACGGAAATAACAACCAAACACAAGTTTGAAATGAGTTACAGAAAAATAGAGATAAAGATATGAGAATTGAATTAGAGTTTAGAATGATGAGAAATGAGATTTGAGAATTGAAAATAGAGTTGTCTCTAAACCAAACAGGGCCTAAGTATTCTACCTTATCTCAATTCAAGTATTTAAAGATGTAATCATATATAAATCAGAAGCACCATTAAGTTGTGTCATTAGCAAGGAAGGAATCGTATGTGGGATCCACTTTCCGTCACTAATAGTGAGGACAAAACTCGAGGTCATTATAATAATAATCAAACAAAGGTCACTCCAAAGTAGCTTTTTCTGACATTTTAATAATTGACTTGATCCCATCAAAAAAATAAAAATATTGTTGACCAAAAAAAAAAAAAATAGCGAGCACAAATACTGATTTACACAAGCTGACAATTCTTTTTTCTAGCTTTCTCTGATATTCTTTTTTCAGCTTTTGAAAGGATTCAGAGAATCCGTACAAGCCTCCAAGTTACCAAATTTTAAGAAAGACCTTTATATTCTAATTATATTGCCTTCACATTTTACATTAACGAACTCATATTATCGTAATAGATAGATTGATGGAGATATATATTTACTTCATCCTATTGATGTTGTATGCAATCTTTGTTCATGGGTGTTAAGGACAAATTTTTTCACGCCATATGGCTTAATTTCATTGGCGACCCACACCACGTCAATACTATCATGGATTTTGGAAAAATCTCTTTTAAAGCCCAAAAAGCCCATATTTACACAAAAAAGGCATCAAAGCCCATAGTTCGAACTTGTGGCACAACATCTCATTTTTGGCTCATGATCCAAGCTCATGAGTCTCATCGGGAGAATTTTGGGAGTCGTGGTTTGGAGGGCCAAGAAGTATGTTCAGTAAAGCTCCAGCGGTTCAAAGTTGATAAAGGAAAGCATGTTGCTTGGCATGTCTTCCCCAATTTCCTGAACTCTGACGGGTCAGTGTGCAATAGGTAACATTGGGTAAGCCTCTCATATCACATGACACTTAAAATGATAAAACTCTCCATGCTCTTTACATAAAAATTAATGTCCATCATATGATATAAGTTTTAAAATATAATTATATCACATTATTATTTTTCATATAAATCAATTCCAAGCACATGGCTAAATATATATATATATATATATATTAGCATCTCATATCTAGCATTAAATGCTCTATTTACTCTCCAAGATTTAGTTAAAATACAAAAAGACCATAATTACATCTCTAAAACTTCATCAAATATCAACCAACAAGTTTACTTACCAAAATTATATATGGATTAAACATATAATTTTTTCCAAGAGAGGAAAATTAACTGAAAATACCAAAAAAACAGCTCCAACGGAAGCTGCAACAGCTTTAGCAGCTCCAGCGGAAGCTGCAACAGCTTCTGCAGCTCCAGCGGAAGCTGCAAGCAGCTTCTGCAGAAGTTGTAACAGCTCCAGCTAAGTTGCAAAAGCTCCAGTAGATTGACACATGTCCTAAAATGATGTCATTTGCCCATTAATACCCAAAGAAACAAGAGGATTCCATAAAGATTACCTTACCATTTTTAGTTTAACCATGAGTTTAATGCCAAGTATTCTCCTCCAAGCAAATGATGTCATTTAAATGACATCATCTAGTTGTGTCATCAACAATGATGTCCTAAAATTTCTTCTTTTAGTTGAAAAACAAAAGACCACTTACCTTGTTAAAGATTTTCCTCTATTTGCTAATTTTCCCTTCAACTAAGTTTTGATCTAGTTACACACTTGGCTCTATATAAAGAGGACCAAGCTACACACTAGAGGATTCCATTCTTCTCCCACTCCATGGTTTTGAAGCTCCACTCATTTTGCTACCACATACATATCTTCCTACTTCCCCATCTCTCTTACCAAATTTCTCTTCATAACAACAACACAACACACATATTACAATATACCATTATCCATTACTCATTTTTCCCACACTCCATGATTCTAAAACTTCATCATTTTTGTTGTCCAAAAACACATCTCCATCTCATTCTTTATTTCCCTTACAAAAATCTTTATTCTTAGAAAGCAACATAACTCATGACAAAACACAAAAAACCACTCCAGCAGTAGCCCTAATCTCATGTATTTACCACATTTAACCTTCATATCATCTGTCTCACACTTCCATATATTTCACAAACACATTCCCCACAAAATACCCATACATACCTCTCATACATCTTTAAATTCCATGTCTAACAAAGTATCTACATATAATTCTCATACATAACACAAAAAATAATATCTCACAACATATATATATATATATATATATGTATTTCTTACCATCTCCACACATCTTAAGACATACCAAACACTCTTCCAAGAACTCATTACTAAAAGCCATTTCTTATGAAAGGCAAGAACTTATAAGATCAAAAGCCCTTCTTATAGAAGGCAACATCACTCAAACTTGACAAAAAGCTAAAAGAGCATTATATGGGGAAAATCATTTAAGTGCATGATTAAGGGGACAAACTTAACCAACCGATGCACACGGCTGGACATGCTCTCTCTCCCTCCAGTTGCACCCATTTTTCCCTTTCAAATATAAAGGTTGCTAAAATTTTAAGTCCACTGATGCTACGGCTGGAGCTGTAGAACATGAAAGTTGCTAAAATGTTAAGTCCAATGATGCTACGGCTGGAGCTGTAGAACATGAAAGTTGCTAAAATGCTAAATCCACTGATGCTACGGCTGGAGCTGCAAAATATGAAGATAAGTCATTACATTTTATCCTCAAATTTATATTATTAAATATATTTTATTCATTATCATTTTACCGCTGGATGGAAGCCATTTTAATATCATCTCACCATTTAATAAATATGGACTCACTAATACTTCATTAATAAACATATGTACTAATAAATTGAATCCATATCATCATTGGACACATATCATTTGGACATGAACCCCCATTGGACACATATTATTTGGACATGAACCATCATTGGACATATTATTTGGACATGAACCATCATTGGACATATTATTTGGACATGAACCATTAATGGACATACATTACTTGGACATGGACCATTACCGGACATACCTTATTATGTTAAGCACGAACCATGAACTGTAATTTGATATGGACTATTGGACTTCTCCCATTGTTGGATATTTGACACCTAATTAATTATTTTCTAACATTGAACATCACTTAATATACATAATAATAACGTGTCAACTCACCATCTAATCAAAGCTATCTTGCTTAGCATATTATATTATATTATTTATTTAATTATTTCAACCATTATCATGATTCTAAGACTTTGGGCTTTATTTATTTTGTAGGCTTAAAAATACGCCGGAAGCCATTGGACTATGCGGCCCAATGTCGAGTTCCGGGTTTGACTCCCCAAAACAAATCCGGGCTTAGCAAAGTCACTCTAAAGACACGTGGCTACGCGCAAAAAACTCCCCCCGATATTCTGGCGACTCCACTGGGGAGTCATAAAGTATAGCCTTATCATGTCTCCAAAAGTCTAGAATCACATATCATGAAGGAGATCTCAACTCCGACATATCACACTCTTAATATCTCTTGATCCAACAGCTCGCGGAACAATATCACATCACACATGATATTGGCTTTATGAAGGGATCAATAAAGCACTTTTATATCCAAAAGAAACAAAAACATAAGGAAGCATCCAGTAGCAAATCACAGCCACAATGTGAATAAACCCAGCTGCGAAATGGATGAATATATATATATTGTTACTCATAATGACATGTGAGGCTCAGTTGCCTCAAACAAAAGGATCCTAGGCTGAATGAAACTAGTACAATTCTCACAACTGTATCCAGAAGAGAACACATCTAACGGAAGAAGAATTCTTGTCTAGCAGCATTGCGGAACCATTTAAAGGGACCTCCAGCAGTACCTAACGTACCTTCTCCATCTAATAAAAATTACATTAACATCTTTGCTTAAGAGTACAACATGATGCTCAGTTCATACCGTAACTTGGTGATACATGCCCTCAATATCAAACCATGGAGAGACTTATCATGGCATATGGACTCTCTACTGCTGTACTCATGTCATTGTGCTGCTGGATTGCCATTAGTCCACTGGTATACGGCTAAAGCCATGAACTTTAAAGATAAGTCATCACATCATTATCTTTCAATTTATATTGAATATATGTTACTCTATTATCGTTATATCACTCAATACAAATTACTTTAATATTATATCACATTCATCATTTAATTAAAGCTATCACGTTAAATATATATTACTTGATCTTTACCATTATTGCAACCATTGATCGAAATTTATTATGTGAAACATATTGTTTGTTTCAACCATCGTTATGCTTCTTATAATTTGAAATTTGCCCATTTTGTAGGCATAAAACCCATAAGAATTTTCATCCTAATATAGAAGCCTGAATCATCCAAGAAATTCAATAACTCTTTGCCGCTGGAATCACCAATCTTATTCCAATCAATAAAAGAAAGTTTTCCTGAATCATCCACTGAACCAAGCAGATTGGAGGTCATCAAAGAAACTTTATTATCACCATCAAGGCTGTAGTAACCCCATGCCCCCCTAAAGCTATGGCGGCACCATGCATATTCAAGACCATGGTGACTCCATCATGTTACTAGAATCATTACATTTGCATCATTGGAACCCTTGGAATCTCAAGCATCATCAAGGGTATCAACCACCTCACACCAGGGGGCTTTGATCTAAAAGGCCCAATCAATCTGACATCCCTACATCCAAGGACATTTGTCTCAAAAAAAAAAAAAAAAAAAGAAAGTCTATAACAGCAGCTATTATTGTCTAGCCATGACGGAAGGCGAAAATCTCATGGAACCTATCAATGGCAAATGGTTGGAGCTATGTTATACTTAACTCAATCATCATATTTCCAATAAACTACCTCGAAAATAACGAGTAAGCATTATCTTTTGCCTTAAACCAACTATGAATATTTCAAGATATTTTTTCTTACGTCGATATTTATATCTTACTCGCAATGATGATCTTTTACAACTTGATATCTCCAAAATAAACTATCATGATTCTGACAAGCTATTTTTTACAAAATAAAATGTATAACTTCCATTACCATAGTTTTGGTTTAAGTGCATCATTTTTTTTCAAACATATTTCAAACTTATAAACATTCAAATTTGATAACAGCCTCTATGGTTGGACCTCTTCAAAATAAAAAGGTCATGTGATTTCAAAAGTAGATATTGCGTCCATGGCCATACTTTGATATTCTTAACAACATCAAAGCCCATTACTAAATGGCAACATCAAGCCCAATTTTCATTGGCAACATCAAAAGCCCAGTTCTCGCTGGCAACATCAAAAGCCCAATTTTCATTGGCAACATCAAAAAGCCCAATTCTCATTGGCAACACCAAAGCTCAATTTTTATTGGCAACATCAAAAGCCCAATTTTCATTGGCAATATCAAAAGCCCAATTTTTATTGGCAACATCAAAAGTCCAAGCTAACTACTTGGCATTATTTTATCAAAAGCCCAAGCTAATTGCTTGGCACTATTTTATCAAAAACCGAAGCTAACTACTTAGCACTATTTTATCAAAAGCCCAAGTTAACTACTTGGCATTATTTTATCAGAAGCCTAAGCCAACTACTTGGCACTATTTCATCAAAAGTCTAAGCTAGCTACTTAGCTCTATTTTGTCAAAAGCCCAAGGTTATTAATACTTGGCAAAAAATCATATTATAAATATTTTACTAAGAGCCCAAGTACTATTTTTAGCAAACCATCATTTCAAAAAAAAAAAAAAAAATCACTTTACAAAAATATTATATCTTGCTCAAAAGCCCAAAGTTAATAACCTTTGGCAAAACAGATTTTTTTTTTCACAAACGCATTATACTTGAAACCCAAAGCTAATAGCCTTTGACAAATTAATTTTTCTAAACAAGTATATAAGCTAATAAATCATGGCAAATATTTATACCATATTATCTATCTTATGAAATAACACCATTCATTTTTCCAAAATCCATGGCAAACATATATCAAGCTCATGGAGAAATGTGAGTGTGTGTCATTGATAATTAAGCCCATAAAAATTATATTCAAAACCTATGACAATTTTATTTATCTTACAAACCCATGGAAAATATTCATAAAAATCCATGGAAAATTATGTTATCAAAGTGATTACTTATTCGATGATTATAAAGCCCATGGTAATTATCTTAAACCCCATGGCAATTATTATTTACCTTGCTATTTCACAAGAACACATAAAAGATTCAAATAAAATTATATTATGATAATTACTTATCTTACTAATATTTAAAGCCCAAGGCTAATAATACTTGGCAATATCTTAATCCCAAGGTTAATAATACTTGGCAAATACTATATTACAAATATTTGAAACCCAATAATGAACATTTTTTTTAAGCTCTTAAACACATAGCTATAATTTATGCCATATTATAAACCCATTGAATCTATTTTGTAAAACCCATGGTAACTATTTATGTTACGTAACACTATTCATTTTTCCAAAACTCATGGCAAACATACATCAAGCCCATGGAGAATTATGAATTTGTGTTACTAATATTTAAGCCCATGGAAATTATATTTAAAACCTATGGCGATTAATTTTAACTATTTATCTTATGTAACACTATTCATTTTTCCAAAACCCATGGCAAACATACATCAAGCCCATGGAGAATTATGAATTTGTGTTACTAATATTTAAGCCCATGGAAATTATGTTTAAAACCTATGGCGATTAATTTTAACTATTTATCTTACAAAAACCCATGGCCAACATACATCAAGCCCATGGAGAAATATGAACTTGTGTTACTAATATTTAAAACTAATAAAAGTCATATTTAAAACCTACAACAATTACATTTATTTTACAAACCCATGACACACATTTGTCAAAAGCCCATGAAAAACTATATTACTAGATAATTATTTATTCTATAATTACACTAAATAATAAAAGCCCATGATTCAAGTCCATGGCAAAACTTTTTTATCAATGGAATTCAATCCCATAATCAAAGCCCATGGTTCAAGCCCGTGGCAAATTATTCATCAAAGCCCAAGCCCAATAATGCTTGGCAATATCTTATCAAAAGCCCAATATAACTTGGCAATATTTTAAGCCCATGATTCAAGTCCATGGCAAAGTTATTTTATCAATGGAATTCAATCCCATAATCAAAGCCCATGGTTCAAGCCTGTTAGTTCGTTTAGACCCCTTAAACCCAACAGATTAACCTAGAGAATTAGCCAAGTTATTAACTTAGGTAATTTAATTAAAACTAGGTTAACACAGTTAAGCAAAAATAACAAAGCAGCGGAAAAATAAACAACACAAAGATCTGATGACCCAGGAAACCACACCGGTAAAAACCTGGGGAGGATTTAACCTAGCTATCCTCAAGGTAAACTGAATCCACTATGAAAGAATCGAAGTTTACACAATAGACTTAGACCACTAACATCATATTGCTACCCGAGTGTAGGAAACTTACTACCATGACCCCATGATAGCTCCGAGATCCACGGACTCCTTCTTTCCGGAATTCTTCAACAAATCCACAAGCGCACCTGCTTGTATATCTTTGTGTTCTCTTGATTCTGCAACTGTAACGATCTACACAACTCTTGACATAAATCTCAAGTATGTAAACCCTAAGTGTATGTGAAGGTAAACACCTCTAGATCTCAAAGAAAGATTCACAAACACAGCAAAACAGAACTCTAAAAACGTGGCTAGGGTTTTCCCTTTTATACTTAGGGCAAAACATAAAACCCTATACATTAAAACGGGCTTGGGCTGAGTTGGAATTTTTTGCAGAAAAACGTTCTACACGATTTTCGATCGATCGAGTCTAATTTTCGATCGATCGAGTCATACAGAAAGTGAACAGTACTTCTGCATAAAAACTCGATTCCAACTTTACAATTAAACCCATACTTTGAGCAAGTCTAACACACGACTCAACATTGTTTTGATCATGGTTTGCCAACATACAAATTGAAGTTCTAAATACATTAGTTCCTAATCTTTAGAACCTAACAAAGCCCATGGCAAATTATTTAACAAAGCTCATGCAGTTAAGAAGAAATAGCTGGCAATTCAGTAGTGATACATGCAGCAAATCTAGCTTATACTATTCTACCGCTGGAACTCATATCAGCCATACCTTCCTAAGAGCTTCCAACAAAAAGATGGAGATCCAATGCTCTCAATTATTATCATCTACTCAATAACCATCAAAACATTCAGCAAGTCACAAAGCCGCCAAGGAACGAGGAACCATTTATTCAAAACAAGAAAAGATTACTCCAGCGGTAACTAAACACATATCCAGCAGCCTACCTGGACAAACAAGACAAGCTCCTTATGGCTGGAAGATCTCAACTATCTCTTTGCTACAAAAAAAAAATTGATCATCTCAACTACTGGATATGCCATGTTCTATTTTACGAAGGAATCTAGTGGTCACATCCAAATCAGAATTCTAGCTGCTCATGTTTTGAATAACAGTGGTATTGCAACCTATACAAACACCTCCAGCAGTCAGAATTTGATTAACAAGCATATTCAAGCAAATGACCATTATACAAGATCCTTACTACAAGTGCATGCACTATTTCAAACATCAAAGTGCCAAGATTACACCATTGAACTTGTCACAGTGCTTCCTACCTTCTAAATCTATGCTCATCCTCTCTCTACACTTGGGGGCTTGATTCACTAATCCAAAGGATTTCATTTCTGAGGGCTATAATTGGGTGTTGATAAAAAAAAGTATCAAATATGTCAATAGAGGCACTTCCACTACATAACTCTAATGATCCAACAATGGTCAATCCCTTTCAAGAAACATCTTCACTCGTGCATGCCCTTGCAAAACAAGCCCTTGTGAGACAAGACCTTGAAAACCAAGCCCATGCACTCGGGGGGCTGAATGTTGAGGACAAATTTTTTCACGCCACATGGCTTAATTTCATTGGCGACCCACACCACGTCAATACTATCATGGATTTTGGAAAAATCTCTTTTAAAGCCCAAAAAGCCCATATTTACACAAAAAAGGCATCAAAGCCCATAGTTCGAGCTCGTGGCACAACATCTCATTTTTGGCTCATGATCCAAGCTCATGAGTCTCATCGGGAGAATTTTGGGAGTCGTGGTTTGGAGGGCCAAGAAGTATGTTCAGTAAAGCTCCAGCGGTTCAAAGTTGATAAAGGAAAGCATGTTGCTTGGCATGTCTTCCCCAATTCCCTGAACTCTGACGGGTCAGTGTGCAATAGGTAACATTGGGTAAGCCTCTCATATCACATGACACTTAAAATGATAAAACTCTCCATGCTCTTTACATAAAAATTAATGTCCATCATATGATATAAGTTTTAAAAAATAATTATATCACATTATTATTTTTCATACAAATCAATTCCAAGCACATGGCTAAATATATATATATATATATATATTAGCATCTCATATCTAGCATTAAATGCTCTATTTACTCTCCAAGATTTAGTTAAAATACAAAAAGACCATAATTACATCTCTAAAACTTCATCAAATATCAACCAACAAGTTTACTTACCAAAATTATATATGGATTAAACATATAATTTTTTCCAAGAGAGGAAAATTAACTGAAAATACCAAAAAAACAGCTCCAGCGGAAGCTGCAACAGCTTCTGCAGCTCCAGCGGAAGCTGCAAGCAGCTTCTGCAGAAGTTGTAACAGCTCCAGCTAAGTTGCAAAAGCTCCAGCAGATTGACACATGTCCTAAAATGATGTCATTTGCCCATTAATACCCAAAGAAACAAGAGGATTCCATAAAGATTACCTTACCATTTTTAGTTTAACCATGAGTTTAATGCCAAGTATTCTCCTCCAAGCAAATGATGTCATTTAAATGACATCATCTAGTTGTGTCATCAACAATGATGTCCTAAAATTTCTTCTTTTAGTTGAAAAACAAAAGACCACTTACCTTGTTAAAGATTTTCCTCTATTTGCTAATTTTCCCTTCAACTAAGTTTTGATCTAGTTACACACTTGGCTCTATATAAAGAGGACCAAGCTACACACTAGAGGATTCCATTCTTCTCCCACTCCATGGTTTTGAAGCTCCACTCATTTTGCTACCACATACATATCTTCCTACTTCCTCATCTCTCTTACCAAATTTCTCTTCATAACAACAACACAACACACATATTACAATATACCATTATCCATTACTCATCTTTCCCACACTCCATGATTCTAAAACTTCATCATTTTTGTTGTCCAAAAACACATCTCCATCTCATTTTTTACTTCCCTTACAAAAATCTTTATTCTTAGAAAGCAACATAACTCATGACATAACACAAAAAACCACTCCAGCAGTAGCCCTAATCTCATGTATTTACCACATTTAACCTTCATATCATCTGTCTCACACTTCCATATATTTCACAAACACATTCCCCACAAAATACCCATACATACCTCTCATACATCTTTAAATTCCATGTCTAACAAAGTATCTATATATAATTCTCATACATAACACAAACACCATATCTCACAACATATATATATATATATATATATGTATTTCTTACCATCTCCACACATCTTAAGACATACCAAACACTCTTCCAAGAACTCATTACTAAAAGCCATTTCTTATGAAAGGCAAGAACTTATAAGATCAAAAGCCCTTCTTATAGAAGGCAACATCACTCAAACTTGACAAAAAGCTAAAAGAGCATTATATGGGGAAAATCATTTAAGTGCATGATTAAGGGGACAAACTTAACCAACCGATGCACACGGCTGGACATGCTCTCTCTCCCTCCAGTTGCACCCATTTTTCCCTTTCAAATATGAAGATTGCTAAAATGTTAAGTCCACTGATGCTACGGCTGGAGCTGTAGAACATGAAAGTTGCTAAAATGTTAAGTCCACTGATGCTACGGCTGGAGCTGCAGAACATGAAGGTTGCTGAAATGTTAAGTCCAATGATGCTACGGCTGGAGCTGTAGAACATGAAAGTTGCTAAAATGCTAAATCCACTGATGCTACGGCTGGAGCTGCAAAATATGAAGATAAGTCATTACATTTTATCCTCAAATTTATATTATTAAATATATTTTATTCATTATCATTTTACCGCTGGATGGAAGCCATTTTAATATCATCTCACCATTTAATAAATATGGACTCACTAATACTTCATTAATAAACATATGTACTAATAAATTGAATCCATATCATCATTGGACACATATCATTTGGACATGAACCCCCATTGGACACATATCATTTGGACATGAACCCCCATTGGACACATATTATTTGGACATGAACCATCATTGGACATATTATTTGGACATGAACCATTAATGGACATACATTACTTGGACATGGACCATTACCGGACATACCTTATTATGTTAAGCACGAACCATGAACTGTAATTTGATATGGACTATTGGACTTCTCCCATTGTTGGACATTTGACACCTAATTAATTATTTTCTAACATTGAACATCACTTAATATACATAATAATAACGTGTCAACTCACCATCTAATCAAAGCTATCTTGCTTAGCATATTATATTATATTATATTATTTAATTATTTCAACCATTATCATGATTCTAAGACTTTGGGCTTTATTTATTTTGTAGGCTTAAAAATACGCCGGAAGCCATTGGACTATGCGGCCAAATGTCGAGTTCCGGGTTTGACTCCCCAAAACAAATCCGGGCTTAGCAAAGTCACTCTAAAGACACGTGGCTACGCGCAAAAAACTCCCCCCGACAATGGGCAGCTCCAACAAGGTTAGCAAATTCTCTCAACTTAAAATTGATTATGGTTTTGATTTTTTTTTTTTTAAATAAGTATGGTTATGTTTGTAGAATGCATTATATGTGTTTTTTTTAATCTTTTTATTTTATTTTATAAGTAGAATGATTAAGTTAGACAAATTACCACTTTCTTGCTAATTTTGATAGCCTAACTTTTTAAAATTTTCATTTATAATACTAATAAAATGGCAAAAAAAGATAAAATTTTATGGAAATTAACTTAAACGTACTCCTCTAGGATTTTAAGATAAGAAAAAAACCAAAAAAAGAAAAGAAAAGAAATCAATTGATACAAAGAACAAAATAAAATACAAATCTGGCCCATTCTTCGTCCTATAATCTTTCCAAATCCAACCACCAAAAATTTATAACAAATTCCCAGATCTAAGGCTCCCAGAAGAGGAAAAAAAAAAAAAAAAAACCAAATCAGCAATATAAGGGAAAATAATCATTCTAAATTAAGATTCCTTTTCTATGTAAATCAGAATTAAGCACTACAAATTATATATAAATATATAAACTCATCTTTTATGAATTAGTTTGAACTACAAAAATTTGAATTTAAATAATTGATTGATTACATAATTAATGATTTTTTATCACCTTGAAATTTTGCAAGCATGGAGAGTACAAGGATATAATGTAATCCGACGATTGATTACACCAATAGGAAAATTATTAGGTACTCTCGGAGTACCATATATGCATACTCTCCCCTCCCACATAAATGGTGGGTCCCATCATGAATTTAATTAGTGAGACCTACTATTCATGTGAGAGGAGAGAGTACGCATTTATGGTATTTCAGAAGTATACAATAATTTTCCCATTCAATAATAAATTATTAAATGGTATAACTTGAACCCAACCCCCCCCCCCCCCCACACACACACACATATATATATATATATATATATATTTATGTAAGTCTCATCACACGCACTTCGCCCGAGCGATGAGACTTTTTTTGGATTTAGTGTCATAATTTTCTATTCATCTCAATTTGAGATGTTTCTCTCTTCTATCTAATTATATCACACGCATAGTGATTTTTATTATGGACATAGAAAATACATTCATTAAAATGAAAAAAAGGCAGTACGAACGGATGTGAAGAGAAAATAATTCAAAACACCAACATAAATAAATCATTAAAAAGAAAAAGGGAGTACATTAAAAATGACTTTTTTTAATAATTCAAAAATAAAGAAGAGGAGATTTGAAAAACAAAAAAAAAAAACAAAAAAGAGAGAGAGAGAGAGAGAGAGAGAGAGAGAGAGAGAGAGAGAGAGAGAGAGAGAGAGAGAGAGAGAGAGAGAAACTTTTAAGTCTTGATAAAGGGGAAAAAAGGAGAAAAAAAAAAAAGAAAATGATGGGCTTAGTAGTCTTATTTTATAGGAAAAAAAATCTATGTCTTTTTTTTTATATATAATTTTTATTTTGATAATCCAATTTATAAATGGATAAAACAATTTAAAAATTAATAGGAGAGTGAACTTATGTTTTAGACAGTGTTTTAGTAGGAATTAGAGTTATATTTTTACCAGATTGTTCTTTAATTTTATCTCTACTTAAATATAGGGGTTTAGGAGCATTTTTGAACTAAAAAAAAAAAAAAAAACAAAACAAAACAAGGATCCTAAATAGAGAAAGCTCCTTAAATAGTACTAATATAGATAGAAAGAATATATATATATATATATATATATATATATGATAAGGATAATTTTGTAATTAACCCATGACGAAGTAAAAGACGACAGTCGTAAATAAAGTCGTCAACTTCACACGAGAGACAACCTTGTTGTAAAGTCTACGGCCCCATCCCATACCTGACGGCTGCATCTTGGGCATGGCAGGTTGAAGGGGATAAGCTGAAGACCTCAGCAAGCTGAAGGCAGTAGATAAGCTGAAGATCTTAGCAAGCTGAAGGCAGTAAGTTGAAGGGGATAAGCTGACGACCTTCGGTGACGATGTAAAAGACGATGGTCGTAAATAAAGTCGTCAGCTTCATATGAGAGACAACCTTGTTGTAAAGTCTAAGGCTTCACCCCATACCTGGTGGCTGCATCTTGGGCATGGCAGGCTGAAGGGGATAAGTTGAAGACCTCAGCAAGCTGAAGGCAGTAAGCTGAAGGCAATAAGCTGAAAGGGATAAGCTGACAACCCTCCGTGACGAAGTAAAAGGCGACGGTCGTAAATAAAGTCGTCAGCTTCACATGAGAGACAACCTTGTTGTAAAGTCTACGGCTCCACCCCATACCTGACGGCTGCATCTTGGGCATGACAAGCTGAAGGGGATAAGCTGAAGACCTCAGTAAGCTAAAGGCAGTAAGCTGAAGGCAGTAAGCTGAAGGGGATAAGCTGAAGACCTTAGCAAGTTGAAGACAGTAAGCTGAAGGCAGTAAGCTGAAGAGGATAAGCTGAAGACACAAACGTGACTTGCCCTACACACTTCCATAAAGAAGGTGTCTTGTCGTGTACGCTTGAACCTTAACAGATATCTTGTCCAGCACGCTTACAAACAAAGAGATATCTTGCACTCCACGCAATCGAAAAGTGGTTCCGGTAAGGAAGTATCTTCCTAAACACGCCACGGACATAAACTCCATACTACTATAAATACCCCTGAGCCCTCATAGAAAGGAGGTACGCAAAAAACTTCCCCAACTCTTATACTCTAGGGTTGCGAGCATTCACTAACTTAACCTTCAGAGGGTCCTTGGCCGGTACCACACCGGTACTCCTCTTAAGGTCTTCAACTTTTGTGTTGTGCAGGTTTTCCATCGAGAGCAAGTGAGGATCGTGCGACTTACTGACGATTTTTGGCATCATCAATATATATATATATATATCTGATAAAAAAATTCCCTCCATAGTCTCCACGCTGCAACGCCTCTACACGTGTGTTTGAATTGATAGATTAGTGGATTTTTTTTTTTTTTTTTGATGAGAAGACTTTGACTTTATTCATTACTTGTAAAAGATGAAACATCATTATTACATGCAACCTCTACGTGGCTAGGACATTCTTCAAGCCATGCAATGTAATTTTCAACATTAGCTACATGTTGGGCCAACAAGTGGGCCGGCACATTTCCTAGCCTTTTTATATGTGAAAAAGCAACTGTTCTAAATCCTTTTGCAAGATGGAGCGTTCCAGCAATAATGTTTTTTACAGAAGACGACGCCTCGCCCAAACCTTGAAGCGCATTACAGATGCATATTGAGTCACCCTCAAGTGTAACATCCCTTACCCCAACATCTAATGCAAACTGAACCCTGACCTCCATTGCTTTTGCTTCTATCTCCAATGCTCCTAAAGGAAAAGCAAGCTTTCGGATGAGTGCGGCAATCACCATACCTCCCGAATCACGAATTATCACTCCAATACCCACCTGCTTCCTTTTGGAAAATACAGCTCCATCAACATTCACTTTGAAGTGGCCCGGTTGTGGAGGTCTCCATTTTATCTCATTTGAAGGCTGACTTATGGGGACCAGTAGTCTCGCATTTGCCAATTGGAACTCATCCAGCACCCTCAACGAGCACCAAACAATAGCTTTACCCTCTCTGCGCTTACCACCATGTCTAGCAATATTTCTCTCCTTCCATATTCCCCAACATATTGCTATAGCACGCTCCACCAAACCCGGGTGTGATTCCGTCCACCTTTGTAGCTGCCACATCATATCTATAAACGTCCACGTTGGACTGATCTCAAACGGGATGACCAACTTGCTTGAGGACCAAGTCTCTTTGGCCTTGTCACAAAGCCAAGATAAATGGCAGGTGGTCTCACTCGCTTTACCATAGGAGTCACAAGTGCAGTCCTTGGTGATATTTTTTTTTCTTTAAGGTCTCTTTGGTGGCTAAGATGTCCTTGCAGGCTTTCCAAGAGAAATGTTTGATTTTTTTTGGCACATTCATATCCCAGAGGCGTTTCCACATTTGTTTGAAGGCAGCACGGTCAGAGCTCTTAGGCATGTTTCTGTCAGAGCTCTCAGGCATGTTTCTGTCAGAGTGTATCTCTTGGGCCAGTTTGTATGCACTTCTCACTGTAAACTTCCCATTTTTATTTTCCGCCCATATCATCCTATCCCTCGCACCATGGGCACTGAGAGGAATACTTAGGATGGCTTCAACATCTTGGGGAAGAAAAAATTGGCGTATTAGGTCTTCCTTCCATTCCTTTTGGTCACCATCAATTAGGTCGCAAACCCTTACCACTTGCTGACTTGTACACGCAGGTGTTACAACCCTATAAGTGCTTGGTTGTTGGAGCCATTTATCCTTCCACATTTGAATATTTTCTCCATCACCCACCTGCCATCGTAATCCCCTTTTAACTATGTCTTGGGCTGCCCAGATACTTCTCCATGCGAAGGATGGTTGGTTCCCCAAAAAAGCCTCAATAAAATCACATCTTGGGAAATACTTGGCTTTATATACCCTGTAGAAGAGTGAGGATGAGTTCGTTTGCAATCTCTAACCCTGCTTCGCCAAGAGGGCAAGGTTGAACAGCTTCAGGTCCCTAAACCCCATTCCACCTTTTTCCTTTGGCAAACACATCTTCTCCTAACTCATCCATGCTAGCTTCTTCTCATCCTTCACCTGACCCCACCAAAATTGTCTTACTATCCTTGTTAGCTCATCACATAAGGTATTGGAAAGCTCGAAACAGCTCATCGTATACGACGGGACTGCTTGGACGACCGCTTTTATCAGAACTTCCTTCCCAGCACTTGAAAGCAATTTCTCTTTCCAACTTGCGAGCTTGTTTGACACCCGTTGTTTCAGCTGAGCGAAAGTGTTTCTTTTCGACCTACCTACCAAGGATGGTAACCCAAGATAAGCCTCATGTGGTTTTATGACGTGTGCTCCAAACTTAGCTTTTATAGTCTCCTTCTCTCCATTGGTTGTATTGTGGCTAAAGAAAAGAGAGGTCTTGTTCCTGTTCAGTTGTTGGCCAGATGACTCTTCATAGACCGTAATACCCGCCAGATTTCAGAGCACTCATTTACTGTTGCCTTCCCAAAAATCAAACTGTCATCAGCAAAAATAAATGTGAGATTCTAGGCCCCCTTGCTGATGCCGCAACACCCTTTAACTCCTTATTTCAGACAGCCTTGTGTAGCAGTGCTGACAGTCCTTCAACACAAATCAAGAACAGATATGGCGACAAAGGGTCCCCTTGGCGAAGCCCTCGCATAGTAATAATCTGCCCACATGCATGTCCATCGACCTGTACTGCATAAGTGACTGAGGAGACACATCTCATGACCAGGCGAATCCAGTTCTCATGAAATCCCATTTTGGCTATGATTTGTTTCAAGCAACCCCATTTCACGCAGTTGTAGACTTTGCTCATGTCTAGCTTCAATGCCATCTCTCCACACTTTCCTTTCTTCTTTTTGTTGATATGATTCATTATCTCATGTGCCACTAGCACATTGTCTGTGATGAGCCTTTCAGAATCGAAGGCACTTTGATTTTCACAGATTACATCCTGCAACACAAGCTTCAACCTGTTTGCCACTGCTTTGGATGCTAACTTGTATGCCACATTGCACAGACTGATTGGTCTATAGTCCGTCACTCTTTCTGGATTCTTAGTTTTTGGGATGACAATATGTGTTTCATGAAAGTTAGAAGGAGTTGCACCATGGTTAAGAAAATCCAACACAACACGTGTAACAATAGAATTTACAGTAGGCCAAAAGTGTTGATAGAATAAGGGAGGCATACCATCAGGTCCGAGCGCCTTCATGGGATGCATCTGTTTTAAAGCGTTCTCTACCTCTGAGGCTTGGAGTTCCTGTAGTAGTCTGGCATTCATTCTATCGTTCACCTTCTGGATGGCATCTAACAATTTTGCACTGACCACTGGTTGAGAAGATGTGAACAGGTTCTAGAAATATTCCACAAAAGTTCTGCCAATCATCTCCTCATCCTCTTGCCAATTATCTTCTGAATCCTGGATCTTGAGAATAGTGTTTCGTTGGTGTCGATGGGATGCTTTGGCATGAAAGAAAGAAGTATTATGGTCACCCGACTGCATCCAACAATGCCTAGATCGTTGATGCCACATATCTTCTTCCACCGCTAACATTCGGTTCAACTCCACCTTTGTTTCTTCAATCTCCTCCATATTCACAATACCATCCAGTCGCCCTTCCAACCATTGGAGCTTTTTTCGGAGTGTTGATATCTTCCGACCTACGTGTCCAAACGTATTTTTATTCCAAGAGGATAGTGACCTTCTACATTCTTCCAGACATTGCGTAAACAGGTGTTGAGTACCCATGTTTTGACCTCTCTCCCAGGCTTCAGACACCACTTCCTCACATTGTTCATTCTTAAGCTACATTAATTCAAACCTAAACATTTTAGACCTCCGATGCAATCTTCGCCCTATCTGTGGAGCTTTGAGTACCAGCATGCAATGGTCAGACGTTGATGCTGCCACATGGTGTAATCTCACTCCTGAGAACATTGCCACCCATGATGATGAAGCTAAGGCCCTGTCCAGACGCTTTCTAACCCATCCTCGTTCGCCGAGTCTCTTACTCCAAGTAAAGTCAGATCTTATATATCCTATATCTCGGAGGTTGCATCGGTTTACCGTCTCCCTGAACCTTCTCATCTACCCCTCAAGCCTTAAGTTACCTCTCACCTTTTCTCTTAGATGTAATATTTCATTGAAGTCCCCCATGCAAACCCATGGAAGAAAACTTCTCTTACTCAACTCTTCCAACAATCTCCAGGACTCCTCTCTTTTACTAGTTTCCAGGTGACCGTAGAAACCGGTAAATCTCCACGTCCTGTTACCATGTTCTTCAGTAACTATAGCATCGATATGACGAGGCGAAAAAGTTTGGATGTCCACTTTCATAGAACGTCTCCATAAGAGTGCCAAACCACCACCCTGACTTATACTAGGGGACTACTAGACCTTATTGCCGATCTAGTTTGCTCTTAATACCTTTCATTTCTGATACTACAAACTTGGACTCAATGATGAAGACCAAAGTGGGATCTTCCTCCAGAACTGCCCTCTGGAGAGCTTTGACTGTACAGGGGTTCCCAAGCCCTCGACAATTCCAACATATGGCACTCATTGTTCCCGGCGGGGCTGTCCAACAGCCGCCGCCGATCCAAGTTATGTTGCCATTATTTTACTGAGCGCGAGAACCTCTCCTTCTATTTTTAGTTTTTTCCCCACTTCCTCTCCCATTAGAATCTCTTCTAGAGGAACACGTACCTTTCGCTTCAGCCCTACTTCGTTGTCTTTAGAACTCCTCACCTTATTAGTGAGCTCCTCATCCCGTTTGTTCAGAACCCGAACCCCATTCCATGCATTCTCCTTCCCCACCACGTTACGCTCTTTTTTATTCTTTTTCTGAGTCGGGCTCCTTAACTTCCTTATTTTTGTCTCATTTGGTGGGCTTGGATTATGAGGTCCTATAGAAAATAGGACTTGGGCTTGACTTAAAGCTTGGCCCATTGAAGTATTATTAGGAGTTGGTAAGGCTGGGTCCAAATCCATAAAAGCCTTGTCCACTTTAGACGTGAGCCCAACCCAAAAGTCCGCTGACTTCTTCAGTTCATCTTCCTTTACATTTAAAATTTTAAACTCCAAGAATCTCTCCTTGTTTTCCTCGCAATCCGGTGTATGATCTGGTAATGGTAAATCTGCCAGCTTTGTATCAGTTTCTGAGATTGCGACGTCAATTTCTCTCAGCTTTTCTTCGAAATTAGAGAGTGCCAGATTTCTTGGGATCTTCTCCTCCCCACGTGGGCACATGGCAGCTGTACTTGCTGTTTCAGTCCTAGTGGGGTCCACGTCATCCCTCACGTGGACCTGACCCAGTTCAGTCACTCTTAGATCTATTGCATGGACGGTCTGTGCAACACCTCCGCCGAAGCCATCTTCTCCGATTGGACCCTCTTTACCTTCATCACTCCGCTTTGCTGCAAGAACCAGCTGTGGTCTTTGAAGCCGCTCTTGTGATGTGCGCAACCAAGCTCCGAACTGTTTATCCTCTGCCCTTAAAGATTCTTTGCTCTGTAACCATTGAGTGCAGTCACGTTCATCGTGATCAACCTTCCCACACCAGTAGCAAAAGATGGGTAGCCGCTCGTATCTAAAATCTACCCACTTCGGCGGTGCTCCTCCTATGCGAACCATCCTTCCCCGGCACAAAGGTTGAGTTATGTCTATCGTTACTCGGATGCGTAAGTACCCCGCCAAACAGAATCCTTTCTCATCCACGTCAACTTTCTCAACCTTACCCAGTATGCTACCAATACGTATTCTGGCATCCATGGTTTGGCTCATGGTGGGAAGCCCGTGAATCTGAACCCAAAACGACGCCTGGTTGAACTGGACTTTGTTTACAGCAATAGTGGTTAGACTTTAGCTCCAACTTTGATTGGCTGTGCCTAGGTTCTAAACCTGGTAAGGATAGATTAGTGGATTAGATTTTCATAAAGATGATATAGTTTCTGAACATATTGTTTATTTCTTTTTGTTTAGGCTTCATAAGCATTGATTGTGGCAATTAATTCCGCGAATATCACATATGTAGACAATGATATTTCCTATCCTCCTGATGAAGCTTATATAGACAATGGTATTAACAAGAACATCTCTTCTGAGTATGCATATCCAAACAATCTCACCTGTCTTTACCACTTTCAGATCTTAGAAGTTTTCCTCTAGGAAACAAAAATTGTTACACCTTAGAGTCCACCGCTGGAAAAGGCAATTTATACTTGAAAAGAGCTTCATTCTTGTATGGAAACTATGATGGACTAAACAAGTTACCAGAATTTGACATCTATTTTGATGTCAATTTATGGTCCCCACTAAAATTTAGTGAAGCTTCTAAGCCTGTTATAACTGAGATCATCGGTATTGCACAATCAGACAACATTCACATTTGTCTCGTGAACAAAGGCTTGGGAACTCCTTTTATTTCAGCCTTGGAGCTTAGACCTCTAAATAAATCAATTTATGATACCAAGTTTGGGACATCTGCTTCATTAGTACTCTTCCAAAGATTGGATGTTGGATCAACCAATGGAAGTGGAAGGTATAAAGATGACATTTACGATCGCCTTTTGTGATGCCTCAATTTGATTGATTGATTGTGTGATGTGCGTGGGTGTGTGATGAGTCCCACTACATGCCCCTTACTTGGGATTCAATCAACACTTCAATAACGATAAATAAAATGGCTATCACAGGAAGTCATTCGGACAGCTGCTAGGCCAGCAAATGATAGTGAACCCTTGAGATATTATTGGAAAAGTGATGATCCTAACTCTCAGTTTTATGTTTACTTGTACCTTGCTGAAGTGGAGAAGCTTGAGAAGAACCAGTCGAGGAAGTTCAATATATCTTGGAATGATCCACCATTGTCTACACCTTTAAGTCCTCGTTACTTATATGCAACCACAATATCTAGTCCAAGAGCCTTGGTGGGAAAAGAGCACTGGATTTCTATATACGAAACGGAGGATTCAGCCCTTCCACCTATCCTCAATGTTGTTGAGATTTACTTGGTTAAAAAGCTGGATGAATCGCCAACATTCAGTGAAGATGGTAAGCTTTCTTGTATTATTATTATTATTATTAATGGCAATGCTAGAGTTCCATGCTCGAATTTGAATGATATTATGGGTGTTTTCGGTGAAGCAACTATGAGGAATATTGGATTTCATAAAGAGTTTAATATACAATTTGATTGAATATTAATTTACTAAATACAGTTGATGCTGTCATGAATGTCAAAACAATGTATAAGATAAGCAAAGAATGGGAAGGTCTAATATGCCAATCCAATGGTTCAGTGCCTCCACGGATAATCTCAATGTTAGTCATTCTCGTCTGAACAATATTAATACTACATCTCTGATTGAAAATGTCATTATTTAGGAGTTTCTTTTCTACCTTAAATAGGAACCTGACCTCGTGTGGTTTGACTGGGACGATTGCAGCTTCCTTTGCAAAGCTCTCATTACTGGAATCCTTGTAAGTACTAATTCAAAATGTTTTGTTTCGTGACTGTTGTGCTAGCCCAAACTTGGTGAAAATAAGGATTAACCCTTTCAAAATTTAGCGTTTTGTTCAACAACTTGCAACATCTAATAATGAAAATACTTTTGTCTCAGGGGTTTATCATACAATAGCTTAACTGGACCAGTGCCTGAATTTTTGGAAGAACTAAAATATTTGAAGTTCCTGTAAGATCTGAAGCATTGGAATTGTAATTTTAATACAATTAAGAACACATATCTCTAACAGAAATCATATTACTGACTTGTAGGAATTTGAAAAACAACCAATTATCAGGTTCTGTTCTTCGGCTCTTATAGAAAGATCAGAGGCTGGATTACTTACATTGAGGTTTGCCTCCCTCTTAGATTCTCAGATGCTAAAATGGCAGAAGGGGCCAATATTTTTATCTTTTTTCTTATTTTGCAAATTCTTGTTTTTGAGTAGATAATAGAAGTGGTCCATATTCTACGATTTCATGAATTACAGTAAAGCACTAAGATTTTGATATGGGACATGTAAAATATGTCTTAATTGTCTATCTCCCTGCTTCCAGTGTGTATGATCAAGTGGATGACCGAAATGTTAAGTTCATGCAAAAACAAGAAAAAAAAATCATGTTCCAATCCTAGCACCAACAATGTCAGCATTGGTCCTCTATTGCTTTGCTTGTCATTTGGAAACTGAGAAGAAGAAGGAAATCAGGTAATTTCACTAGTTTGATCAATATGATTATGTGTGTTGTATGCTACCAACATACAAGAATTAGTACAAAATATTTCAGCAGGAAATCATGCTCATCTAGAGGTGCAAAAAAGTGAAAAAGGATGTAAAATGACATGTAGAAGAAATAAGAAAAGAGAGAAAAAATTAAAATAAAAAGATAACAAATGTAAATTGACAGTGTCTTGCAAAAAAAAATTTAGGATCCACAGGACCATTACTACAGGATAACATGAATTAAAATAATATTTGAAACAAATTATTCAAAGGGATATATTGGTCAGAAGGTGATATATTTTAGAATGTAGTATATGCAGCAATCTTCTGCTCTACAACATAAAGATTCATAGGTTCTGTCTGAAGTATGTTTTTGTGTAAACTTCAGCAAGAGTTGGTTGTCTCCAGCAAAAAACATATCATAGTATCAAAGAAGAGGCAATTTACTTATGCTGAGGTTTTAAAGATTACAAACAACTTCCATACTGTCATTGGGAAGGGAGGATTTGGGACTGTGTACCATGGCCATATGGCAGATGGCACCCATGTTGCAGTTAAGATGCTCTCTGCATCATCATCTCAAGGGCCTAAGGAATTCCAAACCGAGGTTTGTACCATTGATTCAATAAAATTTCTTTATACGTTATAAAGTTTAAAATAAAAATGTGATGGCATGGATGAACAACTTTTACTCCCTATTTTGTCACTGGTGAATATACTCATGCTAGGTAACTGCTTTAACCATTGATACTGCAGGACTAGAGTACATGCATCATGGATGCAAGCCACCTATAATACACAGAGATGTAAAGTAAGCCAACATCCTTTTAAGTGAGAGCTTGGATGCTAAGATAGCAGATTTTGGTCTCTCCAAGGTTTTTCCAAGTGATAACCAAAGTCATGTAGTAACTACAGTCACCGGCACAACTGGATATCTTGAACCAGAGTTCTTATCATGTAATTCGTTTAGTTTTTTTGCATCATTAAATGGGGGTTGCACTTGGTTCAAATGAATGCAAAAAATAATAATAATAACCATAGATTGGTAATTAGAAATGATGAGCAATTCATTTCGTTAGTATGCAACAAGTACTCTTTTTTTTTTTAAACTACACTCACCTAAGGCTAGCGATTAGTCTGGTGCTATAAAAGCCACACCAATGTTAGTGAAGGGAAAAAGAAAAAAAAAATTTAACATTTGATGTGACATAATTATTATTTTGTGTTTTTTAGGTACTACAATACTCAAAAGTTGAACGAGAAAAGTGATGTCTTCAGTTTTGGGATTGTTCTGCTAGAGCTAATCACCGGCCAACCTGCAATTATAAAAAATGAAGAACCAATCCCCCTAGTGCATTGGGTGAGTCCTAAGCTCGAAATGGGGGATATAGAAAGTATTGTTGATAAAAGGTTGCAGGGAGATTTTGATGTGAACTATGTCCAGAAAGCTTTAGAATTAGCAATGACATGCACTACACCCACCTACAGTCAAAGAGCTACCATGAGTCTTGTGTTATCAGACCTAAAAGAATGTTTAGCAATGGAATTGTCTCGTAGTCAGGAGAAAAATAAGGGTTTAAGGGAGGAGAGCAGTAGTAAATCATACAATTCATCTGGAATGACATGTCCATTTCAAGGTAGATTTAGATTGTCTAGTTAAGGTAATAAAGCCAACTTGAGGACTTTCAAGTCTGTGACTTATTTTTGCTTATTCATTTTTGTCAAATAGTTCTGTGTAATTGCCAGTTTGGGTGGTCCATTTGCAAGTTAGATTTTGATTCTCTAGTTAAGGTAAAAAAGCCAACTTGAGGACTTTCAAATGTGTGACTTGTTTTTGCTTATTCATTTTTGTCAAATAGTTCTTTGTAATTGCCAGTTTGGGTTATTACTATTATTTTTAATTTTCCTTGGGAAAGTAGTGTAACACCCCATAATTTTATATAAATTTATTCCATATGCATAAATTAAAGAGGAGTCCCATAATTAAATGAATTTAATTGATTTGAGCCTGAGATATTTAAATCAGATAATTACTATGGAATAAGAAGCCCAAATGAGGTGGCATAAGTAAATATATGAGCTTTGATAAGCTTTTAAAAACCCTAACCTTTTACCTCTTAAGATACACGTCTATATATAAAAGATTCTCTTTTGTTTTAGTTGCAACACACGGTTGAACAACTTACTTTTTTTCTGCTTTGCAGCTGAACGTGAGACTGCTGCAGGTATTCAATGGCTAGACTTGTCCCATGTTTGCAGAAAACGCATGAGCGGACAATGGAATTATATTAGTATCTACTAGATAATAGGCATCACTCCATGAATCTCCACTTATCTTTACATTAAGGGAAAAGATGTCCTATATTGTTATTATATTAGATTAGGAATGATGTAAATAGCTATATGTTACGAAGGGTACTTTGTAGCTTTTAATTTTGATAGATAAAATATAATACCTATAGAAGTATGGTTACTCTGCCAACGAAAAGATATAAGTGACAAGCACTTGTAACTCTAGTTTCTGCATATGGCCATGCTGGTTTTGTTTCCTTTGGATTGGCTGACCATGCTCAAGCCAATTCCATCTCATGTATTGTCGTGGGCCTGCAATGTTCAAAACTTGTCCAGCTTTATCATTAAGTTTGGCGGTATTAAGGAAATAATGGGCTGGCTAGGGGATTGATATATTAAGAATAATATTGGCTTCAACTATATATATTAGATTGATCAAATATCTATCATTCTGCCATACTGAAGTTTCATGAATATCTATGATTACGGAAAAATCTGATTAGGCAACTATATTTTTAAGTTCAAAAATCTAATCAAAGTTGAAAATGAATTGGATAGTTAAGTGAAGAAATGGAGAATTTTGGATATATCAGTATTGTCTAGGATAAAATTGTTTAAGTGTGAAAACAAATTTTAAGTGGGAAATTGTGTATTGATAGACCTATCTTTGGTGTTGCTAGATTCTAATTCTACTGATTTGTTGTGATTCAAGGGAGGTTGGTTTCATATTTTTGCAAATAAGAGGTAAGTAGTGTTTATTAATTTTGGGGGTTTTCTTCAAATAGTGTTGATTATTAAACTATTTTTATATCAAAGAAATATGTTGATATAAATTGATATTTTATAAATGTTTGATGTACACATTGACTATTCGTTTTATGAAAAACTTGTGGGGCAATCTAAATTTATTTAAACTTGTATGTATGAATATATGTTTATATTTTTAAGAATTATGAATGGATTATTTTTGTAAGCATATTGAATATGTTTTGAAAACCTATGGCAAGTCGCGATTAAAAGCTCAATATTGTATTTAGACTTTATCAATAGACAATCATACTGCAGCTAGTCCTTAGCAAGGGACGGTCCAAGGAAGGAGGACAGTGCACATTTGATAGCTCCTTAATAAGGGAGTATACTATTGAGTATCCAAAAAGGAAGCTTTTTAGAAAGAGAGTGTATCTTTAGGCTTCAAAGGAGCCACCCTTAAGAAAGGGGATGAAAAGGGGGTTCTAGTCCTAAAAGGGGACAGCACAAGTAAACGTTGACCACGAGAAAAGCCTAAGAAATTGTTTATATGATGGTATTGATATATATATATATATATATTATGATGGCTCACAATATAAAGATATTTCTTGTATGAAATATTTGGTGATAAAATATTGATGAGTGACAAGTTATGAATTTGTTGTAAGAATTATTTATTTAAAAGGTTTATTTCCATACCCCAATGTTAGTGAATTCCACTTATTGAGTTATCTCACCCCACTTTATTCCCCCTTACAGATACATTAGAGGGATTAGTCGAGTAGAAATTCTTAGAAGACAACAGTTACAAATTATTTTGTGGAACTGAGGATTTTATTATTATTTTTATAGTATTAAACATTATATTAGAGATTTATTTTGAGGATGTTTTATCTTTGATGGATTAGAGCTTTAACATTTGTGATGAGATTTTAGGTTGTTGGTTGCTTTTATTTAATATTTTTATGAATTATTTAGATTGAATAGACTTTTATTGCTTATGATTTTAGGGCATTACAATTGTGGTATCAAAGCTTAGGATATGATTCCGTAGACACTTAAAACTAGGTTATGATCTTGATTTTTGTTAGAGCATTTGGTATTTAGGTTACGTTTGATGAGAAATTTTAAATAATTTTAACGATGTTACTTCTTATGTTTAGTAGTAATAATTGTTGCACCATCTATATTTCTTGATTTCTTTGTTAACTAGGTATCATGCCACCCAAAAAGAAGAGAGTAGCCAATTCCAATAGGGAGGAACCTATTGTTAATTTGTGAAGGTCAACCAATCGTGAGAGATAATGAACGTCCTAGGGTGACACGCACTGATCCTTTGGATGAAGCTGCTGCTTGACTGTTCGACAAGTTGACCCATGTTGCTAGTAGAGGTGTAGGTAGATTAGAGGCAAGGGGTGGTATTTTTTTTTTTTTTTTGAGACTTTGGTGTGTAATTCTATGCTTAAGTCTTGTGTCATCCAAATTGAGGATAGGGAAATGTTAGCAGACTTAATTTTGACAGACGTGTATGACCAAGGTTTTCAAAATCGGGATTTTACGTAGGATCATTAAAGGTAAGTGGGATCGTAGATCATAGGATCGGATCGTGAATCGTAAGATCCTACATATATTCAGATTTAAAGCAAAAAAGATATTGATAATGATTTTGTATGTTAAATAATTACGTAAATTATAAATTCATCCATAAAAAAACTAAGATTTACATCATATGATGTAATTTGTATGTCATACATCGCTAAGTCTATACTAATGAAACAAATATATTTAAGTTTTAACCAATTGTATTTAAAAAGTTCAATAAATGTTTAATTAGCAACCAAAAACCAAAATATTTTGAATATTTTCCAAGTTCTAAGTTCCAAGTTTGAAATCCAAAATAAGTTAGCAAATAGAAACTAGCTAACTACGAAATGAAATCCAAAAGCAAGATGAATATTAAGGTGAAGTGAACATTTAATTATTCTTATTCTAAGGTTTTTGTAACGACCGTCCTAAATTCCTAATCACATCATCCATTTCATATTCTATGTAGACATTATATATTTGTATAGTAGAGCTGCAAAAGACATCAAGATATAATTTCACACTCAACTATTCAAGTTATATCACTCAGCAACAATTACAGAACATGCTTAAAAAATCATTCAATCAATATATAAATACAAGCATAACTGATAAAATTATATATAAAAAAATATTTTAGTAATATTAGAACACAAATTAGTATATTGATCAAAAAAATTAACAACATTATAACTTAAAAGGCAGTAAAACCAACATCAAATTCTTCATTTAGAAATGATGAAGCATTCCTTCATTTTGATTACAAGTGAACTAGAAACTAAAAAACATATGCTTAGGTTAACATAATTTTATAAAAATAAAATAAAAAGTCATACCATCATAATATGAAAAAAGTAAAAACCCTTAAAACTTTATCGAAACAAAAAATTTATCACATAAAAAAAAACCCAAAAATTTATGTTTTTGGTAGGATCCCATACAATCCTACGATCCTACATACGATCCTACCATTTTTACAATCCTAAACATTTTGGTGAGGTGGAATCATAAAATCCTGATATCCTACGATCCAGATCGCGATTTTGACAACCATGTGTATGACTATGATATAATTTTGGGGATGGACTGGTTAGCGGCTTATCATGCTAGTGTAGATTTTTTTGGAAAGGAGGTGGTGTTTTAGCCTCAGGAGAACCCGAATTTTGATTTAAGGGCTCTAGGATGCATACTTTACCTAGGGTGATATCAGCCCTTCATGTTAAGCGTCTATTACGAAAAGGATGCCTAGGGTACCTAGCTTATGTGGTGGACACTAGGAAAGAGGTATTGAAGCTGGATGGTATCCCTGTTGTGAGGGATTTTTCCAATGTCTTTCCTGAATACCTACAAGGGATACCCATAGATAGGGAGGCTGAATTCTCCATTTTTTTGCTCCCTAGAACTTCTCTTATACTGAAAACACCATATTGGGTGGCACCAATTGGACTTAAGACCAAGGTACAGTTGCAAGAGCTCTTTGATAAGGGGTTCATCAAACCAAGTGCATTTCCTCGGGGTGCACTAGTTTTATTTGTGAAGAAGAAGGATGGGACTATGAGATTATGTATTAACTATCGTGATTTAAACCGGGTTACTATGAGAAACAAGTACCCTTTACCTCATATTGATGACCTATTTGATCAATTGCAAGGGGCATGAGTCTTCTTTAAGATTGACCTTCATTCTGGGTATCACTAGTTGAAAATAAAGAGGGAAGACATACCCAAGACAGCTTTCAGGACTAGGTATAGGCACTATGAATTCTTGGACTTGATGACATGAGTACTTAGACCGCTTTGTTATTGTTTTTATTGATGACATTTTAATCTTCTCCAAAAGCATGGAAGAACATGTAGAGCACTTGAGAATTGTTTTTCAAATTTTGAGGGAGAAGAAGTTATATGCAAAGTTCAAGAAGTGTGAATTTTGGCTTGACCAAGTGGTGTTCCTAGGGCATGTGATATCTGAGGCAGGGATTTCTGTAGACCCTAGTAAGGTTGAAGCTATGGTTGATTGGGCAATACCGATGAATGTGAGTGAGGCTAGAAGCTTTTTGGGCCTTGCTGGCTATTATAGAAGGTTTGTAGAGGGGTTTTCACGTATTACAACCCCATTGACTCAACTAACTCGTAAGAATTCCAAGTTTGTGTGGACTGAAGAATGTGAAAAGATTTTTCAAGAACTTAAGCAAAGGTTGGTCACTGCACAACCATCCCTAGCAACTTGGGAGGCTTTGTCATCTATAGTGATGCTTCAAGAAAGGGGCTTGGTTTTGTGTTGATGCAACATGGTATAGTCATAGCTTATGCTTCCCACCAGTTAAAGAGTTATGAACAAAATTATCTCACTCATGACTTAGAGTTAGCTGCAATGGTGTTTGCATTGAAGATTTGGAGACATTACTTGTATAGTGAAAGGGGTGAGATTTATATAGATCATAAGACCTTGAAGTACTTCTTTACTCAGAAAGAATTGAATATGAGACAACGAAGGTGGCTTGAGTTGATTAAAGATTATGATTGCTCAATCAATTACCATCCAAGCAAGGCTAATGTGGTAGTTGATGCACTTAGTCTAAAGTGTTAGGTTCTAAAGAATTAGGAACTAATGTATTAGAACTTCATTTTGTAATGTTGGCAAACTATGATCAAAATGGTTTTAGTCTTGTTAAGACTTGCTCAAAGTATGTGTTTTTTATGTAAAGTTGGAATCGAGTTACTGTAGAAGTTACTGTGCAAATCTGCCAGGCTCAATCGATCGAAAATTAAACTCGACCGATCGAAAGTCATGCAGATTATTTTTTCTGCAGAATTTCCAACTCAGCTCAAGCCCGTTTGACGTGTAGAGTTTTATGTTTTTCCCTAAGTATAAAAGGGAAAACCCTAGCCAAGTTTTTAGAGTTTTGAATGTTGTGTGTGTGAATCTTTTTGTGAGATCTAGAGGTGTTTGCCTTCACATACCCTTAGGGTTTCCAAACTCAAGATTGATGTTAAGAGCTTGGTGATCAATCAGTTGCAGATTCAAGAACTTAAAAATATACAAGCAGGAGTATTTGTGCTTGCTGTGAATTCAAGAAAGAAGTAGTCTGTGGACTCGGAGCTGTCACGTGATCGTGATAGTAAGTTTCCTACTCAAGGTAACAATAGGATGTTAGTGGTCTAAGTCACTATTGTGTAAACTTCAATTCTTTTATAGTGAATTCTGTTTTACCTTGAAGATAGCTAGGTTAAATCCTATCCAGGTTTTTTACCGGTTTGGTTTTCCTGGGTTATCATATCATGTGTTTTTTATTTTTCGCACTTTGCATGATATGATATATTTGTGTCAACCTAGAATTGTTTAATTTACCTAAGTTAATCACTTGGCTAAATATCTAGGTTAATCTGTTTGGGTTTAAGGGGTCTAAGTTTCTTACAAGTGGTATCAGAGCGGGTAGCTTTTTATTGTAGATCCTTTGATCTAAAAGTTGATCCTTGACCCCTGTTGTCATGGAACACGGACACTCTCTTGTTATTCCACCTCATTTTGATGGGAATAATTATGCTTATTGGAAAGTAAGGATGAAAGTATTCCTGAAATCTATTGATGAGAGAGTCTGGAATTTTGTTGAATATGGATTGGAAAAGCCCACTACTCTTATGAGTGGTAAACTTCTCAAAAAGAGGCAGCCGCTTTTAATAGCAAAGTTATGAATGCTATTTTTAATACTATTTCTATGGAGAAATTTAAGAGAAACTCTAATGTTGAGGTTGCTCATACTGCTTGGAATATCCTCCAAACTGTACATGAAGACACTAAGGCAGTTAAAATTAACAAGTTACAGCAATTGACTACTAGATTTGAAAGAATTAGAATGACTGATGATGAATCTTTTGATGAATTTTATGCTAAACTTAATGATTTTGTTAATTCTGCATATAATTTGGGTGAAATCTATGATCAACCTAAAATTGTTAGGAAGATTCTTAGATCTTTGACTAAGAATTTTAGACCCAAAGTGACTGTCATCACTGAAAGTAAGGATGTGGATTCCATCCCTGTTGATGAGCTTGTAGGATCTTTTCAGTCCTATGAGTTAGACCTACCTAAGACTAACAAATCCAAGTCAATGGCTCTTAAGCCTATTGATGATGTTGATACTAGTGGATTTGATGATGAGCTCTCTACTAAAGAGATTACTTACCTTGCCAAGAACTTAGAAATTTTCTTAGAAACAATAACAAAAGGGCAAGAGGTAAAAACACTGCTGAACCTAGAAATTTTAGGAGGAATGATCCCACTAAGGTTAATGACACTGAAAAACCTAAAGAGAAAGTAGGTCAACCTTCTAATAATTCTATGGGGCAATAATGTTTTGGATGTTAAGGGTATGGTCATGTGAAATCTGAATGTCCTACATACTTGAGGTCTAAGGTTAAAGCTATGGCTGTAACCCTTAGTGATGATGAAGTTTCTGGTAATGAATTTGGTAGTGATGAGGATGGAAACTTCATTGCTTTTACTGCTACTGCTATAGTCAATGAAAGCGTGTCTGTTGAAGAGAACCCTTCTGATGGGGGAACTTTCTGAAGATGCAGATTTATAAGAAGCCTATAATAAACTTTACAAAGTTGCTGCAAAGGATGCTATGGATGTTGAACTTGGCTTAAAGAAAATTGCATCTCTTGAACTTGAGAAGAAAAATCTGCTTGTAAAACTGTTTGATGCTAATGAACTTTTGAATAATATGAAGACTGAGAACATGCTTTTACTTGAGAAAGTTAAAAATTTGGAACTTGAATTGTCTGTTGCTAAAGAACAAACTAATAGGTCTGTAAGCTCCAAACTTGATCACATGCTAAGTGTTCAAAAGTCTCCCTCTGACAAAACTGACTTAGGTTTTGTGGAAAGCATTTCTGTGCCTGAATTTCATTCCACAAACTTTTTTTCCTTCTACTAAACTCCCTAAGAGTGAGATTGTCAAACCCACTGTGAGTGAAGCTGTTAAATTTGTAGAAGTCACACCTTCTAGGAAGATTAAGGTTGATCTTCAAAAGTCTAAATCTAAGGCTTCTAATTCTTTTAAGGGCAAGTTGCTTGATAAGCATGCATGGGTTTGTTATTTTTGTGGAAAGTCTGGGCACATTCGTCCAAACTGTTTCAAGTTGCAAGCTACTAAGCGAGCAAATAAACCAAAAGTACCTGTGCCTCAAGCACAAGATCCTATGGTACTTATTGGTGAATTGGTAAAGGTGTTAAAAATTTATTCCAATCCTGGAGTTGCTCAAAATTCTAAGGTGAATAATAACTCCAATGCTAGAGTTGCAACTAAAAGGTTTTGGATGCAAAAGGCTCGACCTAATTGAGTCTATCTGACATGGTCCTTGTTCTTCATTGCTTTATCACTTGTGACCATTTTTTTTTTCTAGGATCGGCATTGCATAACATTCATGCATTTCATTCTAGGATGTTTTTATTTTTTATATATATAAAAAAAAAAGGGTAACAAGACTGTGTTTTGCAAAATTTGTTTTGCAGTATTTTTCTTAAATTTAAAAACAAGGTTGGTCAATCTATTTTTACATAAGATATCTATGTACCTTGTTTATTGGATGAACTTATTTTATTGCACTTTACTAGTTTGAGTTTTGTAGTGCATGTTGTGTGGGAAGATATTTATAGTTTTTGATCACATGATCTTGATCTTAAAATCACATGCCTTTGATTGTCGGACTTGAACTTTTTGAGAAAGGCATAAATAACTATCTCACCACTGTTTTTTAGCCAATCATGAACACCTTAGTGCATATCATAAGATTTTGTGTTTGAGAAAGTGTAGCACATGCACAAAAAGATCATAAGGTGTAGCCTCGGTTTAAATGCTAAAATTGGTGTGTACATTTTTGGACTATAATAACTTCATAAATCAAATAAAACTGGTGTGTACATTATCCCGGCTACTTTAATAAGTTTCTAATCAATTAAAATTGGTGTGTATATTTTGAGGCAAAACAAGAAACTTACATGATTGCAAGCTTTTATTCTAAGAAATGTGAGAGTTATATGATGTAACTCTTTAGGTGATAGTCTTTTTCAAATTTTTGTGATGAATTTTGTAGAAATTGTGATTGATTTTTATTTACATATCACCTCACATGTTTCTCAAGCTTTTGATAGTTGCACACACTAAACAAGTTACTCTTTGCTAAACTTTGTACATGTTACTGTGTGTTTTTGGTCTGACTAACCAGGTTTGATAATTACTTGAAATTGATGCAAAACATGTTTGATGTTTGAGTTTTTGAGGAGAATTGAGTGAAAATCTTAATTTTGGAAAACTGGGATCTAAACAAGTGTTTTTGAAAAGAATTTCATCTCATACTCATGCATTTTATTCATAAAATTTAATGCTTTAAGGAGTTTTTGCACAAAAATTGCTTTGTTTTTTAAAAAATTGTTTTTTCTAGAATTTCGATTGATCAAACCTGTTTTTCGACCAATCGAAATTGCGATTAAATCCTTTGGTCAGCTTCTGTCTGTTTTGATCGGTGCTCAATTGGTTTTGGATCAATCGAAGTTTTTTCGACTGATCGAATCTAATTTTCGATTGATCGAAAATCAGGATGAGAATTTTTAAAAAGATTTTTTCATTACGTGTTCTTTATCTTTTCAAAACTTTTCAAAATTCTTTTTTCTCTCTCACCAACCGGTCAAGCCTCCAAAGCTATTTTTTGTCGTTTTCCTCCGAACTTTTTACAAGGATTCACTACTCTTGGGACGGAAAGACTATTCTACCATTCCTTTTGTATTTATTTTCATTTTACATGCATTAAATCATGCATTTTGCATTAGAATTTTCGGACCTTTTCTTTTTGAGATTATTTTTAAATCAAGTCATTTTCTTCACAATAAATCATTGGGTTTTTATTGGGACACCATTTAAAACTGATCTATTTGGTTTAATTTGATCAATTTGATAATTTTTGAGAAATTGAAAATTCTAGGGCTTGAAATTGCCAAATTTGGGGTTTTTGTTCAATTTGATGTAAATTGATAAAATTGGCTTGTTAGATTGACTTATTTGATCATTATATTGTGTTTTCTAACTTGTGTAATGATCAATTTCTCAATTTGTTGGTTTTTGTGAAAATGGGTTTTTCAAATTTGGGGATTTTTTATATAAAATTCTTGCTCAAGCCAATTTTGTGAATTTGGAACATAATTGAACTGTTTTCATTGCATTAGACCATGCATCATTTGAATATTTTATTCATGCATCATATATAATTGTTATTTCTATATTGTTTTTGTCCTAACTTGCAGTTTGTCCTTGGATTTTTTCTTTTGTCTTCTTCTTTCTTTGTTTCTCTATCTGGTCTGTAGAATCATGCCTAGGAAAACTAGAGCTCATAGGACCTTTTCTTCTTCACCATCCTTCGATAGTGATAGATTTTTTAGTGAGAAACATCTGGAGACCTATGAGACACTTAACCTTAGGCAGAACATTTGGGGTGAGCGTAGGGTTCTTCTAGATGTGTTAGATGATGAGGTTAGGCGTAACTTTGAGCGTCGGGGTTGGTTATCTTTGTTAGACATAGATCATCCGCCTCCGCCTACCCTGATTAAAGAGTTCTACTCGAACCTCTCTATCCATGTCTATGATTCCAACACTTTAGTAAAGAGTTAGATATGAGGTGTAGAGTATCGCATTACTCCTTCGGTGGTGTCTGATGCTCTTAGGGTACCTGTGGTTTCTCATCTTGTCTATCCTTATGATGAGTCTCCTCCCCTTGACGACGTTATGTCATACATCACTGGGTCTTCTATCTAGTGGGGTTTTGATCATCGGATCACCTCTGCTGAGCTTTCTGAGATCCACTATCTTTTCTTTAGGATTGCCTGTCATTCTTTGTGGCCTATCTCTCATCTATATACTATCCCTATTGAGCGATGTGTGTTTCTTTATGCTTTTATCACTGATGCTCCTATCAGTTTTCCTCATCTTTTTCTTCGTTCTTTGAACAAGGTGCATAGGAGTAGTTCTACTGCTCATGCTTTGTTCTTTCCCGTTTTTATTCATAGGATTCTTCTTCATTTAGGGTTAGGTGATTTCCCTGCTTTTGAGTTCGTTCATATCATTGCTCCCATAGGTGCCACCTTTCTTAGGCAAAGGGCTGCTCAACTTCAAACTAGCTCTAAGCGTCCTAGGATTGAGCCTTCCGAAGTCACTCCTTCTCCTTCCTCTTCTGCAGGTGCTCCTATGGCAGAGACGTCTGTTGATCCTATTGCTGCTGCTGTTCCTCCACCTTCACCTTCGGATGATTCGGACATTCGTCGGATGTTGGATACTATCATGACCATTCAAGCGGCTCATGGTCAGCTTCTGGTGGATATGTTTGATGAGATTCAAGCGTTGCGGGCAGATTTGGAGAGTTTTCGATGTTCTTCTTCACTACCTCCTTTAGGTGATGAGTGAGTGCCCTTTGAAAATTCGTCACAAAAAGGGGAAGTACATTGACGTAAAGGAGATTGTACATTGTAGTAGAGGAGTTTTTGTCTTAGGGGGAGATTTTGTTTCTTGTTGTGATTCTGTAGAGCTGTGGAGCTTTTAGTTTGTATCTAGGTGCTTCATTGTGTATTTATCTTTTTGGCTCATGATAGGGGGAGATATATTGGATACATTTATTGTATATGTTTCTTGTTTCACACTATGCTACATTGCTTATTGATTTATATCTATGAGGTTATTCATGATATATGTCTTTATTTTGTGTTTGTGAAATCAATAAGTTATTTTCTATGTTATTTGTATTTTCCACACATGCGTTTTTGTGTTTATTAAGTGTTACAGGAATATACAGGTTGATTCAATCGTGCTGCTGTCTACACTTACAACTGATAGATAGTAGTTAAGTTGAATTTGTTTAGTTGGGCTTTTGTTTTGTAATGGGCTGTATATTTTGTAAACTTTGAGTATTTTGTTAAGTTTGTGTTTTGTCACGGATTGCTAAAGGGAGAGTTTGTTAGGTTCTAAGGAATTAGGAACTAATGTATTAGAACTTCATTTTGTAATGTTGGCAAATCATGATCAAAACGGTTTTAGTCTTGTTAAGACTTGCTCAAAGTATGTGTTTTTTATGTAAAGTTGGAATCGAGTTACTGCAGAAGTTACTGTGCAAATTTGCCAGGCTCGATCGATCGAGAATTAGACTCGACCGATTGAAAGTCGTGCAGATTGTTTTTTCTGCTGAATTTCCAACTCAGCTCAAGCCCGTTTGATGTGTAGGGTTTTATGTTTTGCCCTAAGTATAAAAGGGAAAACCCTAGTCATGTTTTTAGAGTTCTGAATGCTGTGTGTGTGAATCCTTTTGTGAGATCTAAAGGTGTTTGCCTTTACAAACACTTAGGGTTTCCAAACTCAAGATTGATGTCAAGAGCTTGGTGATCATTCAGTTGCAGATTCACGAACTTAAAGATATACAAGCAAGAGTGCTTGTGCTTGTTGTGAATTCAAGAAAGAAGTAGTCTATGGACTCGGAGCTGTCACGTGGTCGTGGTAGTAAGTTTCCTATTCGAGGTAGCAATAGGATATTAGTGGTCTAAGTTGCTTCTGTGTAAACTTCAATTCTTTTATAGTGAATTTTGTTTTACCTTGAGGATAGCTAGGTTAAATCCTCCCCAGGTTTTTTACCGGTTTGATTTTCCTAGGTTATCATATCGTGTGTTCTTTATTTTTCGCACTTTGCATGATATGATATATTTGTGTTAACCTAGAATTGCTTAATTTACCTAAGTTAATCATTTGGCTAAATATCTAGGTTAATCTGTTTGGGTTTAAGGTGTCTAAATTTCTTACAAAAAGTCTTTCGGTTTCTCAGCTGCCTTGTTAACTACTCAAAAGGAGATTATTAATGACTTGGAGAGGATGAGAATTGAAATTACTATAGGCAATTACCAAGTTTTTATGGCCAATTTGACAATACAACCCACATTGATTGAGAGAATTAAGACTTCACAAGTTGATGATGCACAAATTGTAAAGATCATAGCAGAAGTACGAGAAGGGAAGAGAGCAGAATTTAATGTGTCGAATGATGGTGTTTTAAGGTTTGGAAATAGACTTTGTGTGCCAAATGATTTTGCATTAAAGAAGGAGATTGTAGAAGAATCCCATTGTACCCCATATTCTGTGCACCCTGGTAGCACTAAAATGTATCATGCCATTCGAGAAACTTATTGGTGGAATAACATGAAGAGAGAGATATCTCAATTTGTGGAGCAATGCTTGACTTGTCAACAAATTAAGGCACTACACCAGAGACCTTCAGGATTGTTACAACCACTTCCTATTCCCGAATGGAAGTGGGAGCGTATATATATATGGATTTTGTGATTGGTTTGCCAATAACTCCTAACGGACATGAGGCCATTTGGGTAATTGTGGACAAGATGATGAAAATATCACATTTTATTCAGGTTAAGATAAATTACTCACTTGATCAATTAGCACAGATATATATTGATTACATTGTGAGTCTTCATGAAGTTCCAGTATCAATTATGTCTAATCGAGATCCAAAATTCACCTCTAAGTTTTGGAAAGCTTACATAAGACCTTAGGTACTAATCTCAGCTTTAGTAGAGCCTTCCACTCGCAAACAGATGAACTATCAGAAAGGACTATTCGGACTTAGAAGGATATGTTAAGGGCTTGTGTATTGGATTTCAAAGGAAGTTGGGAAAAATACTTGTCTTTAGTGGAATTTTCATATAATAATAGTTACCACTCTTGTATTGAGATGGCTCCCTATGAGGCTTTGTATGGTAGAAAATATAGGTCCCTATTGTGTTGGGAGGAAGTTGGTGTGAAACAATTGTTGGGACTAGAAATTATTCAAATGACATCTGAGAAGATTAAGTTGATTCGTAAAAGATTGCAAACAGCACAAAGTCGACAAAAGAGTTATTATGACAACTCAAGAAGGAAAGTAGAATTTGAAGTTAAAGATATGGTATTCTTGAAAGTCACTCCAATGAAGGGTGTGATGAGATTTGGGAGGAAGGGGAAGTTGAGTCCCAGATTTGTTGGTCCATTTGAGATCCTAAAACGCATTGGTAAAGTTGCCTATGAGCTGGCCTTATCGCCTACACTTGCAGTAGTGCATAATGTGTTTCATGTTTCCATGCTAAGGAAGTATATCTCGAACCCTTCACATGTTTTGAATTATGAGCCACTCAAGATTAAAGACAACTTGACTTATGAGGAAGTTTTAATCCAAATTCTTGATTACAAGGATCAAGTGCTACGCACCAAGACCATATCATTGGTTAATGTCCTTTAGAAGAATCACACAGTGGAAAAGGCATCTTGGGAGCGAGAAGATGAGATGAAATCAAATTATCCGGAGTTGTTCTTTAATGAAGATATGTATAACTTCGAGGACAAAATATTTTAAGGGTGGAAGGATGTAACACCCCATAATTTTATATAAATTTATTTCATATGCATAAATCAAAGAGGAGTCTCATAATAAAATGGGTTTAATTGATTTTAGCCTAAGATATTTAAATCAGATAATTACTATGGAATAAGAAGTCCAAGTGAAGTGGTATAAGTAAATATATGGGCCTTGATAAGCTTTTAAAAACCCTAGCCTTTTACCTCTTAATATACACGTATGTATATATATATAAAAGATTTTCTTTTGTTTTAGTTGCAACACAGGGTTGAACAACTTATTTTTTTTTCTGCTTTGCAGCTGAACGTGAGACTGCTACAGGTATGGTTTCCTTTAACTCTAAATTTAGGAAGTTGAATATTCAACGGCTAGACTTGTCCCATGTTTGCAGGAAGGGCATAAGTGGTGCATGGAATTATATTAGTACCTACTAGGATAATAAGCATCACTCCATGAATCTCCACCTATCTTTATATTAGGGGAAAAGATGTCCTATATTGTTATTATATTAGATTAGGAATGATGTAAATAGCTATATGTCAGGAAGGGTACTTTGTAGCTTTTAATTTTGATAGATAAAATATAATACCTATAGAAGTATGGTTACTCTACCAACGAAAAGATATAAGTGACAAGCACTTGTAACTCTAGTTTCTACATATGGCCATGCTGGTTTTGTTTCTTTCGGATTGGCTGACCATGCTCAAGCCAATTCCATCTCATGTATTGTCGTGGGCCTGCCAATGTTCAAAACTTGTCCAGCTCTATCATTAAGTTTGGCGGTATTAAGGGAATAATGGGCTGGCTATGGGATTGATATATTAAGAATAATATTGGCTTCAACTATATATATTAGATTGATCAAATATCTATCATTCAGCCATACTGAAGTTTCATGAATATCTATGATTTTAAGTCCAAAAATCTGATCAAAGCTGAAAGTGAATTGGATAGTTAAGTGAAGAAATGGAGAATTTTGGATATATCAGTATTGTCTATGATAAAATTGTTTAAGTGTGAAAACAGATTTTAAGTGGAAAATTGTGTATTGATGGACCTATCTTCAGTGTTACTAGGTTCTAATTCTAATGATTTGTTGTGATTCAAGGGAGGTTGGTTTCATATTTTTGCAAATAAGAGGTAAGTGGTGTTTACTAATTTTGGAGGTTTTCCTCAAACAGTGTTGATTATTATACTATTTTTATATTAAATAAATATGATGATATTCTATATATAAATTGATATTTTATAAATGTTTGATATGCACATTGATTATTCGTTTTATGAAAAACTTGTGGGATAACCTAAATTTATTTAAACTTGTATGTGTGAATATATCTTTATATTTTTGAGAATTATGAATGGATTATTTTTGTGAGCATATTGAATATGTTTTGAAAATCTATGGCAAGTCGTGATTAAAGGCTCAGTATTGTATTTAGTTTTTAGCAATGGACAATCATATTGCAGCTAGTCCTTAGTAATTGACGGTCCTAGAAAAGGGGACAGTGCACATTTGATAGCTCCTTAGCAAAGGAGTATACTATTGAGGATCCAAAAAGGAAGCTCCTTAGCAAGGGAGTGTACCTTTAGGTTCCAAAGGAGCCACCCTTAAGACAGGGGATGAAAAGAGGGTTCCAGTCCTAAAAGAAAATATCACAACCCTGTCAACGAGGCGTAAACGTTGATCACGAGGAAAACCTAGGAAATTGTTTATTTGATGGTATTGATATATATTATGATGGCTCACAATATAAAGATATTTTTTATATGAAATATTTGATGATAAAATATTGATGAGTTACAAGTTATGAATTTGTTGTAAGAATTATTTATTTGAATGGTTTGTTCCCACACCCCAATGTTAGTGAATTTCACTTATTGAGTTATCTCACACCCTTTTATTCTCATTACAAATACATTAGAGGGATTAATGGAGTAGAGATTCTTAGAAGACAACAGTTACGAATTATTTGGTTGAACTAAGGATTTTATTATTATTTTTATGGTATTGAACATTGTACTGGAGAATTATTTTGAGGATGTTTTATCTTTGGTAGATTAGAGTTCTGACATTTGTGATGAGATTTTAAGTTGCTAGTTGTGTTTATTTAATATTTTTATGGATTATTTAAATTGAATAGACTTTTATTTGCTTATGATTTTAGGGCGTTACAATTAGTTTCCTACTAACTCATCATATATATTAGATATTAAATTTAAAGCACAATAAGAATATAAATATATATATATTTATATATTTTAAAGAAAGCACTTGCTAATTGGGGCCTTAGAAGAATTGGGCTATGTGGAACCCAAATTGTCAGAATCCAAATGAAATCTAATTTAGTTCCTAATTATTGTCTAATTTCATCCCACGTGTCTAATTTATTTTTCTTAATTTTGGTACCAAGTGACCTATTTATAATACTTAGTAAAAAAGTCAATATGACTACCTCACTTTAGGATGTACTGTGCAACTGTGCATAAACATTTAAAAATTGTGATAATAAGATAATAATGTGATTTGGAGGTTGCCAAAGATAAAATATTCACATAATGACAAATTTAATATAGTTTGGCCAACTTTGTATTTATCTTCATTACAAGCATTGCCAAATAAAATATTAAAAAAGAAGTAACACAGATTCAAAATCAAACATACCCAATAAATTCTCTCACAACAATTCTAATCTTTGTCTTTTAACTATGTCACACACATTCTTATAAAAATAATAATAATAACTAGGTGTCACACACATCAAAAATTACATTACCGCTCTATTTATAAGGAAAACACACTTCCCTGCATTTTTTAAGCCCTTCTCTCTTAATCAATCTAAGATCTAAGATTCAGTATACCTCTTACTTAGTATTCTTTTAATATAAGTGGAATTCCAAAACTAACTAAAACAGAAGTCCTCTACAACTACAAGTGTCGTGTTATGGAATTTAGCATTACTGATTTGGTTGAATATTTATTCTAGGAGTTCAGTTCTTTTTGCATAATATTGTCTGTATTCACTCATTGCCATATAATTAGCATTCTTTTACCATAAAGATTTTTGTGGGTTGGGGTGGGGGGAGGGGCCGGTCATTGATGTAGAACAGACAGCACAAACCTTCATGGAGTAGTGAGGATATTCAAAATCACAACGCAAGACCAAAGGGTGCTAGTAAAACTCAACATGACGACAATGTTGGAATTGCATGAAATATGGATGGCTGAAGAGAAACAGTTTTCTGATCAAAACTTGTGACTATACCACAAGGTGCACCTTAATTTTAGCAAATTCCTCTGTTAAGGCTTTGGAAGCTGTAAATGAGAGCTCTTCAAAGTTTTTATTTTTTTATTTGGTGTCCTGTAGATTACCAAATGTGAAACAATAACGGTCAGAAATTGTGTCCATCTTAACAGTATTCATTAGTGTTCACTCTCTTATGCTTATATTATTAGATAGCAAAAATTTCCACTTAATGTGACTTTTCATAACCAAAAATAAAATAAAATTGTTCAGAACATATTCTGAGTATCAATTAATTTAGTTTTTTTTTTTTTTTTTAATTACAATGACTAATTTTGGGCTGGTGCCAATTTGGCATCTTGGGATTTTTTGGGTCTAAGAAATTTGAAAACAAGTAACAAGATTTTATTTATTAAATGAGTAGTGAATAATTTTGGGGTAGTCCAATCTTTAGATTTTCTTGCACTATAAAATGAATAATATTAGTAGGTTACTGAAGATTAGCCTTTTGTTTTATTAGCATGTTGGTAGGTGTCACTAGAATTTTCACTGTTATGGTTGTTGATAATTGTGAGTAGCATAATCTCTTGCAGTATAAATGTGATAATATTTGGTGAGGAAATAACCAAGTTAGTGGAATTAATATGACTTTGAAGATACTTGAAAAAAAAAAAAAAAAAAGAGAAAAAACCGAAAGATTCTCTCAGTTTGCTATCTCTGCATTTGTGTTTACCTTGTGGTCGAGTTTACATTATTGTTGCTGATGATTAACCCTTATTCAAGTGGCTTTAAAAAAAAATGAAGGTGGGATTTAACTCCTAAAACAATGCCAGCACTAGCCGTACTCGCTTTGTACATGAGGCAAGTATGCCTCTGCTGATTAAGTTAAAATTAACAGGCAAACAATCATGTAAGATTCTCCACACAAAGGTGATAATCTTCACATAATCACATGTATTTTACTTTCCAAATTAGTTAGAGACCAAACATCTGTAGGAATATCAACATTCCTTCTGATGTTGTTGTTCTCCACCATTTGTTCCTTATAGAGCAGCCTGTACCTGTAGGCTGTAGACCTTCTAAATTTGGTGCATACCAGTACTTGAGTGTCTCCAAAACAGCTTGTCCTCCTTTCCTTTTATTTTTGGTAAGGGAATTTGAAAGATTTCTTAAAACAAGGAGGGGTGGTATATATTTCTAACAATGCTGGGATTCCAGTTATTAGTGGATGGTTCAACGAAGTTGTCAGTTCGTTTAGACCCCTGTAAACTAGATTGTTTAACCTAATTAATTAACCAAGTGAATACTTAGGTTTATTATTCAGATCTAGGTTAAAACAAAACAATCATATCAAGTAAAGCAGCGGAAAAATAAATAACATAACGATATGATGACCCAGGAAAACCAAACCGGTAAAAAACCTGGGGAGGATTTAACCTAGCTATCCTCAAGGTAAAATAGCAAATCCACTAGAAAGAATTGAAGTTTACACAATAGCGACTTAGACCACTAACATCCTATTGCTACCCAAGTGTAGGAAACTTACTACCACGACCCCATGATAGCTCCGAGATCCACGGACTCCTTCTTTCTTTAATCTTTGCAAAACACAAACACCACCGTTTGTGACTTTGAGACTCCACTCAAAGGTTTAGCAACACAAACTCACCTGTTTGTGACTCCAAGACCACCCTTGAAGGTTTAGATCATCAGCTCCTTTGATGACTAGAGAAGGCAGCAACTTCAGCAATACCGGGTCTTGAGATTCTTCAAGGAACAACACCGGTAGAAGTAATAAGAGAGGTTTTAGGAACAAAACCCTAAATACAAAAGAGGCACACTCTTTTCTCTCTAAAAAGCCCTGTAAAAACGTGCTTAGGGTTTCCTTTATATAGTGGGAGAAGTAGATCTGAAACCCTAATCCTTAATAGGCTAGAACTGCTGTTTGAGCCAACTTAAAATTCTGCAGATACGATTCTCGATCGATCGAGCCTGTTTTTCGATCGGTCGAACCAGACAGATTCTGAAATCTTCTTTCTGCAGCTTACATGTTCTTGTGTGCTCACGATTTGCCAATTGTTCTAAGCTTTTAGAACCTAACAATCTCCCCCTTTGGCAATTCGTGACAAAACTTTCATACAATATGAAATGTTAAAGTACAAGAACAACCCAATACAAAAAAAATGCCCAATTACATCACAAATCCCAATCTAAGACTCTTAACCTAGAAGTTGCCAAGAAGAGGTAGAAGGTCTTGATCAGAATGCACCTGTCTTTCCTGAAACACTCAACAAACACATCACCGCATGTGTGGAAAGAAAGACATATAAACAAAATGAAGCACAATATAAAAACAAAAGTAAACTAACTCTCCCCCCAAGTTAGATACATCAAAAAGTTTTTATATTCTCCCCCTAAACAAAACAAACAGGATTCCCACATTTCATCTATTTCTCCCCCTTTTTGTCACGTATTGACAAATACAACTCAAACAAAGAGTAAAGTTACAGTAAACATGAGAGAAAAAAGAGAATCAAGGGAACAAAAAACAGTTCAGCTCTATAGAAAAAAGAGATAACTCCCCCTATAAAGAGCAACAACTCCCCTTATGAACAACAAAGGTTAAAAAAAACTTTTCTCCCCCTATAAAAATAGGAAAAACAAAACAAGTTTTGGGAAAAACAGTTTTGGGGAAAATTTAGGAGGTGGAGATAAATAAAAAAACACACAAACCAAAAAAAATTGAGTTGAGGATACACATAAAGAAAAATATTCTCTCTTTCAATAAATGCAACTTGACACTACGTGACCCATAAACAATTGCATGAGTAGAGAAAATATTTGCACATTGATTATCCATCATATCTCTTAAGAAAAATATTTTCTGTAGTTCACACATCAAGAAAAATAGCATATACTAAAATGTACAAAGGACTCAAAAAGTAATCAATCAATTTTTAATTCAAGTTGAGTACCCAATTTAGCAAAGTGTATGCATGTTATGTGTGAAAACAATGAGATATATGATTGCAAAACTGCAAGATGGATACAAAAACAATGCAAGTCATGTGAATCCTAAACATAAATGATGCAAGAAAAAAATTTGGTCAAAAACTCTAAAAACTGAAAATTTTTCAGTTTCGATCGATCGAGCATCGATCGAATATCAATCGAGTCAGACAGAATCAAACCAAAAATTTTAATCGCAATTTCGATCGGTCAAGAAACAGCTTCGATCGGTCGAAATTCTGGAAAACTCAAATTTTTGAAAAACAGAACAATTTTATGCAGAAACTCCTCAAAGCATAGTATTTCATGAATGAAATGCATGAGTATAAGACTAAAAATTTTCAAAAAAACACATGAATACAGTCCAGATCTTCCAAAATTAAGATTTTCAATCAATTTGTCCTTAAAACTCAAATTTTGCATCAAAATCAAGGAACATATAATCTTGGATGGCCACAACAAAATCACACACAATAACATGTACAAAGTTTAGCAAAGAGTAACTTTGTGTAGTGTGTGCAACTAGCAAAAGCTTGAGAAACATGTGAGGTGATATGTGAATAGTAAACGATCACAAAGTCTACAAAATTCATCACATAAATTTGAAAGAGACTATCACCTAAAAAGTTACATCCTATAACTCCCACATCTCCTAGAATAAAAGCTTGCAATCATGTAAGTTTCTTGATTTGCCTCATTATTCAATTTAATTGATTAGAAACTTAATAAAAGCCGGGATAATGTACACACCAATTTTATTTGAATTTGTGAGATTATTATAGCCCAATAATGTACACACCAATTTTATTTAGAGGCTACACCTTATGTTCTTTTTGTGCATGTGCTACACTTTCTCGAGCACAAAATCTTACGATATGCACTAAGGTGTTCATGATTGGCTAATAAACAGTGGTGAGATGGTTATTTATGCCTTTCTCAATAAGATCAAGTCCGACAGACAAAGGCATGTGACTTCAAGATCAAGACAAAGTGATCAAAAACTATAAACATCTTCCCACACAACATGCACTACAAAGACTTCAGCTAGTAAAGTGCAATAAAGAAGCTCATCCAAGCTAAACAAGGTACATAAACATGTTATGTAAAAATAATATGGCCAACCTTAATTATAAATCCAAGATATATAATACAAAACACATAAAAATATTTTTGGTTAAAAAAATTTTGACCAAAAACAAAAAGCACACATTATGCTAAATGATTAAAAATGCAAATGCAATGCATGGCAGTGCTTAACTAAGCTATAGAGGGTACATAAACAAGAAATATCAATTTCTTAATTAACCCATGAGTACATGTACAAACTAGTACATACTCATACAAAATCATAAATAGCTTAGCACTTATATAACACATGCTATTCAAGTTTCTCCACAATGTCAAGCATGTTCTAAATCAAGAGAGAGATATCATAGTTCATGTAATCCTCAAGAAAAATAACAAAAAAAAAAAAAAACAAAAAAAACAAAACAACCAAAAACAGAAACAAAACATGTCCACAAATACTTGAAAGAATTAAATCAGGGACAAGTCAGCAACACTCACCTTAGAGAATCTTTTCTCAGCCATATAGCACGAGTCTTCGGCTTTGTAGGTGAAAATCCATGTGAAGCAGAGTGTGTTTGAGGGATTACACCAATCTTCTGAGAAAGACTAAAATCCTGCAAATTCCTTTCACAAGCCAACAAGCTTAAATTTTTCAAAAGCATATGAAACAATTTATTTGGACTTATGGCAGGAGAAATATCATCACATGTCCTAGACGGAAACACAGAATGCTTAAATTTCAATTTATGACAATTAGGACGAATGTGACCAGAGACACCACAATAGTGACAAACAGGAATAAATTTAGGAACATCAGTATTCCTAACAGCAAATCTAGTCTCAGATTTCGATTTTTGCCTCAACAAAGAACAATTTGGTCTAATATGACCAACAACACCACAAAGGTGACAAGTAGGCACAAAAACAGATTTCTTATGCTCTCTAACAGTAGGTTTAGACTTAGGTTTAGAAACTTCAGCGTCAACATTAGAACTTTTACCTTTGTCTAACCTAGCAAAATAAGCCTTGTCTTTATTATTCCTCTTGAAAGGAGGGATATAAACTTTTTCACCTTTAGGCTTAAGAGAAACAGAAACACTTCTGTTATCAACAGCAGGCTTGGTACTAGTCAGATTTTCAATTTTAGCCTTAGATTCAACTAACTCTTGTTCCAAGCTTTTCATCTTCTCATCTTGAGAGAAAATTTGATTTCTCAAAAATTCATTCTTTTTATTAGATTCATCTAATCTAACAATCAATTCCTCTTTTTCAAGATTAGCCAATTTTAACTCTTCTTTGAATTTCTTAGCAAGTCTCATAGTTTTCAATAATTCCTTACGAAGAGTTTCACAGGCATCAAAAAGATCAATAGAAACAACAGTGTCCTTCTTATTCAAATCATCACAATCAAAAACAATAAGACACTTAAAATTATCCATGATAACAGGGATCAAGGATCAACTCTTAGATCAAAAGATCTAAAACAAAAGAGCTACCCGCTCTGATACCACTTGTCAATTCGTTTAGACCCCTGTAAACTAGATTGTTTAACCTAATTAATTAACCAAGTGAATACTTAGGTTTATTATTCAGATCTAGGTTAAAACAAAACAATCATATCAAGTAAAGCAGCGGAAAAATAAATAACACAACGATATGATGACCCAGGAAAACCAAACCGGTAAAAAACCTGGGGAGGATTTAACCTAGCTATCCTCAAGGTAAAATAGCAAACCCACTAGAAAGAATTGAAGTTTACACAATAGCGACTTAGACCACTAACATCCTATTGCTACCCAAGTGTAGGAAACTTACTACCACGACCCCATGATAGCTCCGAGATCCACGGACTCCTTCTTTCTTTAATCTTTGCAAAACACAAACACCACCGTTTGTGACTTTGAGACTCCACTCAAAGGTTTAGCAACACAAACTCACCTGTTTGTGACTCCAAGACCACCCTTGAAGGTTTAGATCATCAGCTCCTTTGATGACTAGAGAAGGCAGCAACTTCAGCAATACCGGGTCTTGAGATTCTTCAAGGAACAACACCGGTAGAAGTAATAAGAGAGGTTTTAGGAACAAAACCCTAAATACAAAAGAGGCACACTCTTTTCTCTCTAAAAAGCCCTGTAAAAACGTGCTTAGGGTTTCCTTTATATAGTGGGAGAAGTAGATCTGAAACCCTAATCCTTAATAGGCTAGAACTGCTGTTTGGGCCAACTTAAAATTCTGCAGATACGATTCTCGATCGATCGAGCCTGTTTTTCGATTGGTCGAACCAGACAGATTCTGAAATCTTCTTTCTGCAGCTTACATGTTCTTGTGTGCTCACGATTTGCCAATTGTTCTAAACTTTTAGAACCTAACAGAAGTCAGCCACAGTTTTGAGCCAATCAACTCCCTGTTATTATGAGAAGTGCTAGGGAACCAAGCTGGGCGGTCTAAGGTAATGTTCAAACCTGTCCCTATCATCCACCTCTTACCTTGATGTATTAATGGACTGTTGTTAAAGATATTCTCCCAAGTCCAAAATCAGTGAGGTTTGGGGGAAGTATTTAGCTAACAAGGAGTTGGGATGGTAAACCATTCTCCAAAATTGTTTTCCTAACATGATAACTTGATATTTATCTCTGCACAATTTAGACCACCTGAACGTGCGCCAAGCTCCACAATTCCTCATTCTCTTCCTGTGCTTTGCCTCTTTGTCTTTATCTCTTTCATTTCTTTTTCTTCTTTTACATACGACAGAATTAGACACTAGAAAAGGTGGGGACAAATAAAACCACGTCATAAAATGGTGTGTATTTTCTGAAACGAAAAGTAATTCAAGATGGAGGCAACATACGAGTAGCACAGTTTTATTTTTTCCAGTGCTATCATGTATTTAATGTAATTGATTCTGAGTGATAGAAAAAAAATGTAATAGATCTATGTAAAATTTATAAGCAGCCAGTTAAAATCTATCATATAGAATAGTTGTGAAAATAAATGTAGAAAAAAAAAATGCTAGGATGACAAAAATGTTTACAATTTTTGCCAAAATTTGTCACGTTGTAAGTGATGGAGGTGTGAACTCATATAAACCGACCACTTTTTATTTATCACTCACAATTTGGCACATAGTGAGTTGTAAATGATGTTTTGCAAGGTTGATCCACGTCTTGTGCTCTACTTAGGCCTTATGAAAATTGTCTATTCAAACTATCTAAATACAAAGATCAACACCCCATTTATGATTCAAGCCCATCATATTTTGGAAATTTTCTTCTCTCATGAAAAACTTATTTAAACTTGTATTTAAAATGGGCCATGACATTTAGAAATCCACATCTCTTTCTTTTTTTGGATTTTTTTTTCTTTTTTTGTAAAAAAAAGTGACCAAGTTTTATCTCAACCCATCAAAGTCTTTTATTTGTCCCATTGCAAAGCTCATCTTGAATGTTCACTCTCTTCCCTCGTAAGGGTCTTTGCTCTTAGTTTCAAAAGTTTGATATATTTTGATTTTCATTCTCATAAAGGCCCTGACCCTAGTTCAAAGGGTTTAGTCAATTAGTTCAAAAAGATTTCATCTTTTAATCCTCATTGGGCTCTTAGGAGGCCTATCTATGTCTTTATGGGTCTAGGGTTTAAAAATGTTTCCAAAGCATGGATGGATTCACAACTTTTCAATAAATTCTATAACATACTCATGATCTTGGGCGTCCAACCCCACCTGACTCGTAGGTCGCCTTCTATTCATTGTATTCCAAATCAAATATATACAATCTAATTAATCAGCAATCAAATCAAATAGAATCAAATCATGCATTTATAAGGAAACGAAACATGTCAAATATATCACGGAAAAGTCAAGGAGAAAATCATGGCAAAGCAATTAATTAACAATTATCACCCTAATCCAAGAAGCTAGTAGCCAAATAGAACAAACAAAACATGGAAAACATCAAAGCAAATCAATCATGTAATTAAAACAAAGATTTATCAATTTTTTGAGTCAATATGCGTACGTATGGAGAAGGCTGCGTACGCACTTTCGACCATGCACTTGCATATTGATACAGAAACACAAATCCAGATTTGTTTCTCATGCTAAAACAAATTCACAGTATCATTGATATCAATTCAACACATTAAACAATACTAAAGACAAATCAAATCAAAGATAAACAAATAAAAACATATCATGCATAGAATCTCATATTATTCAAGAACAACACAAGAATAAACAAAGCATGTTCATATTCATATATCTAATCATGTTCGTTCAACTCTTAACTTAGAATAAAACACAAAACATCAAATCAACATAAACAAATCAAATCAAACTCCTAATAAAGGATATTATTAAAGGACATAATCAAGAAAATAGAACACAAAATTCAATCATATTCAAGCAATAAAAAAAGCATGGATGAGAGACTCACCTTGCTTGAAAATCAGAGATTTGAAACTTTATAACAGGCCCCTAAGTGCCAATACAACAATACTCAAAGAAATCCAAAGGGAAATAGAAGATTTTAATAGTTCTTAGTTATTACAACTCAAAATAAAAATAATTCCAGAAAAGGTTTTGATTCAATGCTTGTAAAACTTAGTTTTTGCTTGTGTGTGCGTGTTTTTCTTAAAAAAAAAAAAAAAAAAAAAAAAAAAAAAAAAAATTTCATCTCACTTCATTAACCAAAAAGCCCAATCCTTAAATTTTATGAAAAATGAGGGACACTTTACAAAAAATCCCAATACTTAATTTTTAAGAAATAGAGAGGTTGTCTCACCACATCTATTGGGACATGCATCACATTTAGGAATTAGGACCATTCTTTCTCATTTTTTACACCTAGGACAGTTTCATTCATTTATACAAATTCACTCACTTCCATTATCAGTTTTGTAACCATGGTCGGTTCATAGCAAATAAAATTATGTTAACTAGATTATATTTTTTACCATTAATTTAATGTGTAACAAAAAATAGAAAGAGGAATTTTTACAAAATATAAATACAAGAGCCAATGAATTAAACAAATATAAGAGCTAACAAAATTATTCTACACCATGCAACCATGGCCAACTTTCAATGCATACATATTACAATAAGCGTAAAACATATTAATTAAACACTTGAATTATGAAGGGTCAAAAGAGATTGTAATGGATTTTTCGGCAATGTAGGAAGGATGAGTATTAAGTAAAAGATACTCAAGCTCTCCCATATCTCCATAGGAACCGAAGCTTATGTGGCGATACTTTTGTAAATATTGGTTTACCAAAGAAACTAAAACCTTCTTCTTTAATTTTTTCAATAATTTCATTTGGGATACCATGGTAAATAACCTTGAAGAATCCAAATTCATCGCATGCCTTAACAATGCCCTTTGATACATTTGCCCCAGGGTCGAAGAGGTTGATGATAGGAATGTTTTCAAAGCCAAGTGGGGTTCGAGAGGACGTCACCATATTAAATTTTCAATGAAGTACAAGAAAAAAAGGGGAAAGAAAGGTAAAATAGTAATGAAGTTATGTTGGTAATAATGCATTTAGAAAGTGAATAAGAGAAAGCATGTTAACAAAGAGGGAGGGAAAAATAAGAAAGTTAATGGTGCAAGTTTATGAGAAGTGGGAGTGTGTCACATTTATGGTGGAGGAAGACCAACTGTAAATAGAGAATCCACCATAACGTAATCTCACTATTCTTAACTTATTCTTATCACTGCGAAAGATTATGAAATAGTAGATACCGGGTTATTGCAATAATATATTTATTTCAACTTCGTGTTTGCGATTACAATAGTTTGCAAAAAAATTAATATTGAATTATTGCAATGATAACATCATTGCAATAAACAATTAGTTTAAAATTTTCGTTGCAATAGACTGCAAAAATAATTGGTATCAATTTACTGCTACGATTTTTTATTTTAAGTTATTACAACAATTTTTTCTATTTTATTAAAACTTTTATTGAAAGTTTATGAGACGTGAGAGTGTCATATTTATGGTGGAGGAAGACTAAGGATAAATAGAGAATCTACCATAAGGTGATCTCACTATTCTTAACTCATTCTCATTGAGGTAGTATGTAATTGAGGGACACTTTACAAAAAACCCCAATTCTTAAATTTTAAGAAATAGAGAGCAAAACATATGAATTAAACACTTGAATTATGAAGGGTCATAAGAGATTGTAATGGATTTTTCAGCAATGTAGGAAGGATGAGCAATAAGTAAAAGACACTCAAGCTCTCCCATATCTCCATAGTAACCGAAGCTTATGTGGCGATACTTTTGTAAATATTGGTTTCCCAAAGAAACTAAAACCTACGTCTTTAACCTTTTCAATAATTCCATTTGGGATACCATGGTTAATAACCTTGAAAAATCCAAATTCATTGCATGCCTTAACAATGCCCTTTGATACATTTGTCCCACGGTCCAAGAGGTTGATGATAGGAATGTTTTCAGAGACAAGTGGGGTTCGAGAGGACATCGCCATATTAAATTTTCAATGAAGTACAAGAAAAAAAGGGGAAAGAAAGTTAAAATAGTAATAAAGTTATGTTGGTAATGATGCATTCAGAAGGTGAATAAGAGAAAGCATGTTAACAAAGAGGGAGGGAAAAATAAGACATTTAATGGTGAAAGTTAATGAGAAGTGGGAGTGTCACAATTATGATGGAGGAAGACCAAGGGTAAATAGAAAATCTACCATAAGGTGATCTCACTATTCTTAACTTATTCTTGTCACTACGATAGATTATGAAATCATTGATACCGGGTTATTGCAATAATATATTTATTGCAGTTTTGTGTTTGCGATTGCAATACATTGCAAAAAAATTAATATCAAATTATTGCAATAATAACTTCATTGCAATAAACAATTAGTTTAAAATTTTCGTTGCAATAGATTTCAAAAATTATTGGTATCAATTTATTGCAACGATTCTTTGTTTTAAGTTATTACAAATTTTTTTTCTATTATATTAAAACTTTTATTGAAAGTTTATGAGACGTGAGAGTGTCATATTTATGGTAGAGGAAGACTAAGGATAAATAGAAAATCTACCATAAGGTGATCTCACTATTCTTAACTCATTCTTATTGAGGTAGTATGTAATTGAGGGACACTTTACAAAAAACCCCAATACTTAAATTTTATGAAATAGAGAGGTTGTCTCACCACATTTATTGGGACATCCATCACATTTAGGAATTAGGACCATTCTTTCTCATTTTTTATACCTAAGAATGTTTCATTCATTTATACAAATTCACTCACATCCATTATTAGTTTTGTGACAATTGTCGGTCCATAGCAAATAAAATTATGTTAACTAGATTATATATTTACTATTAATTTAACGTGTAACAAAAAATAGAAAGAAGAACTTTTACAAAATATAAATACAAGAGCCAATGAATTAAACAAATATAAGAGCTAACAAAATTATTCTACACCATGCAACCACGGCTAACTTTCAATGCATACATATTACAATAAGTGCAAAACATATTAATTAAACACTTGAATTAGGAAGGGTCATGAGAGATTGTAATGGATTTCTCGGCAATATAGAAAGGATGAGCATTAAGTAAAATATACTCAAGCTCTCCCATATCTCCAAAGAAACCAAAGGTTATGTGACGAAACTTTTGTAAATATTGGTTTACCAAAGAAACTAAAACCTTCTTCTTTAACTTTTTCAATAATTTCATTTGAGATACCATGGTTAATAACCTTGAAGAATCCAAATTCATTGCATGCCTTAACAATGCCCTTTGATACATTTGCCCCACGGTCCAAGAGGTTGATGATAGGAATATTTTCAGACCCAAGTGGGGTTCGAGAGGACGTCGTCATATTAAATTTTGAAAGAAGTACAAGAAATAAAGGGGAAAGAAAGGTAAAATAGTAATGAAGTTATGTTGGTAAGGATGCATTTAGAAAGTGAATAAGAGAAAGCACTTTAACAAAGAGGGAGAGAAAAATAACGAAGTAAATGGTGCCAGTTTATTAGAAGTGGGAGTGTCACATTTATGGTGGAGGAAGACCAAGGGTAAATAGAGAATCTACCATAAGGTGATCTCATTATTCTTAACTTATTCTTGTCACTGCTAAAGATTATGAAATAGTTGATATTGGGTTATTGCAAAAGTATATTTATTGCAACAATACATTTATTGCAACTTCGTGTTTGCGATTACAATCAATTGCAAAAAACTTAATATCGAATTATTGCAATGATAACATCATTGCAATAAACAATTAGTTTAAAATTTTCGTTGCAATAGATTGCAAAAATAATTGGTATCAATTTATCGCAGTGATTTCTTTGTTGAAGTTATTAGAACAATTTGTTCTATTATATTAAAACTTTTACTGAAAGCTTATGAGATGTAAGAGTGTCATATTTATGGTGGAGGAAGACTAAGGATAAATAGAGAATCAACCATAAGGTGATCTCACTATTCTTAACTCATTCTTACTGAGGTAGTATGTAATTGAGGGACACTTTACAAAAAACAACAATACTTAAATCTTATGAAATAGAGCGCAAAACATATTAATTAAACACTTGAATTATGAAGGGTTGTAATGGATTTTTCGGCAATGTAGGAAGGATGAGCATTAAGTAAAAGATGCTCAAGCTCCCCCATATCTCCATAGGAACCGAAGCTTATGTGGCGATACTTTTGTAAATATTGGTTTACCAAAGAAACTAAAACCTTCTTCTTTAACTTTTTCAATAATTTCATTTTGGATACCGTGGTTAATAACCTTGAAGAATCCAAATTCATCGCATGCCTTAACAATGCCCTTTGATACATTTGCCCTACGGTCCAAGAGGTTGATGATAGGAATATTTTCAGACCTAAGTGGGGTTCGAGAGGACGTCGTCATATTAAATTTTCAATGAAGTACAAGAAATAAAGGGGAAAGTAAGGTAAAATGGTAATGAAGTTATGTTGGTAAGGATGCATTTAGAAAGTGAATAAGAGAAAGCACGTTAACAAAGAGGGAGGGAAAAATAACGAAGTTAATGGTGCAAGTTTATGAGAAGTGGGAGTGTCACATTTATGGTGGAGGAAGACCAAGGGTAAATAGAGAATCTACCATAAGATGATCTCACTATTCTTAACTTATTCTTGTCACTGCGAGAGATTATGAAATAGTTGATATTGGGTTATTGCAATAATATATTTATTGCAACTTCGTGTTTGCGATTACAATCGATTGCAAAAAAATTAATATCAAATTATTGCAATGATAACATCATTGCAATAAACAATTAGTTTAAAATTTTCGTTGCAATAGATTGCAAAAATAATTGGTATCAATTTATTGCAGCGATTTCTTATTTGAAGTTATTAGAACAATTTGTTCTATTATATTAAAACTTTTACTGAAAGCTTATGAGACGTAAGAGTGTCATATTTATGGTGGAGGAAGACTAAGGACAAATAGAGAATCTACCATAAGGTGATCTCACTATTCTTAACTCATTCTTACTGAGGTAGTATGTAATTGAGGGACACTTTACAAAAAACACCAATACTTAAATTTTATGAAATAGAGCGCAAAACATATTAATTAAACACTTGAATTATGAAGGGTTGTAATGGATTTTTCGGCAATGTAGGAAGGATGAGCATTAAGTAAAAGATACTCAAGCTCCCCCATATCTCCATAGGAACTGAAGCTTATGTGGCGATACTTTTGTAAATATTGGTTAACCAAAGAAACTAAAACCTTCTTCTTTAACTTTTTCATTAATTTCATATGGGATACCATGGTTAATAACCTTGAAGAATCCAAATTCATCGCATGCTTTAACAATTCCCTTTGATACATTTGCCCCACGGTCCAAGAGGTTGATGATAGGAATATTTTCAGACGTAAGTGGGGTTCGAGAGGACGTCGTCATATTAAATTTTCAATGAAGTACAAGAAATAAAGGGGAAAGAAAGGTAAAATAGTAATGAAGTTATGTTGGTAAGGATGCATTTAGAAAGTGAATAAGAGAAAGCACGTTAACAAAGAGGGAGGGAAAAATAACGAAGTTAATGGTGCAAGTTTATGAGAAGTGGAAGTGTCACATTTATGGTGGAGGAAGACCAAGGGTAAATAGAGAATCTACCATAAGGTGATCTCACTATTCTTAACTTATTCTTGTCACTGCGAGAGATTATGAAATAGTTGATATTGGGTTATTGCAATAATATATTTATTGCAACTTCGTGTTTGCAATTACAATCGATTGCAAAAAAATTAATATGAAATTATTGCAATGATAACATCATTGTAATAAACAATTAGTTTAAAATATTCGTTGCAATAAATTGCAAAAATAATTGGTATCAATTTATTGCAGCGATTTCTTATTTGAAGTTATTAGAACAATTTGTTCTATTATATTAAAACTTTTACTTTGGGTACTGATATTGCAGTGATACATTGGGTACTGATATGTTTCTTGTTTCACTATACTTCATTGCTTATTGATTTATATTTATGATGTTATTCATGATATATGCCTTTATTTTGTGTTTTGTGAAATCAAGAAGTTTATTTTATATTCCTTGTTTTCTTCCACACATGCGTTTATGTGTTTGTTAAGTGTTACAGGAATATACAGGTTGTTTTCAGTCGAGCTGCTGTCTACTTTGGAACTGTTAGATAGTAGTTTAGGTTGAATTGTTTAAGTGGCTATTTATTTTGTAATGGGCTATTTCAATGTGTAAACTCTGAGCTTTTGTTAAGTCTGTGTTTTGTCACGGATTGCCAAAGGGGGAGTTTGTTAGGTTCTAAGAATTAGGAACTAATGTATTAGAACTTCAATCTGTATGTTGGCAAACCATGATCAAAACAATGTTTAGTCTTGTGTTAGACTTGCTCAAAGTATGGATCTTAATGTAAAGTTGGAATCGAGTTGTTGTGCAGAATTACTGTTAACTTTCTGTCAGACTCGATCGATCGAAAATTAGGCTCGATCGATCGAAAATTGGGCAAATCGGTTTTCTGCAGAATTTTCCAACTCAGCCCTAGTCCATTTAATGTATAGGGTTTTATGTTTTGCCCTAAGTATATAAGGGAAAACCCTAGCCACGTTTTTAGAGTTCTGTTTTGCTGTGTTTGTGAATCTCATTGTGAGATCTAGAGGTGTTTACCTTCACATACACTTAGGTTTTACAAACTTGAGATTCATGTCAAGAGTTGTGTAAATCAATACAGTTGCAGAATCAAAAGAGCACAAAGATATACAAGCAGGTGCGCTTGTGGATTTGCTGAAGAATTCAAGAAAGAAGGAGTCCATGGATCTCGGAGCTGTCATGGGGTCGTGGTAGTAAGTTTCCTACACTTGGGTAGCAATAGGATGTTAGTGGTCTAAGTCGCTATTGTGTAAACTTCAATTCTTTCTAGTGGATTTGCTATTTTACCTTGAGGATAGCTAGGTTAAATCCTCCCCAGGTTTTTTACCGGTTTGGTTTTCCTGGGTCATCATATCTTTGTGTTCTTTATTTTTCCGCTGCTTTACTTGATATGATTATTCGTGTTTAACCTAGATCTGAATAATAAACCTAAGTATTCACTTGGTTAATTAATTAGGTTAAACAATCTAGTTTACCGGGGTCTAAACGAACTCACAAGTGGTATCAGAGCGGGTAGCTTTTGTTTTGATCCTTTGATCTTTTAGCTGATCCTTAACCCCTGTTGTCATGGAACCCGGAAACTCTCTTGTTGTTCCACCTCACTTTGATGGAAACAACTATGCTTATTGGAAAGTAAGGATGAAAGCATTCCTGAAATCCATTGATGAGAGAGTTTGGAATTCCGTAGAGTACGGATGGGAGAAGCCCACTACTCCTGTGAGTGAGTGGCAAACTTCTCAAAAGGAGGCAGCCGCTTTCAATAGCAAAGCTATGAATGCTATCTTTAATGCTGTTTCCATGGAGGAATTTAAGAGAATCTCTAATGTTGAGGTTGCTCATACTACTTGGAATATCCTCCAGACTGTGCATGAAGGCACAAAGGCAGTTAAGATAAATAAATTGCAGCAATTAACTACTAGATTTGAAAGCATTAGAATGAATGATGATGAATCTTTTGATGAATTCTATGCTAAATTGAATGATATTGTTAATTCTGCTTATAATTTGGGTGAAATCTATAATCAACCTAAAATTGTTAGGAAGATTCTTAGATCTTTGACTGAAGATTTTAGACCCAAAGTGACTGCCATCACTGAGAGCAAGGATGTGGACTCCGTCCCTGTTGAAGAACTTGTAGGATCTCTTCAGTCCTATGAGTTAGACCTCCCTAAGACTAACAAATCCAAATCAATGGCTCTTAAGTTTGTTGATGATGTTGATGATGGTGGATTTGATGATGAACTCTCTGCTACAGAGATTGCCTATCTTGCCAAGAACTTTAGAAACTTTCTTAGGAACAATAACAGAAGGGCAAGAGGCAAGAAAACTGTTAAACCTAGAAATTTTAGGAAGAATGATCCCACTAAGGTCAATAACACTGAAAAACCTAAGGAGAAAGTGGGACAGCCTTCTAATAATTCTTTGGGACAACAATGTTATGGTTGTCAAGGGTATGGTCATTTAAAATCTGAATGTCCCACATACTTGAGATCTAAGGGTAAAGCTATGGCTGTAACCCTTAGTGATGATGAAGTTTCCGACAATGAATCCGCTAGTGATGAGGATGGAAACTTCCTTACTTTCACTGCTACTACTGTAGTTAATGAAAGCATGCCTGTTGAAGAGAACCCTTCTGATGGGGAACTCTCTGAGGATGCAGATTTACAGGAAGCCTACAATAAACTTTGCAAAGTTGCTGCGAAGGATGCCATGAATGTTGAGTTAGGCTTGAAGAAAATTGCATCTCTTGAACTTGAAAAGAAAAATTTACTTGTGAAATTGTTTGATGCAAATGAGCTTTTGAATAATGTAAAAACTGAGAACATGCTTTTACTTGATAAAGTTAAATGTTTGGAACTTGATTTATCTGTTGCTAGAGAACAAACTAATAGGTCTGCAAGCTCCAAACTTGATCACATGCTGAGCATTCAAAAGTCTCCTTCTGATAAAACTGGTTTAGGTTATGAGGAAAGTATTTCTGTGCCTGAATCTTCTTCCACTAAATTTGTTCCCTCTTCTGAACTTCCTAAGAGTGAGATTGTCAAACCCTTTGTGAGTGAACCTGTCAAACCTATAAATGTTACTCCACCTAGAAAGATTAGGGTTGATCTTCAAGCTTCTCATTCTAGAGCTTCTACTTCTACTAAGGGCAAATTGCATGATAAGCCTGCATGGGTTTGTCATTTTTGTGGAAAACCTGGACACATTCGTCCAAATTGTTTTAAATTGCAAGCTGCAAAGCGAGCAAATAAAACTAAAGTACCTGTGACCCAAGCACATGATCCTATGGTACTTATTGGTGAATTGGTAAAGGCGTTAAACCTTTATTCCAATCCTGGAGTTGCTCAGATTTCTAATGTGAATCATAACTCCAATCATAACTCCAATGCAAGAGTTGCATCTAAAAAGTTTTGGATACAAAAGGCTCAATCTAATTGAGTCTGTCTAACATGGTCCTTGTGCTTCATTGCTCTATCTTTGGTGACCTCTATTTCTAGGATTTGCATTGTATTACATTCATGCATTTCATTCTAGGATGTTTGTTTTTTTTTATATAAAAAATAAATAAATAAAAAAGTTTTGCAAATTGTGTTTTTGCTATTTTTTCTTAAATTTGAAGACAAGGTTGGTCAATCAAATTTTACATATCATATGTATGTACCTCGTTTAGCTTTGATGCACTTATTACTATTGCACTTTACTAGCTAAAGTCTTGTTGTGCATGTTGTGTGGGAAGATGCTATATTTGTTGATCACATGATCTTGATCTTGAAGTCTTATGTCTTTGATTGTTGGACTTGAACTTATTGAGAAAGGTATAAATAACCATCTCACCACTGTTTATTAGCCAATCATGAACACCTTAGTGCATATCGTAAGATTTTGTGCTCGAGAAAGTGTAGCACATGCACAAAAAGAACAAAAGGTGTAGCCTCTATTAAAATTGGTGTGTACATTATTGGGCTATAATAATCTCACAAATTCAAATAAAATTGGTGTGTACATTATCCCGGCTTTTATTAAGTTTCTAATCAATTAAATTGAATAATGAGGCAAATCAAGAAACTTACATGATTGCAAGCTTTTATTCTAGGAGATGTGAGAGTTATAGGATGTAACTCTTTAAGTAAAAGTCTCTTTCAAATTCATGTGATGGATTTTGTAGAAATTGTGATTGATCTCTATGTGTATATCACCTCACATGTTTCTCAAGCTTATGCTAGTTGCACACACTACACAAGTTATTCTTTGCTAAACTGTGTACATGTTATTGTGTGTTCTTTGGCCTGACTAACCAAGTTTGAGAATTTCGGGAAATTGATGCAGAACATGTTTCCTTGTTTGTTTTTTTTTTTGGGTATTGAAAGAAAATTTTGCTTTGAGGAATCTGGGTTGAATTCATGTGTTTTTGGAAAACATCTCATCTCATACTCATGCATTTTTCTCATAAAATCTGATGCTTTGAGAAGTGACAGCACTGAAATTTGTGTGTTTTTCAAAAAATCAATTTTTCTAGAATTTCGATCGATCGAAACTGATTTTCGACCGATCAAAAATGTTTTAAAATCAATGGAAAAGTTTCTGGTTGACTCGATCGATCCACGCTGAGTTTGGATCAATCGAAGCTGTGTTTCGACCGATCGAATGTAATTTTCGATCGATCGAATATCGTGCTGAATGTTTTTAAAAAGGAGTTTTCCACGTGATCTCTTTACCTTTTCAAAAACTTTTTCAACCTTTTTGTCTCCCTACCAACCGGTCAAGCTATTTTTGGGTGGATTTGTCGTTTTCTTCCGATCTTTTTGTAAGTTCGTTTAGACCCCTGTGAACTAGATTATTTAACCTAATTAATTAACCAAGTGAATACTTAGATTTATTATTCAGATCTAGGTTAAAACAATAACAATCATATCAAGTAAAGCAGCGGAAAAATAAATAACACAACGATATGATGACCCAGGAAAACCAAACTGGTAAAAAACCTGGGGAGGATTTGACCTAGCTATCCTCAAGGTAAAATAGCAAATCCACTAGAAAGAATTGAAGTTTACACAATAGCGACTTAGACCACTAACATCCTATTGCTACCCAATGTAGGAAACTTACTACCACGACCCCATGATAGCTCCGAGATCCACGGACTCCTTCTTTCTTGAACCTTTGCAAAACACAAACACCACCGTTTATGACTTTGAGACTCCACTCAAAGGTTTAGCAACACAAACTCACCTATTTGTGACTCCAAGACCACCCTTGAAGGTTTAGATCATTAGCACCTTTGATGACTAGAGAAGGCAGCAACTTCAGCAATACCGGATCTTGAGATTCTTCAAGGAACAACATCGGTAGAAGTAATAAGAGAGGTTTTAGGAACAAAACCCTAAATACAAAAGAGACACACTCTTTTCTCTCTAAAAAGCCTTGTAAAAAACGTGTTTAGGGTTTCCTTTATATAGTGGGAGAAGTAGATTTGAAACCCAAATCCTTAATGGACTAGAACTGCTGTTTGGGCCAACTTAAAATTCTGCATATACGATTCTCAATCGGTCGAGCCTGTTTTTCGATCGATCGAACCAGACAGATTCTGAAATCTTCTTTCTGCAGCTTACATGTTCTTGTGTGCTCATGATTTGCCAATTGTTCTAAACTTTTAGAACCTAACAATCTCTCCCTTTGGTAATTCGTGACAAAACTTTCATACAAAATGAAATGTTAAAATACAAGAACAACCCAATACAATAAAATGCCCAATTACATCACAAATCCCAATCTAAGACTCTTAACCTAGAAGTTGCCAATAAGAGGTAGAAGGTCTTGATTAGAATGCACCTGTCTTTCCTGAAACACTCAACAAAACATCACCGCATGTGTGGAAAGAAAGACATATAAACAAAATGAAGCACAATATAAAAACAAAAGTAAACTAACTCTCCCCCTAAGTTAGATACATCAAAAAGTTTTTATATTCTCCCCTTTTCAAAAACAATTTTCTCCCCCTAAAAAAGACAATCAGGATTCCCACATTTCATCTATTTCTCCCCCTTTTTGTCACGTATTGACAAATACAACTCAAACAAAGAGATTAGCTCTATAGAAAAAAGAGATAACTCCCCCTATAAAGAGCAACAACTCCCCCTATGAACAACAAATGTTAAAAACAAACTTCTCCCCCTATAAAAATAGGAAAAACAAAACAAGTTTTGGGAAAAACGGTTTTGGGGAAAATTTAGGAGGTGGGGATAAATAAAAAAACACACAGACCCAAAAAAAAATGAGTTGAGGATACACATGAAGAAAAATATTCTCTTTTTCAATAAATGCAAACTTGACACTATGTGACCCATAAACAGTTGCATGAGTAGAGAAAATATTTGCACATTGATTATCCATCATATCTCTTAAGAAAAAAATTTTCTGCAATTCACACATCAAGAAAAATAGCATATACTAAAATGTACAAAGGACTCAAAAAGTAATCAATCAATTTTTAATTCAAGTTGAGTACCCAATTTAGCAAAGTGTATGCATGTTATGTGTGAAAACAATGAAAGATATGACTGCAAAACTGCAAGATGGACACATAAAAACAATGCAACTCATGTGAATCCTAACAATAAATGATGCATGAAAAAATTTGGTCAAAACTCTAAAAACTGAAAATTTTTCAGTTTCGATCGATCGAGCATCGATCGAATACCAATCGAGTCAGACAGAATCAAACCAAAAATTTTAATCGCAATTTCGATCGGTCGAAAAACATCCTCGATCGGTCGAAATTCTGGAAAACTCAAATTTTGAAAAACAGAGCAATTTTATGCAGAAACTCCTCAAAGCATAGTATTTCATGAATGAAATGCATGAGTATGAGACTGAAAGTTTTTCAAAAACACATGAATACAGCCCAGATCTTCCAAAATTAAGATTTTCAATCAATATGACCTTAAAACTCAAATTTTGCATCAAAATCAAGGAACAAATAATCTTGGATGGCCACAACAAAATCACACACAATAACATGTACAAAGTTTAGCAAAGAGTAACTTGTGTAGTGTGTGCAACTAGCAAAAGCTTGAGAAACATGTGAGGTGATATGTGAATAGAAATCAATCACAAAGTCTACAAAATTCATCACATAAGTTTGAAAGAGACTATCACCTAAAGAGTTACATTATATAACTCTCACATCTCCTAGAATAAAAGTTTGCAATCATGTAAGTTTCTTGATTTGCCTCATAATATACACACCAATTTTAATTGATTATAAACTTATTAAAATAGCCGGGATAATGTACACACCAATTTTAGCATTTAAACCAAGGCTACACCTTATGTTCTTTTTGTGCATATGCTACACTTTCTCGAGCACAAAATCTTACGATATGCACTAAGGTGTTTATGATTGGCTAGTAAACAGTGGTGAGATGGTTATTTATGCCTTTCTCAATAAGTTCAAGTCCAGCAATCAAAGACATAAGACTTCAAGATCAAGAACATGTGATCAACAAATATAGCATCTTTCCCACACAACATGCACTACAAAGACTTCAGCTAGTAAAGTGCAATAAATAAGCTCATCCAAGCTAAACAAAGTACATAAACATGTTATGTAAAGATAATATGGCCAACCTTAATTATAAATCCAAGATATATAATACAAAACACATAAAAATATTTTTGGTTTTAAAAAAAATTTTATGACCAAAAACAAAAGACACACATTATGCTAAATGAACAAAAATGCAAATGCAATGCATGATAATGCTTAACTAAGCTATAGAGGGTACACAAACAAGAAATATCAATTTCTTAATTAACCCTTGAGTACATGTACAAACTAGTACATACTTACACAAAATCAGAAAAAGCTTAGCACTTATATAACACATACTATTCAAGTTTCTCCATAATGTCAAGCATGTTTTAAATCAAGAGAGAGATATTATAATTCATGTAATCCTCAAGAAAAATTAAAACAAGACACAAAATAAAATTTTTTTGTCCTTTTGAAAATTTTCAATGTTTTTGGATTTTTTTTTTTAAACAAAAAAAAAACTAAAAAACAAAACAACCAAAAACAGAAACAAAATATGTCCACAAATAATTGAAAGAATTAAATCAGGGACAAGTCAAAAACACTCACCTTAGAGAATCTTTTCTCACCCATATAGCACGAGTCTTCGGATTTGTAGGTGAAAATCCATGTGAAGCAGAGTGTATTTGAGGGATTGCACCAATCTTCTGAGAAAGTCTAAAATCCTGCAATTTCCTTTCACAAGCCAACAAGCTTAAATTTTTCAAAAACATATGAAACAATTTATTTGGACTTATGGCAGGAGAAATAACATCACATATCCTAGATTGAAATACAGAATGCTTGAATTTCAATTTATGACAATTAGGACGAATGTGACCGGAAACACCACAAAAGTGACAAACAGGAACAAATTTAGGAACATCAGTATTCCTAACAGCAAATTTAGTCTCAGATTTTGGTTTTTGCCTCAACAAAGAACAATTTGGTCTAATATGACCAACAACACCACAAAGGTGACAAGTAGACACAAAAACAGATTTCTTATGCTCTTTAACAGTAGATTTAGACTTAGGTGTAGAAACTTCAGCATCTACATCAGAATTTTTACCTTTGTCTAACCTAGCAAAATAAGCCTTTTCATTATTATTCCTCTTGAAAGGAGGGATATAAACTTTTTCAGCTTTAGGCTTAAGAGAAACAGAAACACTTCTGTTGACAACAGTAGGCTTGGTACTAGTCAAATTTTCAATTTTAGCTTTGGATTCAGCTAACTCTTGTTCCAAGCTTTTCATCTTCTCATCTTGAGAGGAAATTTGATTTCTCAAAAATTCATTCTTTTTATTAGATTCATCTAATCTAACAATCAATTCCTCTTTTTCAAGATTAGCCAATTTTAACTCTTCCTTAAATTTCTTAGCAATTCTCATAGTTTTCAATAATTCCTTACGAAGAGTTTCACAGGCATCAAAAAGATCAACAGAAATAATAGTGTCCTTTTTATTCAAATCATCACAATCAAAAACAGTAAGACACTTAAAATTATCCATGACAACAGGGATCAAGGATCAACTCTTAGATCAAAAGATCTAAAACAAAAGAGCTACCCGCTCTGATACCACTTGTAAGTTCGTTTAGACCCCTGTGAACTAGATTATTTAACCTAATTAATTAACCAAGTGAATACTTAGGTTTATTATTCAGATCTAGGTTAAAACAATAACAATCATATCAAGTAAAGTAGCGGAAAAATAAATAACACAACGATATGATGACCCAGGAAAACCAAACCGGTAAAAAACCTGGGGAGGATTTGACCTAGCTATCCTCAAGGTAAAATAGCAAATCCACTAGAAAGAATTGAAGTTTACACAATAGCGACTTAGACCACTAACATCCTATTGCTACCCAATGTAAGAAACTTACTACCACGACCTCATGATAGCTCCGAGATCCACGGACTCCTTCTTTCTTGAATCTTTGCAAAACACAAACACCACCGTTTATGACTTTGAGACTCCACTCAAAGGTTTAGCAACACAAACTCACCTGTTTGTGACTCCAAGACCACCCTTGAAGGTTTAGATCATCAGTACCTTTGATGACTAGAGAAGGCAGCAACTTCAGCAATACCGGATCTTGAGATTCTTCAAGGAACAACACCGGTAGAAGTAATAAGAGAGGTTTTAGAAACAAAACCCTAAATACAAAAGAGACACACTCTTTTCTCTCTAAAAAGCCTTGTAAAAAACGTGCTTAGGGTTTCCTTTATATAGTGGGAGAAGTAGATTTGAAACCCTAATCCTTAATGGACTAGAATTGCTGTTTGGGCCAACTTAAAATTCTGCAGATACGATTCTCGATCGGTCGAGCCTGTTTTTCGATCGATCGAACCAGGCAGATTCTGAAATCTTCTTTTTGCAGCTTACATGTTCTTGTGTGCTCACGATTTGCCAATTGTTCTAAAATTTTAGAACCTAACACTTTTTGCTAAATCTCTTTCTCCCAAGGCCGGTAAGTTCTTTTTGCTCCTCCTTTTGAATTTATTTTCATGTTTCATGCATTATTTTCATGCATTTTTGGGTATTTTCGGCATTTAGGATTTTTGTCTTTTTGGGATTGATTTTGGCTCCTTTTCTTTAAAATTTTTCATGGGTTTTTGTGGGGATACTATACACAAGCACTCCATATGGTTTAATTTGATTATTTTGGTGTTTTGTGGAAAATTTAGAATTCTAGGGCTTGAATTTGAGAAAATTGGGGGTTTTGTTCAATTTGATTGAAATTGATGAAATTGGCTTGTTAGATTGATTGATTTGATCATTATCTTGTGTTAATTAACTATTGTGTTGATCAATTTGTCAATTTGTTGTGTTTTGAAAACTTGGGTTTTTCAAATTGGGTATTTTTGATAAAATTAATTGCTCAAGCCAATTTTGTTAATTTGAATCATGTTTGAACTTGTTACTGCATTAGTACATGCATCATTTGGTGTTCATGATCATGCATCATATAGATTTGCTATTTTTCTCTATATTTTATGCTGTGCTAACTTGCAGTCTGCCTTTGGTTTTTGGTTTTTGCTCTTCTTTTTCTATGTCTCTCCTTATTCCTTAGCACCATGCCTAGGAAAACTAGAGCCCGTAGGACTTCTGACCCTTCACCTTCTTTCGATAGTGATCGGTTTCCTAGTGCCCAGAACCAAGAGACCTATGAGACCCTTAATCTTAGGCGTCAAATTTGGGGTGAGTGTAGGGTTATCTTAGATGAGGTTGATCCTGAGGTGAGACGGAACTTTGAGCGTCGGGGTTGGTTACCTCTACTTGATTTTGAGCGTCCTCCTCCTGCTTCTTTGATTAGAGAGTTCTATTCGAACCTCTCTATCCATGTCTACGATAACGACACCTTGGTAAAGGTGTGGTTACGTGGTGTGGAGTATCGCATTACCCCTCGGGTAGTGTCTGATGCTCTTGGGGTGCCCATTGTGGACCATCCCGTTTTTCCTTATGAGGAGTCTCCACCTCTTGATGATGTCTTGTCATACATCACTGGGTCTTCTATCCAGTGGGGTTCTGATCCTCGGATCACTTCGGCTGAGCTTTCCGAGCTTCACTATCTCTTCTTTAGGATAGCGTGTCAATCTTTGTGGCCGATTTCTCATGTCCACACCATCCCTCTTGAGCGATGTGTATTTTTGTATGCGCTAGTTACTGATGCTCCTATCAGTTTTCCGCATTTGTTCCTTCGTTCTTTGAACGAGGTTCATCGGTCTAGCTCTACGGCTCATGCTTTATTCTTTCCTATTTTCATTCATAGGATTCTTCTTTTTCTCGGTCTAGATGATTTTCCTGTTTCTGAGCCTGTTCATATTATCGCTCCTATTGGTGCTACCTTTTTGAGGCAAATGGCTGCTCAACTTCGGGCTAGCTCTAAGCGTCCTAGGGTAGAGCCTTCTGGTGTCACTCCACCCCCCTCTTCTTCTACAGATGTTCCTGCAGCTGAGCCATCTGTTGATCCTGCTGCTGCTGCTGCTGCTGATGTTCCTCCACCGTTTGATGAGGTTTCTGACCTTCGTCGGACTTTGGATACTTTCGTGACCGTTCAGGCGGCTCATGGTCAGTTATTGGTGGACATCCTTGATGAGCTACGTGCCTTGCGAGCTGATCTGGCGAGCTCTCATCGTTCTCGTCCACCTCCTTTTGATGATGAGTGAGTGCCCTTTGGCAATTCGTCACAAAAAGGGGGAGTGCATATTGTATATCTTGGAGATTTTTGTAGAGGAGATTTTTGTTTTAGGGGGAGTTTTGAGCTTTTGTAGTTTTTTTTGTGATACCTTGGAGCTTGTGGAGTTATTAGATTGTATCTAGGCGCTTCACTTTGTATTTATTTATTTTTGGCTCTTGATTAGGAGATATATGTTTTGTGATACATTGGGTACTGATATGTTTCTTGTTTCACTATACTTCATTGCTTATTGATTTATATTTATGATGTTATTCATGATATATGTCTTTATTTTGTGTTTTGTGAAATCAAGAAGTTTATTTTATATTCCTTGTTTTCTTCCACACATGCGTTTATGTGTTTGTTAAGTGTTACAGGAATATACAGGTTGTTTTTAGTCGAGCTGCTGTCTACTTTGCAACTGTTAGATAGTAGTTTAGGTTGAATTGTTTAAGTGGCTATTTATTTTGTAATGGGCTATTTCAATGTGTAAACTTTGAGCTTTTGTTAAGTCTGTGTTTTGTCACGGATTGCCAAAGGGGGAGTTTGTTAGGTTCTAAGAATTAGGAACTAATGTATTAAAACTTTAATTTGTATGTTGGCAAACCATGATCAAAATAATGTTTAGTCTTGTGTTAGACTTGCTCAAAGTATGGGTCTTAATGTAAAGTTGGAATCGAGTTGTTGTGCAGAATTACTGTTAACTTTCTGTCAGACTCGATCGATCGAAAATTAGGCTCGATCGATTGAAAATCGGGCAGATCGTTTTTCTGTAGAATTTTTCAACTCAGCCCTAGTCCATTTAATGTTAGGGTTTTATGTTTTGCCCTAAGTATATAAGGGAAAACCCTAGCCACGTTTTTAGAGTTCTGTTTTGCTGTGTTTGTGAATCTCATTGTGAGATCTAGAGGTGTTTACCTTCACATACACTTAGAGTTTACAAACTTGAGATTCATGTCAAGAGTTGTGTAAATCAATACAGTTGTAGAATCAAAAGAGCACAAAGATATACAAGCAGGTGCGCTTGTGGATTTGCTGAAGAATTCAAGAAAGAAGGAGTCCGTGGATCTCAGAGCTATCATGGGGTCGTGGTAGTAAGTTTCCTACACTTGGGTAGCAATAGGATGTTAGTGGTCTAAGTCGCTATTGTGTAAACTTCAATTCTTTCTAGTGGATTTGCTATTTTACCTTGAGAATAGCTAGGTTAAATCCTCCCCTGGTTTTTTAACGGTTTGGTTTTCCTGGGTCATCATATCTTTGTGTTCTTTATTTTTCCGCTGCTTTACTTGATATGATTATTCGTGTTTAACCTAGATCTGAATAATAAACCTAAGTATTCACTTGGTTAATTAATTAGGTTAAACAATCTAGTTTACAGGGGTCTAAACGAACTCACACCTTCTTGTTTAACTATTTCAATAATTTCATTTGGGATACCGTGGTTAATAACCTTGAGAATCCAAATTCATCGCATGCCTTAACAACGCCCTTTGATACATTTGCCCCACGGTCCTAGTGGTTGATAATGGGAATGTTTTCAGAGCTAAGTGGGGTTCGAGAGGACATCAACATATTAAATTTTCAATGAAGTACAAGAAAAAAAGGTGGAAGAAAGGTAAAATAGAAATGAAGTTATGTTGGTAATGATGCATTTAGAAGGTGAATAAGAGAAAGCATGTTAACAAAGAGGGAGGGAAAAATAAGAAATTTAATGATGCACATTTATAAGAAGTGGGAGTGTCACATTTATGGTGATGGAAGACCAAGGACAAATAGAAAATCTACCATAAGGTGATCTCAATATTCTTAACTTATTCTTGTCACTGTGATAGATTATGAAATAGTTGATACTGGGTTATTGCAATAATATATTTATTGCTGTTTCGTGTTTGTGATTGCAATAGATTGCAAAGAAATATTTATTGAATTATTGCAATGATAACTTCATTGCAACGAACAATTAGTTTAAAATTTTTGTTGCAATAGATTGCAAAAATAATTGTTATCAACTTATTGTTACGATTTTTAATTTTAAGTTATTACAACAATTTTTTCTGTTATATTAAAAATTTTATTGAAAGTTTATGAGATGTGAGAGTGTCATGTTTATGGAGAAGGAAGACTAAGAATAAATAAAGAATCTACCATTAGGCGATCTCACTATTCTCAACTCATTCTTATTGACGTAGTACGTAATTGAGGGACACTTTTCAAAAAACCCAAATACTTAAATTTTATGCAATATAGAGGTTGTCTCATCACATCAATTAGGACATCCATCACATTTAGGAATTAGGACCATTCTTTCTCTTTTTTTACACCTAGGACAGTTTCATTCATTTATACAAATTCACTCACTTCCATTATTAGTTTTGTGACCATGGTCGGTCCATAGCAAATAAAATTATGTTAACTAGATTATATTTTTTACTATAAATTTAACGTGTAACAAAAAATAGAAAGAAGAACTTTTACAAAATATAAATACAAGAGCCAATGAATTAAACAAATATAAGAGCTAACAAAATTATTCTACACCATGCAACCATGGCTAACTTTCAATGCATACATATTACAATAAGTGCAAAACATATTAATTAAACACTTGAATTAGGAAGGGTCATGAGAGATTGTAATGGATTTCTCGGCAATATAGAAAGGATGAGCATTAAGTAAAATATACTCAAGCTCTCCCATATCTCCATAGAAACCAAAGCTTATGTGGCGATACTTTTGTAAATATTGGTTTACCAAAGAAACTAAAACCTTCTTCTTTAATTTCATTTGAGATACCATGGTTAATAACCTTGAAGAATCCAAATTCGTTGCATGCCTTAACAATGCCCTCTGATACATTTGCCCCACGGTCTAAGAGGTTGATGATAGGAATGTTTTCAGACCGAAGTGGGGTTCGAGAGGACGTCGCCATTGTTAGGTTCTAAGGATTAGGATCTAATGTATTTAGAACTTCAATTTGTATGTTGGCAAACCATGATCAAAACAATGTTTAGTCGTGTGTTAGACTTACTCAAAGTATGGGTCTTAATGTAAAGTTGGAATCGAGTTTTTATGCAGAATTACTGTTCACTTTCTGCTAGACTCGATCGATCGAAAATTAGGCTCGATCGATCGAAATTCGGGCAGATCGTTTTTCTGCAGAAAATTCCAACTCAGCCCTAGTCCATTTAATGTATAGGGTTTTATGTTTTGCCCTAAGTATATAAGGGAAAACCCTAGCCACGTTTTTAGGGTTCTGTTTTGCTGTGTTTGTGAATCTCATTATGAGATCTAGAGGTGTTTACCTTCACATACACTTAGGGTTTACAAACTTGAGATTTATGTCAAGAGTTGTGTAGATCAATACAGTTGCAGAATCAATAGAGCACAAAGATATACAAGCAGGTGCGCTTGTGGATTTGCTGAAGAATTCAAGAAAGAAGGAGTCCGTGGATCTCGGAGCTATCATGGGGTCATGGTAGTAAGTTTCCTACACTTGGGTAGCAATAAGATGTTAGTGGTCTAAGTCTTGTTGTGTAAACTTCGATTCTTTCATAGTGGATTCAGTTTACCTTGAGGATAGTTAGGTCAAATCCTCCCCAGGTTTTTACCGGTGTGGTTTCCTGGGTCATCATATCTTTGTGTTATTTATTTTCCGCTGCTTTGTTATTTTTGCTTATTTGTGTTAACCTAGTTTTAATTAAAATTACCTAAGTTAATCACTTGGCTAATTCACTAGGTTAATCTGTTGGGTTTAAGGGGTCTAAACGAACTGACAGCCATATTAAATTTTCAATGAAGTACAAGAAATAAAGGGGAAAGAAAGGTAAAATAGTAATGAAGTTATGTTAGTAAGGATGCATTTAGAAAGTGAATAAGAGAAAGCATGTTAACAAAGAGGGAGGGAAAAATAAGGAAGTTAATGGTGCAAGTTTATGAGAAGTGGGAGTGTCACATTTATGGTGGAGGAAGACCAAGGGTAAATAGAGAATCTACCATAAGGTGATCTCACTATTCTTAACTTATTCTTGTCACTGCTAAAGATTATGAAATAGTTGATATTGGGTTATTACAATAATATATTTATTGCAACTTCGTGTTTGCGATTACAATCGATTGCAAAAAAATTAATATCGAATTATTGCAATGATAACATCATTGCAATAAAAAATTAGTGTAAAATTTTCGTTGCAATAGATTGCAAAAATAATTGGTATCAATTTATTGCAGTGATTTCTTATTTGAAGTTATTAGAACAATTTGTTCTATTATATGAAAACTTTTATTGAAAGTTTACGAGACGTAAGAGTGTCATATTTATGGTGGAGGAAGACTAAGGATAAATAGAGAATCTACCATAAGGTGATCTCACTATTCTTAAGTCATTCTTACTGAGGTAGTATGTAATTGAGGGACACTTTACAAAAAACACCAATACTTAAATTTTATGAAATAGAGCGCAAAACATATTAATTAAACACTTGAATTATGAAGGGTCATAAGAGATTGTAATGGATTTTTCGGCAATGTAGGAAGGATGAGCATTAAGTAAAAGATACTCAAGCTCTCCCATATCTCCATAGGAACCGAAGCTTATGTGGCGATACTTTTGTAAATATTGGTTTACCAAAGAAACTAAAACCTTCTTCTTTAACTTTTTCAATAATATCATTTGGGATACCGTGGTTAATAACCTTGAAGAATCCAAATTCATCGCATGCCTTAACAATGCCCTTTGATACATTTGCCCCACGGTCCTAGAGGTTGATAATAGGAATGTTTTCATAGCCAAGTGGGGTTTGAGAGGACATCAACATATTAAATTTTCAATGAATACAAGAAAAAAAGATGAAAGAAAGGTAAAATAGTATTGAAATTATGTTGGTAATGATGCATTTAGAAGGTGATTAAGAGAAAGCATGTTAACAAGGAGGGAGGGAAAAATAAGAAATTTAATGGTGCACGCTTATAAGAAGTGGGAGTGTCACATTTATGGTGGAGGAAGACCAAGGGCAAATAGAAAATCTACCATAAGGTGATCTCAATATTCTTAACTTATCCTTGTCACTGCGATAGATTATGAAAAAGTTGATACCGGGTTTTTGCAATGATATATTTATTGCAGTTTCGTGTTTGTGATTGCAATAGATTGCAAAAAAATATTTATTGAATTATTGCAATGATAACTTCATTGCAATAAACAATTAGTTTAAAATTTTTGTTGCAATAGAATGCAAAAATAATTGGTATCAATTTATTGTTACGATTTTTAATTTTAAGTTATTACAACAATTTTTCCTATTATATTAAAACTTTTATTGAAAGTTTATGAGATGTGAGAGTGTCATGTTTATGGAGGAAGACTAAGAATAAATTGAGAATCTACCATAAGGCGATCTCACTATTCTCAACTCATTCTTATTGAGGTAGTACATAATTGAGGGACACTTTACAAAAAACCCAAATTCTTAAATTTTATGAAATAGAGAGGTTGTCTCACCACATCAATTAGGACATCCATCACATTTAGGAATTAGGACCATTCTTTCTCACTTTTTACACCTAGGACAGTTTCATTCATTTATACAAATTCGCTCACTTCCATTATTAGTTTTGTGACCATGGTCGGTCCATAGCAAATAAAATTATGTTAAATAGGTTATATTTTTTACTATTAATTTAACGTTTAACAAAAAACAGAAAGAGGAATTTTTACAAAATAGAAATAAAAGAGCCAATGAATTGAAAAAAGATAAGAGCTAATAAAATTATTCTACACCATGCAACCATTGCAACCATTCAAAGCATACATATTACAATAAGCGCAAAACATAATAATTAAACACTTGAATTATGAAGGGTCATAAGAGATTGTAATGGATTTTTCGGCAATGTTGGAAGGATGAGCATTAAGTAAAAGATACTCAAGCTCTCCCATATCTCCATGGGAATAGAAGATTAAGTGGCAATAGTTTGTAAATATTGGTTTACAAAAAAAAACTAAAACCTTCTTCTTTAACTCTTTCAATAATTTCATTTTAATACCATGGTTAATAACCTTGAAGAATCCAAATTCATCACATGCCTCAACAATGCCCTTTGATACATTTACCCCACGGTCCAAGAGGTTGACGATAGGAATGTTTTCAGACCCAAGTGGGGTTCGAGAGGACGTCGCCATATCAAATTTTCAATGAAGTACAAGAAATTAAGGGGAAAGAAACGTAAAATAGTAATGAAGTTATGTTGGTAAGGATGCATTTAGAAAGTGAATAAGAGAAAGCATGTTAACAAAGAAGGAGGGAAAAATAAGGAAGTTAATGGTGCAAGTTTATGAGAAGTGGGAGTGTCACATTTATGTTGGAGGAAGAACAAGGATAAATAGAAAATCTACCATAAGGTGATCTCACTATTCTTAACTCATTCTTGTCATTGCGATAGGTTATGAAAAAGTTGATATCGGGTTATTGCAATAATATTTTTATTGCAGTTTCATGTTCATGATTGCAATAGATTGCAAAAAAAAAAAAAAATCGAATTATTGCAATGATAACTTTATTGCAGTAAGCAATTAGTTTAAAATTTTCATTGTAGTAGATTGCAAAAATAATTGGTATCAATTTATTGCACCGATTTTTTATTTAAAGTTATTACAACAATTTTTTCTATTATATTAAAACTTTTATTGAAAGTTTACGAGACGTGAGAGTGTCTTGTTTATTGCAAGGGAAGACTAAGGATAAATAGAGAATCTACCATAAGGTGATCTCGCTATTCTTAACTCATTCTTATTGAGGTAGTATGTAATTGAGGGACACTTTACAAAAAACCCCAATACTTAAATTTTGTGAAATAGGGAGGATGTCTTACCACATCTATTGGGACTTGCATCACATTTAGGAATTAGGACCATTCTTTCCCATATTTTACACGTAGGGCAGTTTCATTCATTTATACAAATTCACTCACTTCCATTAGTAGTTTTGTGACAATGGTCGGTCCATAGGAAATAAAATTATGTTAACAAGATTATATTTTTTAATATAAATTTAACGTGGAAAAAAAATAGAAAGAGGAATTTTTACAAAATATAAATACAAGAGCCAATGAATTAAACAAATATAAGAGCTAACAAAATTATTCTACACCATGCAACCATTGCCAACTTTCAATGCATACATATTACAATAAGCGCCAAACATATTAATTAAACACTTAAATTATGAAGGGTCACAAGAGATTGTAATGGATTTTTCGGAAATGTAGGAAGGATGGGCATTAAGTAAAAGATACTCAAGCTCTCATATCTCCAAAGGAACCGAAGCATATGTGGCGATACTTTCGTAAATATTGGTTTACCAAAGAAAGTAAAACCGTCTACTTTAACTTTTTCAGTAATTCCATTTTGGATACCATGGTTAATAACCTTGAAGAATCCAAATTCATCGCAAGCCTTAACAATGCCCTTTGATACATTTGCCCCACAGTCCAAGAGGTTGATGATAGGAATGTTTTCAGAGTCAAGTGGGGTTTGAGAGGACGTCGCCATATCAAATTTTCAATGAAGTACAAGAAATTAAGGGAAAAGAAACGTAAAATAGTAATGAAGTTATGTTGGTAAGGATGCATTTAGAAAGTGAATAAGAGAAAGCATGTTAACAAAGATGGAGGGAAAAATAAGGAAGTTAATGGTGCAAGGTTATGAGAAGTGTGAGTGTCACATTTATGGTAGAGGAAGGCCAAGGGTAAATGGAGAATCTACCATAGGGTGATCTAACTATTCTTAACTCTTTCTTGTCACTGCGATAGATTATGAAATAATTGATACCGGGTTATTGCAATAATATATTTATTGCTGTTTCGTGTTTGCGATTGCAATAGATTTCAAAAAAATTAATATCAAATTATTGCAATGATAACTTCATTGAAATAAACAATTAGTTTAAAATTTTCGTTGCAATAGATTGCAAAAATAATTGGTATCAATTTATTGCAACGATTTTTTATTTTAAGTTATTACAACAATTTTTTCTATTATATTAAAACTTTTATTGAAAGTTTATTAGACGTGAGAGTGTCTTGTTTGTTGCGGGGGAAGACTAAGGATAAATAGAGAATCTACCATAAGATGATCTCACTATTCTTAACTCATTCTTATTGAGGTAGTATGTAATTGAGGGACACTTTACAAAAAACCCTAACACTAAAATTTTATGAAATAGAGAGGTTGTTTTACCACATCTATTGGGACATGCATCATATTTAGGAATTAGGACCATTCTTTCTCATTTTTTACACCTAGGACAGTTCCATTCATTTATACAAATTCACTCACTTCCATTATTAGTTTTGTGATCATGGTCGATCCATAGGAAATAAAATTATGTTAACTAGATTATATTTTTTACTATAAATTTAACGTGTAAAAAAAAATAGAAAGAGGAATTTTTACAAAATATAAATACAAGAGCCAATGAATTAAACAAATATAAGAGCTAACAAAATTATTCTACACCATGCAACCGTTGCCAACTTTCAATGCATACATATTACAATAAGCGCAAAACATATTAATTAAACACTTAAATTATGAAGGGTCACAAGAGATTGTAATGGATTTTTCGGCAATGTAGGAAGGATGGGCATTAAGTAAAAGATACTCAAGCTCTCATATCTCCATAGGAACCGAAGCATATGTGGGGATACTTTCGTAAATATTGGTTTACCAAAGAAACTAAAACCGTCTTCTTTAACTTTTTCAATAATTCCATTTGGGATACCATGGTTAATAACCTTGAAGAATCCAAATTCATCGCAAGCCTTAACAATGCCCTTTGATACATTTGCCCCACGGTCCAAGAGGTTGATGATAGGAATGTTTTCAGAGTCGAGTGGGGTTCGGGAGGACGTCGCCATATTAAATTTTCACTGAAGCACAAGAAAAAAAGGGGAAGAATGGTAAAATAGTATTGAAGTTATGTTGGTAATAATGCATTTAGAAAGTGAATAAGAAAAAGCATGTTAACAAAGAGGGAGGGAAAAATAAGGAAGTTAATGGTGCAAATTTATGAGAAGTGGGAGTGTCACATTTATGGTGGAGGAAGACCAAGGGTAAATGGAGAATCTACCAGAAGGTGATCTAACTATTCTTAACTCTTTCTTGTCACTGCGATAGATTATAAAATAATTGTTACCGGGTTATTGCAATAATATATTTTTTGCAGTTTCGTGTTTGCGATTGCAATAGATTTCAAAAAAAAATTAATATCAAATTATTGCAATGATAACTTCATTGCAATAAACAATTAGTTTCAAATTTTCGTTGCAATAGATTTCAAAAATAATTGGTATCAATTTATTGCAACGATTTTTTATTTTAAGTTATTACATCAATTTTTTCTGTTATATTAAAACTTTTATTGAAAGTTTATGAGACGTGACAGTGTCATGTTTATGGTGGAGGAAGACTAAGGACAAATAGAGAATCTACCATAAGGTGATCTCACTATTCTTAACTCATTCTTATTGAGGTAGTATCCAATTGAGGGACACTTTACAAAAAAACCCAATACTTAAATTTTGTGAAATAGAGAGGATGTCTTACCACATCTTTTGGGACTTGCATCACATTTAGGAATTAGGACCATTCTTTTCCATATTTTACACGTAGGACAGTTTCATTCATTTATACAAATTCACTCACTTCCATTATTAGTTTTGTGACCATGGTCGGTCCACAGGAAATAAAATTACGTTAACAAGATTATATTTTTTACTATAAATTTAACGTGTAAAAAAAATAGAAAGAGGAATTTTTACAAAATATAAATACAACAGCCAATGAATTAAACAAATATAAGAGCTAACAAAATTATTCTACAACATGCAACCATTGCCAACTTTCAATGCATACATATTACAATAAGCGCAAAACATATTAATTAAACACTTAAATTATGAAGGGTCACAAGAGATTGTAATGGATTTTTTCGCAATGTAGAAAGGATGGGCATTAAGTAAAAGATACTCAAGCTCTCATATCTCCAAAGGAACCGAAGCATATGTGGCGATACTTTCGTAAATATTGGTTTACCAACGAAACTAAAACCGTCTTCTTTAACTTTTTCAATAATTCCATTTGGGATACCATGGTTAATAACCATGAAGAATCCAAATTCATCGCAAGCCTTAACAATGCCCTTTAATACATTTGCCCCACGGCCCAAGAGGTTGATGATAGGAATGTTTTCAGAGTCGAGTGGGCTTCGGGAGGACGTCGCCATATTAAATTTTCAATGAAGTACAAGAAAAAAAGGGGAAGAATGGTAAAATAGTATTGAAGTTATGTTGGTAATGATGCATTTAGAAAGTGAATATGAAAAAGCATGTTAACAAAGAGGGAGGGAGGGAAAAATAAGGAAGTTAGTGGTGCAAATTTATGAGAAGTGGGAGTGTCACATTTATGGTGGAGGAAGGCCAAGGGTAAATGGAGAATCTACCATAGGGTGATCTAACTATTCTTAACTCCTTCTTGTCACTGCGATAGATTATGAAATAATTGATACCGGGTTATTGCAATAATATATTTATTGCAGTTTCATGTTTGCGATTGCAATAGATTTCGAAAAAATTAATATCGAATTATTGCAATGATAACTTCATTGCAATAAACAATTAGTTTAAAATTTTCGTTGCAATAGATTGCAAAAATAATTGGTATCAATTTATTGCAACGATTTTTTATTTTAAGTTATTACAACAATTTTTTCTATTATATTAAAACTTTTATTGAAATTTTATGAGACGTGAGAGTGTCTTGTTTATTGCAGGGGAAGACGAAGGACAAATAGAGAATCTACCATAAGGTGATCTCACTATTCTTAACTCATTCTTATTGTGGTAGTATGCAATTGAGGGACACTTTACAAAAAACCCCAACACTAAAATTTTATGAAATAGAGAGGATGTCTTACCACATCTATTAGGACTTGCATCACATTTAGGAATTGGGACCATTCTTTCCCTTATTTTACAGGTAGGACAGTTTCATTCATTTATACAAATACACTCACTTCCATTATAGTTTTGCGACATGGTCGGTCCATAGCAAATAAAATTATGTTAACTAGATTATATTTTTTACTATTACTTTTACGTATAACAAAAATTAAAAAGAGGAATTTTTGCAAAATATAAATACAAGAGCCAAAGAATTAAACAAATATAAGAGCTAACAAAATTATTCTACACCATGCAACCATTGCCAACTTTCAATGCATACATATTACGATAAGCGCAATACATATTAATTAGACACTTGAATTATGAAGGGTCATAAGAGATTGTAATGGATTTTTCGGCAATGTGGGAAGTATGAGCATTATGTAAAAGATACTCAAGCTCTCCCATATCTCCATAGGAACCGAAGCTTATGTGGCAATAGTTTGTAAATATTGGTTTACCAAAGAAACTAAAACCTTCTTCTTTAAATTTTTCAATAATTTCATTTGGGATACCATGGTTAATAACTTTGAAGAATCCAAATTCATCGCATGCCTCAACGACGTCCTTTGATACATTTGCCCCACGATTCAAGAGGTTGATGATAGAATGTTTTTAGAGCCAAGTGGGGTTTGAGAGGACGTCGCCATATTAAATTTTCAATGAAGTACAAGAAAAAAAGTGGAAAGAAGGGTAAAATAGTAATGAAGTTATGTTGGTAATGATGCATTTAGAAAGTGAATAAGAGAAAGTATGTTAACAAAGATGGAGGGAAAAATAAGGAAGTTAATGATGCAAGTATATGAGAAGTGGGAGTGTCACATTTATGGTGAAGGAAGACCAAGGATAAATAGAGAATCTACCATATGGTGATCTCAATATTCTTAACTCTTTCTTGTCACTGCGATAGATTATGAAATAGTTGATACCGGGTTATTGCAATAATATATTTATTGCAGTTTCGGGTTTGCAATTGCAATAGATTGCAAAAAAAATTAATATCGAATTATTGCAATGATAACTTCATTGCAATAAACAATTTGTTTAAAATTTTCGTTGCAATAGATTGCAAAAATAATTCGTATCAATTTATTGCAACGATTTTTTTTTAAGTTATTACATCAATTTTTTCTATTATATTAAAACCTTTGAAAGTTTATGAGACGTGAGCGTGTCATGTTTATGGTGGAGGAAGACTAAGGATAAATAGAGAATCTATCCTAAGGTGATCTCACTATTCTTAACTCATTCTTATTGAGGTAGTATGTAATTGAGGGACATTTTATAAAAAACCCCAATAGTTAAATTTTATAAAATAGAGAGGTTGTCGCACCACATCTATTGGGACATGCATCATATTTAGGAATTAGGACCATTCTTTCTCATTTTTTACACCTAGGGCAGTTTCATTCATTTATACAAATTCACTCACTTCCATTATTAGTTTTGTGACCATGGTCAGTCCATAGCAAATAAAATTATGTTAACTAGAAACTGACAAAATCCTAAATGTGATCTAAGGTATGACACTGAACAGAGACGGACCTACACTTGGGCAGAGGGGGGCCATTGCCCCCCCCCCCCCCCACACCCCTCACCCCCCCCCCCCCCCCCAAAAAAAAAAAAACTAGTATAAAAAAATTAAGATTTGCCCTTAAATATATATATATATATATATATATATTTGTCTCTTTTTTTCTAAAATATTTAGATATTGACCTGCAAGAAAATAAATAAATAAATAAAATTCATACCCCTTTAACTACAAAAACAAAATAAAAAAAAATAAATATAGACTAAACAAAAATTGCGCCCAAAATAAGAAACACTTATTTTGTATGTTATACTTTGTAATATTTAAGAAATACTTATTTTGTATGTAGTATTTTGTTGAATATGAAACAAATGTTAGTTTTTATTTTCATAATTTTTTTTTTTTTTTGGTTTTAAGCTTTGGCCCCTCCAAGTACGAATCCTGGTTTCGTCCCTGACACTGAATGTTTCTACCAAAGGATAAATAGAGAATCTACCATAAGGTGATCTCGCTAATCTTAACTCATTCTTATTGAGGTAGTATGTAACCAATTTTGAACTATAACTGGCTACCTGTCACTTTTACTTCGACTACTTTTACTTCACTACTCATAACCAACCACACATAATTTAGTAGTTAGTAAAGTGTGGAATAAATATTTATCATAAAATTGTTAAATGACTTGTGAACAAAGGAAAATTGGTCAAAATTGTAATTGGAAAGTTGGTTAAAAGTGAAACTGTTCAACGTAATTCTACAAGGCCATGTAATTGCAACTGAGGGTGCGTGGGTGCTCACTTGATTTGAAGTTTTGAACTCATGAAATAAAAGAAAATAAAAATTTGAACATGCATGTGAGATTCTGAGGTACTCAAACGTGAGAGTGGGATAAAATATTTTTTTGGTATATTAATGAATAATTCCAAAGGAATAATAGCTTTGTTCAAAAAGTAACACTAGGAATACAAATTGTCACAATTTTGTTACAACTTGCCTGCATGGCAAGTTGTAAGTGGTGAAGTAAAAATGGTGGATCCACAACTTTACCAATCATAACATGCCACATAGAAAAGTTGTGACAAAATTTGTCATTAAGCTACTAGAGACTAGAACATGTACTGCTCATTCATTCCTTACAAACTACAGTAATGCATGTGTAGTGATAATAATTGCCATTTTCATGTTATGCTTTTCCATATATCAATACAACAAACATCATATTGCAATTTTACATATCTTGTAGGTATATCCTATTAATTCATGAATCTTTTTGCAATAGATTGCAAATAATTGACCAAAATAAGTTGGATTAAATTTTTGCAATGATATCTTCATTGTAATAAATAATTACTTTATTTTGTCATTGCAATAATATATTTGTTGTAGTTTCATGTTTGCGATTGCAATAGATTGTAAAAGAATTAATATCAAATTATTGCAATGATAACTTCGTTGCAATAAACTATTAGTTTAAAATTTTCGTTGCAATAGATTGCAAAAATAACTGGTATCAATTTATTGCAACAATTTTTTCTATTATATTAAAGCTTCTATTGCAACCGAAAATCATAAGTTATTGCAATTTATTATTGTTGATGCAATAATTTTAAAGTTACTATTGCAACAATTTTAATTAACACTTGATGTAATAGATTTTTTTTTTTTTTTGGTATAATGTGAGTAGGACAGTACTACTTAACTAGGTGTCTTCTCCTTTTGGTCGTTAGGGCCTTCTATCCATTCCCAAAAAGGGTTAGGCCATGAGACTTGGTCATGTAAACTCATGCTTATCTTCCCTTAGATAGAGTGCTTAGAGTAGTAGTGTCCATTTATGGTCAAGAAGTTTTTTGGCTTTGTTTTAATGACAATAAGCATAAGGAGGGATATGCAGACCACAGTTTGGTTAAAGAAAGTTGGTAAAACTAAAAAGAATGCAAAACCATAAATTTGATACCAAAACTTAATAAATAAATAAATAAACCCTATTAAAAGCTAAACCTTAAACAATCCTTAAAAAAATAGTAACCCAAAAAGAATCCTAGACACCAAAAATAATGTCCCTAAAAGAACCATAAATCTATACCCTAAATCCTAGTGTCACAAAAAATAGAAACCCTAAGATGTTGTACACCCTAAAAACTGTAAATAAAAAATAAACACTCCCACCGTTCTAATTTGTTGGTCTTCTAGTTCATTTTGAAATGTCCCAAGATGAAGTCCTTTTACTAAAATTAATAAAATGGATTTCTATCTTATCCTTTGCTTTTTCTAGAGTTTAAATTAATGAGGGTAATTCTGGGAATTTATACCTTTTTATACGGCAGATAAGATAATAAATGATAATCTCTTAAAAAGTTTGATTTATGAAAAGGACAAACAAATTGGGATAGAGTGAGTAAATAAATAAACCCTAAATTCTAAATGTTAGTGCCTAAGAAATATTAAATTTTACAATACCTTAAACCCTAAAAAACCATAAATCCTAAATCCTACCCTAAAACCCAAAAAACAGTAAACCCTTTTTAAAAAGTAACCTTTAAAGAACAGTAAATTTGTGGGAAAACTTTTGTCAAGAGTTCGTTGGGTTTGGGCCTTGAAGATTGTTTTGTGGGAACCCTCCAAGAACCCACTAGCCCAAAGCAAACGACCACTAAATTTTTGTTGAATTATCGAAAACCTTAATTCAAAAAGTCTCTTACAAGTTCTACTAACATCCAATTATGTTCTTCAATTTTTTCTAGAGGACAATGAGAACTTTGAGAAAGATGAGAATAATATAAAATTAACACATCTTTATATTTTATTGCTGAATCTAAAAAAAGATAAGTAGAGCATTCCACCAATGTGGCACATCAATATTTATATATAAATATATATATATATATATATTGTTTTTATTGTCTCAATTCCATACAACATTTTATATACAATTCATATCTTGCTTGAGAACTATTAATATTACGAACAATATCTTTTATTTTATCAACGGCCGAAAATAAATTTAATAAACCATCTTGAATAATTATATTTAAAATATGTGCACAACAACATATTCAAAATAATGTACTACGTAAAGGTAAGCTTAATTTTTCTTTTAAAAACATCTCTATCATATCATTATTTGTTGCACTGTCAGGTGTTACTAAAAATATTTTATTAGTAATTCTCCACTATTGATGTTCCTCACTAATAAGATTTGCAATGTTATGTCCCGTGTGTGGGGATTCCAAAATTTAAATGATATTATTCTTTTATTTAAATTCCAATTAGAATTAATATAATGAATAGTTAAAGAGAGAAAACCTAATTTATTTCTTGATGTCTAGAGATTAGACGTTAAACAAAATCTACACTATGAGCATGAAAAATTCTTTTTAATTTTTCTTTATAAAATTTAAAAATCTTCATAATATCTCTTTTTGCGGTGGATGCAAAAAATCCTTTATACTGTAGAGTAAGACCATGTTGCACCATTCTTGTAAAATCATGTTTCAACAAATGTAAATGGGTGTTCAGGTCTAACAAGATATTCTACCAATTCATTACATGCATTTGCATCAATGTAAATAAATGAAGTTAAATTTCCCTCCTTATCTTTTCCTAATGGTTGAAAATCTCTAATATCTGTTTGATTTTTTAGCTTACAACTATTTAGCATAATAAGACGTTTTAAATGGTAAGTTCCCACACTCGGGTCACCAGCCATCATGTCACCGCATTTACAACATATAGCTTTTGTTCCATCTTGTTTTATCCTCTCTACCCTATCAAAAAATTTCCAAACTTCACTTTTAATCTTTTATTAGTAAAACTTGGATTTGAGCCCGATGTGGCATTATTATTAGTTGGTATATTAGGGGGTGTTTGGTTTGCTATAATATGTCCTTGATGTGATATACATTACTATGATGTAATATTAAGATTTTTAGTTTATTTTCTTTTTTTTAACATTACCATAATCTAAAATTATAAAATATATCACATCACCTCAATCTCATCACCTCCTAAGTAATGCAATGTTGTATTTTTATATTGAGATTACATTAATGTAAGATTATAATAATGTAATATTACGGTGTAATGTAATATAACGGCAAACCAAACGCCCCCTAGATATAGGAGAAACTAGAGATGTGGAGGAACCAATTGACTCAAATGATTGTCCTTGCTCATCTAGATCATCTAGTATATCTATGTGTAATTTTGAAAATTTGAAAACTAACAAAAATAATGTATACAAAGCAAGTATATAATATAAGTTATGAAAAGATATTACTCAATCAATCGAAATTTGAGAAAAATAGCTTCCACTCCAATTAGAAGAAGTCGATTTCCAAATGCAATTGAATGCTCAAGCCTCCAAGTTCCAAGCCTCCAACTTGAAGAATTTGATACTTGTATTTGTATAAATATAACTGTTAAAAATATAATACTATTATTCTATAAGAGTATAAGTGTATAACTATCAAAGGGATAAAAAAAATAAGAGATGCGAAATTGAGAATAGTTAAGGGAGAGTTTGAATTTGAGAGATTTTTTGAGAGTAAAATGAGAGATATGTGATGGGTATTTACCATCCTAAACTATATCCAATGTTACACTTTACACCATAAACTTTTTAAATGCACGTTTTACAACGTAAATTATGACTTTTGTTACACTTTGCACCTCCGATATTAAGTTTGGTGTTAACTTGGATAGAAAAGTATGACACTATGTGAAAAGACCTAATTATCCATCTTCTCAATCCATTAAAAAAAATGAAAAATTACATTTTACCACCCTAAATTATATTATTTATTACATTTTGCATCCTAAACTTTAAATTTCCATCCAAGTTAACACTGAACTTAACGTCGGGATGCAAAGTGTAACAAGGGTCATAGTTTAAGGTGCAAAATGTGTGTCGGGGGCATTTTTGCGCATAGCCACGTGTCTTTAGAGTGACTTTGCTAAGCCCAGATTTGTTTTGGGAAGTCCAACTCGGAACTCGACATTGGGCCGCATAGTCCAATGGCTTCCGGTGTATTTTTAAGCCTACAAAATAAATAAAACCCAAAGTCTTAGAATCATGATAATGGTTGAATAAATAAATAAATAAATAAATAATATACTAAGCATGATAGCTTTGATTAAATGGTAAGTTGGTATGTTATTATCATGTATGTTCAATGATGTCCAATGTTAAAAAATTATTAATTAGGTGTCAAATGTCCAACAATGGGATGAGTCCAATAGTCCATGTCAAGTTGCGGTTCATGGTTCATGTTTAACATAATAAGGTATGTCCGATAATGGTCCATGTCCAAGTAATGTATGTCCATCAATGGTCTATATCCAAATAATATATGTCCAATGGTGGTTCATGTCCAAATAATATATCCAATGATAGTTCATGTCCAAATAATATGTGTCCAATGGTGATATGGATTCAATTTATTAGTACATATGTTTATTAATGAAGTATTAGTGAGACCATATTTATTAAATGGTGAGATGATATTAAAATGGCTTGGATCCAGCGGTAAAATGATAATGAATAAAATATATTTAATAATATAAATTTGAGGATAAAATGTAATGACTTATCTTCATATTTTGCAGCTCCAGCCGTAGCATCAGTAGACTTAACATTTTAACAACCTTCATATTTGAAAAGGAAAAATGAGTGCAACTGGAGGGAGAGAGAGCATGTCCAGCCATGTGCATCGGTTGGTTAAGTTTGTCCCCTTAATCATGCACTTAAATGATTTTCTCCATGTAATGCTCTTTTAGCTTTTTGTCAAGTTTGAGTGATGTTGCCTTATATAAGAAGGGCTTTTGATCTTATAAGTTTTTGCCTTTCATAAGAAAGGGCTTTTAGTAATGAGTTCTTGGAAGAGTGTTTGGTATGTTTTAAGATGTGTGGAGATGGTAAGAAATACATACATACATATATATATATATATGTGTGTGTGTGTGTATATATATATATATATGTTGTGAGATTTGGTGTTTGTATTATGTATGAGAATTATATGTAGATACTTTGTTGGATATGGAATTTAAAGATGTATGAGAAGTATGTATGGGTATTTTGTGGGGAATGTGTTTGTGAAATATATGGAAGTGTGAGATAGATGATATAAAGGTTAAATGTGGTAAATACATGAGATTAGAGCTGCTGCTGGAGTGGTTTTTTGTGTTATGTCATGAGTTATGTTGATATCTAAGAATAAAGATTTTTGTAAGGGAAATAAAGAATGAGATGGAGATGTGCTTTTAGGCAGCAAAAATGATGAAGTTTTAGAATCATGGAGTGTGGGAAAGATGAGTAATGGATAATGGTGTGTTGTAATATGTGTGTTGTGTTGTTATTTATGAAGAGGAATTTAGTAAAGGAGATGGGAAAGTAGGAAAATATGTATGTGGTAGCAAAATGAGTGGAGCTTCAAAACTATGGAGTGGGAGAGGAAATAGAATGCTCTAGTGTGTAGCTTGGTCCTCTTTATATAGAGTCAAGTGTGTAACTAGATCAAAACTTAGTTAAAGGGAAAATTAGCAAATAGGGGAAAATCTTTGACAATGTAAGTGGTCTTTTGTTTTTCAACCAAAAGAAGAAATTTTAGAACATCATTGATGACACAGCTGGATGATGTCATTTAAATAACATCATTTGCTTGGAGGAGAATACTTGGTATTAAACTCATAGTTAAACTAAAAATGGTAAGGTAATTTTTATGAAATCCTCTTGTTTCTTTGGGTATTAATGGGCAAATGACATCATTTTAGGACATGTGTCAATCTGCTGGAGCTTCTGCAGTTCAGCTAGAGCTGTTTTTTTGGTATTTTCAGCTAAGTTTCTTCTCTTGGAAAAAATTATATGTTTAATCCATATATAATTTTGGTAAGTAATAGACTTGTTGGTTGATATTTGATGAAGTTTTAGAGATGTAATTATGGTCTTTTTGTATTTTAACCAAATCTTGGAGAGTAAATAGAGCATTTAATGCTAGATATGAGATGCTAATATATATATATATATATATATATTTAGCCGTGTGCTTGGAATTGATTTGTATGAAAATAATAATGTGATATAATTATATTTTAAAACTTATATCATATGATGGACATTAATTTTTATGTAAAGAGCATGAGAAGTTTTATCATTTTAAGTATTATGTGATATGAGAGGCTTACCAAATGTTACCTATTGCACACTGACCCGTCAGAGTTCAGGGAATTGGGGAAGACATGCCAAGCAATATGCTTTCATTTATCAACTTTGAACCGCTGGAGCTTTACTGAACATACTTCTTGGCTTTCCAAACCACAACTCCCAAAATTCCCCCGATAAGACTCATGAGCTTGGATCATGAGCCGAAAATGAGATGATGTGGTATGAGCTTAAACCGTGGGCTTTGACATCTTTTTTGTGTAAATATGGGCTTTTTGGGCTTCCGGAGAGATTTTCCCAAAATCCATTATAGAGTTGACATGGTGCGAGTCGCCAATGAATTGAAGCTATGTGGCGTGAAAAAATTTGTCCTCAACAATGTGCACTCAAAAAGTTTAGAGTGCAAAGTATAATAAGTGATATAGTTTAGAGTGGTAAAGTGTAATTTTCTATTTTTTTAAGAGTACTATAAATTTGAACAATATTAGATGGTATCTTAAATTTATCCGTCAACATTTGGAAAATATACAAAATATATTAAAGCAATAAATATTGTTACCACAAAATATATTTGCTAGTGTTTCAAGAATTATCATATTGGGGTATCTAAAAAAAATCATATTGGTGAGGGTGTGTGGTGTGGCACACGTTGTGATAATAAGAATATACATGATGTTGTGTATGCTTAATTTCGTTTAAAGGAAAACATAAAACATATAAAACTTATTGCGATTAATTAATTGAGATTGATGTTATAGGTACTAGTTCCTAATAACTAAGTTCAATATTTAATAACCCCATTGCTATTCCCATTTACTTTATCTTGTGTGTATGTGTGTTTGTTATAAAAATTCAATATTTAATTACTCAAGAAAAAAAGTTCAATATCTAATTAGTTTAGGATTTCCAAACTATTCTTTTCAACATTTAGTAGAGTATGTCTTGTTGTAATGGAGATGCGGTATACCATCTTTTGGTTCATTCATTGCACGGTTGCTTGTGAAAGGGCATTTATTAGATATTTGGAACATGGTTCCTTTCTGTTTAATGTGGATTATTTGAAGGGTGCATAACATTGCACTTTTGAGGATGTGGAGTTTATGGATAATCCATTGCTAGCAACTTTCTCTAGTTCTTTATTCAAGTGACTGGGAATCTAGTAAACCTTATATATGGACAACTGACCCCACTGGCAAAATCCAATTGCCAAGTAATTTAGGAAGATCCAAATTGAATCTGAACATAATGCAATTAATTTTTTTTTAAAAATATTTTATGTGAGCAATTGAGTTAATTGGACACCTACAGCTACTAGATCAAGGCCCATGACGCCATAAGACCAAATGTTAGGTAAACATGGTTGGGATTGAAAGTTTAACGTTAACCCCTTTCCATTAAAAAAAAAAAAAAAAGAGTAAAGACCGACCAGCTCATTGGGTGCTGTCAAGTTCCACATGTGATGAAGAGGTTAGCAATACTTGAGAGAATACTATAGCATATACCCATTATTTCTTTTCTTTCTCTTTTTTTAAGAATACTGTATAACTGCCGCATGCAGTTTTGGTGTTGGCGTGTGAGTGTACTCCCTTATCTCATCCCCCTTCCCCTATATATATGTGTGTGTGTGTGTGTGTGTTTCTCAACAAAAAAAAAAAAAAAGAATACTGTAGCATATATATACCCATTACACAAAATAATATCACTCATATTTATAGATGCATCTTGTCCAGTACATGTGATTTATTGAGACAATAACTGTCAGATTAAAACAATAAATTGCAAGTTTGAATGGGAGGAGTTAATATACACACAAATCAATTTGGGTGGGGGGGGGGGGGGGGGGGGGTGGTGGTGGTGTGTGGAACAGCGCAACTAGCATGAAAGTTGGGATACTAAAGCGTAATTTAATTTCCCTTATGCTATTTAACAATGGATTTTTTTTTATCTCCTAATCCAAAATCTAATCTCAAGAACAATAGTAATAATGAACAAGACACCAAGAAGGACTCCATAACCAGCAGCCCAACCATGTCCCGTTCCAGTTAAATTAATTCCATAGAAGATGTTTACAATTGCGAGGATAATTAAAATTCTCCCAACATTTTGATGGTACCAATTCCAATACTTTCTGAATTTGGACTCCTTGTTCGGCCGAGTAAAAAGGGCCATTACCTGTAAAATGAAACCAATACTAAGGGTACATTTTGTACACTGAATGGAGATTACGACATGAATTATAATCTTTATTACTAGTAATAAAGTATGTTGTAATGTAATAACTAAACCTATTTATTAGTTTGGTTGTAGTTATAACATTAGAATGAAACTTAACATTTATTTTAGGAAATATCTTACTCATACAATTATATCTCCTTAAAAATTATTATTTTTAAATTTAAGAAAGATATTTGTTATTTTTTATGATTTTTTATATTTATAATTGTTAAATGTATATGGAAAGTTTGTTTATTTAGAAATATATTAAGTTTTAAAATTATTGCACTTGCTAAAGAATAACTAATACAACCTTTTAAAGAAAAATAGTTATTCCTCATTTTGAAAAATAGCTATTCATAAGGAATGACTATTCTTTGTAATAAAAACATAACCAAACTAAAGAATAACTAAATCATAGGAATAATTATTACATTACAGCATCTATTATAGTCTACCAAACATGCCATAAATAATATGAATAATTATATATTGCATTTATATAGATAAAAGATAGCAAGTTGCTAGATGGTTTTTAAATATGAATTCTTTAATTATAATTATTAATTCATTTTTATGAAAATCAACTTATGACATTTGGAAACAGAATTGGACTTACTAATAAGTAATTAATAAATTAAATGTATGCAATTGCACAAAATTATTTGGGGGGGGGGGGGGGTGTGGGGAGTCACAGGTTCAAGTGATTAGGAATTCTAACTTAAAATGCAAACAAGTAGTAGTTCTTTAAATTAATTACTATACCACATGCAATACCCCGCCTTTTCAATTTATTGCATAATACTAGTATGTTTGGCATCAGCTATTGCTTTTAGCTCTTTTGCTTAAGTACAACTTTTCAAAATATATACTTTAATTTACTTTCAGCAAAAGCTAAATAAGTGCTTAAAAATGTGAAATTACCAATATTCATATCCATATTCAAGACAATAACCTATACAATTGTCAAGTAGTAATAAATTATTTATATAATGCAATTGCTCACTTAATTTTATATCAAAGCTAACATTGAGAAAAAAATGTGCAATATCTTATGCTTTGTTGTATTAAGGTTACCTCCTCTCTATCATGGGTAACAAATATTAAGTCAATAATAATAACAATAATAATAATAATAATAATAATAATAATAATAATAATAATAATAATAATAATAATAAATGTATCACCAAGAGGGTTCTATAAATTATAACTCAACCATCACCTCTTATATATTTTTATTCAAAATCTCATATTACAAAGATAGAGTTGTATTATGGGATTAAATTACTTTTGTTTAAGCAAAAACTCATATTATTGATAGAATTTCTAGATACAATATTTTTATTCATAGAATCATTTCTTGTAAAAAGAAGATCATCTTCCTTCTTCTCATGTGTGTATGTGTGTTAAAAATACTTAGTATTCTAAAAAAAAAAATCATTAGTTCAAATCTTTTTTCCTTTTTCTGTCTTTGAAAGCAAAACTCACTTAAAAAAAAGAAAAAAGAAAAAAAATATGATAATTGTGGAGTGCATTAGATATGTCCATTGATTGAAAAGGAATATCTAAAGCCCTAAGGGTGTAGTATAAAACTTTAAATTTTGGAAGTATTACAAAAAAGAGACAAACCTGGAGGCAGCCAAGAAGAAGAATGAAGATCCCAATACTCTTGTGGCTACCAACATTAGCATTGAGATGATTATTTAAGATAAATCCACATATTACACCTATAAATCCAAGTATAAATCCAACTGATTGAAGGGAAATGTGAAAATAAAACCAAATTGGGTCCTTGTGCTTGAAGTAACGAGCAACTATTGTTCCAATTATCATTAGAATACCCCATCCTAGCATAGCCAAGCTTCCATGGCCCCTTCGCAGTCCTGTATAAGGGCTCTCCGATGCACTTTGACCTGTTGCATGCATCAGAAATTACGTGCATGTTAGTACTTGTTACCCTTTCTTTGCTTTTGCTTTTGCTTTTGTTTTTGTTTTTGTTTTTGTTTTTGTTTTTGTTTTTGTTTTTGTTTTTGTTTTTCCTGAATATTTAATTTAATACTTAACTGCACAAGTGCTGTTCAATTTCCAGTTATACAAGTCACCCGTAAGTGTCTTTGAAGGTGTTACTCAGAAATAGTCATAACAAAACATAAAACATGCAAGTCCATCTAACATTTAGATTAGGCCTACCCATCTTTAATTTATTATTTTATTTATTCATATCCTCCCTGTCTTTTATGGTATATAGTTGTTGACTTTCATTTGCTTTTCGGTGTTTGTCCGGTCCATTACACCAAACTCACAAAATTATTGTTTAAAAAAAAAAAAAAAAAAAAACTCACAGGTCACAATCACAAAAGTTTTTTTTTTTTTTTTTAAATTGCTGAATAATCAAAAAAGTAGTTTTGCTTTAATAAATTGTACTTATGGAATTTTCTCTTGCAAATACTATTCAAACTTTAAATGGTTGATTATTTACTTTGGTTCCTATGTAGCCAATCAATCTCGAGCATTAAAAACAAAAATGAAGAAATTTACTTGAAAAGAAGAAAACATTTCAGGGTTATATACCATGTGATTATCGTTACCTGCTGCATAGTTTATGGAAGTGGAGACCATTGTTCAGTGCTCAGATAATTGGTAGTCGGGTGCTGAGGGAAAAACACCAGTTGGTCCAACTGCGTATAGTAGCTGAGACTCTGGCTGATTGGTTTGCAGTTGGAAAGCCATGTATAAAATTGAGTTTTGGGATATGATTGTGGCTGAGTTGCTGACAAGTTGTAAGCTTCCTTGATCAGGCTTCACAAGGTTTGGTGAGTTTCCACTCAGATAATACTGCTTAGCCATTCCAACAGTACCATTTGATGATGATGAGACCCAACCCACCATTGCACTCGATCCCACCATCGCACCATTGGTTGAGAACCCAATGGCTATGTAAGAATTTGTACCTGCTGGGGCTGAAACAACGAAGCTCCATATGCTTGCATTGTTGGTTTGCAAATACTGTACCATTTAGCCATGCGTACATTATTGTTGTTAATACTAGAAATTACTATCCAAAGAAAAAAAAATGGTGATATTGATACATGAAAGGTGCACTTACTCTTAGTATGAAACCTTGAGAATCCCAAACGGCTAGACAATGTAGGGAAGTTGTATCAAAAGGCACAGAATTACTGAGGCTTAGGTTAGAGCTGCAGGAATCTGCTTGTGCATTCACAAGGGATGATGATAATCCATAGATATCTATGATGATGATGAAGATCATGAATAGCAAAGAAGACTTCATTCTCTCTCTCTCTCTCTCTCTCTCTCTCTCTCTGTATACATATTTGTGTGTGTGTGTGTGTATATATATATATATATATATTTGTATACAATGTATACAATTAAATAGTGGCAAAGTACGTAGTGGGTGATCACATGATTCACATCTATATAACCTAGCTGGAGAAGTTAACAATACTCATTTTCTTAACTTATAATGATGAATCACTGATCGGGATTGTATACAAATTTATGAATAGGAAAATGAGTAGGTAAGTGCCTAACTATTCATGTTAATAAAATAGAATAAAAAAATCAATTTTTTATGCAGTTTACATCAAGAAGGTGGATCCAAAAATAATGGTGACATTTTTCAATGAAATTATTTTGACTCGAGGGATCGAGTTTAACTCAAGGTAGATCTTAATTTAATTGATTGACATTTTCTATATTTTTGTCATAGACATTCATGATTTGAATTATTCTTCCTTCGTTGTAACTATCAAATATATATATATATATATATATATATATATTCTCAAACAAAATTTGGTGATTTATTCCTTATTAGGCATTCACGATTCAAGGATTTGGCATTCGTCTAAACAAAAAGAACTTTAACCAAAGCATGATAAAGATTTTATGCACAATTAAACGTGCATGATTAAGCATGATTAGATTATCAACCGTAACTAAATGGTAGATTAACTCTGACAAAAAAAAATTGATAAAAGCAATTAGAGTAGGAAACTAAAGTTCTGGAATCAAACTTGGATTGGCTTTTAGCGGTTTCTTGGTCACATGCAAATCCCTAGTCTTCAAAATTTTAAACAAACTAATTGTTGATCCGTGTTTTGCACGGTTTTACTCTTTATTTTTTAACTCTTATAATAAGTATTATTTTTTATTATAAATTTGGTTTAATAAACCTATCTTACATTCATATCTTGTCCAAGGACGCAATCCTTAAACATTCAACCTAAAAATATAATATTAAGAAATACAAGTTTTAAAACTAAAATAGATTTTAATAGTTCATCATTTGAAAATTTTTCTTTGTAAATTTTTGCATTGTCAATTGCAGTATCCAGAAATTTAATATACCTTTAAAATTTTTTAGTTATTAGATGAAAATTTATAGAGATTAGCATATCTTGTCAAAGGACCATGACCCCGCAAATAGATGTAACCCAAAAAAAAAAAAAAAAAAACAAACAAAAAACAAGAAGGTGAGAGACATTTATACTACCAAAATTATTGAAATATGTATAAACCACAATAATAACTATTATACCTTTATAAAGTTAGACTATGTTCCAAATCTACCACATTCTAAGTCCTCAAAATGACAAAAAAGAAAAAAGAAAAAAAAAAAAAGAGTCTATTGAGTACATTTAGTTCAATTTCAATACTTTTGAAAGAATATCCACATATCATTTTTCTTACAATAAGCCATGAACAAAAATTTTTCTTCTTTTGAGTTCTAAAAAAACCTAACAATTTATAGTTTGATGATCACTAAATGAATGTTAAAAGAATCAAGTCAATCAATTGTTACAAAAATATATCCCAAAAGATATATACGTTTATATTTTTTTTTCATTCCAAACAACTATACAAATATTTTAATTTTTCTTGGGCTTAAGAACCACATATCATATGATTTGGAGATTTGCTTTTTTTCCTATTAACTCTGACTTGGATTCTTTCTCAAAAAAAAAAAAAAAAAAAAAAAAAAAAAAAAAAAAACTCTGACTTGGATTAATGATCACCACCAACACCAATACCACTATCCTCATCTCTCTTACTCGTAACCCTACTCCATGCATTAGGATTCCTGGAGGAAAAAAATAAAACTATTCAGAAATTTCATCAAACAATTACTAGTATACATCTAATAAATATTTCCTTTTGAATTGTTCTTTTATCAAAACATAACATCACCATACTCATCTAAACCAATTCCTTTCCGAGTTATATATGTTTCATAAAAGTATTAAAAGAAATTTCTGCTAGTAATTAGTCAACAAAGACTACTTATTCTTTTGGCATAAAACCTAAATTTATGGTGTTCAAAAAAGATGGTTTTAGTGCAGTTTGAATAGTATTTCTAAACACATATTTAAAAAGATATTTTTTAAATAAATAGAAGAAGAAAAAGAAGAAAAGGTATTGTCCATGCTAAAAAGTGTGTCTATATATATATATATATATATATATATAAAGAGAGAGAGAGAGAGAGAGAGAGAGAGAGAGAGAGAGAGAGAGACCTTATAAAGTAACTAATTTATGGTGTTCTGCATTTTGAATACTATTTTCAAACACGTGTCTAAAATGATTTTTTATTTAAAAAAAAAAAAGAGATGATGCACATCCACTGTATGTATCTCACGTTAGACACAGTAAATTTAATTATGAGTATAAAACTAAAGTAACAATAAAAAAGAAAGCAATTTAGTAGAGAAATATTAAGTAAAATTCGAAAATGCATAAATTAGTTTACAGTAGAAATTGTTTTTTTTTTTTTTTTTTTGAGAAGCAGTTTACAGTAGAAATTGAAGTCATAAATTTTGTTCAAAATGCAGTAACTAGTTTAAATAGAAATAAAATAATGTATTTAAGGATATTTGATGTTTGTCTTAATAAGAAACCATTGTAACTAGCCATAGAATCTAATTATATAAGGATATGGACAAAATTTAGTTACAAAACTTAATAAAATAAATATTAATACATATTTTGAACATCTAACAATTGAATTATATGTTTTTTATACTCTTAATATATATATATATATGTGTGTGTGTCAAACCTTGTATCAATCAGATATTATTTACTATATGATTTATAAGGTTATATTTTATGCATAATTTTAAACTATAAAAATTTGCAATTTAAACAATTTATTGATGACATAACTATTGATATTTAATTTTCTAGAGATTTTGTAAGTATGAAAGATATAAAAAGATGTAATTCAATGGTAAATTTGTCAAAATTCATCTCTAATTAAAAGATATTGAGTAACGTTCTAACTTTAGGCTACAACTAATTTTGTAATTAAATTTTGTTTTAAAGATATACGATTGTATTGAAAATGTATTAATTGGTATGAATGGAAAGAAATTAATGTATATATTAAGGATATATGATTTTTTTTTTTTTCTGAGTCAATGAGATATATGATGTTTGTTCAACTTTTATAACATATTATTATTATTCCCGTGTAATGCATAACTTGATGAAAATTCATATGCAAGCTATTGTTTAGAGTTTGTACTTTAATTATTTTTATTTTTGAAAATTCTCTTTGTGCTTTATGTTAATTTCTTAATATAAGATATGAATCAGTTTGATCATTCCTATTTGTGTTATATTTAATCTATACTCTAGCCAACACCAAAAAACAAAAAAAGTTCCTCAATACAAATTTTTCCCTAGTGATAGTCTAATTAAAAAAATCAACACATTCACAAATTAAATATAATATTGAAAACTAAAAATCAAAACATACACAAAATGGTTCAAAATTTGAGAATAAAAAAAAAATTAAAAACTGACATAAGAGAACCAAGAACTTAAATGGGTGTCCATTATTTTGCTTTTTTATAATAAACTTCCTTTGGCATATATAATTTCCTACGCCCAAATTCAAAAGTAAAGAACAAAAAGTAAGATGAATAGAATTTCCTGCACATAATTTTTTTTTTTTTTTTTTTTACTTGAGAAAGAAAACATGGGCTGCTTTTTGGGATTTAAGTTTAGATTTATATATATATATATATATATATATAGTATACTTTTAGTTAGAATAGAATTTAAATTTGTTAAAATTTAAATGATAAATTTTTTACCTAAATTAAATAGTTGTTAAATATTATCTCTTAATTAGACGAAATATATCCTAACAAATAATTTAAAATTAATTTTCTAATTAGTAAGAGTAGCCACTTGATACAACCACAGCTTCTAATCTCAACTTTTATTATACAGTATATAATATATATATATATATATATAAAAAACTGAGTTTCAACTTATGACGTCTACTTTTAATGAAAAAAATGGTTTGACCTGTTGGTCAAATTTAGGTTGACCAATTTTTTCACTAGGCCTAAAAACTTTCTATCTTTTTAGGATTTAACGTCTAGGTCCAATGTTGCCCGGTCTATAAAGAAAGATGGGGGAGATAATGTGGACATATAGAGGCATGGAAAAAGAGTGTTTCTTTGGTTTTTGAAAAATTGTCAAGTTTGAGGTAGGAGACATTTTGAATCTTGACACGGGGAAGCACTCTTCCATCAAAAACTAATATCAACCGTTATATGTGTTGCAAGACATAATTAAACTCATAATTGGTTGGAAGAGAGTGGTATCTATATCTATTATACTATTATATATGTGGAAAAGGATTTGCTGCAAAATAAGTTGCAACATCTCTTGCAAAAATGCACACATGTCAATACCTCAAATAGACACCTATCAAGGCTTATATTTAAATGAAAATTTCTTTGTCAAGATTGAATTTTTCACCAAATGACCACTTAACATGTGTACATTTTGCAGGAGCTGCTATAACTTAATTTGCAACAAATCCTTGCTCTTTTTGAAAGGGGGGAATATTAGGATATGTGCCCTTAAATCCTATTGTATGATGCTATGTATAATATTATGTATGACATTATTTGAGAAATGATGTATGACTTAATATTATGTTTAATAAAGTTGTTTTATTCTTATCTAAAATAATGGTAACATGAATATTCGGACATTATCAAATAGTCCATGAGATGCATTGTATGTGATTTATGTGATTTAGTCACAGAAGATATAGATCACAAGTTCTTTGTAAACTCAGAATTTTGGTTCGTAGTCGGTGATGAAATTGGGCATTTCATCTGCGAAGACTATAACATATTAACTACGATGATTTGTCTTGATCATGGAAGTGGTGACTTCTAGTTAATATGTTGATATGTTTTAAGAGTTAAGACATATTGAACTGGACCGCTGTGAGATTTATTATTCTCCTAACGACTGTCAATTGAATAATAAATCTCACGACTTGTATTCACATGAACTCTTAATCCTGAGAGAATAATGGACCTGATCATGAAATGTAGGTTGCTTTGATATATCAGGAGTGAGATCTAAAGTAACGGTCAAAACCTCAGTATGTTGGGCAGCCACATTTAGTGTTGATGGAACATATATTCTCAAGATGGAATTCATAGTCTCTTAACGGAGATATAAAATATTCCCTTGAGATAAGTTTAATGGGCACAGTTATTCAGAGAGTTAGGCCTAACCACTTTAGTAAGACTAAAGTATATATTTATGAAATTGGATTTCATAAATATATGGTGAATAACTCAAAAGGATTAAACCGGGTACTCAAGGATTAAGATGTAGTAATTCACAAAGTGGCAGTCTATATTTATGACTTTGTGTTACTACGAATATTTTATGAAGGGGTTGCATGTATAATAAAGTCTTGGGATATAATTTATTAATGAGGCCTAGAGTGCAATTATATTTATATAGTGGTATTAAATATAATTAATGGTAACTTTGGACTTGTCAAGAGTTGACAGAAAAGCCCAAGGCCCATTGGAGCTAGTGTCTTATTTGTTCCCTTTTGGTCCCACTCCAAGCCACACACTAAAGCCCAATTGGGAAGGCCCAAAAGGCTAGCCCAATTAGATAATCAGTTATGTGGAGAGAAACATACAGAATTTTATATAGAATAAAATGGTTTGTATGTTAATAATAATTATCAAGAGAAGAATAATAAGATATTCTCTCTAGAAACATAGAACTGATTGAGAGACCACACATCTTGGGCATCGAGTGGAATTGGAGTGAAGATTGAAAGTATTCCCGAGTATTTCTTCATTCGGTTTTGAAATTCACCGCATCAAGGTACACTCTCTTGTTCTTATATTCTGAAACTTACATAGTGCATGTTATCGTTTTCGAATGAAGTAGATCCGTTTATTTTTCCGCTGCGTGTGTTTTGTATGCGATACAAACATGATGATATCCCAACATTGGTATCAGAGCGGTCTTCATTTCGAATCTGTATAACATGTTTTTGTTCGTTTTGGAATTAGAGATTCTAGTTTCAAGTTGATAGATTTCTGCATGGTCGTTGAAACTATGATTTGATAAAAACTGATATTGATGTTATGATGTTGTTTAGATATGAATTTAAGAATGTTAAATTGATCTTTAAGACTATAGCATCAATAGATTTCAGTTTTGATATCATTTTCTATCTATCATTTTCGTATGATGGTTGTTTGTTCATGCAAAACGGTTGAAAACTGCCTTAGAAGATTTTCTGGAAATTCGAGTTTCACGAGTTTCGATCGATCGAAATTTACTTTCGATCGATCGAGTGAAACAGAGACTTATCCTTTTGAATTGATTAATATTCGATTGCTAGTCGATCGATCGAATTTTATTTTCGATCGATCGAGAGGCGATCGAGTATCAATCGAATCAGACAGAAGGTTTAGTTCGAATTGTTTGATATTTTCGATCGATCGAGGGGCACATTCGATCGATCGAAAGAAAGAAAATCAGAATTTTTCTAAGTGTTTTCAAACTTAAATGTATAATTAAGTTTATGCATAATTAGTTTATGCATGTTTAAAGATAAAAACCTTTATTTTAAAACATCTAGTGGGAGAGAGATACAAGGGTTGGATCTCACGGCCTCCATTATCGATTCATAGTAGTGTGGGCTAAGCACCTCGTCTTGGCGTATATGCCTCGCAATCCCAAAGGAGGGTGTTTACTTCATAGTACTACAAGATTGAATTTACCTGTTTAAAGTAGTGTAGACAAGCACCTCGTCTTGGCGTATATGCCTCGCGATCCCAAAGGAGGGTGTTTTGTTCTATGGTACTACAAGTTTAAACACCATAAAGGAAGATGAAATGTGGCTACACATGATTCTAGATAATGGTATACACTAGACTAAGTTTAATGTTAACCTCCCAAAGGAGCTATGTCATTATTACTTAGAGGCTAAAGATAATACGGCATATTATTAGTGTTTGATAAGAGTTATCATGATAGCACTAATAATGAGAATAGTTCTCAACTAATTGATGTGTTTATAATAAACTTGCTACCAAGGAATTATAGACATGGATTGGGTTGTCGTTGCATATATTATTTTATGGTTTTATTAAGGTTCCATATTATATGCTTATATGCTAAATTGATAATGTCCAGTTTACTTATTATATTCATGTTGATTATTTCAGATTTGAACATGGCATCATTTAGCCCACTTGTTAGCATTCTTAATCAAAACAAACTGACTGGAACCAATTATGTTGACTGGAAAAGAAACTTGGACATAGTTCTCACAGCTGAAGAGCACAAATATGTGCTTACTCAACCATGTCCTAGCTTTCCTTCATTAGATGCTCCTCCTGAGGAAAAACAACGATATGATCGTTGGCAGAAATCTAATGAAATGGCCAAGTGCTACATCCTAGCGTCCATCTCAAATGTTCTACAGCATCAAATGCAGGATGTAGAACTAGCTTCGGACATTATGCAAAGTCTGAAGGAGATGTTTGGTGAGCAAGGCCGTTCTGCAAGGCAAGAAACCATGAGACAAATTTATAATACCAAAATGGCTGAAGGTAGTTCAGTGAGAGAGCATTGTCTTACAATGATCTCTAATCTGAATACTTTAGAAGTTTTGGGTGCCGACATTGATGGAGAATCCCAAGTGGATATGATACTCCAGTCACTACCGGAGTCATTCAAGGAATTCAGACTTAACTATAATATGAACAAAAAGATTTATTCTTTGTCTGAATTAATGAATGAGTTGGTAGCGGCGGAAGGCATCCTAGGTACTTCTAATGTTGAAGCCTATGTGGGTGAAGCTTCTACTTCTCAACCTAAGTCGAAAGGCAAGGGTAAGAAGAAGAAGAAGAAGGACTTCACTAAGCAAGAGGGTAAACAAATTGTCTTAGGGGTTGCCGACAAAGGAAAGAAGCTGAAAGGAAAATGTTTCCATTGTGGTGAAAAAGGACATTGGAAGAGGAATTGTCCAAAGTTCAAGGCTGCCGTTAATAAGGGTATGAATAGCTCATTTCTCCTTGAAATATGTTTGGTACAGAATCCCACGGATTCCTGGTGTGTGGATTCAGGTTGTACTAATCATATATGCAATTCTTTGCAGGGGTTCCAAGAGACCAAAAGACTTAAAGAAGGAGAGTTGTTTCTGACCTTGGCTGATGGGAGTAGGATTCCAGTTGTAGCTATTGGAGTTTTTAATTTATGCTTTGAAACTAGAGTTTTAATATTGCAAGACTGTCTGTATGTACCTAATGTTCGTAGGAATTTAATTTCTGCAACTTATTTAGGTAAAAGTGGATATTGTGTTATCCTTAAAGACAATGTTGTAATAAAGAAGGGTAAAACCTTTATTTGTTCTGGCAATATTGTGGATGGTCTTTATATTTTAACTCCTGAAAAGCATGAATTATATAATTCTGAATTAGATAATAACTCTCATGTAAAATCATTAAAGAGAAAGTTTCCTTCTACTAATGATGCATATCTTTGGCACTTGCGTTTGGGTCATATTAATCCAAATAGAATTCAAAGACTGATCAAAGATGGTCTCTTAGAGCCATTGGACTTTGATGAATTTCCAGTTTGTGAATCTTGTTTGGAAGGCAAAATGACTAAACGACCTTTTAATGCAAAAGGTAGAAGAGCCCAAGAGTTGCTAGAATTAGTTCATACGGATGTTTGTGGTCCTATGTCAACCCAAGCAAAAGGAGGTTATGAGTACTTCATCACTTTCACCGATGATTACTCTAGATTTGGTTATGTGTACCTAATGAGACGGAAGTCCGAAACTTTTGAAAAGTTCAAAGAATTTAGGGCTGAAGTTGAGAATCAATTGGGTAAACACATAAAGGCCATTCGATCTGATCGTGGTGGCGAATACCTTCTTGGGGATTTCAAGGATTACTTAACTCAAAATGGGATTGTATCCCAATTGACTGCACCTGGAACTCCCCAACAAAATGGTGTAGCAGAAAGAAGGAATAGGACTCTTTTAGAAATGGTTAGGTCCATGATGAGTTACTCAACTTTACCAGTTTCCTTTTGGGGATATGCACTAAAAACTGCAATGCATATTTTGAATTTAGTTCCATCAAAATCTGTTCCCAACACACCTATGGAATTGTGGAGTGGGCGCAAGCCTAGTATGAAATATCTCCACATTTGGGGATGTCCAGCACATGTGTTGAAAGGGAAGTCTGATAAGTTGGAAGCTAAAACGGAAGTATGCATGTTTTTAGGGTATTCAAAGGAAACCAAGGGTTATTTATTCTATAATCATAAGGATAACAAAGTGTTTGTTAGCACTCATGCCAAATTTTTGGAAGATGATTATGTGAATAGTTTTAACCCTAGAAGTAGAGTTGTCTTGGCTGAAATGAATGAACCTGTAATTGAACAACCAATAGTTCAAACTAGGGATGATGTGGTTGTATTGGATACACCACAAGATACTACTCATGAGATGTCTAGTACACAGTTGCCTCGTCGTAGTGGGAGGAATGTTAGGCCACCTATAAGATTCATAGGTCTTGGAGAGACTTATGAGGCTATCTCAGAGGAGGCCGAAACTGATCCTTACACTTATGAAGAAGCAATGAATGATATAGATGCACATCATTGGGTCCAAGCTATGAAATCAGAATTAGATTCCATGTATTCCAATCAAGTTTGGGATCTTGTAAAGGCGCCTAACGGCATTAAACCTGTTGGTTGCAAATGGGTTTACAAGAGGAAGAGAGGGATAGATGGAAAGGTTGAAACTTTTAAAGCAAGGCTAGTGGCAAAAGGGTATACTCAAAAAGAAGGTATCGATTATGAGGAAACCTTTTCACCAGTAGCAATGCTTAAATCTATCAGAATTCTCTTATCCATTGCTGCTCATTATGATTATGAGATTTGGCAAATGGATGTCAAGACTGCATTTCTCAATGACAATCTTGAAGAGGAAATCTATATGATGCAACCAGAAGGTTTCATAGCAAAGAACCAAGAGCATATGGTTTGCAAGTTAAATAGGTCCATTTATGGACTTAAGCAAGCATCTAGGTCATGGAACATCAGATTTGATCAGGCAATCAAATCATTTGGTTTTGAACAAAATCTTGATGAACCATGTGTGTATAAAAGACATCAAGATAAAGTAGTAATGTTCCTAGTGCTTTATGTTGATGATATTCTACTCATTGGAAACGATGTAGGTGTAATGTCATCAGTAAAGGTTTGGTTGTCAAGCCAATTTGATATGAAGGACTTGGGTGAGGCTAACTTTATTCTAGGGATCAAGCTTTGGCGAGATCGTAAGAATAAGATGTTAGGCTTATCACAAGCTGGATATATAGATAAGGTTCTAGAACGGTTTAGCATGCAAAACTCCAAGAAAGGATTACTTCCTTTCAGGCATGGAGTTCCTCTGTCTGATGACCAAAGGCCTAAGACTCAAGAGGAAGTAGATATGATGAGACAAGTTCCTTATGCTTCTGCAATAGGAAGTCTCATGTATGCCATGCTTTGTACTAGACCGGATATCTGTTTTTCAGTTGGCATGGTCAGCCGATATCAATCAAATCCAGGACCACAACATTGGCAAGCTGTAAAGCATATTCTCAAGTATCTACGGAGAACGAGAGACTATATGCTTGTTTACCGTTGTGAGGATTTGATTCCCATTGGCTATACAGATTCAGATTTTCAATCAGATCTAGATTTCAGAAAGTCCACGTCAGGATGTGTTTTCACCTTGGGAGGTGGAGCCATAAGTTGGAGGAGTGTTAAGCAATCTTGTATTGCGGACTCCACCATGGAAGCTGAATATGTTGCTGCTTGTGAGGCGGCAAAGGAAGCTGTTTGGCTCAAGAAATTCCTTTCTGATCTTGGTGTAGTGAGAATGGAGCAAGTTCCTATCACATTGTTTTGTGACAATAGTGGAGCGGTTGCACAATCCAAAGATCCAAGGAATCACAAGAAAGGAAAGCACATTGAGAGGAAGTACCACATCATTCGAGACATTGTTGCTCGTGGAGATGTGGTGGTGGCAAAGATTGAAAGTGCAAATAATCTAGCAGATCCCTTTACCAAAGTCTTGCCTCAAAGGACCTTCGAGTCACATTTGGAGGGAATGGGAGTTAGATTAGTGCACAATAGTCTTTAGGGCAAGTGGGAGATTGTTAGGATATGTGCCCTTAAATCCTATTGTATGATGCTATGTATAATATTATGTATGACATTATTTGAGAAATGATATATGACTTAATATTATGTTTAATAAAGTTGTTTTATTCTTATCTAAAATAATGGTAACATGAATATTCGGACATTATCAAATAGTCCATGAGATGCATTGTATGTGATTTATGTGATTTAGTCACAGAAGATATAGATCACAAGTTCTTTGTAAACTCAGAATTTTGGTTCGTAGTCGGTAATGAAATTGGGCATTTCATCTGCGAAGACTATAACATATTAACTACGATGATTTGTCTTGATCATGGAAGTGGTGACTTCTAGTTAATATGTTGATATGTTTTAAGAGTTAAGACATATTGAACTGGACCGCTGTGAGATTTATTATTCTCCTAACGACTGTCAATTGAATAATAAATCTCACGACTTGTATTCACATGAACTCTTAATCCTGAGAGAATAATGGACCTGATCATGAAATGTAGGTTGCTTTGATATATCAGGAGTGAGATCTAAAGTAACGGTCAAAACCTCAGTATGTTGGGCAGCCACATTTAGTGTTGATGGAACATATATTCTCAAGATGGAATTCATAGTCTCTTAACGGAGATATAAAATATTCCCTTGAAATAAGTTTAATGGGCACAGTTATTTAGAGAGTTAGGCCTAACCACTTTAGTAAGACTAAAGTATATATTTATGAAATTGGATTTCATAAATATATGGTGAATAACTCAAAAGGATTAAACCGGGTACTCAAGGATTAAGATGTAGTAATTCACAAAGTGGCAGTCTATATTTATGACTTTGTGTTACTACGAATATTTTATGAAGGGGTTGCATGTATAATAAAGTCTTGGGATATAATTTATTAATGAGGCCTAGAGTGCAATTATATTTATATAGTGGTATTAAATATAATTAATGGTAACTTTGGACTTGTCAAGAGTTGACAGAAAAGCCCAAGGCCCATTGGAGCTAGTGTCTTATTTGTTCCCTTTTGGTCCCACTCCAAGCCACACACTAAAGCCCAATTGGGAAGGCCCAAAAGGCTAGCCCAATTAGATAATCAGTTATGTGGAGAGAAACATACAGAATTTTATATAGAATAAAATGGTTTGTATGTTAATAATAATTATCAAGAGAAGAATAATAAGATATTCTCTCTAGAAACATAGAACTGATTGAGAGACCACACATCTTGGGCATCGAGTGGAATTGGAGTGAAAATTGAAAGTATTCCCGAGTATTTCTTCATTCGGTTTTGAAATTCACCGCATCAAGGTACACTCTCTTGTTCTTATATTCTGAAACTTACATAGTGCATGTTATCGTTTTCGAATGAAGTAGATCCGTTTATTTTTCCGCTGCGTGTGTTTTGTATGCGATACAAACATGATGATATCCCAACAGGGAATCCCCGGACAAAATGGGCAAATGCCCTTTTCACACAAATTAAGTAGCATTTTGTCCTCTTTCCCAAACTAATTAGAAAAATGCCCCTCTTTTAAAACTCGATTTTCTCAAAATCGAGTTTAAAAAAAAAAAAATTTGGAGCCCTATAGTGGCGTTTTAAGGAGTCTATAGTGACGTTTTCAAGACCTATAACGGCGTTTTATAACTCGACCTTCATAAAATCGAGTTATATGCAATTTTTTTCATTTTTTTTTTGCCTATAACTCGACTTTGTAAAGATCGAGTTATAAAACGCTGCTATAGATCCTGAAAACGTCAATATAGGCTCCTTAAAAACGCTGCTATAGGGCTTAACTCGATTTTTAGAAAATCGATTTTCAAAAGAGGGGCATTTCCCTGATTAGTTTGGAAAAGAGGGCAAAATGCTGCTTAGTTTGTGTGAAAAGGGTATAAGCCAATTTTGTCTGGGAATCCCCTCTTTCTCATCTCATTTTGGCTTTGTTTGTTTCATATTTTTTCACTCTCAAATCTTTCTCCAACCGGCTCACTTTTTCAGTTTCTTCTCTTATTCGTAGTCTTTCTCATTCTCTGAACTCGGTGAAGGTCAATCTTCTTCCACGTTTTGGTCTTGACTCTTGCTTGGGATGCGCTAATTTGTCAATCTCCTATCTCTCACGGCTACATCAACACCTATATCGACATAATTTGTCAGCATTTAGCCATCAACCTTGACAAATTTTATTTTATTTCATAACACCCCTAATTTGTGAGTTTGTTTCTCTACACACACACATTCTACTTTGATAGCATAAGGAGTGAGAATTAATGTAAAAAGAAACTATAGCAAGAAGCTTCAATTGCTCATTTATTTTTATTACTAGTCGCTAACCATGCAATGCACGGAAAGATTCAAAAAAAAAATTTCAAGAATTTTTTTATTTATGTTTTTATGTATATCATATTAGGCGTAAATTCACTTTTAGTCCCTACATTTTGCACTTTTTTCATTTTAGTTCCTACATTTTATTTTACCACTTTTAGTCCTTAAACCAATTAACGTTCTTCATTTAAGTCCCTGAAGCACTATTCCGACACTAAACTAACGGGCAAACAGACGGATTAATTAAAATATTATAAAAATGCCACGTCACCCATACACATCAGCATATAAATTTAAAAAATTAATTTATTAATTTTAACTAAATAATAAAAATAAAAATAAAAACTAAATTAAAAACTAAACTTCACATGAACCCAGAAGCTCATCAATTGCATCTGTGAACCCAGACCAAAACTTCCACCTATTGCCCCTGTGAACCCAGATAGACCAAACCCAATCCCCACGAACCCATCAGCTCTTGTGAACTCAGGCAACGACGATGGCTCCATGCAGCCTTGGTGGCCACGGCGACGGCTTCAGGTGGCCTCGATGGTGACGTCTAGACTCCCCCAGCTCTTCTTGTGTGTCTCTTTTTGGATTTGGCCTTTGTAAGTCTTAGATTTAGAGAGAAAGAGGGAAAGAATGAGATGAAGCTGGCGGTTTGGAGCAGATCTAGAGGAAGGGGGCCGGCGGTGGTTTAGAGAGAATGGAACTTGATCTCGATCTTCGTCTCGGCCACCGTCTCGGCCACAATGGAGCTCACCAGTCTCGCCCTTCATCCCGGTCTTGGCCACAATGGAGCTCGCCAATCTCGGCCACCGTCTTGGCGTGGGTTTGTTGACAGATTGGTGGGTTTGGTGACTTGGGGTTTTGGTGGATAGGAATGGATCTTGCGGCGGCGCTCTTCTTCAAATCCCAACGAGTCCACCTCCACCACCGAAGCGGCGCCGCTCTTCTTCAGATCGGTCATTCTATTTGGGTCATGTTGTTTGGGTCTTAAAACCGAGAGAGTTGTTCTTGTCGGGAATGAATGGGAGAACTCGGGTTCATCACTGAAAGAGTGAGAGATGATAATCTGTTTTTGCTTTTCTTTGGTGTTCTTGTGATGGGTTTGAGTTCTTGGATGTTGGGTTTGATTTGGGAAGAACACGTTGTTAAATGAAGAACAAGTTGAAGAACATGAAGAAATTTTTTGATCTCTGTTTTTTTTTTTTTTTTTTTTCATGTGTTGTTGTGATCTGGGTCTGGGTCTGTGTTTGTGTTTGATCTCTATTTTTTTTTTCTTTTTTCATTTGTGTTGTTGTAATCTAGGTTTGAGTTATTGGTTGTTGGGTTTGTGTTCTTATAATCTGGGTTTTAGTTCTTGTTGCTGGGTTTGATTGGGAAGAACAACAAGGTGTAATGTTCTTAAGAAAATTAATAATGATAAGTAATATTTTTTTTAAATTAATAATGATAATAATATTTTTTTAATTTTAATAATATTTTAATTGTCACATCAGCACCACGTCAGCGACTAGGTATTCCGTTAGTCACGTCAGTTTTTCCTGTTAGTTGAGTGACAGACAGGACCTAAATGTTAGGCGTTAATTGGTTTAGGGACTAAAAGTGATAAAAATAAAATGTAGGGACTAAAATAGAAAAAGTGCAAAATATAGAGACTAAAAGTGCATTTACGCCATCATATTATCATCTTCCTCTAGACAGATGCAAGCTACTGAACTTATATCTTTGAAAACCCACAATATCAAACCTCACACAAGCAGCCAATAACCAAGCGCTCGCTCAACAATGAAAATCCAGAGTAAAAGAAACTGATATCAATAGAAAATGGCGAAAAATAGAGAGAAATATGTGTTCAAAACTGACCTGTACTACGTCTACTTCTTAATTGTTATAATATGTTGCCTGATTAGATAGAAGCATCTTGGTGAATATGGCACTTTAGTGAAGGATATGACGATTAATAAATAACAAATATTATTTCCATTTTATAATAGTGACATCTCAACTCTCCTCTATTGAAATTTTCCATCATTCAATTGCATCTGAAGTCACAAGGGTTACAAGATGTAAAAAATTCTATAGGATGCGAAATATAATCAAAGCATTGAAACAAACTGTTATTCAAAATTTAAACTTCTGAATTGTTGAGTAATGTGCAGGAAAGACGAGAGACAAACAAAGGATTAAAGATATTAATACGAACCTCGTAAACCAAGGCACATCAATTCTGAATCTGTATATGGAATTTGCTATTACGTTGTCTAATGCTTCTAAATAGGACGCGTAATCAATCTTAATTTCTCTTCCTTCTTATTCTATTTCTTTCTTCTGGTTTAGTGTAAAGAAGAGAGAGTGGAGGCCCCAGCAACAGAGGCAGCGTTAAGGGTTCAGATGAAAGACAATAGGTTATTAAGATTAAGGTTTGGTTGAAGAGTCAGGATGTTTCTTTTTCAAAAACTTAAAAAAAACTAGCCTCGTCACACGCGCTTCGCGCGTGAGATGAGGCTTTTTTTAATTTTATTTTAGTAGTTCTAATTAGCATTTTGTAGGAAAATAAAAATTTGTGTTTTTATATAATTTATAAGTGGATAAAGCAATTTGAAAATTAATAGGAGAATTTTTAAAAAAGAAAAAAAAGAAAAAGGAGAGTGACCCTATTTTTTAGGCAATGTTTTAGTGGGAGTTAAAGTTGCATTTTTACCAGATTGTCCTTTAGTTTTGTTTCTCCTTAAACATAGGGGTGTAGGGGTATTTTTGAACTAAAAAATGAGGAATCCAAACAGGGGAAGCCCCTTAAATAATAGTATAGAAAACTAAAAACCAAAAAAAAAAAAAAAAAACTAAAAACCAAAAAAAAAAAACTTAAATAAATTAATAATCTTGGTAATGATGTAGAAAATTGTGGAGCTTTTAAAACTTATGTGGCAAAATATTAGAGAGTTAACAAATAGTCAGAATCATTGGTTTTATAGTGTGTGTGTGTATATATATATATATATATATATATTATTCCTTATTTTTTTTTTTTCAATATGTATAAATTTTGGTTGGTAATATGTATTCCATAAAAGTCATTAGAAAAACTATTGCATAAATTTTCACTGTTTAGAAAAATGCATTAAATATGTCAATGTTTCTTTTATAAAATGTGTATAATATGTGTTTAGTGTTAATTATTTCTATATGATATTAGTGTCTTTTCAAAATCTTTTTAAGCTTATTTTAAATAATTGGGCTAAAAAAATATTTTCCAGTGCAACTCATACATGATTCCACCATGATTATGTCTTTTTGGATAAAATTTAAAAATGAACTTATTGTGTTAAATTCATTTCATATTCACATTCTATACACTACAATATGGTAAAAATCATGTATTATTAACTCTCTTTTTTTTTTTTTTTGTTGAAAATTTTCATTTCTTTGTTATGTGAAAAAAGAAATACAAGTCATACCCAGTTAATCCAACCTATCAAAAATATGTTAAGGGCTATAATTTCACAATCTATTTGTCAACCTATTTCTGGTTCAAATCAAATTTGACATGAACCCGTTTAGATCGAACCTAAACCTGACTAACCCAACTTGTTTGCTAGGTCTACTACTTCACACACACTCATTTTGCTTTTCTTTTCTTTTCTTTTTTCTTTTTTTTTTTATGCTCACATTCTTTTTCTACTAAGATCTTTATATAATTTAAGACATCACACACAATCTCGAAGTAAGTATTCTATATTAAACAAAACTCTATTGCCACAAGAAAATTAATCGCAAAAAGAATGCAAAACCTTGAATTTGATACCGAAAATTAATAAATAAATAAACCCTATTAAAACCTAAACCTTTCAAAAAAAAAATAGTAACCCTAAAAGAACCCTAGACACTGAAAGCAATAAACCATAAAAGAATCATAAATCTAAACCTAAATTCTAGTGCCTAAGAGTATTAAATCTTACAATACCTTAAACCCTAAAAATCCATAAATCCTATATCATGCCCTAAAACCCAACAAACAGTAAACCCTTTAAAAAAAGAAAAAAGAAAAAATGTGACCTCTAAAGAACTGTAAACTTGTGGTTGTGAGAAACCTTTTGTTCAAGAGTTCGTTGGGTTTGGGCCTTGAGGATTTTTTTTTTTTTTTTTTTTTTTTTTTGGGAGACCTCAAGAACCCACTAGCCCAAAGTTAACGAACCCCCCACAATTTCTAATGCAGTGTGGCAATGCCCAAGGGAGACAATCAATGAAACTGGGCCTATAGAAGAGAGATTGAGAAAGAAAGGGTATCGAGTAAGAGAAAGCAAAAAGAGGAGAGGATTAAAAAAAAAAAGGAAAAAGAAAATGTCCATGAGAAATCCACCTTGTATAGACTATACTATAGTATAGTTGCTTGCCACATGAGTGAAAATGAACAAATATGGATGGAGATTTGGAAGTAGAAATTCAAACTTTTAGGAGGTGTTTGGCATATGTATTTGAAAACATGTGGATGAAAAAGTGCATAAAAATACAGATAATGTTTAAAAACTGAAAATGTGTGTTTGAGTGAATGTACCAAACACCCCTTAATATTTCAAAGACTTCCAAGAGTCAGCATCATTTACCAAACAAGTTTTAATGAAAACCAAGGTAGAGCTGTGATCATTCATGTAATCAAAATAATTTTTATAGTATTATTATATCAAAAAATAAGAGTAATAAATAAGGTTAATTACAATTATTCACCCTAGAACTATAAAGATATTTGCAATGTGCACCCAAAACTTCCAAATTCTAAAATCAACCCACAATTTGAGAAAATTTAAAATGCTCAACACATCATCCAAGTTAGTGTCTAAATTAACGCATTAATGGATGATACCGTCCATCCTAAACAATGAGGACATTTGAAATCTATTTTCCTTTGATAATTTGGACACTAAATTGGATTAGGGGCACATATTGCAAATTAATCTCAAACTAAGACGTGGATTGTCAAATTTCATAGTTAAGGACATACATTGCAAATAACCCCATATTTTATGATCAATATTTGCAATTAAACCAGATAATAATTGTTATTATATATGATTTTAACAGGTTGTATGGACTTCATAAAACCCTATACTGAACAGTGATATGCACACACATTGCACTACGCAATTTGCGAAGTAATTGGAGGACTTCTCCGGTCATGTATTAAACAATAAATTACAGATATCTCATTAGTAAATTACAGTGTTCCTTTTGGAACATATGGTATAGCATACAAATACACTGAAGTTTACAGCTCATGATCAGGTAAAGATTAAACTAGAGCACCTCACAACACATACTTACTGCCAAGACCCTTCAGAACTATATCAAGCATCCAGTGAAAGGGTGGTATTCACACTGTCAAGTCCTACAAAAACAAAGGAAAACTTATGTAAAAATCTTTTTGGAATTCTATTTGCTTAAAAAGTAAATACTTGCAGGGAAAAGCAAACTACAGTTCATCAAGATACAGAAGTAAATATTCCTTTATAAAAGTTTCCAGAGAATTCAATGTGAGAAAGGCATTTTTCATGCAACAATAGGATATAACCTATAATCCAAAAATAGAAGGTTAAAGAAAGTACAAGCACAGGATGCAGAGTTAGCACAGCAAGTTATTTTTCTTTTCTCTTGTTAATCCAACTTCAAGGCTGGAACTCTAAGCAGCAAAAATGCAAGCACTAGCATCTTTAGCTTGTTTTCAACCGGGAACTTACAGATGCTAGGAGCTTTGCCTTGCTTAGGGTGTATTTGGATGCACCCTTTTCCTTTAGCTTTTTAGCTTATTCACTTATATATAACTTTTTAAAACCTCACTTTTTCTAGATATAATTATATATTTTAACTTTCAGCAAATAATCTTTCAACAAAAAGCTACCTCCAAACAGTTTTGAGTCTTAGGAGCCCTCATCCTTCAATTCTATTAGGCACAAATATAGCAACAAAACACGAGATAGCATAATGCAAATGGTTAACCAATTCATAAGCTACAAATTTTCAAAAATACGTGTACATAATAACATATGCATAGACGAATAAACATGTTGATATTAGCTTGAAAAGATATTAACATTCAGATCCACACTGGTAAAATCTGGATTTTAGGGGTGGTCTTGATAATTACATTCAACAGGAGGTAATTATAGATTGTCACAACCACTGAACTCATAAATCAGATTACAGGTAACATTGCTATAGAATTTCAAGAAACAAAACATTAAAAAAGAGCTTACCCAATGAAACATATGCTGGCAAGCTGACATAAAGGGGACAAGAGCTTTTTGAAGAGACCATGTCATTTAGACTGCTCGATCCAACCACACAGTCCCGAGGCTGTAATAACATCAAGCTTTTAAGAATGTTGAAATCTTTTAAATAAGTTTGGAAGTTCAAATCACATTCTTTTTAGACAGCAAGGATAGCCTGTTGACTGAAATACCATGCTAGATCCTGAATTCTCTAAAGCACCCATTGAAATACTACCAACCAACAGTCTCTGCTTTTTTAGTATGTCAGAAGATATATAAATTTAAAAAATGTAAGGTTGATTTTATTTTTTAAAATAACTAATCATAGACGCTCAATAACTTGAAATCTTCTTTGGTACAGTTCAATTCAGCACAGGATCTATTTTCAGTAGCATTGAAGAAGCTAACCTTGAAGTCCTTATAGAAGCATAAATGAAGTTCCTCCACAGAGCCTTTTGAGCACACTAGCAATGGAGTCGCATGGAAAGCATTCTCAATGGCAGAAACAATGCCTCCAAGAGGATACTTTTCAGTATTAGACGGAATGTATCCAGCATTTTCCAGAACTTGCTGTATAAGAAAATACAAATGATAAATTACCAAAATAAGATCCATGGTGAAAAAAATCTATATATTACACAATGGAGAAAGCAACTTATATGTAAAATGTCATATTTAAAATAAATAAATAAATAAAAAACTTTTCTAGGAGTAATCCTATTACACTTTCTGTGTACTAGAATAACCTCCTCATTTCCATTATATATATATGGGTCCGGTTAATGTGTGCCCTTAACCAATCTACTTTTGGAAACATTTTCTCATAAATTGAAAAAACTATTAATACTTTTTCAATTCCCGATAAAAATCTTTCCAAAAATGGTTAATCATTGTGTGCCCTTAGGGCACACATTAGCAAAATCCTATATATATATATATAGATACATGCATACTAACTGAAGAAAAAAGTGTGAGAGAGAAGGCTGTATGGAACACTTAAATAGAAAAAATGGAAAGGCACCTTACAGGCTGGAAGAGACTATTATATTTCCATGGCAGGTAAAATTACTTTAATTAAGAGCACATTATCAAACTTACCTACATATAACCTATACCCATGGGGGTAGCTTGTTGCATTGAGAAATTATATCAGGATTTCTAGCAGTGTGAAGTAGAGGATGAATTTAAGTTTCATTTGGATAATTAGAGGAAAAATTGTGAACTACTTTAAGTGGGTGTGTGGGAGAGGGGGGGGGGGGGGGGGGGGGGGATGGTTGGGAGGGGTGGTGTGTGGTGGAGGCATTAGGAACTTAGTCTTTTTTACCAGGGAAATGGCTTTGGTTAATGCCTTGGAGAGAGAAGCCTTATGGAGACTAGATGTGGATAAAAAACATGGTACCATTGGGGTTGTGTTCTAATATGGTGATTGGCCAAATGTTGTTAGTGTATTGGGGGGGGGGGGGGGGGGGGGGGGGGGGGTGTGGGTTCTGCAGGGGCTCTAGTTTCAAGTTCTGGCAGGACTCTTGGTGTGGCAGTCAATTGGTTGAAGGCTAGTTTCGTGAGAATAAGGCAAGACTGGGAATTGGAGTCCATAGTATGTTTTATAAACATAATTTACGGAAGTAAAGTTGGAAGAAGTGAGTGGATAAATTATGTTGGAATCTATCTAAAAGAAACATGTTAGAAGTTAAATCATACTACATAATGTTTGTATTTCAGCTAGAAGAGAACATGGAAGACAAAGGTTGAGTTTGGCATTAGCTTAAAAAACCAATTTTTTTTACTATTTAGCTTATTTTTGCTACTATTCATGGGTCCTCTTGCACTTTTGGTATTATTCATGAGTCCCACTGTACTATTTCAGGTACTTTTTAGCTTATTTACAGTACTTTCAGCAAAAAGTTTCTAATTTCAACTAAATAAACTGTTCTCAAACAGACTCTTAGTCCCTACTAAAGTGGCATTTTTCTTTAGGACAGCAGCTTTAGGGAGAATTTTAGCTATAGATAATCTCAGAAAACAGCATAAATTGTTGTAGATTGAAATTTATGTGGATAGCAATAGTGGATAGGGGAACAAATACATAGGTAAGCTAGATAATGTACTTTATACTAATGAATCATTCTTTCAAATTTTTCTCCTTTTAGGAGTACATGCCTTGTGTAAAAAGCATGACAGACTTTAGGTTGATGTAAATAATATTCAGTTTACAGAAAACGTACTGTGACATTATATTTGAAATAAACACTGAGGCCTGTTAAAAAGTAATTGTATTCATCTCGGATCACTGGAAAGGAACACGTCCCATGCTTCTCTGCAAATATAAATTCAGATGAGAATGAGAAGACATTAGTTTGAAATCCAATCTCATTATCGATGGTAAACACATGATAGGAAACTTAGTGCACATGCAAAGGCAGCTTTCAATAGTTTACTGATCTTAATCAAGTCAGTCTGTTTTAACTGACACTACTCTGAACAAAATCTCTCTCTCTCTCTCTCTCTCTCTCTCTCTCTCATCCTTGGGGAACAAAAACCATTATTAACATTGAATGACGTGAAAATTTACCCATGAAAAATGTAAGGAAAAAAGATAGTTGACATAATAAACCAGCCAAACATGACATTTCATAAAACAGTATACAATCATCACTATAGATACATTAAACAAGCAAAAAATGTGCTTTCCTTCAGCTCAGATGTCATTTTTTGCAGTGAGGGATTCTAGTCAAACTTAAATTTGTCTCTCCTAAAAGGCAAAGAAAATCAAAAGACAAAAAATGGAGTTTCTTAAGTGTACAAATTTCAGATTCCAAGATTTTCAATAAATTCCAAGGACTAATAGAGGGCAAAATTCAAAGCACTCTTCAGTGTTCTACATCCTTTTGGCAGACGCAGAATTTCCCCCATCCCACCTCCAAAAAAATAAAATAAAGATAGGAGTAAACAATAAACTTGAGATATCCAATAAATCATGTGAGCGAGCAAAGGTTGAAGAGCATTACCCCACTGCCATTGTATATCACCCATTTCAGCCATCCCCAAGAGCATAAGAATGAATAACAGTTAGTCTGTATTGTGTAAAGGGAAGATTAAACAAAAAAACTAAGTGAAAATAAGATGAGGACCTCATGTGCCCAGAATGACCCTTTTCCACCATGGCAGGTTGATGGTGAGCCACAACTTAAAGAAGGCCAATACTTCTCCAGATCATCATGCAATGTTGAAATCTACAAATTAAATGGCATTTGTACTAATCATGACTAAAAAAAAAAAAACACTCTCCTTTTGGACACATAAAAAGAGGTTTCTAGTTTACCAATGAAATTAGAAGTCCTAAAACTAGTAATACAAGTAAGCGAGTTATTATAAATATGCTCAACATTCAATTCATTGTACATGAAAAACTCAAACAATTCAATAAGGGAATTATAAGTGTGTTAAGTGTTATTGAAAGACAACATGCCTAGAGTGCCATCATTCCCATGCATTATTCAAAGCCTCACCTCTTTTACAACCTCAAATAAAACCCTAGTCATTCTTTGGACCCTAACCTTAATTCTTCCAAAGTTGTAAAGTAAACCCTAGATTTTCAACTTCAACTTCTCTTGAACCTAACCTAAGCCAGCCAAAAGCACACACATAGATAGTTTTTCCGTAATTTCGCTCATAGAAAGAATGCATGTTAAAATGTACTAGTTTTTCGGTCATAAAAAGTAGGTTTCTAGTTTACCAACAAAATCATAAGTCCCAAAAGTACTAATTCAAGTAAGAGAGTTGTTATAAATATGCTCAAAATTCAAATCAACGTACTTGAAAAATTCAAACAATTCATTAAGGAAGTTATAATTGTTCAGCTTCTTCTCCTTATCCCATTTATTTTCTTTGCTCATTGGTACTCACAGTTATCATTCTTTGGACCCTAAAACCTAACCTAAGCTCACAAAGCAAATGTAGATACCAGTATTCCCTAATTTGTATGTACCAGTTTTTCGTCGAAATTGGATCTGGTGCAACAGGCAGGCCAGGATCCATCATTGTAGTCAGGCCAAAGTCCATCTATCATACAAACACAAACACAAATACAAAGCATATGACTATATATCTATAATCAGAAAATTTATAATAAGAGATTTATGTAAAATCAAAATTAATCTGCGATTGCTTTATACTCACGGATCGTGAATTCAGTGGGAGCGTTGGAGCTGAAACAGTAGAAATTGAAATACAAGATGATATATTCGAATTCGAATTTAAACATTAAAGAGAGAGAGAGAGAGAGAGAGAGAGAGAGAGAAAATATAATACCGGCGGCAGCAGGCGTTGGAGGAACAGCAATAGCGTGTACGCTGACAGTAGGTGCCCGGCCATTGCAGTGCCAAAGCAAAATAATCGAACTCTCTCTGCGTCTGCGTCTGCGTCTGCGTCTGCTCGATCGCAGAAGCTGAAACTGAAACCACTAAGTGTAAACACACGAGGAGGAGAATCGCTTTGAATTGCACAGAGACGGAGAGAGCAGAACACGCCATTTTCATTTGATTTTGCAAACCAACCAAGATTCTCTCCCTCTCTCTTCTTTCTGCCTCCTATTCCTTTTTTGATAATCTCTTCCTCCTATTCCTATTCCTATGCGCTAAACTATATTTATTTATTTATTTATTTCCCCTTTATCTATTCGCTAAATAAATTAAAATAATACTTTGCTTTTGCACTTCACTTTACTCTCCAAGATATCTCCAACCTTCTACCTAATTTTAAAATTTCTCTTAGAATTAAAAAAAAAAATGTTTTAGAATTTCCTCCATTAAAAAAATATTAATAAAATAGAAAGATAATTATAATAGAACGCTTACAATTTGTGCTAAAAGTATATTCCACCATCAAAATTAAATTAGCTTTATGTCCCTATCCATTAATAATTGTGAGTCGTTAACCTCTATAACTGGCTGGTATGGTCAATTGAAAATTTGGATGATTTTGATTCAGGGAGTTTGGGGATTTAGTTTAAGTAATGTGTCAAAACTATATAAAATTTTATGAATAAATTATATAAATTATTCATTTATTTTTATTTATTTTGGATAATTAAAATTAAAAAAAACACGTAATTGTAAGATTTAATTAAATAGATAGACATGTGTCACAATTTGGTAGAACAAAGAGAGAGGTACATTAGATTTGGATTCAAATGACAGAGTCTCGACTCTCAAGTTTAATAATAACTAGTCGCTAACCCGTGCGATACACGGGATAGTTAAATAAAAATTAAAAGTACTTATTTTACTTAAAGGTATATGACTTAAATTTTAAAAATGTATAATTTGAAAATGAATGAAAATAACTAATTTCTTCAATATAATGATTTAGAAAAATTCTTTTTAAATTATAACTAATTTCTTCAATTATAATAGACTTACATTAGAATTAGGATTAAAAAATAATTTTTTTTTTTTTAAATTAGTCCTCACGTTACTTTTTTTTTTTTAAGGGCTCACTTTAGGTTAAAAAAAAAAGACTCACGTGAAAAAAAAAAAGACTCCTATTAGGATTAAGGAAAAAAGAGAGAGACTCATATTAGGACTCTCTCACTATTTAGTTTAACAAATTAAAAATTTTTATAAATTAAAATGATGAGGAAAAAAGAGGAAGAGAGACTCTTGTTAGGACTCTCTAACTATTTAGTTTTAAAAATTAAAAAAAATTATAAATTAAAATGATGATGTGGAAAATTGTGGGAGTTTCAGAGCTTCGGTTTTTAATATATATATATAGATAATAATAATAATAATAATAATTCTATTCAATGAAAACAGATAAATATTACCACAAAATATATATATATATATATATATCACCAACCACTAGGATATTACAATCTTGAAATTAAACAACCAAAGAATTCTAAGAATTCTAAAAAATTACATGACAGATTGTTGCTTGTATTATCAATCAACCAATACCACTCATACAAACTTTTCGACATGGATTGTTTGATGACTTGTGCTGAAATCCATTTTTGATAATATGGACACAAAGGCTCGCCCAAACCAAGCCCAAGAAACGAGAGATTAGAGAATAAAAGCAAAGCAGTAGGGCCACGCCCCTAGGGCTCAAAAAGTGAATAAGCATGGTCCAAGCAATGGCCCAAAAAGAAAAAATACTCATAAAGAATAAGAAATAAAACACATTGGCACATGGGTAATGGGAAAGAACCACAGTGAAATGGCCCTCTTCAAGAACTAAGAACGGGTCTTGAATGGGCCCAAGGAAGGAGGTAGGAGGAAAAAGACTCAATAGGCCAACCCGGCAAAAATTAATAGAAAGTAATAAGGGAAAGACCTTGAAAGGCCCATGGGCCTAACTTAGAAAGGCAAAATGAGGCAAACCCAATAAGCCTACATCATTCTCCATTAAGGACAAATAGAAGTGGAAAGTTTAAGTCTTGACAAAGAATAAAAGGGCCAAAAAAATCAAATAACAACGACAGAAACTGCGTGGGAAATGAAGAAAACAACGCGTGAAGGAAGAAGATAACAATGCAATGACCGGGGCACCACCATCCTGTACCCAACTAATGCAAGAATGGTAGGCCCACAGCTGAAGAGATTATAGAGGATGTGGTTTGGTGGAGGGGGGAAAAGAGTTTATTTTCGGTATCCTACTAGGACCTCTTTTAGGAGGTGCTTTGCTAGAAAAGTGTCTTTACCCAAAATAGGAAGTAAAACGGCCAAGACCACTTGATGCATGCTAGAGGGATTAATAGAAAGAGATCCAAGGTTTTACCATTCAAAGGGGAGAGAGAGGTATATGGTAGAATCAAAATGGGTGAGAGTTTGTTGTGAGATAGGTAGTGGAAGAGAGAGAAAACGCTACACATGCTCATAGGTAGTGGAGTTTGAACCCATGTGGCCAAAAGGGTAATGGGTGACTCTGAAAAGTGTTTGTAGCGGACAAAAATGGTTGGTGAGCAATGAGGGTAAAAGAGAGAAATCACATAAGCTTGTTTTGGTATATAAATAGGAACAGTTCCCATAAGAGGAATAAGGATAGTAATTTAGGCAATCTAAACAGAGAATTGAAAGAGAAAGAATAGAGAAAAGGGAAAGAGTAAAGTGAGACTTGGAGAAATAGAAGAGTGAACATAGCAAAAACAGCATGCATCAATAGACATATCTTTTCCCTCCCTCACGTAATAAACCCACTTTTTGTAATCTCATTAGATAAAAAGTAGTTACCCTAACCCATCCTCCAAAATGTATAACTTTATGGCCTAATCTAGTAACAAGGTTATATAAGTTGGGGTTTGGGCTCTCTTTAGCTCACTTCCTATTGAGACTCTTTTTTTATATTATGATTCTACTGCTTTAACTATATATGCTTAACCACTGACAAATTATTTAGACTGACATTCCTGCTATAATATACATACTGTGCGTCCAAAGAGGGCTTATTGGGCTTAGCTCTCTCTTGGGCTCAACTTATTTGTGGAGTGGGCTTTGTTTTTCCTACAATGGATAGCTCAATGCACTGAGGCCCGCTTTTGACTTGTTTACTTCAACCTCCTTTGGCGAATTTCCCGTACGTCTCTCTCTCTCTCTCTCTCTCTCTCTCTCTCTCTTTTTTCCCCCTCCCCCCAAAAATCCCCCTTCTTCTTCATAGCCCTCTCCTATTTATAGCCTTCACTGGGTGGAAATGTTATGACTGTTCTGGATGATAATGGAAAAGAGGGTCCAATCTCATCGTGGTTAAGTGGGAGTTTGGTAGTTGTGTGGTGAAAGTGGCATTGGAACTTGCTCATCATTGCTACGGTGTATCCGGCAATGGCTCCACGGGTGGTTTGCCGGCCACATTGGACACCATGCCCCCCCATGAACAAATGCCCTCAGGAATGTTTACTACTGAAGTAAGGATAGTCCTAACAACCGGCCATGCGAGAGTGAATGAGTCTGTGGGTAACAGGAAATCCATCTTTGGGCTTCTAATAGTGTCCGGCCCTGCCTGGATTAAGGCAGACTGTTCGGGCTTATGGGCCGCGCAGCAGAAGGTTATATACGGGGCCCAATGAGGATTATGCCCTGGCCGTTCAATCGGCCTACATTTGAGTAAATTAACAAGGATTACGGGCTGCATGTCGAGAGGCCACACTTGAGGCCCAGCAAAGGGTGAATCCTGACCGTACAATAGCCCCCCCTTGATGAATGTCTGCTCGTCAGTGATGAATCAAGGAAGCCCGGGCGTTTTAATCGTTTCTAAAGGCCAAGAAGTTGGATATTGAAGGGTTGGTGGTTAAAATTTTAATGCTCCCTGAAAAGACGCGTCACGCCATCCTACTGTATCTTCCGTCATTATTGCCTGATGGTTCGCAAACCGAGGCGTTGCACGCGTGCCAGTTGAAGTGGAAGGCTGCTGTTTTTCCCGCTCCTTCCCTCTTCATCAAATGATGCCCATCATTGCTCTTCGTGCACCTATAAATAATCCATCCTAAATCATTCTAATATTTTTATTTCCCTCAATTCCTGAATTCCCTCTCTGCCGAGCATTCATCTGAGTGGTCATTTCCCAGCCCCGAACACCCTTTCCCTAGAGTCCCAAGTAAGTTCTCTGCCTCCCCTTCCTACTTTTATTTCTTCATTTTAGCTTTCATTCTTAGTTTCCATATTTTAGGATGGGTTTCGCTCATTTGTTAAACACTGAAGCCTCTTTAGCCTCCTTTAAGCGGACATTCAACATCCCAGAGGATGTGAATGTGGCCTATTGTCACGAGAGCGAAATTGCTCTACATAGAGGATTCAACGTCGCTTTTTTTCCTTTAATGGCCATTTTGGAGGGCGGGGTTAGGTTTCCCGTGAATCTCCTGTTACTTAGAACACTTAGGTTTTATGGGTTGTCTCCCGATCAACTTCCTCCCAACTTTTACCGGGTAGTTAGTTGTGTCAACAAACTGAACCGTATATATGGTCTTTAACTTGACCACAATGACATAAACCACATGTATAGCCTATGTGGGAATAAAAGAACCAACTACTACTTGAAGGTCAGGGACATGAGGGTACGGTTAATCTCCTGCCTCCCTGACTCTAATAGAAATTCTGCCGGGGAGTTCATCCGGGTGAGCGGCAACTGGTTTGCCGGTGATGCTCCCTGCCCCCTATCTAGGCGCAAAGTTGGTTCGTACTAAATATTTGCTTTCTTTCTTTCTTTCTTTGTTATTTATTACGCATTACGGTGACCAATCTAATACCTCCTTCCTTTGCAGACGGAAGAGTATTTACCCCGGACATACGATCAATTCATGTGAGGGACCTTAATTTTGTGTTAAGGTCCGAGATTTTTGTGCATACAGACGGGCAGCTTCGGGCATCGCATTTGATTTTAGGGTGCACGCCCGTTTACAGGACCTGGCAGCCTTTCAGTCAGGCCATTTTAGTTGATAGTCCACTAATCTCCTATATCGACGTCCGGCACGCCAATTTTTTGCCCCCCTCTTTGACTGTTGGTGAGGCCAGGGACATTGGTCCGCGCTACATAACAGCTGACGATCTTCCGCCAGTTCGGGACGAATCTGCTGAGAGGGTGTCCCGGTTATTACAGGCACGAGCGCACGTCCCCGTTGGAGGAGAGGAAGTTGAGCAACAAGTAGCTCAAGACCAAACTGCCGAGGCTATCCAAGTAGCGGCACCTACCGACGAGATGGTGACGAGGAAAACACTTACGGTTGACCGCTTCTTACCCGGCTCACGTCGGCCTATCCAGCAGTAGCAAACCGGGCCTCGTCAACGTTCTCCTCCTCCTCCCGCAAGACAAAAAAAGAAGCAACGTGTCGGTGATCCCCCTCCCGGGAGGCAAGGCGAAGCATCTTCTAAAACGCCTCCCCGTCCTGCAGGCGGGATAGTGATCCGAGAGCCTACGGGCGACTCCCAGCCGGTCATTCATGGGGTCTCGGACAAGCCTCAACTTCCTGGCAGACCACCAATTGGCAGTCGACCTTTATGCTGGGAAGTGAGCCACTCCCAGCAACCGCCAGCCTAAGGCTATGGGCTCAAGGGGAGGGCGGCCGAGTAGCACACAGTTTGGCCAGTGGCCTTTTGCTGCCTGAGGACGTCCGATTCTTCCGAGATGGTACCGAGGACTCGATTGCAAGGCGGCTTCAATGGCACACAATAGCGGTAAACTTTCTAGTTTATGTTTAAAGTAACCTTGCAATATGCATAACCTCTTGACTTCAAATCATATTAAGTTTATTAATTTTGCGTTGTAGGCTGCACAGATTGCTTATGTGCTCGGGGAAAGAATGTCCGAGCTCGTCGAGGACGCAGAGAGGGAGAAAGCACTTCGGGATGTGGCAGCAGATACAACCCGGGAAAAAGCTGCCGCAGCCAAAAGTGCTGAAAAAAGGGCGCGCTCTGCGGAGAAAGCTAGAGAGCAGGCTGAGAGGAGGGTGACCGAGTTGGAGGTGATGCGTAACGAGGTAGAACTAAAGCTTGCCCAAACCGAAAGTGTAGCCACTGCCCATGCTGAAGAAATAGTCGATCTGAGGGCTACACTTGAAGCCTGTGAAGAGAAATGGTACAACGAGGGTTTTGCAAATGCAGAGAATTCTGTAGAGCCCGTCATTTTGCAAGCAAGAGCCCACGGCTATGATGAAGGCTGGATGGCTGCCCTCCGGGCAGCGGGCGTGCCCGAGGACTCCCCGCTCTGGAACCCGGAAAACATTCCTAGGCTAACTCCTTCCAATCCGGTCCAGAGTCAGGCCGGCGCTGCTGATGAGGAGGACACCCCGAGTATGAGGGAACTGGTGCGTGCCATTGATACTCACGTCAAGGACCTTGACCTGGAGGTTACCAGTAGCCTTAATGCTTCTGGACGTGAGGAGACCAATCAGCAGCCCGGTCAGGAGGGCCCGGACCAATCCTCAGCTGACTTCACCCCGCTATTTCAAACAAATCCGGCTATTTAATTTGATCCTCTAATGTTTTACTTGTGTTTTTACTTCTTCGCATTTTTATTTTTATTTACTTTTTAGGCCTATTCGCCGGGCTGTGGCGTTCGAACAAAATTTTATCTTTCCTTTGTTTTATTATGCCTAGGCGCGGGGTTGTTGCGCCCGAATAAAATTTTATCTTTTTGTTTTATGCCGTGATTTATTTTGGTTTGCTTTTAGATATTGAAATGTTAAATCTCCTTCTGATGCATGTTTTGGCTCATCTCATACTTCCGAATATTTCAATTTAATTACCTTGCCCATTTAAAATGCTGTATTATGAATGTGATGTAACTTAAACCAAGTGTTTTGTGCAACTGATCGGTGTGAGTCATCCGGGGGTGGGTTTTTATATTTATGAGTTTGACTATCAAATGCTCAGTGGTTTGAAACAATCCTGTGACGGGATCCAGCTTTCAGACATTTTACTTTTTAGGTTTTTGCCTGTTCGGTGAACATGAACGAACTGGGACAGGCTTCTGTCCTCGGAATCTTCGCATCTAGGTTTCTGCCTGTCCGATGAATATGATCAAACCGGGGACAAGCTTCTGTCCCTAGAAATTTTACTTTTAGGTTTCCACCTGCCCAGTGAATATGATCGAACCGGGGATAGGCTTCTGTCCTTTAGAAATTTTACTTTTAGGTTTCCACCTGTCCGGTGAATATGATCGAACCGGGGACAGGCTTCTGTCTTTAGAAATTTTACTTTTAGGTTTCCACCTGTCCGGTGAATATGATCGAATCGGGGACAGGCTTCTGTCCTTAAAAATTTTACTTTTAGGTTTCCACCTGTCCGGTGAATATGATCGAACCGGGGACAGGCTTCTGTCCTTAATTAAGGTGACCTGCAAACAACACTGCGCCAATTATGCATTCCTTTGACCACAACTGATAAAAACAAACACAGGGTACCAAGTCGGTTCATAGTTCCATCTAGAATTTCTCAGCAATAGAATTTCTTCAAGTTATGAATGTTCCACGGCCGAGGAAGAGGTTTTTCATCTAAGCTTTCCAAATAGTAAGCTCCCTTCCCTGCGATTGCGATGACTCTGTATGGCCCTTCCCAGGCTGCAGCCAACTTCCCGGCGTTGGTATCACGCATATTTCCCACGGCTCTTCGCAGAACTAGATCCCCTGCGCCGAACTCCCTCGTTCTTATCCTCCGATTGTAGCGACGAGCCATCTTCTGTTGATTCCCAGCAAGCTGTATTAGTGCGGTGTCTCTGAACTCTTCGAGTAGATCTAAATGCTGCGCCAGCATTTTCTCGTTCTGGCCGGGGTCAAATCCCCTCACACGCGCACTGCACAAGTGTACCTCGGCTGGGATTACAGCTTCCGCCCCGTAGGCTAGGGAAAAAGGGGTTTCCCCTGTAGATCTCCGGGGCGTCGTCCGATATGCCCATAACACATTGGGTAGCTCCTCCGCCCACCGGCCTTTCGCTCCGTCTAACCTCTTCTTCAATCCACTCACAATCGTCTTGTTAACGGCTTCGGCTTGACCGTTGCTCTGAGGGTAGGCCGGTGTCGAGTACCTGTTCTTAATGCCCAGGTTGCTGCAAAATTCGCGAAATGCCCGGCTATCGAACTGTAACCCATTGTCAGATACAAGACAATACGGTACCCCGAACCTTGTCACTATGTTTTTCCACACGAACTTCTTGACGTCCATGTCTCGAATGTTTGCCAATGCCTCAGCCTCCGTCCATTTGGTAAAGTAATCTACAGCCACCAGGACGAACCTCCGGTTTCCCGTAGCCCGGGGAAACGGACAGATAATATCCAGCCCCCATTGGGCGAAAGGCCAGGGATTGCTGACAGGGCTGAGAGGTCCTGTCGGCTAATGGATCGAGGGGGCGTGCTTTTGGCACTTCTCACACTTCCGTACATACTCGGCGGCATCTTTTTGCATCTGCGGCCACCAGAATCCTTGGGTAATTGCCCGGTGTGCCAGTGAACGTCCTCCCACATGACTACCGCATACCCCATCATGTAACTCAGTCAATAGCTCGTTCACCTGACCGGGGTGTAAGCATAACAGGTACGGTCCTCCATAGGATCTCCGGTACAATCTCCGATCTGCTGATAGCCAATACCTGGCTACAATTCGGCGAATCTTAATGGCTTCTTCTTCATTGCCCGGGACTTGATTATCAGCTAGGAACCCAATGATAGGGTCCATCCAGCATGATCCGGTATGGGAAATGCTGGCAATGCCAACCGTCGGGCCGGTAGCATCCCCCATTTCTAGGATGCTGGGTTCCTGTATGAGTTCTACCTTGATCATCCGAGGTACATTTTCAGTCAGTGCCGATGCCAGCGTGGCCAGTGAGTCTGCATGTCTGTTTTGTCCCCGGGGGATGTGAACTATTTTTACTGTTCGGAACTCGACCATGACCTTTCTTGCCAACTGCAAGTACTTTCTCATTCTGGGATCTTTGGCTTCAAAGCTTCCCTGCATCTGGTTGACAACCAGCCGTGAATCCGAGTATATTTCAACGTCTTGTGCTCCTAACCTCGCCGCAGTTCTCATGCCGGCAAGCAACGCTTCATATTCTGCCTCGTTATTGGAGGCCTTAAATCCGAGTTTAAAGAAATGCTCCAACCAAATCCCCTCTGGTGTGATCAAAACGATTCCGGCTCCAGCCCCCGTCGAGCTTGAAGCGCCGTCCACGTAGACCTTCCACGGTGGAGAGGCTACCTGACAAACCATTTCCCCTCCCTTCTTGGGGGAAAACTCGGCCACAAAATCTGCCAACACCTGACCCTTGATCGAATTCTTCAGCCTATACCTTATGTCAAAGGCACCAAGCCGGGTCCCCCATTTAGCTATCCGGCCCGTGAAGTCTAATCTCCTCAACAAGGACTGCAAAGGGTACTCGGTCAACACATACACAATATGGGCTTGAAAGTAGTGCGGCAACTTTCTAGTCGCGTGCACCAGGGCCAACACTAACTTCTCTAAGGGCAAATATCTGATTTCCGCGTCGACCAAGGTCTTGCTAACATAATACACGGGTTGTTGTACATCCCGGTCTGTTAAGAGCACGACACTGGCCGCGTGTTCCGATACCGAGAGGTACATATATAAGTCTTCTCCGGGCAGTGGTGCGGTCAGTACGGGGGCCCGTGTCAGATACACCTTCAAATCTTGGAACGCCTCGTCACACTTCTTATCCCATTCAAACCCTCTCCACTTCTTCAGTAGTTGGTAAAAAGGACGGCAACGGTCGGCAAACTTAGAGATGAACCGGTTAAGGGCGGCCAACATCCCGGTCAATATCTGTACCTCCTTTGGGCTCCTCGGGGGCTTTAAATTCATCACGGCCCCGATCTGGTCGGGATTGACCTCTATTCCCCGTGTATTGACCAAATATTCCAAAAATTTTCCTGCCCCCACCCCGAATACACACTTTTCAGCATTAAGGCGCAACCGATGCTTTCGGAGGATTTCAAACACTCCCCGGAGATCCTCATTGTGCCCGGACTCGTGTTTACTTTTGACGACCATGTCATCTATGTATACCTCCACCATGTGTCCTATCTTATCGCGGAACATCCTCGTCATCATTCGCTGATAGGTGGCCCCGGCATTCTTTAGACCGAAGGGCATCACTGTGTAGTGATAGTTGGCTTCTGGTGAGATAAATGCCATCTTCTCCTGATCTTCAACTGCTAGTGCTATTTGATGATAACCTTGAAAAGCGTCTAGGAAGCTCATTCTGGGGTGTCCGCATGTGGCGTCTACCAATTGGTCGATTTTCGGCATTGGGAATGGATCTCTCGGGCTTGCTCGGTTTAAATCCGTGAAATCTACGCAAACCCTCCACTTACCGCTCTTTTTCTTTACAACCACCGTGTTGGCTAGCCAGTCCGGATAAAAGATCTCCCTTATTGCCCCTGCTTCTTTCAGTTTTTTTACTTCCATTTTTACTGCCTCGGCGTGCTCTTTGGCTGATCTCCTCGGCCTTTGCCTTTTGGGGGTTATGGTCGGGTCGGTATTTAGATGGTGGACAATGAAGTCGGGGTCTACCCCGGGCACTTCATACGGGTTCTAGACAAACACATCCACATTCCGGACGAGGAGAAGTAGAGTTTCCACCTTATCCTCGGCTGTCATACATGCCCCTATCTGGAAATACTTGGATTCGTCCGGTAAAAATTTAACTTTGATCAATTTCTCCGCATGACTCTCCCCCGTTTCACCCGAGGGCTGCAGTAATTGCTATAATGGGACCTCTTCAGATTGGCCTCCCCTTTTCGTGCCCTGTTTCTCCCGGTTCACTGCTGCTATAAGGCACTGTCTGGCCGTTCGTTGGCTGCCCTTTACTACTGCGACTCCTTGCTCGGTACGGAACTTGATCTTGACATGTAGAGTGGACGGCACTACCCCCATTGCAAGGATCCACGGCCTCCCAAGAATCGTGGTGTAAGGAGAGAATGAGGCAACCACTATGAACGATACAGTGACTTCCTTCCCTTCCAAAACCACGGGAAGGGATATTTGCCCCTCAGGAACCACTACCTGGCCATCAAAACCGATCAGGGGAGTGTCGTACTTTGTGAGGTCCTCAGCCTTCAACCCGAGCCCGTTGTACAGGTCAGGATACATGACCTCGGCACCGCTTCCTTGGTCCACCAATAACCTTTTTACCAAGAAGCCACCTATTTGAGCCGTCACCACCAACGCGTCATCATGCGGCTGGACCGTCCCTACTAGGTCTTCATCGCCGAAAGCAATAGGCTCCCGAGTGGGTTTTACCCTTTTTTAAGGCGAATCCTCCCCTGTATAAACTCCGACCGGGGACGTCATTAGGACTTCACTTCCACCGATCCTCACGATATCACTTGGTGCAGCGTGAATTACCTCGATTACTCCGAGGGGGGACGGGCGGGGGTCCCTACCCAGCCTTGCGCCCCGTTCATCTTCAGTGTTTTCCGTGTTAACCACGAACTCTTTCAAGTGCCCTGCTCTCAACAACTGTGCCAAGTGATCCTTCAATACCTGGCAATGCTCAGTGGTGTGTCCCTTATCCTTATGGTACGTACAGTACAGATTTTGGTTTCTCCGAGACGGGTCACCCGCCATCTTACTCGGCCACCTAAAGTACGGCTCGTTCTTTATTTGGTCGACGATTCTGTGTACCGGTTCTTTAAACATCACGTTGACCTCCCCATGTTGCAATCTTTGTTCTTGGACGGTCGTACCCTTTCGCGGTCTTTGCTGAAATTCGTTTTGCCGTGGCCGAGCTGTTAGCAGGGCTTTACCTTTATTCTGTATCCGGTCGTCTTCCAGGCGTTTGTACTCTTCAATGCGCCTCATTAACTGCCTCATGCCCTCGGGAGGTTTTCTCGTCAACGACTCTCGTAGCTCGGAATCTTCGGGTAACCCCATTCTAAAAGTACTTGCCGCTATCTTCTCGTTGCCTCCTCCGATCTCGTTGTAGAGTTCCCAATAGCGGTTCGCATAACTGCGTAAGGTCTCCCCAACCCTCATCTTTATAGATAGCAATGCGTCCACCGGCTGCAGGTTATAAACCGTGCACCGAACTCCTGAATCAATTCCGCGAAGCTGCGAATAGAAGCCTTTGGTAATCCATTAAACCATCTCAACGCAATAGATCCAAGACTGGAAGGGAAGACCTTGCACATTAGCGCAACATCATGCTTGTGCAAGGACATCATGTGAATGTAATGACTGACATGCTCCACCGGGTCTGTTTTTCCGTCATAAGAGTTGAACGGTGGCCGATTAAATCTGTTCGGCATAGGGGCCCGCTCGATGTCATCTGAGAACGGGGACCGTGCAGCTTTACGAAGTGCCCAACTCATAGCGTCCATGGCGGCATTTCGCGGGCATTATTCTTCCGGGGAATCCGAGCCGCGGTCGGCATAACTGCGTGAACGTGAACGATCCCAGTATTGTCGTGTCTCCCGCGATTGTGATCGATCATGAGGCCGATAATGTCCGGAATGCTCGGACCCCTCCCTCCGGCGATTCCTCGCTTCTCCCCGCCTCCTACCCCGTCGTTCCAGATTCTCCCGCCGACGTCCTTCCTCCAGTTCCAAATCCCTTACCAGCCTTCGTAGCCGCTCAAGCTCTTCATCCCTCGGGTCAGGCCGTCTGTTTTCCGTGGCGCCTGACACCGTTTGCTGGGTTCTGTGCGATCCTTCGCTCCGACCGGACTGCTCTTCATCTTGCCCCCGATACCTGTCTTCGTGCCTTTTTTGCCTTCGCTCTTGCCAAGTGGATCCCCGGGAGGACCCTACTGAATCACTTTCGGCACGACTACCCGAATGTCTCTCAGACATCTCACCGGGTACGGACCACAGCCGAGCTACAGTTTAGTAGAATTTTCCCACAGACGGCGCCAATTGTGCTTCCAAAGAGGGCTTATTGGGCTTAGCTCTCTCTTGGGCTCAACTTATTTGTGGAGTGGGCTTTGTTTTTCCTACAATGGATAGCTCAATGCACTGAGGCCCGCTTTTGACTTGTTTACTTCAACCTCCTTTGGCAAACTTCCCGTACGTCTCTCTCTCTCTCTCTCTCTTTTTTCCCCCTCCCCCCAAAAATCCCCCTTCTTCTTCATAGCCCTCTCCTATTTATAGCCTTCACTGGGTGGAAATGATATCACTGTTCTGGATGATAATGGAAAACAGGGTCCAATCTCATCGTGGTTAAGTGGGAGTTTGGTAGTTGTGTGGTGAAAGTGGCATTGGAACTTGCTCATTATTGCTACGGTGTATCCGGCAATGGCTCCACGGGTGGTTTTCCGGCCACGTTGGACACCATGCCCCCCCGTGAACAAATGCCCTCAGGAATGTTTACTACTGAAGTAAGGATAGTCCTAACAACCGGCCATGCGAGAGTGAATGAGTTTGTGGGTAACAGGAAATCCATCTTTGGGCTTCTAATAGTTCCGGCCCTGCCCGGATTAAGGCAGACTGTTCGGGCTTATGGGCCGCGCAGCAGAAGGTTATATACGGGGCCCAATGAGGATTATGCCCTGGCCGTTCAATCGGCCTACATTTGAGTAAATTAACAAGGATTACGGGCAGCATGTCGAGAGGCCACACCTGAGGCCCAACAAAGGGTGAATCCTGACCGTACACATACATACATACATACATACATACATACATACATATATATAGACACACACATATATATTGCTTGTTGTCTTTTTGGGGTGTCTTGTCTTATGCACAGACTAGTTCCAAGGAGATTCTACGAAGATAATGAGCTAGGCCGAACTGTCCTACCCACTGCAGAAAGCCTTACCCCAAAAGCATAAAAGACTCCTACAACTTGTCTGGACGTTTCATAAGAACAATTTTTCTTTTATACACACACAATCAACTTATGTACACAAGTGGTACGTGGTAACAGGTGAGAGTAGTTTCCAAATTGCAATGAAGACAAATGTTCTAACTGATTCAAGTATACAATAACAATCACAAACAACTACAATAATAAAACTACTTTTGAGTAGAGGGCCAACTTGACCTAAAATTGAATTTTATCTAGTGCTTGAGGAATCTATAACTCTTTAGTAGAGTGTAGTTCATCAGATCATCATCTTTCATATTTCAGATTTGGTCAAGGTCTAACATGAGTGTTCTTTTCTCTCTTTTAGGATTGTTTTCAATGTTCGGTTATGCATTATGCCATTCTCAAAAAAAAAAAAAAAAAAAAGGGCAAAACTACAATGTTGCTCTCTCAAGTTCACTCTGGTTTTGAAGCGAGCACAATTGGTCTCTCAAGTTTGAAACGAGCACAATTGGTCCCTTAAATTTTAAAACTGAGTTGTATTAGTCATTTTAGTAACTACCGTTAGTGGCGTTACTTATGTGACTAACGGAACAATAAATTGGCATTTTTTTACTAATGTGGCATTTTTTTAATTAAAAAATTACAAAATAAATTTACATGTAAGAAATAATCTCCCCATCAAAAAAATGTAATAAACAATTTGATTCACAACCTAGTACCAAACGAGAGAGAGAAGGGGAGAGAATGAAGAAACCCAAACTCAAACCCTAGCCACATCATTAAAACAATTACAAATGTTTTTAATTAAAACTTGAACTTGCACATTCTGGCTTTCTGCTAACATAGATGTAATGATTATTCTACAAAAGTTTGGCGATACATCTCCGGTCCAGATAGCAAACCTGTTACATTGTTCTTTCAGTACCAAGTAGGTACCAAAATACAAAATTGTGCTTTGCACCAAACTCTAGATCCTTGAATCAACCTAGAATTGTTATTTGGCACCACTTGGTCTCTTGTGTAGCAAACCTTCTTTAGCCGACTAGCATAGTATGTGTGTGTGTGTGTGTGTGTGTGTGTGTGTGTGTGTGTTTATATTTTTTTGATATTATGCAGCTATTGTTCTAGGGTATGTATGAGAGCCATAGTATAGAGTTTAAGGCGTTTTAAGGCTTAGTGACTTTTCAGGTTCTTTTTAGTCACATGCTTTGGTGAGTGAGAGCTCTTTGGGTGCATTGGGGTTTGGGCTTTTTGAGAGTGCTTTTGTATCATCTTTGTAATCTCCTTCTTTTGTTAGCGAAACTTTCTCCTCAATTCCGCTTGTGGACATAGGCCAAAAGCTGAACCACGTAAATCTTTGTGTTCTCTGTGTGACTGTTTCTTTTGTCTTTCTATTTATATTTTGCATAAACCCACTGTTATTTGGATACACACACAACAAATAGATATTTACGCTCTACTATTTTCAACAAATTGGTATTAAAGCTTCTGCTTTTACAACAAACTAATATTAGAGCCTTGGGTTCATTGTTTTGGGTTGAGATTGTTTATCAAATCTATTTGGTTGTATTGTTATTGGTTCACTGGGTTTTTTGGTATGGCATCAAAGGCTTTGTCGACAACAAGATTTGAGATTGAAAAATTCAATGGGAAGAATGATTTCTGTTTATGGCATGTCAAGATGCGTGCTTTATTAATGCAGTAAGGATTATGGAAAAGCACTAAAGGGCAAGAATGCTCTGCCAGCGACGCTATCAGATAAGGAAAAAGAAGATCTCTTGGAACGGGTACATAGTGCAATTCTGTTGTCTCTGGGAGCTGAGATTCTGAGAGAGATTGTAGACGAAGAAATGGCTGCAGGATTATGGCTTAAGTTGGAGAGTCGGTACATGACTAAGTCTCTTACAAATCACTTGTACATGAAGCAGCAGCTATACACCATTCAAATGAAAGAAGGAACCCCTATTTTCTGACCATCTTGATGAATTTAATAGAATTGTTCTTGATTTGAAAGATATTGAATGCAAAGTAGAAGATGAGGATCAGGCTCTAATTTTGTTTTGTTCATTGCCTCCTTCTTTTGAGCACTTTGTTAACACCATGTTGTATGGTTTTGGAAGAGATTCTATCTCTATTGATGATTTCAAAGATATATTGAATTCCAAGGAGTTGAAGAAGAAGGTTTCTAAAAATTGGGGTGATAATTAGGCTAATGGTTTTGTTGCTAGAAGTAGATCCAATGAAAATGGGTCTAGTAGTAATAGAGAAAAATCTAAATTTGGTAAGTGTCACTACTGTAAAAAGGAAGGACACGGGAAAAATGGATGCACGCTACTCAAAGAGAAAAATGGATGCACTCTACTCAAAGAGAAAAAGGAGAACGATGGTACTTCAAATACTAGTAATGTAGCTAGTGTTGCGGAGGTTAATTTTGTGGGTGACGACATAGTTCTATCAGTATCTACTGGTTGCTCCAATGATGCTTGAGTTCTTGATTCGGCTTGCTCCTATCATATGACTCCTAGAAGAGATTGGTTTACTACTTATCAGTCAATTAGTGGTGTTGAAGTTTTAATGGGAAATAATATGACCTGTAAGGTCTTGGGGATAGAAATTATGAGAATTAAAATGTATGATGGTGTTGTTAGGACTTTGTCTAATGTTTGTCACGCACTAGATTTGAGGAAAAATCTTCTATCTTTGGGTATATTTGATTCTTAAGGGTACAAATGCACCGGTAAAGGTGGAGTTTTGAGAATTAGTAAGGGTGGTTTAGTTTTCATCAAGGGAAAATAGGTGAATAGTCTCCATATGCTACAAGGAAGCACAATTGTTGGTGCTGCAACAATATCTTCATTAGTAAATCTAGATTTAGATAATACTCATTTGTGGCTTCTGCAATTAGGGCATATGAATGAGGCTAGCATGTCAATATTAAGCAAATAAGGTTTGTTGCATGGTCAGAAAATTAGGAAGCTAAACTTTTGTGAACATTGCATCTTTGGTAAGTAGTGTAGGGTCAAGTTCATTATAGAATTTTTGGTGTATTTTCTGAAATACAAGAGTGATGTTTTTGTCACTTTGAAGCAATATAAGACACTTATTGAGAAGTAGGCTTGTAAAAGGATTAAGCATCTTTGGATGGCTAATGGTTTGGATTATTGCTTAGGTGAATTTGATGATTTCTACAAGAATAAAGATATAGTGAGACACTGCACTGTTAGAAGAAAACCACAATAGATTGGGGTTGCAAAACCTTTGAACAACACTCTTTTGAAGAGGACTCATTGTATGCTCTCAAAATTGGTTTGTTTAAGAACTTTTTGGCTGAAGCAATAAATGTGGCCTGCTATTTGGTAAATAGGTCTCCATCAACTGTCATTGAATTAAAGACTCCTTTTGAGGTATGGTTTAGTACTCTTGTTGATTACTCTATTTTGAGAGTATTTGGTTATCCTATTCATGCTCATGTGAATGATGGTAAACTTAAGCGATGGGTAAATAGGTGCATATTCCTAGGCTATGCATTGGGGATAAAAGGTTATAGGTTGTGGTGTATGGATTCGGGATCCCCATGGTTAATTATCAATAGAGATGTGAAATTTGATAAGTCCGCTATTGTTGACCAGTCGAAAGAGAGTATTGGGACAGTCAAAGACCACGGTGTTGGTGAGCAGGTGGAGCTTGAGGTTGAAGCTTTGTGGATTGCTGCTTTGGGTGAAGTAATTGTGTCTCTTCAATATTTGAAAGGTACTGTAGAAGTTGACTTGGTATATTATCTGGCTTTTACCGTAAGTAGTAGCATTGTTGGATTTGTGAATATTTTACTAGTGATTTGGATAAGAAGAGATTTCTGACAGGTTATGTCTTCACATTTGGTTGTGCCATTAGTTGGGAGGCGACATTACAGTCGACGATTGTTTTGTCTACGACAAAGACAGAGTATATGGCAACGACAGAGGCTGTGAAAGTAGCTATTTGGTTGAGGGATTTGGTTGTATTTTGTGATAGTTAGAGCACCACACATTTGACTAAAAATCAAATGTATTGTGAGATAACTAAACATATTGATGTCAGATGTCACTTCATTAGTGAGATTGTTTCTCAAGGCACCATTGCAGTAAAAAAGGTTGCTACATTGGACAATCTAGCAGATATGATGACCAAGCTAGTTCTTTTGGACAAGTTCAAGTATTGCTTGGACTTGATTTTTGTTTGCAATTTGTGATTGCCCTTGGGGGCATTGGTTTGGCAGTGGAGAAGTTTTGTTTGTGGGGATTGATCAAAATTAAGCCAAGGTGAAGATTTGTTACGTGTGGCTTGCGTTTGGTTCACTAATAAGTGGTTGAGTCCCATTAGGACTCTTGTTATTGGATTGCTCTCAATCTAATACCCAACCGTATTAGGAAATCCAAGTTCAACTTGGAATTGTTATTTGGCACCACTTGGTCTCTGATGTAACAAACCTTCTTTAGCCGACTAGGATAGTGTGTGTGTGTGTGTGTGTGTGTGTGTGTGTGTGCATATATGTATATATATTTATATTATGCAGCTATTGTTCTAAGGTGTGTATGAGAGCCGCATATGGTATAGAGTTTTAAGACGTGACTTTGTTTTAGAGATTTTCAGGTTTCTCTAATCACGTGCTTGTGGTGAGTGAGAGCTCTTTGGGTGTATTAGGGTTTGGACTTTGTGAGAGTGTTTTGGTACCACCTTTGTAATCTTCTTTTGTTAGTGAAACTTTCTTCTCGATGCTGCCTGTGGATGTAGGCCAAAAGCCGAACCACGTAAATCTTTGTATTCTCCATGTGATTGTTTATTTTGTCTTTCTATTTATATTTTGCATAAACCCACTGTTATTTGGATACACACACAACAAATAGATATTTACACTTCAGCTATTCTCAACAAATTGGTATTAAAGCTTTCACTTTTACAACAACAACAACAACAACAATTATTATTATTATTATTATTATTATTATTATTATTATTATTATTATTATTAAGGAGGTAATTAAAACAAAGAATTCTCTTATATATATATACACTAGTGTGTAACCCAGTGCTTATGCATGGGTAAAATTGAAAACAATTATAATTACACAGTTCAAATTATACATTTCTAAAATGTGTAATGATTTCTCATTTTACATACATATATATATATATATATATACACACACATGATTTAGAATTTAATTGAATTTAGACTCTTCGATTTTTGCACCAAATAATTCACTTGCTACAACAATTAAAAAATTTGATGGACACATAGCGCAAAATTGGACTCAAATTGAATTCAATTTAGAATCTAATTGGATTTGAAGTCTTTAACTTTTACACTAAATAATTCACTTGGAACAAAAATTTTAAATTAGAAGAGAAATGTGGCACAAAATTGAGAATCCAATTGTAATCTAATTGGATTTTCTCTGAACTTTGACTATATATATATATATATATATATATTTCTTATCTTTTTGGTAATTTACAACTCAAATCGCCACTTTTATAAATGTAAGAGAGGTGAGGCCGAGTACAGAATAGAAACTATAGGCCCAGCCCGAGGAGGAAAAAAGGGTCATATGCACATTAATCCTGGCCCAACCTGTGGGTCAAAGCTTGAGGAAGAAAAGATGAAGAGGCCAACCCCCTGAGGAGCCCGAGGAGCAAGCGTTCCTCGAGAATTCCCAAGCAAGTCGATGGTACCAGAGGACAAGAAACCGAGGAAGGTGGAAGAAATGTGTGAGCAAAGAAGAAAGGATATATCTAGATAAAGTAGCCATTACCTCCACATTTAATGCACTATACCAACTAAAATGACCACATTAATAAAGGAGTGACCTCTGAACAGTGGTCTCACAGCTTACAGCACAGTTTACCACCTCCAGCACAACTCTGATGGGACAAGCATCCAAAGGAAGGCCCCTAACTGTACAAGTGGAGGGCTAAGATGAAGTCCAAAGGGCTATATAAAGGAAAGAAATCCCTCCAAGGAAAGCAACAAATCATCTGTATAAGGAATAGAAACTAAAGAACATCATCTTGTATTAAGAACTTGAACATTTTTATGAACATTGCCTCCTCTGCCACACCTAAGGATGTGTTATTTCCGTGTGTCGTACTTCTTTTACTATTCTCTAAGCCTTAGCTCCATTGAGCTTACAATTGGATCATAATAAAGCATTACAGTTGACATTGCAAGCTCATACTTTTACAAATTAATTGCACTGGGCCTGTAAAATCTAATTCCACTATTCTAACTAGGCCTAGCATTTTTGGACTCTTACAATAAGCATAAACCAAACACTCAACATTTTCAAAAACTACTTTTTGACAACTTTACCAAATGCTTTTCTTTTATAAAAGAGTAAACATTCGGTCAGGCTATGGCGCAAAACCAGTGTTTTACGCCAGCTAATAGGAGGCTACCACGTCATCTCCTTTGATATTTTTTTTATTTTTTTCTCTCTTGTTCTATTGACTCCTTCACTCTTTCTGAAAATCTCTCTGTCCCTCACTCTCTCTGAACTTTCTCTCTGTTTCTCAGTCTCTAACTTAAAAAAGAGAGACACAGACAAAGCATCTATAAGCAAAAAGAAAGAAGAAAAGGAGAGGAGGAGGATCACACAATGACTTGTGGAATTTCAGCAATAGGTTTGTATAAGGGGTTTTACTGGTTCCTTTCTTCTTTAAATCTCTCTCTCTCTCTCTCCCTCTTTCTGAATATCTCTCTGTCCCTCACTCTCTCTGAACTCTCTCAAAGTCCCTCACTCTCTAACTTAAGCTTCTCAGTCCAACTTGTCGTGGAGCTCGGTGGCGTTGAAGAAGATAAGTAGGTAGTAGGGTCTTAGGGTTTTTGTGGAGGTGAGGTAGTGAGAGATGGAGTGGTCATCGAGGTGGATTATGTTGGTTTTGGATCGGGATTGGAGCTTTGCGACTTGGTCCAAGTCGGAGGAGCTGGTTGAGGTTGAGATGAGAAGAAGGGAAATGAGGAGAAGGAAGGGGAGAGAGTGAGTGGGAGACATGGTTGTGGGTTTTTTTGGGTTACAAAGAGAATGAGTTTGGTTTGTTTTTGTTTTGGATCTTTAGATTTTTGTTGTGTGGCTTGATGATGGTGATTGGATATTTGGATTTTTGAATGGGTATGTGAATTTTATTGATGGTAGCTTAGTTGAATGCGATGGTGGCTGGGTTGTTGTGTGGCTTGATGATGGTGGTTGGGTGGTTGGATGATGGTGGCTGTGTGGGTTGTCTTGGGTCTGTGAGAGAGGTGAGAGTTTGAGGTGGAGGTTTGGACAAGCAAAAATGGAAGAGGAAGGAAACTTTTGTCTGAGGGTTGTGGGTCTTTCTTAATTCAGTCTTTGTTCCGGTATGTTTCCAAGCTCCACGCATAGCTCCAGCGAACTCCGGTGAACTCGGTGTGTGGTGCGGTGGAGGTTTGGGCAAGCTTCGGTTTGAAGGCTGTGGGTCTTCTTTCTCAATTTGGTCTCTGTTTGGACTTTTTGGAGAGGGATTTAAGTGAGTTAAACACCATCTTAGAAACTGAGAAACAGAGAGAGAGAGTTAGGGACTTGAGTTAGAGATTGGGAAGCAGAGAGAGAGTTTAGAGAGAGTGAGGGACAGAGAGATGTTCAGAAAGAGTGAAGGAGTGAATAGAATGAGAGAGAAAAAAGTAATAAAATGTTAAAGGAGATGACGTGGCAGGCTATTATTGGCTGGCATAAAACATTGGTTTTACGCCATAGCTTGACTGAATGTTTACTATTTTTTAAAAGCCAAATTTTTTTTTTTTTTTGGTTAACAAAAGCCAAATTTCATCTCACAATATTTAAAACCGCTACTTTTACAAATGTATATATATATATATATATAATTAAAAAAAAAAAAAAAACCAAACTCAGCTTTTTATCATTTTCAGAGCTAGCTTGTAACTTCTTGAGAGGAGGGGACCAAAAATAATTATTTTAAGTTTAATATATTCACTAAGGGTTTGTTTAGGAACAGTTTATTTTGTTAAAATTAAAAAAATTTTGTTGAAAGTATTGTTGAAAGTATTGTATATATAGGTAAAAATTTGCTGAAATAATATAACGAAACTCATGAATAATACCAAAAATTATAAAATCCATATAAAATAGAAAAAAATAAATTGAATTTTAAAAATTTTATCCCAACAAAACTTAAATGCAGGTACTATTGCTATCTTTTTTTTTTTAAATTCTGGGCCCCTCAGCAGTTCCGACCGAGTCAAACCTTACATCACTTGAGATCTGGGAGTACCTTGATAACAAACAACCCTCAGCCCTTCTGAATGAGAAAATATATTTAGCAGAAATGGAGAAGGAAACGAATGATGCCTACAAAGCTCATTGTTTGGTGTTATCCTATCCAACCCAAGGCCACCTTAATCCTATGCTCGAGTTCTCGAAGCGTTTGGAGCACAAAGGAGTCAAAGTTACTCTAGTTACCACACGCTCCATGTCCAAAACCATTCACAAAGAAGCCAGCTCCATTGCCCTAGAGACCATCTCTGATGGCTTTGATGAAGGTGGGATTGCTCATGCAGAGAGCATCCAGGCCTATTTGGAGCGATTTTGGCAAGTGGGGTCACAAACTCTGGCTGAGCTCCTTGAGAAGCTTTCTAGTTCTAGTTCAGGCAACCCTGTCGATTGCATTGTTTATGATGCTTTCTTGCCTTGGGCTCTCGACGTAGCCAAAAAGTTTGGCTTAGTTGGTGCTGTTTTCTTCACCCAATCTTGTGCTGTTGATTATATATACTACCATGTCCATAAGGGGTTGCTCAAACTCCCTCTTTCAGAGCCAGAAATTTTGCTTCCAGGGTTGCCACCACTTCAACCTCAGGACATGCCATCTTTAATTTATGATTTAAACACCTATCCAGCTTTCTTTGATATGCTTGTGAGCCAATTTTCCAATGTTGATAAAGCTGATTGGGTCCTTTGCAACACGTTATATGAGCTGGAGCCAGAGGTAATTAAGCAAATAAACTGAGGCTGTATACTGTTACTTTCCTGTTTCCTTTTCTTTTTTGATTGATTTTTTTATTTGAATTACACAAAAATTTTATGCATAATTGGTATGATAAAATTGTTTGTAGGTAGTGGATTGGATGACAGAGATATGGCCATTTAGAACTATAGGACCAACCATACCATCTATGTACTTAGACAAGCGGATTGAAGATGATAAAGACTATGGTTTCTGCATCTTCGAACCAAACAGCGATGCTTGCATGAAATGGCTAAATGATCATCCAAAAGGATCTGTTGTTTATGTATCTTTCGGGAGTTTGGCCGCTCTTGATGCTGAGCAAATGGAAGAACTAGCTTGGGCTTTGAGAATGAGCAACAGCTACTTCTTGTGGGTGGTAAGAGCATCTGAAGAGGCAAAGCTCCCCAAAAACTTTGTGGAACAGACTTCAGAGAAAGGACTTGTGGTTCATTGGTGTCCCCAGCTCGAGGTATTAACACATGAGGCAGTAGGATGCTTTGTGACACATTGTGGATGGAACTCTACTTTGGAAGCTCTTAGCTTGGGTGTTCCAATGGTTGCAGTGCCACGATGGACAGATCAACCAACAAATGCAAAGTATATTATGGATGTTTGGAAGATGGGACTTAAAGCTCCGGCCGATGAGAAAGGGCTAGTCAAGAGAGAAGCAATAGAAAATTGCATAAGGGAAATAATGGAAGGGAAGAGAGGGAAAGAGATTGTGAAAAATGCATACAAATGGAAGACATTGGCCAAAGAAGCTGTTAACCAAGGTGGAAGTTCCGATAAAAACATTGAAGAGTTTGTAACCAAGTTGGTCCACTCCTAAACAGACCTAGCTAACTTAGTGGCTAAGAGCTTCAGGTGCATTAATTAGTTGCAGTTGTTTCTTAATGAATTGGTGCACTCTGAATGGTAATGCAGATCGACTTTTTCCATGTAATAATTTTGGCTTGTCAGTTTAGAACCGTGTAAACCGTAAAAATCTATCGTTGGTTGCTTGGTTTTTTCAAATGTTGCATTTCATAAATAATTATAATTAATGTTGGCTTATAAATCTATAACCATTCGATTTCGGAGTCGTATTGCATGTGCTGCAAATGAAATAAACTATTCATAAATAGTTTAAATTAGACTTAATAAAAAGTTTGTTTATGTTTGTTTGTTTATAAACAAGTCAAGTTTAAACTTTAATTTCAATCTTGTTTAATAAACAAGCCGAGCCCGAGTAAAAAATATTGTTCATGAACAAGCTCATGAACACTAAGGCTCGATACAAAAGTAACAAAATAAGTCAAGTTAAGGCTTATTTATGAGTTTGCTAATAAAATTGATTTTAAATTAATTATAAGTTGAGATCATTCATCCAAACCAAATAGATTAGATAATAAACTTGGTATAGACTTGATATTTTACTTGTGTTAGATCTCAAGATTAAAAGCATGATATTGAACTTGAATTTAGGTTTGCGATTGAGCTTGAGCTTGGTTCGACTAATGAATCAAGTCAAATCGAGCCGAGCTCAATCTTTTATACTTTATAACGAGCTCAAACTTGAACATCATTTTTAAGCTCGTATCAAGCTCAAACTAAATTTAAATATTTTATTTTTGTTTTCAAGTCAAATTTAAACATTTACTAAGCGACAAATTTCAACTCATTTATAATGCTATTCCATGCGATGATATTGGATATATAATAAATTTTCTACTAATTTAGGAAAAAAGAGAAAAATGATATCAGACATTCAGAACGCATTTATTAAAATATATATCATGTACTTGCTAACTGACTGCTCTCACAGTCCTAACTCCTAAGGACCACACAGAATGGGGAATCGTATGTGTTCAAAATGAGTCCATCGTGTATGAGTTTTCAGCCAAAAATAAGAACCATTAGTGAGCTGTGCTGTCTGTGCAATGCAGCACTTTATTTTTGTGGGTCAAAGTTATTTGACAGCCTTGTCCTATAATCCCATAAACGTGTAATCCGTGCAATCCAATGTTATCCACAATTAATCTTTTTTTTAATAACAAAACACAATTAAAGAATTAATCATCAACATATATAAAACACAAAAGTTCACGTTACAAAAGGTCGAGGCACACATCATTTAGGGTACACTTTACCGCAACTTAATTATATTATATTATATATATATATATATATAAATTTCAAAGTTTTGGCTCTCCAAATTATTTTTTTAAGTATCTTTTTATAATATATGAACCACAACTTATATTATCTTATCCCAATTTTAAACATTCTACTTTTATTGTTAAGTCAAACTTGAATATTTATTATTCAACAACACTCGACTTAATTATAGCCTTAACCCATGCGATGATAGATGTATTGGATATATAATAAATTTCTACTAAATTTGAAAAAAAGAGAAAAATGATATCAGACTTTCAGAACGCATTTATTAAAATATAATCATTTACTTGCTAACTGACAGCTCTCCCAGTCCTAACTCCTAAGGATACACAGAACGAGGAATCGTATGCGTTCAAAATGAGTCCATCGTGTACGATGAGTTTTCAGCCAAAAATAAAAATCATTAGTGAGCTGTGCTGTCTGTGCAATGCAGCACTTTATTTTTGTGGCTCAAAGTTATTTGATAGCCTTGTCCTATAATCCCATAAACGTGTAATCCGTGCAATCCAAGTTATCCACAATTTTTTTTTTTAATAACAAAACACAATTAAAGAATTAATCATCAACATATATAAAACACAAAAGTTCACATTACAAAAGGTCGAGGCACACATCATTTAGGGTACACTCTACCATAACTTAATTATATTATATATATAAATTTCACTTTTTAAGCAAATTGAAGTTTTGGCTCCCCAAATTATTTTTTTAAGCATCTTTTTATAATATATGGACCACAACTTATATTATCTTATCCCAATTCCTAACTTTCTAGCTAGGAGTGTCAATTCGGATTAGCGTATCGAGTTCGTGTCGTGTCGAGGTAGGGATATTCGACTAAATGGCTCAACCCTAACCCGACCCATTTAATAATCGTGTCAGGATCCTTCAACCCTAACCCAACCTGTTAATAAGGCGGGTTGACCTGATCCAACCCATTTGACACGGTTAATAAACGAGTCGTGTTGGGTTGACACGAATGTAACACAACCCATTTCAACCTACATAATATTAAATATAACATCCATTTAGAAATAATTTTTTTTTACATCTCAAAAAGCAGTGCATACACTTCATGTCTTCAACCCACATTCAAAATAATATAGTTCAACAAAAATATAACATTCATCTAGAAATAAGTTCTTTACACTCCAAAAAAAGTGTAACACTTTAACCCAAATTCAAAATAACATAGTTTAACAAAAATAAGATAACATAGTTCAACAAAAATTTGATATCCTTGAAATTCGCCAAATGCTAAATATCAATATTAAAAGAATTTGAGCAAACAGTATTCAATCCTGACTATGACCACGATTATCATCCATAGATTCTTTGTTGATGTCCAAATTCATAACATCTTCCACAAGCTCATCCAATTTCATTTGTGCAAGTTTTATGCCAAAAAAAATAAAAATAAATAAGTATTAGTAGTGTTACAAAATATGATCATGCCTCAACAGTTTTATAAGAACTAAATAATAATAATAATAATAATGTAAAAGTAATAATAACTAATGAACCAAATAAGAATCTATGGATGTTATGTTATGCGAGTTAAACGGGTTGTGTTAAGTGAGTCATTTTGGGTTTGACACAAATAAATTGGCGTGTCAAACGTGTCTATTGCGGGTTACGCAGGTTGACCCGCTTATGATCTGTTTCTTATCGTGTCGCTTTCGGGTCGACCCGTTTATGATCCAAACCCATTAAGGCCCAACCCTAACCCGAAAAAACCCGTGTCGGGTTCGTGTCGTGTTCGCGGGTTGGGTCGAACATTAACACCCCTATTTCTAGCGGATAAATAAAACATCAAAGTGACTTGATTCTATCGTGACTCAATAAAAAAGTCAAAAAAATCCAATTTATTCTTTTATATTGCGTTTGAGAGACTACGACAATATAGTTCTTAATTTATTGTTTTTTATGCACTTCACTTATGCAAGATGTGACCAAAGGCTAATCCGATACCCTCCCCTTCCCACATCTTTCACACCACAATACTACTCTTTCATATCAAGCTATGGTCAGAAACTCAGAATAGATAACTTTCTTCCTAATTGCTCCATTAATTTTTGTACCAAAAACTTTTAATCTCCTTATCATTAAAATTTTAATTGATTTTAATTTGTTTAGGGTAAAAAAATTCTTAATTCTTAATTATATTTGATTTCATTCGAAATGATGTTATGATTTCAATTTATTAATCTAAATTCATGATTGGTTAAATCATGGATTTAATTCAGCTGCTGCTCCATTTGATAAATCTCTCTCTCTCTCTCTCTCTCTCTCTCTCGTTTAAGATAATATTGCACTCTCCTCTCACGTAGGAGCTCTCTCTCGTTTTGCCAAAACGAGATCCTCCCTCCCTTAGTTTTAATACTGAGGGCTTGCTTTTACTATTTTTTACTCTACTCCTAATGGCTGAAGATGTGATTGATAGCATGGAAAACATGAAATTAACATGGAGACAAGAATACAAAATTTTGGGCACAGAGATCTAGAGTTTCTTGGCTTAAGCATGAAGACAAGAATAAAAATTTTTTCACTCTAAAGCATCACAACAGAGGAGGAGAAATTATATTTAGGGTGTAAAAAATTTTGATGGTGATTACGTGGAGGAGGTGGAAGATATTTCTCAAGTAGCAATAAATTATTTTGAAAACTTGTTTCATGCAGGTATTTGTACTTAAGTTGATGATTGTCTTAGCACAGTGGAGCATAAGGTGACCCCAAATATGCAACAGATATTGTCCAGTGATGTTACTGCTAATGAAATCAAGATAGCGGTGTTTCAAATGAGACCAATAAAGGCGCTTGGACTTGATGGTATGAATGCCCTTTTCTACCAAAAGTTTTGGCGTATAGTGGGTGATAATGTAGTTAATGCAGTGTTAGACTATTTACAATCTGGTGTTATGGGGCTTGATATAAACCATACTAATATTTTACTGATACCTAAAATTAAATCTCCTGAGAGAATGTGTGATTTTAGGTCAATTAGCTTGTGCAATGTAATTTATAAAATTATTTTCAAAGTGTTGGCTAACAGGTTGAAACAAATTCTGCCATTTGTGATATCTCCTACACAGAGTACTTTTGTGCCAGGGAGGCTTATTACTGACAATGTGCTGGTGGCTAATGAAGTTTTACATTATATGTTGTAAGGTTGAATTTATTCAATCAATTGTTGGCTTTATTTCGTGCTAAATTTGCTTATAATTTAGCAATTAGATATCCTGTATTTAGGTGGGAATTATGTAAGGGTAGTGTGTTAGAGAGTGTGAAGAAATCTCAAAAGTGTGCAATTCAAGGGAGTTTCACGACTGGATCTCGCGACTGGAAAGTCGCCAGAATGACACACATGTGAAGCATGCAAGGAGAGTTGAAGGGTCATGATAGCTGGAGCATTATAAGACAAAACTTCTAGTCTGGCTAGGCAGTTAGCTTGCAACTCAAACTCGCGACTCGTTCCATTCGCGAGCCCAAGTCGCGAAAATGCCCTGTTTGTTGAAAACTGACCTTTCGCATTCCTTATACACCCTACTATAAATACCCTTATACTAACAAAATGTAAAGAGCTTCTAAAGAGAATTTTGAGAGAGAAACCGTAGAGGAAAATAAGATTGACTTATCCACAATCTTCATCCTTTGATTCTCCAAATTCCTCTACTCTCATCCTTTCCATTGACATATCTTTGAGAGGTACATTAACCAAATCCTTATCTCACCATACGCATATCAGTGAAGAGGAATTTTGGTACTTGGAAAATAGTTTAGAAGCAAACAATTCATTTTGATTGATGTAATGGGCAATTGCAGAATCCGGTAAGCTAGAGAAGACAAGGTTCGGCATAACCCTGTTGGAGCAAGAAGCTTGGAGGGCTTAGGTGTACTGGGTAGATTAGGCTTGGAGGATATTCTGGTATTCATGTATCCCAACTTTCACTACAAGAAAATGTACTTTCAGTGAGGAAAAAATTCGTCACTAAAAGTCCAGTTTTTCGTCGCTAAAAACCTTTAGCGACGAAATTTACTAATTAGCGACGAAATGAGTTTCGTCGCTGTAGCCCCGTCGCTAAAAGTCCTAGCGACGAAAAATTTCATCGCTAAAAGTCCGATTTGTATAAAAAAGAAAAAACTTTTAGCGACGAAAACATTTCGTCGCTAAAAGTTTTCCTCGCTAAAAACACTATTCAGCGACGAAAATATTTCGTCACTAAAACCATTTCAGTTTATTAAATCACATTTAGTGACGAAAAATTTCGTCACTAAAACTATTTTCGGGTACTTTTAGTGACGAAAAAGTTCGTCACTAAAAGTATTTTTAAGAAAATCCAAGCACATATAGTGACGAAAATTTTCGTCACTAAAACCATTTCTTACAAAATTCTACTACATTTAGTGACGAAATATTTCGTCACTAAAACAATTTTTTATTGCTATATTTGTGACGAAAAAATTCGTCGCTAAAACTTATTTTCTGTTTTTATTTTTTTAATAGCTTTAATATTAACATATACCTTGTCATTACATTATTAAAACCTCACATTCGAATAACACATTTATTCCAACAACACATTTATAAAAAATTGATCCATACATTCCACAAATAACAAATAAAACAAGCATCCAATTCAAACTTCTTCCATACAATAATTGTTCACAACGCATACAATAACTCAAAATATCTTATAATAATACAAAAAGTGTAACATAATATAATTAGAACCAACAGAAAATGTCCTCATACGTCTTCAAGTAATTGTCAAAAGTATATCCCTTAAAGTCACCAATAAGAAATCTGCACAAATATAAAAACAATACTACATTATAATCGTAAAGTAAAAACATTAACTATGTTATAAGAAACATTTCTAACAATATATTAAGAGTAATCACACCTATGAATTAAAATCACAAGTCCTAATGTAGGTATGAATTAAAATCACAAGTCCTAATGTAGGTATGAATTAAAATCACAACTCCTAATGTATAAGTTGTAGAAAGCAAATATAAATTTTCAAGTGTAATATAATAGAATTAGTTTCTAAAATAAAATACTAACCAATAAGTGTTTTAACTTGAAGATGAACCACCCCCATAAGTAAGAGCATCATCATAACCCTTGCTCCTCAAAAAGTTAAGAATATTTTTTTGAATCTCATCTTGCTTAGCTCGTGCCTCTTGCTCCCTAGCTCGCTCCTCTTCGTCCCTAGCTCTTGCTTCTTTGAGCTCAAGTATCTCATTTTCTAACCGATGAATATATTCCACCGAGGAACTAGATGAGGCAGTAGTTACTAGAGAAGAGGAAGGTCTCATGCCAAGCCCTTTTACAATACCGGACTTCCTCTTAAAAACCAAGTTTGAGATCTCCTCTTGTGTAAGGGGAATTGCATTAGGATCTTGACAATGATCCTCTTGCACTTTGAGAATAGTTTCCTATCATTTAAAAGAGAGAGAAAAACAATCACAACATTAATACTACATATGTTATAGCTTTACAAACATGATAGGGATGAAATGATACACATACATATGTTGCTTCGTCCTCATGATGTATCCACCTATTTGTATTTGGATTGAAATGAACATCTTTGTAGATTTTTGCCAATTCAGGAACTTGACCACCATTATTATTTGTCTGATTAATTAACATTCAAGTGTTAGATAAATATAGTGAATTAATCACAACATATAATATATTAAGGTTTAAGAAAATGAATAAACACGCACCTCCTCATCAACCCTAACAGCAAGTGCTTTTGTCCCGCATCTATGTTTGCCTACAGTTTTGTTCCTATTTTCAGAGTTCTTTCTTGACTTTTCCTAATAAAGAACATTCAAGATATTTATTAGATCATGAATAAAACAGTATACATTTATTTCATCTAAGTATAAATCTAATTATTAAACAACATAATATAGTAAACAATAGATAATAATAATATACGCATAAATAATTTACCAGCCAGTCCTCATTGGTCCATTTCCCATCAATGAGTCCAGTCCACTGCTCAAGTGTGGCATTCTTTGGCGGGTGGCTTCTTGCATAGTTAGCACCATGAGATTGTACAAGTTTTTTATAAGCCTGATGCAACTTGTTAGAGCTGCAACTCAATAATCTTCTACATTTTGTATTTAATGTTTTCGTTACCAAGTTCGAATCTCCTTGTAGCTCAAACTGATCCTATAAAATGAAATGTATATGTATTATAAAAATATTATTACATGAATTTAATATGCTTAGTGACAACAAAGATGAGTTAAACGTTATCAATGTAAATTTACCGCGATATTTTGAAGCACCACATCTCTAGTAGCAGCATCAACACTTTTCTAATTTTTTTACGTTATAACTGGACAAATTACTTCGTACTTGTACGCCAATTTGATTGACAAGCTTGCACGCATTCTTTCCAACAGGAGCATCATATTCTGCAGCTATACGTACTGGCAGCTTACCACCTTTTTCAACAAGTGCCCGTACTGCTATACCACGTGTTGTTCCACGGGTATTTCTGCTAGTAGATCCTATTTATACATTATCAATGTTAAAAAATATAAATTCCATGTACATTAAGTATAATCTCAATAGTAAAGACAATGTGTAATTGTAATTAAGTATGTTTTATGTAATTACCAGTCGTGCTAGTTAATGCGTCGGTAGCATCCGCACTAGAAGAACTTTGGGCGGGAGGATTTGCTTCAGGAGGTGTTTCTGTAGATTGGACCGCAGATTGAACTACCGGGATAGAAGCCTCACCTCGGGAGCGTGTAAGTCGTCCTGGTGCCATCTGTAACTAACAAACATGCATATAATAGAACAAAGTTATTACAAATAATGGAACAACAAAGTTATTATCATCTATTGTACCCTATGGAATATCTATTGTACCTTATGGATTATAGAATTAGATGACTCATCATCATCGTCATCGTCACCAATAGGTGGTACATAATTATCATCTACCACAACATTAGCTCTACTTCTTTTTCCTTTTGCACAATTGGACTGAGCAGAATCTTTTAGAGAAGTTGAGATGTGCTTCAATCCCAAAGCATCAAATCTCTCTTGATTTTGCCTCATTCTATTCAATCTTGTCATCTCATACCTCGATATATTATGAGTGTATTTGGCTTTTTTTGACATTTTTTGAAACTATGTATTGACATGAAATATAAGTATAATTGCTACTAACTTAACATCATAGTCCACACAATAAATGCAAAATTTGAACACAATTGCTACTAACTCAACACAACAAATGACCACAACAATATTCATATCAAGTTCAAGATAAGCACAAAACATCTCAATAACACTTACTACTAACTTCACATATCATAATCCACACAATTATTCATATCAAGCAATTCACAAGTGCAAAATTTGAACTTAAACAAGTATAAAACTTTAAAACAAGCACACACCATTTAAGACAATTATTATGAACTCTACATATCATAATCAATATCAAGATCAACATCAGGTATGTCTTGCTCTTCATTTTGATTAGCGTCTCGTGAAGTTCCACCTTCAGGACCAACCTCAGTTTCAACATCACCCATACAGTACTCAATAATATTGTCTTCAACATTAATAGGGACCACATCAACAATTGCTTCTTGTTGGAATGCATCACTATCTTCTGTATTATCATTGGATTCTCCGCCCCCGACTTCCGGGACATCAAACACTCCCCTATGTTGGATGCATTGCACAATTTTCCAAGGGTCACGTAATTTGGTATCTTGAAGGTAGAAAACTTGTTTCGCTTGACTAGGAAGTATAAAAGGGTCATTTTGATACCACCGACTTGTAACATCAATGCTCGTGCAGTGTGCATCGGTTCTTATCGTTCTCCTTCGACTATTGGTACCAGTATTGTACCATTCACACTGGAACAAAACAACTTTATGACGAAACATATACTCTAATTCCCAAATTTTGCACACATGACCATAGAAGTTGTGCATTTCTCCCTCATGGTCCCCTTCGGTACATACACCACTGTTTTGGGTTACACGACGATTGTCTAGGTCTCTTGTATGGAACTTTACACCATTAACCATACAAACTGTGTACTCCTTCACATGCGGCTTAGGACCATTTACTAATGACCATAACTGTTTAGTAGCTTCTGATGACTCGTTAACTTTCAATTTATTCATCTATAATGACATAGAACAAGTGATATTAATTAGTAATAAGCAATGACTAATAAATTTACCGCGATGTAAATTCATTAGTGTGTGATTAAATTTCAAATGTCTTACACGTTCTCTAAACCACTTGGGAAACTCTTGTCGTTGGATTTGAGTTATGGCTTCTCCAGTAGAATTATGCAATGTGCTTTTGTGTTCGCTGTTAAAAATAAAGTGATTTATTTTCAGCTAAGCATTGTAGACAATATTCAAAATTTGATCAAACAATATATGAATATGAAATCACATACTTTAAATAAGGCTCTAGCTCAGGACTATTGTACAACAAGTACCAATGAGCAGTATCAAGCAATGCACGAGACAAGTTGCCATCATTTCGCCTACCACCTGTAGGTCGGGTAGTCTGTGAAAAAACTATCAATCCTTCGCTAGATTCACCAAAATCGTCATTTCTTTCTCTTCGATTATGCACAGTTTCAATCCCATCAATATACAAAGACCAATTGTTAATACATTCTTTAAGAATGTAAGCCTCTGCAATCGAACCTTCTGGTCGAGCTCGGTTGGAAACGTATCTTTTCAATTTTCCAAGGTACCTACGAGGAAAAATACACAGTATGTGATTTTATACCACGTGGGAAAGATGCAATTTATGAATGCATCAAAGGATTTAATTACCTTTCAATTGGATACATCCACCGATATTGTACCGGGCCTCCTAGAATTGCTTCTCGAGGCAAGTGAACAGCAAGGTGGACCATAACATCAAAGAATGCTGGAGGAAAGAACCTCTCAAGCTTGCATAGTATAAGAACTATACGTTCTTCTAGTTTCTCCAATTCACTTCGCTTTAGGGTCCTTGAGCATAAATCTTGGAAGAAGTTGCCCAACTCAAACAATACAATACTAATGTCTTTATCTGCAAACCCTCGCAACCCAATTGGAAGAATTCGTTGTAGTAGCACATGACAGTCGTGGCTTTTCAAATCAGATAATCTACCATTTCTTGCGTTCACTAACCTTGATATGTTGGCTGCATAGCCATCCGGATACTTGACTGATTTCAAAAAGTCATAAAAACCATCCCTTTCACTGGGGCTTAATGAAAAGAAAGCCCGAGGCTTGTCATATGATCCATCAGGACGTTGTTTTAAATGCAACGTGTACCTGAAGTTCATATTTTGCAAGTCTATCCGTGCCTTGTCAGTGTCCTTGTTTTTCCCCTCAATGCCCAACAAAGTACCATAAGTACTCTCACTAATGTTCTTTTCCACATGCATGACATCAATGTTGTGCTTAAGTTTCTTATTTTTTCAGTATGGAAGCTTGTACAAAATACTTAACTTTGACCAATTTGGCTCCCCAATGAGTTGTTTCTTCTTATTACTTGGATGCTTTCCTAAAATTATATTTGGCATTCTATCTAACTGCTCTTGTATTTTTCCCACTTGTAACTCTAAAGATCTCTTCCGTTTCTCTGGTAAACCATTATGCAACCGACTATGTCTCCAACGATGTTCCATAGGCAAATAAGCTCGATGGTTAATGAATCCAATTTTACTTTCCAAAGCTTCTGAATATGGTTCATCGTTGCAAGTGTAACAAGAATGATAACCCTTTGTCCTCCACCCGGACACGTTACCAAATCCAGGGTAGTCATGTATTGTCCACAACAAAGTTACACGCATTTGAAAATGTTCTTTACTATAAGCATCATAAGTTTCTACACCTTCCTCTCACAACTCTTTCAACTCGTCAACTAATGGTTTCAAGTAAATATCAATTTCATTTCCCGGTTGATGGGGACCAGGAATAAGCAAGGACAACATAAAATATGGCTCCTTCATAACCAACCAAGGCGGTAGGTTATAAGGGATAAGTATGACAGGCCACATACTATAGTTGTTGTTCATATTCCCAAAAGGATTAAATCCATCTGTAGCCAACCCCAACCTTACATTGCGAGGTTCGAGGGCAAAATCAGGATGTTGCAAATCAAACTCCTTCCACTCCTCACTATCAGCCGGATGCCTCATTATCCCATCGTCCACACGTTTATCTATATGCCATCTCATGTCCTTAGCTCTTTGGCCTGACATGTACAATCTCCTCAGTCTCGGTGTCAACGAAAAGTAACGCAACACCTTATGAGGAATCTTCTTACCTTGGACACGTGTATCCTTGTACCTAGGCACCTCACACACCGGACATCTATCAAGATTTTCATTTTCCTTCCAAAATAGTGCACAATCATTTTTGCATGCATTTATATGCTGGTATGATATGCCTAAATCACGTAATATCTTATTTGCTTCATAAGTTGACCTTGGAACTAAATTACCTTTCGGTAAAACCTTTGTCAACAATTCTAGCATCATATTAAGCCCCTTATTACTCAAGTTGGTCATTACCTTCACATTCAACATCTCAATAACAAACTTCAAAATACTATAATCAGTGCAACCCGGATACAACTCACGTTTTGCATCTTCCTCAAGTTTGTCAAAATGGCGCACCTCCTCATCTTCGGTTGCATTTCTTGGTTTCCCTCTAATTCGGTCACCTACCAAGGCATCGAGACCATCTATATGATCATCATCCGACATTTCATTATCATGAATGTTCTCGTTCAATACACGAGGTTCTCCATGATTATACCAATTAATGTAAGATTGCATAATCCCACGATGAAGCAAATGGATGCGCACAGTATGAAGAGATTGTCGATAGCAATTCACACAATGAATACACGGGCATGGAATGTTACCACTCAAGTCCATAACCGTTTTTGCAAAATTAATAAATGCATTGACCCTTTCAATATATGGAGGACTTAATCTGCCATCGGGTGTCTTACCCATTGTCATCCAACTTTTGTCCATGTTTGACTACAATTACAAGTTGAATGCTACTTTAGTAAAATAATGACAACTCATACATAATGTATTCTAACATCTAGTCTATAAGCTACTTCGATAAAATTTTATCTTATTCATGAATGCACAAGTCTATATTAATACTTAAACAAATATACATTGCACACACAAATATACACTCCCAATATGAATTTAAACCACCTTATAACACCATGCAAGCCACCCGCTTGCTCCAACACAACAACCCACCACAAACCAATCTCAAACATCACAAGTACAATTCTTACAAGTATTGAAATCGAATTAAGGAACACAATTGCTACTAATCAACAAGGTTTATTCACATTTGCAAGAAATTAAAAACACTCCCAATATGGATTTAAACCACCTTGTAACACCTTGCAAGCCACCCGCTTGCTCCAACACAACAATCCACCATAAAACCAATCTCAAACATCACAAGTACAATGCTTACAAGTATTGAAATCGAATAAAAGAACACAATTGCTACTGATCAACAAGGTTCATTCACATTTGCAAGAAATTAAATCACTCCCAATATGGATTTAAACCACCTTATAACACCTTGCAAGCCACCCGCTTGCTCCAACACAACAATCCACCACAAACCAATCTCAAACATCACAAGTACAATTCTTACAAGTATTGAAATCGAATAAAAAAATACAATTGCTACTAATCAACAAGGTTCATTCACATTTGTAAGAAATTAAAACACTCCCAATATGGATTTAAACCACCTTATAACACCATGCAAGCCACCCGCTTGCTCCAACACAACAATCCACCACAAACCAATCTCAAACATCACAAGTACAATGCTTACAAGTATTGAAATCAAATAAAGGAACACAATTGCTACTAATCAACAAGTTTCATTTACATTTGCAAGAAATTAATAATACTTCCAATATGAATTTAAACCACCTTATAACACCATGCAAGCCACCCGCTTGCTCCAACACAACAACCCACCACAAATCAATTTCCAACATCACAAGTATATATAGCATTTTATAAGTTTTTAACTAGAATATACTTACTTTGCTCAAGCTAAGTTTATAACTTTCAGAAAAAATCCAAAGTTAACTTGTGTTCTTCACCTTGTTCCTCACAATTTCTTTAGCCACAAAAGAGAGAGAGCTGGAGATAAAAGAAAGATAACTTTTAAGGAATAGTTAAGTAAACCCAAATTTAAAATAAGCCCAATCAAGACTGCGAGAAATACGAAGGCATGCACAATCAATGCACACAAGATATAGCAAAATATGGACAGAATCATAAAAGCTACTTAATGAATATTAATGAATAGAATATTAATATTCAGGGCCCATTAAAGAATTCTCTCAATGAATTACTTACAAACACTAGAGTTGTGTTTTGGAATGTCTAAATCTAGAATCCTATATTTTTACTTGCTCTCAGTTACTTATATTTTTGAAAATCAAGTCAATATGAACAAGAACAAATTTTGTTTTTTTAGATGAATCAAAGATAAATTCAATACTAAAGAAAAAGGAATACAATTCCTACAACCCAGCTAAATTTAGCATCACAAAAACAACACCAAAACCACAGTACAGGACAGCAAATCCCTCTTCTACACTGCACAAACAGTACAATAATAATCAAACAAAACCAGAAAATCCAAAACTCACATTAATAATCAAATACAATTCATTCGGGAAAAAAATTAATAGAATTTAAAAATAAAAAAAGTAAGTACTTCAAATATAAGAATTCAACCACATTGATCTACAGCACTCCAAATTAAAAAAAAAATTTGAACGAATAAAAGTTATCAATGAATAAAACAAAAGGAAATTTAGTATTACTGGAAGACCAACCTTTAAAAAAAAAATGCAGATTTCTATGTTCGTCTGTGAAAGGGTGGTATTTTTGACCGGTGGAGCGGCGGAGCGAGGTACAAGAGGTGGCTTTGAGAGTCGGAGATTGGGTGAGGAGAAGAGAAGTCGAAGCGTCGCCGGCGCGAGGAGAAGACGAAGCGTCGCCGGCAGAAGTGAAGGCGAAGCGTCGCCGGCAGAAGGCGAAGCGCCGCCGATGCGCAGGGAATGCGAAGCGGGCTGGAGGAAGGTGAAGTGATTCTTGGGTCGGCGAGCTCTGCGGTGACGCTTCCTTGATCGGCGAGCTCTGCGGCGACGGTTCCTGGGTCGAGCGGCGACGGTTTCTTGGTCGGCAGCTCCGGCGGCGGTCTAGGAGGCGACGGTACTGAAACGGTTTAGGAGGCGATCTAAGAGCTCTGAAGTTTTTTTGTTTTGGGGTTTTTAGTTTTGACCGAAAATTCTAGGGCTGATAGGAAATTAATGGGATTAGTTTAGAGTATATATAGTGGTCTTTAGTGACGAAAATTTTTCGTCACTATTGACCACTTTTAGCGACGAATTTAGGTTTCGTCACAAAAAGAACCAGAATTGTTAAACTTTTAGTGACGAAATTCAAATTTCGTCACTAAAGAGATTATATTTTGTTAAGATTTTTAGCGACGAAATTCACATTTCGTCACTATAGCATACTTTTAGTGACGAATTATAGTTTCGTCGCTAAAACTGTGAAATTACAAAACCATAATTATTTTTAGTGACGAATATTTTTCGTCGCTAATACTTCCTTATAGCGACGAAAAGATTTTCGTCACTAAAACTATCACAATAATATCTACAGTGACGAAATATTTCGTCACTAAAAATATAAACTTTTAGCGACGAAATATTTCGTCACTATAGATTAATTAAACTCCCGCCATATTTTCCCTCAACTAACGCCTTTATTTCAGATTACAATAGCGACGAAATTTATTTTTCGTCGCTAAAAGTTATAATTTTTTTCATTTTTAGTGAGGAAATTCATATTTCGTCACTAAAGCTGTATTTTTAGCGACGAAAAATATTTCCTCACTAATTTTCGTCGCTAAAAATACATATTATTGTAGTGTTTATTCTCTAATGGATTATTGATCGCTTAGAGGGCAGTAGTGAGATTTTTCGTCGAGTACTTCGGTTTCCTCTTCGATAACACATCACTGTGTTATCTTTGTATTTGCATCTCTATTCCCTTACTCTTTACCTTTTAATTACTGTTGTGGTTGTGATTAATTATGGTTTAGAGTGTATTACCATTTTGGATATAGCTTATATTTCATCTTCTGCACATATATTGTTTGATTATAAGCTAGTGTTGGTAATTTTTTATTTGTGGGTCTAAACATTCATAGGTTTTTTACACACTATTTGAACTTTCATATGCATTCTCAAAAAAAAGGAAAAACAGGATCATTGGCACTGAAGCTTGATATTAGTAAAGCATATGACCGTGTTGAGTGGGATTTTCTGCAAGGCATAATGATTAAATTGGGATTTCCAAACAAATGGATTCAGTGGGTGATGGGGTGTGTATCCACTCTCTCCTTTTCCATTCTCATAAATGGAAAAGAATATGGCAATATTTGGCCATCTAGAGGAATCCGGCAAGGGGATCCCCTTTCTCCATATTTGTTCGTATTATGTGCAGAAGCATTTGTTTCATTATTAGAGAAAGCAGAGTTGGATGGGCGTATCAGGGGAGCTTCTATATGTCGAAGGGAGCCTAGAATTTCAAATCTAATGTTTGCTGGTGATTCAATAATTTTTTGTTGAGCCACTAGTGGAGAGGTTGGGGTGATTAATGAAGTTTTATTGACCTATGCTAATGCTTCTGGCCAATGCATTAATATGGAGAAATCCTCGGTCTATTTCAGCAGTAACACTCATGGAGGGAAAAAAAAGCAAAGATTGTGTCATTGTTAGGGGTGAAGGTGGTGGACATATTTGAATCGTATTTGGGGCTGCCTACTCTGGTGGGAAGGGCAAAGTATCAAACTTTTTCCTATCTAAAGGATAGAGTTTAGAAAAAATTACAGGGGTGGAAGTGCATGATGTTATCAAGAGCAGGCAAGGAAGTATTAATAAAGGCAGTTATATAAGCAATTCCTACATATACTATGGGGGTTTCCAAGTTGCCAGTTAAATTGTGTGAGGAATTGAATGCTTTGTGTGCTAAATTTTGGTGAGGACAAGTGGCAAATGAAAGAAAGATCCATTAGAAGAATTGGGGTAGCCTAACTCAACCGAAGACTGAAGGAGGGATGAGATTTCGGGATTTGAGGTTGTTTAATTAGGCTATGCTAGCTAAACAAGGCTGGAGATTAATGTCGGACCAAAATTCTCTCTTTTTCAAATGTTTCAAAGCTAGATACTTTCCAAGATGTCAATTCTTGGATGCTGCTGTGTCTCCCAATTGTTCGTATGTATGGTGAAGTATTATGGTTGCCATTCCAATTTTGAGAAGTGGTTCTTGTTGGCGTGTGGGGAATGGTGAATCTATAAAAGTTTTGGTGGATAAATGGATTCCTAATTATCCATCAAATAGGGTGCTGCATCCGGTTCATGAGGGTGAGGAGGATTGGAGGATTTCAAATCTTATTGATTCGGATTTACATGGGTGGATGGCGAGATGTCTTTATGGAAATATTTAATAGAGAGGATGTGGAGGCTATATGTAAAATCCCCTTAAGCCATAGGCGTGTGGCTGATGCTGTGGTATGGCTGCATAATAAAGAAGGAGCTTACACAGTTAGATCCGGGTATCATGTGGCAAGAAAAGTGTTGAGGGAATGGGCTGAAAGCCTGAAAGTTCGACAGGTACTGGGCAGCAATTTTGGAAGAAATTGTGGAGAATAAGGGTGCCTAATAAAATGAAGGTATTTGCTTGGAGAGCTTGTCATGAGATACTGCCAACCTGAGTAAACTTGGCCAAAAGAAATATAATTGGAGAAAAAGTATGCCTTTAGTGTTAGAGAGCTCCAGAGATTGTGATTCATGCTATTTGGGAATGTCTAGCAGCCCAAGATGTGTTGGCGGGTAGTTCCATCATGGTGCAGAAATGTGCCACTAACTTTCATGATTTTATGCAGCTTTTTGAGGTATTGTTGAACAGACTTGATGCAGCTGGGATAGAGCTCTTTGTGGTGCAAGCTTGGATTGTGTGGAACTAGAGGAACTCGATGGTGCATGGAAGACAGATGAAGAATCCTTGCTGGCTGAATAGACGCGCGACAAATTACATGGAAGAGTACAGAACGACATAGGAGTAGCTGATTGTTTCGAATACAACATCAAGCAGACACCATTGGCAGCCTTCACCTCAGAATATGTATAAGCTGAATTTTGATGCAGCTATGTTCATGAAGCAGCAACGTTCTAGGATTGGAGCAATAATCCGAAATGCATAGGGGGAAGTAATGGCTGGGATGTCGGCTAAGGGGCCCTATGTGAGAAATAGTGAAGAGGTTGAAGTTTTGGCGTGTCGACAGGCAGTGGTTTTTGCCATGGAAGCTGGATTTTCAGAACTTGTAATTGAAGGCGATAACAGCACAGTGATGAGAGCTATCTCGGGTCTGTCTTGCCATAACTCCTTGCTTGGACATATATATGATGATATTTGTGTTTATCTGAATGGGATGCAGTAGACTTCAATAAGTTGTATTAAAAGAGGAGGGAATATGGTTGCGCATTCTTTAGCTAAGTATGCAAAAAATATTGTTGATATAGTCTATTGGATAGAGGATTCACCACCACCAGCGGTGGAGGCTTTGTACCAAGATTCTTTACATATTATTAAATGAATGAATGCCTTGCTTTCAAAAAAAAAAAAAAAAAAAAAAAAATTCTGTTTAAGATAAAATATTTGATTTACATCTTAAACTCTGTTGATAGTTTTTTTATGCTACTATATATGTATAATATAATATATAGTATGTATAAAGAAAGAAATTTTAATATTATTTTAATTTACTCCCAAAAAATAAATTATTGGCTTTGCCACTAGGAAAAAACTCTAATCATTAATTGACAATAAAATAAGTTGTGCCAAAATGTGTCTAAAAAAATAACCTTTTAAGATTATTAGAATCCCAGCCCTACTTATCATTTTCCACTGTACTCTTTTTTTCCCTATTTATTTTCTTTTCCACTATTTTCTTAATAATAGCAAAGGGTATGTTTATATATATGAAAGGGTGTAGTTGCATGCTGCTAGATGTTTAACTCTAATTCTACTGCTCCCTCCATTTGTATTATGTAATAATGCAATATTATCAAAAACAGAAAAAGAAAAGTAACAACGTCACATTTCTTATCTATGAATTTCAATAAAAATATATCAAAAAAAATTATACTCATAATTTTGACGTTACAAAATTTTATATGAAATGGGCTTATAATATATAATGTTCACTCCCCATTAACTCTCACTGTTGTTACAAAATATTATATGCTAAAGTTATTTATCCTAAGAGCTTCCACCATATCCTACGGCTACGTACTCTGATTCTCATGTGAGCCACTGGAACAGCTGGGGTGGGGTAGGAACTTTAGATTTAACCTATAGCAGCTTGGAACTTAGCTTTCAAGCTTTGGGTTATTTTGTTGATTTCATTCGGCTATAGCTTATTCTATTTGGATGTGGAGGAGTGATTACTGACCCTTTTGGTCACTTTGCAATGCGACGCAACCCATCATTTTTTTTTTTTTAACCGATTCCTCAAAAATTGCGTGGAAGTGCACATAGACTGATTTTGTTTGACAAAAATTATTTTTGTCAACTTATTTTACTATTTAGTTTATTTTTGCAACTATTTATAAGTTTAACTGTATTTTTTAGTACTATTTAAAAACTTCACTGTACTATTTTAACTAATTTTTACTTTTATCTATTGTATTTTTAGATTTAGTAATTTAAACAGGTCCCAAACCCACGCTTAATCATTTCTAACATATCATAGCCCATAGGTGCTTTCTGGTTCTTTAAAAAAAAGACTAGGCCCCAAACGAAGACTTGACAACATGTTGCAATGATTAAACAGCCAGTCCAACAAAGCTCTACCAAATTTGGCCACTCGGTGACTTTTAGGTTCTTAGCGGACAATGTCAGTAAAATAGTGATTCACGTGTTTTAAAATTTAGGTACAATACTTTAAATGCTATTTTTGAGATTTTTTTTTTTAAAATTCAGTCATGTAACTATTTAATTAAAAAATATACTTCTATTTCATGAGAAAAAATCTATATGACAGAATTTTAAAAATGGATCCTAAGAAACAGCTGTACCTAAGTCTTGCTCCTTCTCAGTTGGGTTCCACACTTCCACCATAACCCAAATGCAAGAAAGGTTTGTAAAAAATTCAGTGAATTTTCTGTGGCTACAGACTTACTTTTATTAATTTCCTTGTTTGTTTTAATTTGAATCATTAAAAAAAACTTCCACCCTTCATAGTATTTAGTCCCTAAAAATAGCAATCCAACAAACCAAGAAATTATACCGTCCTCATGAATTTTGAAATTTAGATATATGAGTATTGATATTAAATGTGACATTCAAAATTTCTAGTTCATTGGATGATCTAAACTATGGATTTAACTTTTTACGAATTGGTTTTAGAAGTTAAATATTGATAAATCTAATGTCTCTTAACCATGCTATATGCGTCTACTTGCGCTTGAAGTTGTTTCAAAAGTTGTCTTAGCCATTGATGGATCCTTTTTCTTATGCTCATGCATCATTGAACAACAATATTCTTTTTCTCATTTGGTCTTATTCTTTGCTATTATGAATAGTAGTTTAGATAAGAGTAATACTATAACTACAAACTATTTTACAATATTTTTATAAATTGTTGATGTAACCAATTTCTTATTGATTTTTATTTAGACTCACCATTAATATCACTTTTTTATTTACCAAAAACTCATCACCACATTAGAAATTTGTAAAAAAATTTGTATCTCTAATAATACTCTTTTGATAACGTTGAAATGTTAGGTGCAATTGTCTAAATTACAATATCTTCTTAAATAATGTGCTTACATAATTAAATGTTCAATATAAGCCCCTTTATTTTGGTCCAGGTCTCACAGAATTGTGCTCAACCAGACTTCTTAAGCCCACCCCTATGGCATTGGGCTGGGTTATTTTTAATGACTATGATGAATTTGGTTGGATTGACAAAACCCCAGACCCAACCTACAACATCATATGCCAAGCCCGCTTCCTCTACTTTTCAAAACATGACACCAACTCACAAACTCTAACCTCACATCACCATATATTTCCTGATGGGTAATAAGTGTACTTATAATGGTCAAAAGTATTAAAAGCATCAAGTTCATGATGATGAACACAAAGGAACAAAGGAGGCAAAAGGACACAAATCAAAAGGCTAGTCTATGAGAAACAATGAACATCAACATATTTTATTTACAGTACAATGACACCACATATAGACATAGATTTACGTGGGGAAAAAAACTGGTAGAAACAAGGAACATCAACATATGTTATGCTTTCTTTAATAATATTATTTTTTAGTATTTTAAGTATACAAGCTTTGCACTAAACTATCATCTTAATATAATTAAGAGTGACCACAACCTTGATAAGATATTTATCTTAAAGATAAAGCCATTTATTAATCCTGATCATTGTCAATTATATCTAAGGGACAAAATTGAATAAAATAAAATAAAATAAATCACGAAATGCATCTTTCTGATTTTCCATTTTCTCTTAATATGTACGCCGTTGATGGCTTTGTCGAGCAATACTAACTCTCGGCATAAGAACCAACAAAAGTATAATTTATGAGCTAATTTCAAGATTCTTAATCTTTTGGCTATCTGGATTCCATGAGATGAGCCATCTTATATGATGTTGCAATACAAGCTCGTCATTCCTACTAAAGCCATATAGGCATATACCCATGGTTCGGGCATTCCCTGTACTGGACATTGATGTGAAAATTTTGTCCACGACGATGCAACATTGTACTCTTTCATCACCCATATATTGAGCTGTTCACTTAGTAACTCTTTTTGAAACACAGCAATGGAATTTCCGTGTACAGAAACAGAAACCCATGCCGTATTCTCATTCACATTTTCTCTGGTATGTGTTGGAGGTTGTGGCAACAACATTTCGTGGAAGACCTCGTCGACCAAATCGAACACCAAAACAATGTTGATGTTTTCCATCACCAGTGGAGAGAGAGTAAACCTCGACAACGTGTCGAGGCTTTCGATAGTCAGCAAGGTTTACACGAAAGGCAGGAGGAAGAGGTGGTTTAACTTTATCTCTATTCCTAAACTTCAAAAGCTTCACCACTTTATAATCATTCGAATTGGGATCGCATGGTATGTTTCGTTAGGGGAATCGTATCAGAAAAACAGAGAGAAGAAGATTCTGGACTGAAGAATTTCTGTGTATTACCTTCTGCTATAAACAGTTACAGAGTTATGTATATATATACAAGAGAAAAGAGAAAAATAGGGAAAGAAACTAACTAATCCCGTAACTAACTAATCCAATCCTAACAGAATTAATAATCACCCACACGGCCATCCACACACTTATTACTAAACTTATATACAATGATCCAAAACTACAACTACATGTCGTATTGAATAAAGTAAAAACAAATACATCAACTACTGCTCCTTGTCGTTTAAGTAGAGTTGGTAACCTTCTTCTTCCCTTGATCTTTGATTCTGTCATGATCCTTATGTACCTTTCTATCCTTCTTCTTACTATCTTGACACCCCCCCTCAAGTGGAAGAGGGGCATATATATTGACCATGTTCAACTTGGACACAAGGAAAGAGAATTGTGGAGCACTTAAGGCCTTTGTTAACAAATCTGCAATTTGGGAATTGGTTTTGACATGTAGCATTCTGATGAACCCTTCCAAGACCTTATCCCTCACTAGGTGACAATCTATTTCAATATGTTTTGTTCGTTCATGAAACACAGGGTTGGCAGCAATGTGAAGAGCTGCCTGACTGTCACAGAATAGAAGGGCTGCTTGAGGATGCTTGACTTGAATATCACTAAGCAAATACAAAACCCAAATAACTTCACAAACAGCCACTGCCATGGCTCTATACTCTGACTCTGCTGAGGATCGTGAGACTGTTTGCTGCTTTTTAGACTTCCATGAGATTAAAGACTCACCAAGAAAGACACAAAACCCAGTTATAGACCTTCTAGTGTCAGGGCAGGAAGCCCAATCTGCATCTGTGAAGGCCTTTAGATGCAGGTCTGACTTGCTTGAAAAGAACAAGCCTTGACCTGGTGTTCCCTTGAGGTATTGCAATACTTTGTTGGCTGCATTCAGATGTGGTTCTCTAGGAAATGCCATGAATTGACTCAATCGGTTCACAGCAAAAGTGATATCAGGTCTGGTTATGGTTAGGTACAAAAGCCTTCCTATTAGCCTCCTATAAGAGCTAGGATCTTCCAAGGCTTTACCCTCATATTTACTGAGCTTGACATTTGGATCCATTGGAACCTTAGCTGGCTTACACCCCATCATGCCAGCATCATTCAATAGATCAAGGATGTACTTCCTTTGACACAAGCTAATACCACTTGTTGACCTTGCCACTTCAAGACCCAAGAAGAATTTTAGTTCACCCAAGTCTTTCAATTTAAATTGTTGATCAAGTAGAACCTTTAACTCATCTACTGCCTGCTTGTTATCACTAGCAAGTAAAATATCATCAACATACACTAGAAGAGCAATGAAAGAATTAGAAGTCTTCTTAGTAAACAAGGAATAATCAGCCCTGGATTGTGTAAAACCTAGCATGATCAAAGCAGTGGAGAACTTAGCAAACCACTGTCTGGAGGCTTGTTTCAGACCATACAATGACTTAACTAACTTGCATACAAGCCCCCCCTTGCTGTGGAAGCCTGGTGGGAGATCCATATACACTTCTTCCTTCAAATCACCATGAAGGAAGGCATTATTCACATCAAGCTGACATAGATACCAGCCTTGCACAGCAGCCACTGCAAGGAGGCATTTGACAGAAACCAACTTGGCAACAGGGGAAAAAGTCTCCAAATAATCAAGACCTTCTTTTTGAGTGAAGCCTTTGGCAACCAACCTAGCCTTATACCTCTCCACACTCCCATCAGACTTATATTTTACCTTATACACCCATTTACACCCAATAGTTTTCTTATGAGAGGGCAAAGGAGTGAGAACCCAAGTATGGTTAGCTTCAAGGGCAGAAATCTCAGCAGCCATAGCTTCTCTCCACTTGGAATCCTTGACTGCCTGGTGATAGAACTTAGGTTCCTCAATGGAGGAAATCATATTACAGAAATGCAAGTGTTTGGAAGACAGCCTGTGAGAAGACAAGTAGGAAGGCAAAGGATGGGCAGTACTAGAAGAGACTTGATTACATTGGTAAGCATCTAAATAAGCTGGTTTATGACTGACCCTAGTAGATTTCCTAAGAGAAACAGGCTGATCAGAATTGGACAAAGAATTGGGCTGATCAGACAACACAAGAGGTTGAGCAACAGATGAGGAATTGGGTTGATCAAGCAACACAAGAGGTTGATCAACAGATATGGGAGAGGACTGATTAGGCAACACATCAGGGTGAGCGACAGATATGGAAGGGGACTGATCAACATATTGGTGATTATCAGGTAAGGGGATTGGTAAAGAACCAACCAAAATGGAAGAAGGACTACATGAGGATGTCAGAGGTGTCCCTGGATTTAGAGGTGTGTCTGCAGAAACAAAACTAGGACTAGAGGAATCATTAAAAACAGGTAAAGGAATTGACAATGGAGGTGTCTCAGATAACAAAGATTTATAAGATGGAGAAAAAGGAAAAATTGATTCATGAAAAATAACATCTCTAGAGATAGTGATCTTCCTAGTATGGAGATTAAGGACTTTGTAACCTTTCACATTGAAAGGGTAACCAAGAAAGACACAAGGAAGAGCTCTAGAGTCAAATTTCAACCTATGAGCAGAAGGAGTAGAGATAAAACACAAACATCCAAAAACTCTAAGGTGATCAAAACAAGGTTGTTTATGAAAAAGAAGTTCAAAAGGGGACTTATTTTGTAACAAGGGAACAGGCAGCCTATTAATGAGGTATGTGGCAGTGAGGATGCAATCACCCCAATAAGCAGAAGGAAGATTGGATTGGATCTTAAGAGACCTTGCAACATTCAAAAGATGTTGGTGCTTCCTTTCCACCACAGAATTTTGTTGTGGTGTATAGGCACAACTCTTTTGATGTATAATGCCATGAGCACTATAAAAATCAGGTAAAGAGAATTCAAAAGCATTGTCAGATCTGATGACTTTAATTCTAGTGCTAAATTGGGTGTAAACCATGTTATAAAATGAGATTATAAGATGCTTAACATCAGATTTCGCTTTCATGAGGTACACCCAAGTAGACCTAGTAGCATCATCAACAATTGTGAGGAAAAACTTAAAACCATCATGAGTGCAAATAGAATATGGACCCCAAACATCCACATGAATTAATGAAAAAGGTTCATTACACAGATTATTGTGAGAAGGAAAAGGCAATCTCTTTTGCTTTGCCAAAGGACAAATGGTACAAACATCAGTACATTGAGCTGAAAAAGAAGGTAAAACATTCTGTAAAATAGACATTCTGCTCAAGGATGGATGACCTAACCTAAAATGCCATAAGATTGACATGTCTTTAGTAGAAACAGAAGAAGAAAAAGCTGACTTGAAGGGCTTATTGGAAAGATGATCTGACAGAGAAGGTGTAGTCTTGGAAGTACCCTTCTGTAGCAGATACAAACCATTATGGACTTCACCCACTCCAATCGTCTTCCAACATGAAAGGTCCTGAATGAAGCAATATTGGGACAAAAACACAAGACACAAAGGCAATTTTTGAGTAAGTTGACTGACAGATAAGAGATTGAATGAGAAAGAGGGAACACAAATAACATGTTCAAGAATAAGAGAGTTAGAAAGTTTAACAATGCCAATGTGAGTGACATGTGCTGATTCACCATTTGGCAATTCAACAACACAATGTGAAACAGTGGTATAAGACTGAAAAAGAGAGACAGAACAGACTATATGATCACTTGCTCCTGTATCCATGACCCAAGTATCAACACTAAAAGCAGTTCTGTTCACAAGCTTAGCAGAAAATATGGAGTGCTTGAGATTACCTGCAAGGGGTGTGGACTGAGAACATGAAGCTTGATTGAATGCAACATTATTTGCCATGGCAACTGTATTGGTCTGAGCATCATTCCCTCCAATCATAGCAAGCAATTTCTGACATTGCTCCATTGTAAATGGAAATGCTTGTTGAGTGGTAACAGCAACAGACTCTTGAGCATCATCAAAAAGGGAAACTTGATTAGCCCTTGGCTTGGTGTTGTAGCCAGGAGGGTAGCCATGGAGTTTGTAGCACTTCTCCATGGTGTGACCACGCAATCCACAGTGGCTGCAAGTGGGCTTTTCCTTAGTTTTCTTAAAGGTCTTGGAATCACGATTCATGGTCTTTGCTGCAAGTGCTGTGGACTCCACAAAAGGACCATTGTTGCTGCCTTGCCTAACTGATCTTTGCTTCTCATCTTGAATCAGCAGGGAGAAGACTTTCTCAACAGATGGAATAGGATCCATCAACAAGATTTGTCCTCGAATGTGAGAGAAAGAGTCATTGAGACCCATCAAAAATTGCATAACAACTTCTCTGTGATGGATATTAGAGATCTTCTCATTCACATGACACACACATTTCTCACAAGAACATGTAGGAAGAGGTTCATAATTCTGTAATTCATCCCATAAAATTGAAAGATTGGTGAAGTACTCAGTCACAGATAGCTCACCTTGAGAGAAACTTGCAAGATCCTTCTGTAATTGATAAACCCTAGGTCCATTACCCTGAGAAAACATGTTCTGAAGCCTCTTCCAGACTTCCTTGGCAGTCTTACGATACACCATGCTTGTGGCAATCCTAGGAGAAACACAATTAATGATCCAAGAAACCACAATATCATTGCATCGTGACCAGCTTAGAACCAAGAGAGGAATTTTCTCCATGGCTGAAGTCAAAGAAGCTGATCCATCAATCAACCAGAACTTGTTTTTGATCCTAAGAGCTCTCTCCATTGATCGTGCCCATGTAGGGTAGTTCTCACCTCCAATCAGTGGTTGTGATACTAATATCGCACTAGGATTTTCAGCATGATGAAGAAAGAATGGATGCGATTCATCAATGGTGATACTTGCAGAAGATTGATCAGACGAAGCCATTGATGAAGCTTCGAGATTCTGATGAAAGAGAAAGAGAAAAAGGAACCCTAACAAAAAGGAATTGAGAAATTTGTTTGAGAAACTTAAGCGGAAGCCAAAAATTGCTCTGATACCATATCAGAAAAACAGAGAGAAGAAGATTCTGGACTGAAGAATTTCTGTGTATTACCTTCTGCTATAAACAGTTACAGAGTTATGTATATATATACAAGAGAAAAGAGAAAAATAGGGAAAGAAACTAACTAATCCCGTAACTAACTAATCCAATCCTAACAGAATTAATAATCACCCACACGGCCATCCACACACTTATTACTAAACTTATATACAATGATCCAAAACTACAACTACATGTCGTATTGAATAAAGTAAAAACAAATACATCAACTACTGCTCCTTGTCGTTTAAGTAGAGTTGGTAACCTTCTTCTTCCCTTGATCTTTGATTCTGTCATGATCCTTATGTACCTTTCTATCCTTCTTCTTACTATCTTGACAAATCGTGTGTAGCCTTGGTGACAATAGGACAAGGAAGATGAACTAACTTTCTAGCTAACAAAAGGGTTCCAAAGACATAATCTGTGAGTGTAAGAGAATGAATCTTCAGAAAGGCAAAACACACCGTTACAAGTACTGACCACATGGTATGTTTCGTTAGGGGAATCAAGGAATAGAATATGGGAATAATCAAAGCTGGGGGGTAGGGAGAAATGATCTTATTTTTCGTGATGGTGGGAATGGAGGAGATGGGTAGAAGTGAAGGTAGGGTTTTGAACAAAGGGATTTCCATGATTTTGAGACGGATGTGCAGACAATGATGGATTTGATTGGCAAGAGTTGAAAAATAAGGGTTAGAATTTCATCAGGTAATTAAAGACTCCCATTTAATTGAGTCGTTGTTGTTGTCTGAGTCAGCTTTCAGAGAGAAATACACACTGATTTTCTTCAACAAAGCTGATGATAGCATCGACAACATTGTTTTTGGAGTGTGGACTCATGGAGAATGTAATGCAAATGTAAGAGGAGAGACTGATTTTGAGAGATAACCAAAGGCAAAAGACTAAATGGAATATTTTTAAGTGTATGCAGTTTGTGTGAAACTGCCAAAACCAATCCTCAGCACACGTGGAATTTTTTTTTTTTTTGGAGTTCCAACCTATAAAATATACTAGTGTTGAACTTGAAGGAAAAGAAAATAAATGGAATGAGTTGAAACTAAAAAAAAAAAAAAAAAAAAAAAAAAAAAAAAAAAAAAAAACTTAGCACACGTAAATTGATGACATGGGATGATGACGAAAAGAATATATGGGGACCCAATCATAGAATCATCCACCCTTGCCAGTTGCCAACGGGGCCATATATTTGACTACTACACACTTTAATTATAAGAGCATCCGTAGCAGATGTTGCAAAAAAAATGCCATTTTGCAACATCAAAACCCTACTTTATTATTTTACCACATTATTTTACAACATCTCATTTATCAGATGTTCTATAATTCAATTCTACACATTAAAATAATATTTACTATCTATTAAAATAATATATTACCCCCTCCCCATTTAACATCAACAAGAGAGAGAAGAGAGAGAAAAGAGAATAAAAAGGGATAAAATAATTATGCAACATGCTACAGTACCGTCACATATTTGTGACGGTACTGTAGCATGTTGCATAAATTTTAGGATTTGCAACATCTGATAAAGGGTGTTTTTTAATTTTTGGTGTGCTAAATGTGCCAAATATTTGGCATTTGGCACATTTAGCACATCTGCTACGAATGCTCTAAGTAGCACCGATAGCGCTAGCTAGTATAAAACTTTCAATCAGACATAAAAAAAAGTTTTGATTGCATGTTTACTGATAATACACTAAATATAAAATAAATAAATAAAAAACATAGAAATGAATATATATATATATATACACACACACACACCTTGAAAATCTGAAATACTAATAGGAAGTGGTCTTTCATGGGCCGTTTGTAACTTCTTCAGAGGAGGGGACCAAAAATAAATATTTTAAGCTAAATATGTTCATTAATTAGGGTTTGTTTGGCAACAAATTATATATCTAGATTTTTACTTAAATTTTTTTACTGAAAATATACTAAAGTATATATACTTGTACTTAAAAAAATTGATAAAGTAAGAAAATATGAGAAAAAGTAAGATTTTAAAAAATTGTACATTAAAATTAAAAGCTGAAGCTAATATCAAATCAATTCTAAATGTAGGCTCATTCAAAAAAAAAAAAAAAAAAAAATTCTAAATGTAGGCACTATTGCTATATTTTTTTCAAAAAATTTTGGGCCCCTTCAATCCCATCTGGTAATTCCGTCTGTCCAACCATACATCATTTTAGTGAAAAGTCATTGGGTATTCTATACTCCCCTCCCTACCCTAGGACTAGGAGTACCCAATAACAGCCCCATTTTTTAGTAATGTACTTTCTCATTACTGATCTAATACGACATTTCTTTTTTGGTATGCAGATGGAGATGGCGTGGTCTCTGGCTCTCTGTGTAAATTCGTATTTAGTATTTTGAATGAGACTATATATATATATATATATATATATATATATATATATATATATATTTTCATAAAAGATTCATAACACACGCGCGCGCGCACACACACACACACATATATATATATATATATATATGAGATGGGTTCAAGTTACACATTTTTTAAATTATTAGATATAACTAGATCCAACGAAAAAAAAAAAAAAACCCCTCATTAATACTAATATTTTAATTGATCTCATTTATTATATCTTATTTTATACATTTCATATTTATTTCTAAACCCAAACAATTTGATAAGTCTGACTCTTTCTCACTCTACTGCACGTCTTTAGTAATTGCTATCAGACTCCTTATAGCATGTTTGGGAGTTAAAAAAAGGAGGGAGAGTAGAGTAGAGGGAGGAAGAGTAATTCAATTACCTTGTTTGGAAATTTTTTAAGAAAGGAGGGGGAGGGATTTGGAGGGGTTTGGAGGGGTTTCAACTCCCTCTAACCCCTCATTTTTAATTCCTCCAAATTGGAGAGATTTGGAGGGAGAGTAGAATAGATAAGTTATTGGCCAAATGAATTTCCTAATTTACCATTTTTAAATTAACAAAATTACCCTTTCTAAAGGGCTAATTACCCCCTTCCCCCTCCCTAATTTTAAAAACATCCAAACAATGTAGAGGAGAATCATTCTCCTCTACTCTCCTCCCCACTACTCTCCTTTCCTCTACTCCCCTCTACTCTCCTCCCTCTCTAAACTTCCAAACAAGCCATTAATGAATAGTTAAGAGCTCCTATACTCCAATTCTCTAGTAATTGCAAGATCATCCCTATTTTTTTTTCATGAGCTTTTTATTAAAAAATTGCATAAAGAAATTCCGATTGTATATAAATAAGGTACTTTGGGTGGGGGGGGGGGGGGGAGGGGGATTCGTGCATAATTGGTTCCAACTATAATTATCATCTACATGTCAAAGGACTAAGCAATAAAACGACATAGCAAAACCACGAGTATTTGTGCATAATTGGTTCTCATCCATAATAGCAAAATGACATAGTAATAGTTTTGTTATTAATCAAAGTTAGGCATCATGTGGCTTTTTTTTTTTTTTTTGCTGCCAGCGACCTAGTTACACACACACACACACACACACACATTGAAATACTAATAGGAATTGGTCTTTCATGGGACGTCTGTAACTTCTTCGGAGGAGGGAACCAAAAATAATTATTTTAAGCTAAATATGTTCATCAAGTGTTTGTTTGGGAACAACTTATATATCTAGCTTTTTGTTTAAAACTTTTTACTGAAAGTGTGCTAAAGTATACTTGTACTTTGAAAAAAATTGATAAAGTGAGAAAAGACATGAAAAAGTGACTTTTTAAAAAACTGTACATAAAAACTAAAAGCTAGAGCTAATGCCAAATCGATTCTAAATGTAGGCACTATTGTTATATTTTTTTTCAAAAAATTCTGGGCCCCTCAGTACCATTTGGTAATACTGTCCGAGTCCAACCATACATCATTTTAGTGAAAAGTTATTGGGTACTCTATACTCCCCTCCCTACCCTAGGACTAGGAGTACCCAATAACAGCCCCATTTTTGCGTAACGTTCTTTCTCATTCCTGATCTAATACGACATTTCTTTTTTGGTATGCATACGGAGATGGCATGGTCTCTGGCTCTCTGTGTAAATCCATATCTAGTATTTTAAATGAGAATATATATATATATATATATATATATATTCATAAAAGAAAGTGACAACCCCCCACCACAGAATTCCATATACAAATTGTGCATGGTTTTAAAAACCGAACCAGACCGGTCGGTCCTACCAATTCAACCAGGAACTGACTATTAATCAAGTCTGGTTATGACAAATAACCGAAAAGAGCCAAAAAGTGGGAATAAAAAAAAAAAGGCCGATTCAACCGTAAAAACCGAGAACTGGTATGGTTGAACCAGTTATTAGAATGTTTGATGATTGATCAAAGCTCTGTTGTTTTGAACAACAAAAAGAGGGAAAAAGAGAATATTAAATATAGGTAAAAAAAATTTAGAACCATGATATGTGTTTTATAAAGAGAGTGTGATCCTTCATTATTTCTTAAGGTGGATATTCTTTAGCTTCTTCAATAGGGATGGCAAAACCCATCTGACCCGTGAGTACCTGATCGGACTCAACCCGCGAAACAGTAAGGTTGGGTTTGGGTTTTAAGTATCAAACCCGAAACAAGTTTGAGTCAAGTGCAGGTTCTAGTAATATCCGCCCCAAACTCAAACCCGACCCGATTATAGTTAAATTACTAAAATGCCCTAACTATATATACAACCCTATTTCTAAACCCTAAACCTAATCAATTCTCATCTAAGCCGCCTTTCTCCACTCTCAACTCTTAAGTTCAAGCCTCAAGCTCTCACTCAAACTCTCTTCACTGCCGACCAGTCAACCACACCCTCACACTCACTCATTCAGCCGATCGCCAGCCACACCCTCACTCTCACTTTCTCAATCCATCGCCGTTTCTCACAGGTTCATCATTCTTGGCTTCTCGTTCTCCATTTTTTTTTAGGTTTGTTACTTGGTTTCCTAAGACCTCTGCAGTAATTTGTTGTGGTGTTGAAGGTGTTGATAGTGTGAATGGCTGGATCTACTATGGTGGATGGGTTTTATTTTTTGTGATTTGTGCGGTGATGGATGGAAAACTACCGCGGGCTGAATTTTTTAGGTTTGTGATTGTTGGATTTATGGGTTGTTGGTGGTGGTAGGAGACGGCGTGGCTGGGTTTTTTTAGTTGGGTGTTGGGTTTGAGGTTTTTGAAGTACAACAATGGTGAATTTGGTTTTTTAAATTGCATTTGGATTGTTGATGGGTCATGTTTATCCTTTGGATCTTTTTTTTTATTGCTTTTAATTCCATAGATCGGAACATAAGATTGCAATCTTTGAGTTTGAGCTAAGTGAAATCTTGTAATCTAAGGGAAATCTTGTAATCTTTGAGTTTGGTAATCTTGTAATTTGATGAACAAATCTATATTACAAGTTAGGTTTTATTTTGTGTTTGTGATTTTGGGTCAGGCATGATGGGATGGGGCCCACGGGGCCCGACAGGGCAAGTTTGGGTGTTTAAAAAAACCTGTTTATCAAAAGGGGTTGATTCGGGTAATTAGGGCAGACCTGCGGGGCAGGTTCAAGCATAAAGAAACCTGCCCCAAACTTGACCCGTTGCCATTCCTACTCTTCAACTTCTTCAGCTTTTTTATCTTGAGTTTTGCTGCAATGAGAGCATAGAAGTAAGGTTGTCAAAATCGAGATCTTCCGTAGGATCGTGGGAGGTAGGTGGAATTGTGGATCGTAAGATTAGATTGTAGATCATAAAATCTTACATTATTTGAGAAAAAAAAATACACATTGGTATGTTAAATAATCACATAAATTATACATTTATTGATATAATTACCATACATTACTGTATCCATTTATAAGCATCATTTAAAGTGGCCAAAAATCTCAAAACGTGACACTCTTTTAAGATATTTTTTATTTGAGTTCAATTGACACAATCTCTACATTAGAATAGAAAAACTTGGTTTATTGAGATTTTATTTTTCATTTGGGTCTAGTTGAGTATTATATCAAGTTAAAGAAAATTACAAGAAACCAAGATCGTTTGAGATTGTCAAAATCGTACGATCCTATCGATCTTGAACAATCACTAAGATCCTTGAAACATCCGAATCATTTTGGACAAATAGAATCATAAAATTGTAATATCGTATGATTTAGATTGGAATTTTGATAACTATGCATAGAAAAAGCAGTTTCGACTTTGGAGACATCGGAGTTCGGATCGAACTTAAGTATAAAAGTAGAAAATTGAAGTCTAAATTAGTGGGGTTACGTGAGGTTGGTATGATATTTAATGGGGTAGTGTATTTATTAATTAATACTTTTTTTTCTTTGTACTTCCTAGACCTAGTTACCCACGTTACTTTACAGCTCATTTTGTGGGGTTATTTGCATGCTACTCCTAGATAACCACAACACTACCCCCAAAAAAAAAAAAAAAAAAAAAAAAATTCAGCAAAAAAAAAAAAACCACTACAAGTCTACAACACCGGATTTAAGAGCATTCACAGCTGTGAATGTAAATTTCACACATCTAAAACCCACTTTATCTATAATTTTAGCTATTACCTCTTCACACTCCACAGCAGTACATCTATATTTTTAGCTATTTAATTAAAATAATACAAAAAACCCATTACAATAATAATAAAAAATTTTACAACAGCACAACACAACCATCACCACTGCCACAGCACAACCATCACCACCACCACAGCAAACTTCAGCACAACTACCACCACCACAGCACAACCATCATCACCACCACCACCACAGCAACAGCAGTTCACAGCAGAAAAAAAAAATAAAAAAAATAAAAAAAAAACCCGATGAAGATCGGTGAGATGGAGGACGGCGATGGGTCGGCTACCATCAACCACAACCACCACCACCACCAGCAGCAGCAGTCCAAAGCAAGAAAAAAAAAAAAAAAAAACTAGCAAAACCCAGAGAGGTGGGACGGCGATGAAGATCAGCGAGGTGGGCGATGACGATCGACGATGGATGAGTCGGCGATGGATGAGTCGGCGATGGAGATGGGCGATGACGGTCGGCGATGGAGATGGGCGATGACGATCGGCAGCGATGGAGATGGGCGATGACGATCGGCGATGGATGAGTCGGCGATGAGATCGGCGATTGAGAGTGGTGTGAGGCCGGTGTGAGATGAGATCGGTGATGAGGCCGGTGTGAGATGATCAGATCGGCGACGAGGGAGAGAAAAAAAAAATGAAGGAAGAAGGAAGAAGAAGAACAGAAGCCAGAAAGAGGAGAGAAAGAACGAGAGAGAGAGAGAGAGAGAGAGAGAGAGAGAGAGAGAGAGAAAATACTTTTTAAATGAGAGAGGAGAGAGAAAGTAAATAAAATAATAATTTATTTTTTAGCTTTGATGAACAGTGCACATCTATTTATAGATGTGCACTGTTCATGTGGAGCTAAAATATAACATTTTAGCTCCACTGCTGGAGCTGGGTTTTGGAGGCTTGTGGAGCTATATTGCTATATATTATAGCAATATAGTAATATAGCTCAACTATTGTGGATGCTCTAACCTCCCCCCCGGCCGCCGCCGCTACCTTCAAAAAAAGGTACGTGGAACTAATTATAAAAGTATTAAATATATAAATATAATAATAAACCAACATTATTACAACTTTGTTATTATCTATTGTTAATTTAATACTTTTTTTATTAGAGTTAATTTGATTAATTTTCTAAATACAGTACGAGAAAACTAAACTCATATATATATATATATATATATATTTAAAACTAAATATTATTAGTTATGAATTTTTAATTTTTTTTATTTTTATAAATTTAAAATTATTAATTATTTATTTATAACTTGGTTCGATCACCGATTCGATCTCAGTGGACCATAAAACCGAAAACCATTTAATTTTTCGATTCTTTGACCCATCCCATTTTTAAAACCATGAAATTGTGCACTTCATGTTCACATTTTTATCACTCTCTCAACACAACTTATAACACAGCTCAAAGTTGTAACCTGTGTTAGCTAGCAGAAATGGCGAAGGAAACGAATATTGCCTACAAAGCTCATTGTTTGGTGTTATCCTATCCAACCCAAGGCCACCTTAATCCTATGCTTGAGTTCTCCAAGCGATTGGAGCACAAAGGAGTCAAAGTTACTCTAGTTACCACACGCTCCATGTCCAAAACTATTCACAAAAAAGCCAGCTCCATTGCCCTAGAGACCATCTCTGATGGCTTTGATGAAGGTGGGATTGCTCATGCAGAGAGCATCCAGGCCTATTTGGAGCGATTTTGGCAAGTGGGGTCACAAACTCTGGCTGAGCTCCTTGAGAAGCTTTCTGGTTCAGGCAACCCTGTTGATTGTGTTGTTTATGATGCTTTCTTACCTTGGGCTCTTGACGTAGCCAAAAAGTTTGGCTTAGCTGGTGCTGTGTTTTTTACTCAATCTTGTGCTGTTTATAATATATACTACCATGTTAATAAAGGGTTGCTGAAACTCCCTCTTTCAGAGGCAGAAATTTTGCTTCCTGGGTTGCCACCAGTTCAACCCCAAGACATGCCATCTTTTATTTATGATTTAATCACCTATCCAGATGTCACTGATATGCTTGTGAGTCAATTTTCCAATGTTGATAAAGCTGACTGGGTCCTTTGCAACACTTTATATGAGCTGGAGCCAGAGGTAATTAAGCAAATAAACTGACGCTGTATACAGTTACTTTCCTGTTTTGTTTTCTTTTTTGAGAGATTTTTTATTCGAATTACACACAAAAATTGTTTGTAGGTAGTGGATTGGATGACAGAGATATGGCCATTGAGAACTATAGGACCAACCATACCATCTATGTTCTTAGACAAGCGGATTGAAGATGACAAAGACTATGGTTTCTGCATCTTCAAACCAAACAGCGATGCTTGCATGAAATGGCTAAATAATCATCCAAAAGGGTCGGTTGTATATGTATCTTTCGGAAGTTTGGCCGCTCTTAATGCTGAGCAAATGGAAGAACTAGCTTGGGGTTTGAGAATGAGCAACAGCTACTTCTTGTGGGTGGTAAGAGCATCTGAAGAGGCAAAGCTCCCCAAAAACTTTGTGGAAGAGACTTCAGAGAAAGGGCTTGTGGTTCATTGGTGTCCCCAGCTCGAGGTATTAACACATGAGGCAGTGGGGTGCTTTGTGACACATTGTGGATGGAACTCTACTTTGGAAGCTCTTAGCTTGGGTGTTCCAATGGTTGCAGTGCCACAATGGACAGATCAACCAACAAATGCAAAGTATATTATGGATGTTTGGAAGATGGGACTTAAAGCTCCAGCCGATGAGAAAGGGTTAGTCAAGAGAGAAGCAATAGAAAATTGCGTGAGGGAAATAATGGAAGGGGAGAGAGGGAGAGAGATTGTGCAAAATGCATACAAATGGAAGACATTGGCCAAAGAAGCTGTTGACCAAGGTGGAAGTTCTGATAAAAACATTCAAGAGTTTGTAACTAAGTTGGTTCACTCCTAAAAAGACCTAGCTAACTTAGTAGCTAAGAGCTTCAGGTGCATTAATTAGTTGCAGTTGTTTCTTCATGAATTGGTGCACTCTGAATGGTAAATGCAATAAGGGTTACAAACGGTGTGTAACAGACTTTTTTCATGTAATAATTTTGGCTTGTCAGTTTGGAACTGTGTAAACCGTAAAAATCTATCGTTGGTTGCTTGGTTTTTTCAAATGTTGCATTTCATAAATAAATAAATAATTTAATGTTGGATTTACAAATCCATGTCCATCTGATTTTGGAGGTGATCGATATTACATGTATCCAACCATATGAGAGGGTTGATAGGTGTACAAATTTTCTACTGATTTTAGGTAAAAGAGAAAAATGGTTATCAGTGAGACATTCATAATGCAACATAGGGGTGTGCATGGGTCGATCGTTGAGGGATTTTTTCAACCTAACACACTATGGCAGGTTAAAAAAATTCAGTCTAACACATCACAAGGGTCCAACTCAATCCACGTGGATTGGTTGAATCGGATTAAACCCATAGGTTGGACAATTTTCTTTATTATTATTATTATTATTATTATTATTATTATTATTATTATTATTATTATCATCAGATTGAGCATTAATTAGAACAACACCACCACAAATATGTGAAAATTTATAACCAAATATTTCTAAGTATAACACCAAACCAGCACAAACTATATGAGGAGAATTTGGGGTTTGTGTCTTATTTAGGAAGATGGGCAAAAGAAGTAAATAAAAAATTATATAATATGTTTTTCTTATCTATGAATTTCAATAAAAAATATATCAAAAAATTAGGCTCATAATTTTGATGTTACAAAATTTAATATGAATTGGGCTTAAATATATATATATATATATATATATATTTTTTTTTTTTAATTGGATGCAAATTTTGACAAATCCACCGTAAATTACATTATCTTTGCATATTTTTCATACTTGAAAAATTTCAAGGTGATTAAAGATTAAGTGTGAGTTTGGCAAAAATTATTTTTACCAACATATTTTATTATTTAGCTTATTTTTCGTATTATTCATGGGTCCTATTGTACTGTTTCAGCTAATTTTTACATTTATTTACAGTACTTTTAGCAAAAAAATTTCAGTTTCAGCAAAATAAGCGGATCTCAAACGGATTCTAATAGTCATGCCATCAATCAAAAGCTTAAATTCAAGTTTTTGTAGTTTAAAATAATACATAAAAGATGACTTTATATATCGAATAGTAAATAACATTCAATTGATATGAAAATTAGTATGAATATTAAAATTATATAGAACATGTAACTCAACATTAGGATTTTCAAAATATAAATTTTATGTATAACAAGTTATTGGGTGGTGTAATATTATTTAGAGTTACATTAGGTGTAACTTGAACCCAACCCTATACACTATATATATATATAATATGTCATCTCCCCACTAACTCTCACTGTTGTTACAAAATATTTATATTGCCCTATCCAATTTATATATCTAATTGATTTGGTCATACTTTTGGCTTTTTTTAAATTTTTATTATTATCACTGTCTGTTTCCAAATATATTATATGCTAAAGTTATTTGTCCTAAGAGCTTCCACCATATCCTACGGCTACTCTGATTTATTTTGTTGATTTCATTCAGCTATAGCTTATTTTATTTGGATGTGGAGGAACGATTACTGACCCTTTTGGGGTCTCTTTTGGTCACTCTACAATGCGACGCGACCCCTCTTTTTTTAGTAAACGATTCCTCAAAAATCGAGTGGATAAGTGCACCTAGTACTGTTTCTTAATCATTTCCAACATATCATAGTCATAGGTGCTTTCTGACAACAACATATTGCAATGATTAAACAACCAGTCAAACAGGGCTCTACCAAATTTGGCCACACGGTGACTTTTAGGTTCTAATTAGTGAGAATTGTTAATAAAATAGTGATCCACAGTCATGTATTCTTCTCACTTGGGTTCCACTCTTCCACCATAACACAAATGCTAGAAAGGTTTGTTAAAAATTCAGTGAATTTTCTGTGGCTACAGACTTACTTTTATTAATTTCCTTGTTTGCTTCGATTTCAATCATTAAAACAAACTTCCACCCTTCAAAGTATTTAGTCCCTAAAAATAGCAATCCAACAAACCAAAAAAATATACAGTCCGCATGAAATTTTTTTTTTTTACAAGATAAAATTTCTACTTTAGCCTAATATAAGAATATATATGTGCGAAACTCCCCCCTGAAGACTTGAACCCCGGCCCCTACCTCTCCCACACTCCACAAGCACTTATACTTGCGGAGTGACCATCGCACCAAGGATATGTAGTGGTAGTCCTCATGAATTTTGAAATTGAGATATATGAGTATTGGTATTAAATGTGACATTCAAAATTTCTAGTTCATTGAATGATATAAACTATAGATTTAAATTTTTTCTAATTGGTTTTAGCAGTTAAATATTGATAAATCTAATGTATCTTAACTATGTTATATGCGTCTACTTGCGCTTGAAGTTGTTTTAAAAGTTGTCTTAGCCATTGATGGCTCCTTTCTCTTATGCTCACGCATCATTGAATAACAATCTTCTTTTTCTCATTTGGTCTTATTCTTTGTCATTTTGATTTTTTTTTTTTTTTTTTTTGAGAGAGTTTTAATTTATAATGTTCGCTATCGATAATAATGTCAAAATGTTTAGTCCATTGTCTAAATTACAATATCTTCTTAAATATTGTGCTTACATAATTAAACGTTCAATATATGCCCCTTAATTTTGGTCCAGGTCTGACAGAATTGTGCACAACCAGACTTCTTAAGCCCACCCCTATGTCTTTGGGCTGGGTTATTTATTATGACTATGATGGATTTGGTTAGATAGACAAAACCCCAAACCCAACCTCCAACAGCATGTGCCCAGCCCGCTTCCTCTACTTTTCCCTCAATTTACAAGTTATTTTCTATTCTTTAACATCACACCAAGTCACAAACTCTAAACCTCACATTACCCCATATATATATATATATATATATATATATATATATATATATATATATATATTGTTCAATAAACAAGTTGAGCCCAAGCAAAAAAAATTAGTCGTGAATAAGCTTGTGAACATTAGGGCTTTGATACAAAACAAGCCAAGCTTAGGCTCATTTATAGCTTGATAAAAAGTTTGATATATGTTTACTAAATAAACTCATTATTTTGACATTGCACCTATCTTAATAATAATTTAACATAGTCTACATGAGACCACTTACCACCACCCATTAATTTTTCTTCTCTTTGGAGTGGGTGTGTTTCAAATACTAAGCTTTTGCTTTGTGTTCCACATTGGTTAGGAGTGAACCAAGTTATAGGTTTATAAGCCATTATCCTCCTTAAGTGACAATTTGAAATGATGGGTTAGGTGTTGGTCTTGGGTTTGGGCTTGGGCTTTGTCTTCTTCCCTTTCTTTCCTTCTAACCCATTCTCTGTTCAGCCCGTTGGGCGCATTTGATGTGCTGCATGTTAGGCATGCATAGTGACCATTGGAGCTCATCAATCACCCCATGTGTGCTTTTCTTCTTTGGCTTATAAAACCCTTATTCCACTATTCTTTTCTTCAGTTTTTTCCCAGCTCTCACTGCTGCCTCTTTTCCTCTATTCTGCTCTATTTTTTCTGCTTATCTCCACAAAAATTTCAGATTAATTTTTTGGTTTTAAAGAAAGACAAATAAGGTTGTTCTTAGCTCTTCTTGTTTAAGTGTGCGTTCAACTTGAAGAAATCACTATAGTCTAATCCTGGAGGGTTGTTTAGCCATAAGAACCATTTGCACTGAGTTCTACTCCAGGTGGCACAAATCAACGCTTAAAGACAACGCATTTTGTGTGATTCTATAGTTTGTGAGATCTTTCTAATTCTGTCTATTTATTTTTGTCATTGCTAATTTTTTAGGGTTAATGTTGTTGAATAAAAAATTGTTTAGTTTTTCCATATTTTCCAACACTTCTTTCCTCTTTTTTTTTTTTTAACACTCCCTCTAAACTAACCATGGAACACTTTTAGACATAAGTTACATATTTTTTTAATCCAAGTGGGCCCACGTATGGCTATTCTCCCACCCACAATCTTTGTAAATTTGTGAAATGTATAGTAAGTCTTCCCATTCAGTTACAAATGTAAGTCTTTCCAGATTTCTAGTCTTTGCCTAACTTCACAATCCAGTTGTATCAAAACAAAGATTCTTATTTGTCACCTTAATGTCACCGTCCAAAGTCTATCTTCTACAGCCTAAAACTATATGCTACCTTGAGAAAACCGAAACTTCTTTGAGAAGTCTTAACCTCTATCTTTTACCGTCAGTTTTTTCCCTAATTTTTCATAAAGAAGAATACAGCTCTCTCTCTCTCTCTCTCTCTCTCTCTTGAGGTCAACAAATTCCACCAAATCTTCCCTAGATCTCTTTGCAACCTCATCTATTGGTGAACAAGTCCTAGATTTGGATGAGTTTGATGCTAGCGAAGAGGATTTAGAGTCTATTTTCACTGAATCACCATGCAATCTAAGGGTTCTGGTGAGTGTGTGAAGAGCTCTAGCAACGGCTCTAGATTTGACGTTGTATTTGGCATCACAACCATCTTCACTCTTTACCTCCAAGACATTCACAGTCGTCACTCACCGTAGGTTTCCATGTTTGGAAAATTTTATATATTTTTATTGTTGTTTTACATTGTCGTTTGTTTGATATCGCAAAACCATCCTGATTTCCAAGTTACGATTGTTTATGAAATTTCTATATAACTTAGAGAAATCTTGTTGGTTGTATTTGTTTGATAATAACTTAGCATTGTAATTAGTTGATTGTGGTTGTGGGAGTTTGGTATATAGTTTGGAATGAGGCTGTGCTTTTCTTTTCTTAAAGTGCAGAGTCCTTTGTGGCTAGCTACTGAAAATATTATAGTTTCTTTGTAATTAGCTTTGTTTGGTACTATGTGTTTTTGGATATTAAATTTGATTTCTTGTTTATTCATATATGTTTTGGAATGTTAATTTATTTAGATTTGTAAAGATTATAGTTGCACAGATGACAAATATGGATGTAAAAATTGTATTTTGAACAATTACTCAAGCAATAGATAATGAATGATGAATGGATGGATTTAATTATGTAAAGTTGTAATTTGAAAATTTTCTAATCACAGATGGAATTAAAAGCACGATAAAATGAGTTTATTTTTTTTTTCTACTTGATTTTTGGAGATATAAGAATTTGATAATACAATTTTTTGGATCCCAAGCTAAAAAGCTTGACTTGAGCTTGAGTTTGAGCTCGATTTTAAGCTCGAGTTTGACTTGACTAAGTAATCAAGCCAAGTCGAGCCAAGCTCAAGCTTTTTGAAATTCTCACAAGCTCAAGTTCAAACATTATTTTTAACCTAGTCTCGAGCTCAAGCCAAGCTTAAGCATTTGATTTTTACTAACGAGCCAAGCTCAAACACACACCCTATTTGCATCAATATTTCTTGAGAGCTTGTATGAAACTCGATCGTATGAATGTTGCAGGGGATGTTGTAAAATTTACAAATTTGACAGTTTTTTGGACAAAATTTGTTCCACTTCAAATGAAAATGTTTGTGAATATTGAAAATAGGTTATGGAGTTATACCTCCTCACCCATGATATATAAATGATTCTAACTCTCACTTTCAATGTCTTCTTCTTTCAAAACATTCTTAGAAACACACAAAAATCCTTTGGGACTGCACCAAAATTGCTATTTTTAGAACCCAATAAACTTAGTTGTATTATGGGGATAAATTTATAGTAACATTTAAGCAACTCGTGTGTGGGTGCATACATTGTCTAAGGAAAGCACTTCATTGTGGCTCCAAATTATCAAGTGTTTTGTTTGATTATTGAGTTACTATATTTTTTAATTATATTTTTCAATACAGAAAACGAGATGTTTTGTCCCAATTTTTTTTTACTGTAAAAAGTGTTAATTTCTCTTTAGTAGAGGTAAAGTGACAAAAAAAGTGGCAAACAAATGAAAAAAACAAAATTTAGAGAATCTTGGACATAAAAGAGTTGTATATAAGACGTATGAGAGTATTAAGTTTCTTTTTATCAAAATTAATAGAAAGTTCTATGAAACTTAAACGTATGAGTATTGTATGAGATTATGCAGAATTTACGAATTTGATAGTTTTTGGGTCAAAAGTTGTACAACTTGAAATGAAAACTATTGTGAATATTGAAAACAGTTTTTGGATGGTCATAGGACTATACCCATGATATATAAATGATTGTAACTCTCATTTTGAATATCTTTTTCATTCAAAACATTCTAAGAAAAACTAAAACTCCTTAGGGCCTTCTAAAAAATTGATATTTTTAGAACGTAATAAACTTGGTTGTATCTTGGGATAAATTTGTAATACCTTTTATCAACTCTAGTGTGGGTGCATATATTTTCTAAGGACAGCATTTCGTTGTGGCTCCAATTTCTAAAACATTTTGTTTGATTATTGGATCACTATATTATTTTCATTAGGTTTTTCGGTAGTGAAAAAGTGATGTCTAATCCCAATTTTTTTTTTAATGTGAGAAATGTTAAATCCTCTTTAGTAGAGCTAAAGTGACAAAAACTGTGGCAAAGAAGTGAAAAAATTAATTTAGAGAACCTCTTACGTACTAGACTAGTATGTAAGACCTACGAGATTTTCAAGTTTCTTTTGCATCAAAATGTCCTGAGAGTTTGTACGAAACCCAAACGTACGATTGCTGCACAAGATTATGCAAAATTTACAAAGTTGATAGTTTTTGGGACAAAATTTGTTCCACTTTAAATGAAAACATTTGTAAATATTAGAAACAGTTTTGGGATAGTTATAACTCTTTACTCGTGATATATAAATGATTCTAACTCTCACTTTCAATACTTCTTTCAAAACTATCTAAGAAACACTAAAAATCCTCTAGGACATCTCTAAAATTGTTGTATTTAGAACGTAATAAACTTGGTTGTATCTGTGGGATAAATATATAGTAAGATTTTAGCAACTCTTGTGTGGGTGCATATATTGTCTAAGGATATTGTTTTGTTGTGGCTCCAAATTGTCAAATGTTTTGTTTGATTATTAAATCACTATATTTATTTATTGTATTTTTTAGCAATGAAAATTTGGTGTGAAGTCCCTTTATTTATTTATTTATTTTTTAATGTGAGAATTGTTACTTCCTCTTTAGTAGAACTAAAGTGAATGAAACTGTGGCAATGAAATGAAAAAAAAAAAAAAAAGTTTAGAGAAACTCATACGTATGAGAGATGTATGTAAGATGTACGAGAGTTTTAAGTTTCTTTTGCATTAAAATTTCCTAAGAGTTTGTACGAAACCCGAACATACGACTATTGCGCAAGATTATGCAAAATTTAAGAATTTGATAGTTTTTGGGACAAAATTTGTTCCACTTGAAATGAAAACATTTGTGAATATAGGAAACAATTTTTGGACGGTCATAACTTTCTAAGAAACACAAAAATTCCTCTAGGACTTCTCCAAAATTGTTGTATTTAGAGAGCAATAAATTAGTTGTATCCTAGGGATAAATTTGAAGTAACATTTTAGCAACTCTTGTCTGGGTGCGCATATTGTGTAAGGATAGCGTTTCATTGTGACTCTAAAGTGTCAAATGTTTTGTTTGATTATTAAATCACTATTTATTTTTATTATATTTTTTTATAGCGAATTTTTTTTATATAATATTGGACGTACAAGAGTTGTATAAAAGACGTACAAGATTATCAAGTTTCTTTTCATCAAAATTAATTGAGAGTTGTACGAATCTCGAACGTATGAGTATTGTATGAGATTATGCAGAATTTATGAATTTCATAGTTTTTTGGCCAAAAGTTGCACAACTTGAAATTAAAACTATTGTGAATATTGGGATAAGTTTATGGATGGTTATAAGACTTTACCCATGATATATAAATGATTGTAACTCTCACTTTTAATATCTTCTTCTTTCAAAACATTCTAAGAAACATTAAAACTCCTCCAGGCCATCTCCAAAATTGCTATTTTCATAACGTAATAAACTTGGTTGTATCCTGGGGATAAATTTGTAGTACCTTTTATCAACTCTTGTGTGGGGGCATATATTGTTTAAGGATAGCATTTTGTTGTGGCTCCAAATTCGAAAACATTTTGTTTGATTACTTAATCCCTATATTATATTCATTATGTTTTTCGGTAGTGAAAAAGTGATGTCTAATCCCAATTTTTTTAATGTGAGAAATGTTAAATCCTCTTTAGTAGAGCTAAAGTGACAAATGCTGTGGCAATGAAGTGGAATTTTGTTTAGAGAATCTCTTACGTACGAGAGTTGTATGTAAGACCTACGAGATTTTCAAGTTTCATTTGCATCAAATTATCCTGAGAGTTTCTATGAAACCCGAACATACGACTGTTGCACAAGATTATGCAAAATTTACATACTTGATAGTTTTGGGATGAAATTTGTTCCACTTGAAATGAAAACGTTTGGGAATATTGGAAACAGTTTTGAGACAGTTATAACTCTTTACCCGTGATATATAAATGATTCTGACTATCACTTTCAGGACTTTTTTCAAAACTTTATAAGGAACACTAAAAGTCCTTTGGGACTTCTCTAAAATTGCTATATTTAGAACGTAATAAACTTGGTGTTAGGGTCATATTTGGTGTAATTGACTAATCCCCTGAAAAAATGCTCTTTACTTATAATTGGGTAGATCTAAGATGGGTTTAGTACTTCAAGAAACATGTTCAAGTCAAGTATTAAAGACATGAAGATTGTTCTGAGAAACAAGTTAAGAAAAGTTGTTCATTAAGTCTCGACAGATAGCTCGGCAGAAGCCTGCTGTCGAGACTTAATGTAAAGCTTGATAGATAGCTCGACAGCAACTCAATCTATCAAGAATTGCGATTTCAAAATTTCTAGATTTGCAATTCGGCCTAGCCTTGCATATTTGTTTTGGGGTTTCTTTTCTCACAACCCTAGACATATATAAGGTTTATTTTAAAGGCCGTCACACACGGATTCAGAGACCAAAAGACATATTTTCTCTATGTGAAGTTACTACGTTTGTACGCCATAGGGTTTTGTAACCAAATGCTTCCAAACCTTCATTGTTGATGAAGTGAAGAATTTTCCAGCCAACAACATCTGTTCAAGTTGTTGGAGTTAGTCACGTACTTGAGATCCGTGTAAAAGGGTTAGTCACAAATTGGAGGTTTGTGCATCTAGGAAAAGAAGGCTACTACAGGATCAAGTCCAATTAGGTATTGGAGAAAAGGTTCAACTGTAGGTTGGTATTTCAAGACAGACCAAGGGTAGTTGGTAAGATTCCTTATACTTGTAACCGCTTGATTGTTGACTAGTGGATTCTTGGGAGTGGTAACCTTAAAATCACCCGGTGGGGGTTTTGCCTTACAAGGTTTTGCCCATTTGTAAACAAATTACCGTGTCAATTTATTTTCTGCTGCATTTGGTTTAATTGGTGATTTGTTGGTGCCTCCACAATTTGCATGCAATTGAACCTAATTAATCAACTTGGGAAATTAAATTAATTAACCGAGGTCAAGCTATCCTAACCCAACACTTGGCCGTATCCTTGGAATAAATTTGTAGTATCATTTTAGCAAATCTTGTGTGGGTGCATATGTTGTCTAAGGATAACGTTTCATTGTGGCTCCAAATTGTCAAATGTTTTGTTTGATTATTAAATCACGATATTTCTTTATTATATTTTTTGGTAGTGAAAATTTCACATGAAGTCCCTTTTCTTTTTTTTTTATGTGAGAAGTTTTACTTCCTTTTTAGTGGAACTAAATTGAAAGAAACTGTGCTAATGAAATGAAAAAAAGAAAACTTTTAGAGAATCTCGTTCGCACGAGAGATGTATATAAGACGTACGAGATTTTCAACTTTCTTTTGCATCAATATTTCTTGAGAGTTAGTACGAAACTCGAGCGTACGAGTGGTGCAGGGGATTCTGCAGAATTTACAAATTTGATAGTTTTTTGGATAAAATTTGTTCCACTTGAAATGAAAATGTTTGTGAATATTGAAAATAGTTTATGGACGGTTATAACTCCATACCCATGATATATAAATGATTCTAACTCTCACTTTCAATGTCTTCTTCTTTCTAAACTTTCTTAGAAACACTAAAAATCCTCTGGGACTTCACCAAAATTACTATTTTTAGAACCTAATAAACTTGGTTATATTCTAAGGATAAATTTATAGTAAACTTTTAGCAACATTTGTGTGGGTGCATACATTGTCTAAGGAAAGAATTTCATTGTGGGTCCAAATTACCAAGTGTTTTGTTTGATTATTGAATCAATATATTTTTCTAATTATAATTTTCAACACAAAAAATGAGATATTTAGTCCCAATTTTTTTTAATGTGAAAAGCGTTAATTCCTGTTTAGTAGAGGGGGAGTGACAAAAAATGTGGCAAACAAATGAAAAAACAAAGTTTATAGAATCTCGGACGTACATGAGTTGTATATAAGACGTAAGAGAGTATCAAGTTTCTTTTCATCAAAATTAATTGAAAGTTGTACGAAACTCGAACGTACAAGTGTTGTACAAGATTATGCAGAATTTACGAATTTAAGAGTTTTTGGGCCAAAAGTTGTATAAACCTAAAATGAAAATTAATGTGAATATTGGAAACAGTTTTTGGATGGTTATAAGACTTTATCCATGATATATAAATGATTGTAATTCTCACTTTTGAATATCTTCTTCTTTCCAAACATTCAATGAAACACTAAAACTCCTCAGGGCCTTCTCTGAAATTTCTATTTTTAGAACGAAACAAACTTGGTTGTATCCTGGAGATAAATTTGAAGTACCTTTTATCAACCCTTGTGTAGGAACATATATTGTCTAAGGATAACATTTTTTTGTGGCTCCAAATTCTAAAACGTTTTGTTTGGTTTGTTAGTTCGTTTAGACCCCTGTAAACTTAGATTGTTTAACCTAATTAATTAACCAAGTGAATATTTAGGTTTATTATTCAGATCTAGGTTAAAACAATAACAATCATATCAAGTAAAGCAGCGGAAAAATAAAGAACACAAAGATCTGATGACCTAGGAAACCACACCGGTAAAAACCTGGGGAGGATTTAACCTAGCTATCCTCAAGGTAAAACTGAATCCACTATGAAAGAATTGAAGTTTACACAATAAGACTTAGACCACTAACATCCTATTGCTACCCAAGTGTAGGAAACTTACTACCACGACCCCATGATAGCTCCAAGATCCACAGACTCCTTCTTTCCTTGAATTCTTCAGCAAATCACAAGCGCACCTGCTTGTATATCTTTATGCTCTTTTGATTCTGCAACTGTATTGATTTACACAACTCTTGACATGAATCTCAAGTTTGTAAGTTTTTAAACCCTAAGTGTATGTGAAGGTAAACACCTCTAGATCTCATAATGAGATTCACAAACACAGCAAAACAGAACCCCAAAAACGTGGCTAGGGTTTTCCCTTATATACTTAGGACAAAACATAAAACCCTATACATTAAATGGACTAGGGCTGAGTTGGAATTTTCTGCAGAAAAACGATCTGCCCGATTTTCGATCGATCGAGTCTGGCAGAAAGTGAACAGTAATTCTGCAAAACAACTCGATTCCAACTTTACATAAAAAGCCATACTTTGAGCAAGTTTAACACAAGACCTAAAGAATGTTTTGATCATGGTTTGCCAACATACAAATTGAAGTTCTAATACATTAGTTCCTAATCCTTAGAACCTAACATGATTATTGAATCACTATATTATATTCATAATGTTATTTGGTAGTGAAAAAGTGATGTCTAATCCCAATTTTTTTTAATTTGAGAAATGTTAAATCCTCCTTAGTAGAGCTAAAGTGAAAAAAACTGTGGCAATGAAGTGAAAAAAAAAAAATTAGAGAATCTCTTATGTATGAGAGTTGTATGTAAGACGTACGAGATTTTTAAGTTTCTTTTGCAACAAATTTTCCTAAGAGTTTCTATGAAACCCAAACATACAACTGTTGCACAAGATTATGCAAAATTTACATTGATAGGTCAAGAATGTATTGACTCCTTTAGTAACGTAATCAATTAATTTAGCCAAATGAAATTAATTAGATTTAATTACATGCAATGAGCGAGGTAGTACAAACAAATCACCAAATAAGTAAATGCAGCAGATATTAAATTTGACATGGGTGATTTGTTTACGAATGGGGAAAACCACCGAGGCAAAACCTCGTCGAGTGAATTTAAGGTCACCATTCCCGAAAATTCACTATTATCAAAACAAGCGATTACAAGTAAAAGGAATCCTAGTACCTAATACCAACCTACAGTTGAACTCTTATCCCAAAACCTAATTGGACTTATAATGTAATGACAATCTCTCCTTTCAATGCATGGCTCCCAGTACGTGACTAACTAATTGATGCACGGATCCAAGTACGTGATTGACACACCAACTTGAAAAAGATGCTAGCTGTAAAGTTCTTCAGTTCATCCAAACGATGAAGATTAAGAAGCTCCTTGGTTACAAACCCTTGGCGCAAAGACGCAGCAGCTTCTACAAAGAATATGATGAACTAGGGCAATTTTGTCTCCGGCCATAATATATGTGCAACAACAATTGCAACAACCTTTGCATCACCTTTGACTGCTCTTAAAATAATCCTTATATAAGTCTAGAGTTGTGAGAAAAGAAACCTTACACAAATATACATGGATATGCGTGAAAACAAATCTGAAAATCTGAATTTTGTAATTCTCGATAAATATTATTTCTGTCAAGAAGATGTCGAGCATTAGCATTAAACCACAATAGATATTATCTATCGAGATATCTGTCGAGTTTTAATGAACAGCACTTCTTCACTTGTTTCTTGGACAGACTTGCATGGCTTCAATACTAGACTTGAAATCTTGTTTCTTGAAGTACTAAACGCATTCTAAATCTACCCAATTACAAGTAAAGTGCGTTTTTCAAAGTATTAGCCAATATACAATAACATATGTTCTAACAAGTTTCACATATGTCCTAACAATCTCCCCTTTTAGCAATCTATGACAAAACCACAACAAAAAAAAAAATGAAGTATGAGAGAAGTCATAAATCACTAAACTCATAATCACTTGTTGAGTACAATAAAATCTAATTCTTACACAAACTCTTGAAAAACTTTTCAAGAAAAAAGTTCATGGCATGATAGATTTTGACAATCTGTCTTTCTGAAACACTTTAAACAAAACCCATCAAGGCATCTTAGTGTGAAACAAAAATAAAAGATTGCATACATAAAGAAACATGTGTATAAAGAGAAAAAAGAAGCAACACATGGAGAGATAGGTGAATAATAACACACATCATCATATATAAATGAGAAATGAGTACAATATATGCTATCAAGAAAATGATCACAAGACTGGTATACAAAAGGATAATGTATCTAAGATAAAGAAAAGAAAAAGTACATATATCTTTACTACATCCCTTAAAAATATAATCACTCCCCTTATAAAAAATGTCATATGCTAACTCTCCCCCTAAATACATGACTACTCTCAACCAAAAACTACTCCCCCTTTTTCTCACGAATGACAAAGGGTAAGTCACTAAGAAGTCGTCTCGTCATCACCGGAAGAGTTGGCATCCTCATCATCAGTACCATCATCAGCATCCACATCCTCAGAAGCCTCTGGAAAAGGAGAGGGAGAAACGACAAAGCCACCCAGACGAGCCTGTCATCGTGCAATACGACCAACACAAGTGTTCACCTAATACAACTCAGTAGTGAGTGTATCAAGGTGAGCATCCATGCATTGAAGCTGCATCATGATTGCCTAGGTCACACCACCCGTAGAAGAAGAAGGAGCAGAGGTGGATGGAATGGTAGGGGTTGGAGGATCCGTCGTCTCAGTCCGTGGCTGCTTCGGTCAAAGCTGGGCCTCCCTTCGTCGAACAGACCCTGCGCTAATGGCACCCATGATACTGTAGAGAGGAGATCAAGAATAGGGATAGAAGAATGGCAAAGGATCCTCGTGATTGCCGAAGGAAAAATGAGCTTATCACTAGTCATCATATCTCTATAGACATCTATGATAGAGATAATGAAATAAGAATTGAAGTCTATAGAGAGGTCCTCTAAGAAGGATAGCAAAAATTGAGCACGAGGCTCTGTGATAGAGTTATAGTGAGACAATGGAGTAAAAACAAATGTCATCACCATATTAAGGAATTTTGGACCTTTTGCAAAGCCCGAGTATGGGGTGTTTTGACGCTTACCCCATAAGAAGGGCGTCTCACAGAAGTGAGACAAAAGCTCGTCTTTGGACATAGTCCTCAGACACTGACAACCAGGGTAGTCAGGATGCGCTACCTGTGGGACGTGTAGTATCTTGGATATAAGATCCGGAGTGACTACGACACATGTACCTCTAAGTGTTGTGACAAATTGAGGCACAGAGGTATCGATACTGTGCATGTTGGAGAAAAACTCCTATATGAACACGGTGGGACACCTCAAGGGTATCTCACAAAGAGATTCCCATCCCCGAGTGGGAATGACAAGGGGAAGAAGAGTATCGAAAAAGTTCGATAAAATCACATGGCACTCCAGATGAACACCACGTTTAGAAAAGTTCTCCGAGAAGTGTTGATGGGCCTTCTCATCACGGAACCAAATGTGAAGATGGGAAATGGGAGGATCGAAGGAAGAAGATGACCCGGAACAAAAAGGATTCCGAGTCAGAGTAGATTTGCGCTTGGGTGCCATGCGTAGTCTATTCAAAGTGAGAGAGAGAGAGAGAGAGAGAGAGAGAGAGAGGGAGAGAGAGAAAAACAGAGCACAATCAAAACCCAGAACAGATAGATAGAAAAGAAAAGGTATGTATGCATGAAAAGAATGCATGAACATGTGACATGCATAAAAAAAATTGCATCATGGATTCAACCTAATCCAAACCTATCAGCACATAATTTTCAACATATAAACAGCCATCAAAATGCATGAAACATTGTGAAAATGTAAATGAAATGCAATGCATGATCATATAGCATCAAATAAGCAACACCCAACCCAAAAATTTTACAAAAAATCTCAAAAGTTATCAAAATTCCCAAAAATTTTAGAAAACCCTAAAAACCTAAGTCTAATGTGTGAAATGCACGAAGAAAGAAGGATTAGAAGATTATACCAGAGGAGATGAACAAATCTAGGCTGAAATCCAAGTGGGGAAGGTGAAAGGAGTGAGGGAAGAGTGTTTGGGGGGAGAAAAAAGAAATTTCTATTGAGGGAGAAACGAGAAAGTGAGATTTGATTTCGCGCTGAACCTATTTAAACAAGACGCATCTCGATGGATCGAGAATCTGTAGAGATCTGTCGAGCACTAAATCTCGACAGATATGAATCTGTCGAGGTGTTGTTGAGAATTTGTCGGCGGAAAAGTCACCTCGATGGATCGAAAAGCTGTTGAGAAGCTATCGGCCAGACAGAAACTTTCTCGATGGATTGAGAATTTGTCAAGAAGCTATTGAGACAAATTCCAAAAAGTTTCGATGGATCGAAAATGCGATAAGATCTGACGAGATAAGAAGTCCAAGGAAGCTCGATGATAGAAAGTTGTCGAGGATCTATCGAGAAGCTATCTAGCTTGATAAAAAGCAATTTTTCAAAGAGATGAAAAACACATAGAAAAGAATGCACACAAGCAAGCTACTCAACCAAAGATCCAATCAACATTTTCAAAAATATCTTTCAACAAGAAAATGCAAAGCATTCATAAATCACACACACACACACACACACACACACACACTAAACAAGTCTAACCAATTTTATATTTCAAAAACAAGTCAAGACAATTTAGTGAGCATATATTAATACATGTATTCTTTGTGATGACCAAATCACATTATACCGCACATGTATCAAAAGTAGTAAAGAATATGCGTGTTATGTGTGAAAACATCGCAAGAGTGCATAAATGTCTCAAGTTATGACAATTTGAGATATGAGAAAATCAATTTTAACTCACACACAATCACAACTGCTTGATGGGAACAATCACCTTCGAGGTACATCTTATAACTCCTACATCTCCTAAAAACATGCTTGCAACCATATTTAAAAGCATTTTGATTCTTTTTGCTTTTATTTTCTTTGCATATTCTTTTTCTTTTTAGCATATCATGTATGGGTATATAAGAGAAAGAAAAAAATACCCAATTATGTTAAGTTTTAAACATCACAATTTTGCTATGTCGAAGTACACAGATGTTATTCATGATTGGCGGACTTTAGTGGTAAGATGGTTATTTATGCCTTTCTCTTAGGATTTTTTAGTCCTTCTCGTCAAAAAGAGTAATATGAATGTTAAGTACAAGAGATTACTTAATCGTACTCATCACAAACACGAGCCACAAAGCTCACTTGTTTAGTTGTGCATTGAGATGCTCATCTAAGCTATTTGTTTGATTATTAAATCTCTATGGTTTTTTTAATTATATTTTTTGCTAGTGAAAATTTGATGTGTAGTCCCAATTTTTTTTTTTTTTTTAATGTGATAAGTGTGACTTCCTCTTTAGTAGATGTAAAGTGAAAGAAACTGTTGCAATAAAATTAAAAAAAAAAAAAATACGTTTAGAGAATGTCGTTTGTACAAGAGATGTTTGTAATATGTATGAGATTTTCAAGTTTCTTTTGCATCAATATTTCCTGAGAGTTTGTACATAACACGAATGTACGAGTATTGTAGGGAATTCTGCAGAATTTACAAATTTGACAGTTTTTTGGACAAAATTTTTTCCACTTGATATGTAAACGTTTGTGAATATTGAAAATAATTTATGGACGGTTATAACTCCTTGCCCATGATATATAAATGATTCTAACTCTCACTTCTCTTTGAATGTCTTCTTCTTTCAAAACTTTCTTAGGAACACTAAAAATTTGCTGGGACTTTAACAAAATTGCTATTTTTAGAACCAAATAAACTTGGTTGTATTTAGGAGATAAATTTATAGTAACCTATCAGCAACTGTTGTGTGGTTGCATACATTGTCTAAGGAATGCATTTCATTGTGGCTCCAAATTATCCAGTGTTTTGTTTGATTATTGAATCACTATATTTTTTTAATTATATTTTTTAGTACATTAAACGATATGTTTAGTCCCAATTTTTTTTAATGTGAAAAGCGTTAATTCCTCTTTAGTAGAGAGAGAGTGACAAAAAATGTGGCAAACAAATGATAAAACAAAGTTTATAGAATCTCAAATTTACGAGAGTTGTATATAAGATGCACGAGAATATCAAGGTTTTTTTCATCAAAATTAATTGTGAGTTGTACAATGCTATGAAGGAAACAATAGATTAATCTAAACAAGTTTGTAACGTCTATGTCCTACCTTTTCTCAAAATAATAATAATAATAATAATTGCTATCCTATCCTACCAATAATTGTTGTTTAAAGAAGTTTTTGTTTTTGCTTTTATTAAATTCAGAAGAATTTAGAATCTCGGTCAGGTTTTATCTCTTCTCTTTTTCTTTTCTTTTTTTTTTTTGGTAAAACAGAAGGGGATTATATTATTTATGTATATGAATCTCTATACGACATCATATATACTACGTGACACTTACAATTTCAAGTAGCAATTCTGGAATGTGATGTCAAAACACTAATAATTTCTACTCGTTAAGAAAGTAATACATAGACTTTGGATCTGTCTTCTTGTTTGGACTTCCTTTGTCTCATTCTTACAATTCTATACCCCCTTTTTTTTTTCAGTTTTGTTTTGCAGCGGTTCTATTGAGTGTTCTGATTTTGTTGCTCAATCAATACCACTGAACATTTTTATTTTTGTTTAGGTGTGAAATAAATGACAGGAAGACTAAATGTGATGGTTGTCAGATTAGGGTGTGGGAATAAAGTTTTTGTTGGAGAGAGAATAAGAAATGAGAAGAAAGAAGGGGGAAAAAAAGTAAGAGACAGACAAATAATGCTAACACAATTTTTGCTATATATGACTAGTTATGAGTGATAGAAATGTAAAACCATTATTTTTTTTTGCCACTCATGTGACAAAAACAGCCACCTACCATGTGATAGACTTGAGAGAAAAAAAATTCTAGGACCACAACTAAATTTATACCCATTTACATAATTATTTTATATGAATAAATTACCACATAAGATAATTGTAAAAATAAATTTGAAATTGGTTGTGATCCTATAATAACTCATTGCGAGTGTTAGAGTATTTTTTTATAAAATTTATAATTTTTATTTAAAGCTCATTTAAATGATCTGATGAAATCAGTTTTTATCAGTTGGTGGCAATATCAGTCTCTTTGCAAAAATTGAAAATTCAAATATAAGAACAGCAGCAGTGAATTGTAGTATTTGATTAAAATAAAATTCAAAAATTAGTAGGACTTTTAAAGCCATCAATTGCATACATTACTAGCTTTATTGTAAAATAATTTTCCTTATCAAAGGTCTTATTTTCAAACTTTCTTATTTGACTCCTTATTTGTACGCAACACCTTAGCCTCATAATGTCATGTGAAAAATCAAAATATTTGTGTCATTACTCCTTAGACTTATTCTAAGAAGAATAATGCTAGAGATACAAATTAAATTAAATGCAAAAAATCACCTAGCTATTAGTCTCAGAATATATCATTAAAATTGAATTAAATGCAAAAAATCACCTGGCTATCAGATGATTACCGGAAATTGGAAATTTATTAATTTATGAAAAAAAAATTGGTTCTTGACGTTTATGTAAATCACACCAAAACTTTCTATCATTTTGGTTTCTCTTCGTCTCTCAATTCTCCTTATCCTCTTTTTATTAGAAATTGTGAGTTTTACTAAAACAAATATTCACCATTTTGACTCACTCACTTGACTAAACCGAAAAACAAAGACAAAAAAACACTGTTTTTTGTCACCTTCATTCTTTTTATATAGTTGATAGATGTACTTAATGTAAAATTGAGCCTTCAGATACGCAACAATTTGGAAGGAAAATCATCAATCACAAATATTAACCTACCAACAAAACCATACACACAAAGCCAATAACTGCTACTGTAAGGACATAATATGGCAGGATGGGCCTACGAATGATATGAACTTAGGCCCAAAACATGAACAGCATCCTTGCAATGAATTTGTAGAGGGTGGGTTAAACAAGCTGGGCTTGAAGTGAGTTTATTGATGGCCCAAATATGGTTATAAACAGATCAACAAAAGCAAAGCGTTGGAGTTGTATAAAATTGTCCTCGGCTTAGTCCGAGGAGGAGTGCTTTTACAGTTATCTGAGTTTCTATTGCTTTCTCTCTTTCTCTCTCTTTCTCAATTGGTTCCTCCTTCGCTTTATCCCTGAAGTGTCCAATGCCTTCTTTATCTGCCTCCCGCTCTATTTATATGCCAATTTCTCTCACGTGCCAGTTAGGTGATTTTCCCTTAATACTTGTCCCATCAACCTCCCCTTAAAGTCCTTACACGGCAGCTGTAAAGGTGAAGAGTCACTGTTCAGACATCCTTTCCCCATTAATGCAGTCAGAGGGTTAGCTATAGGATAATAAATGCGGTGGCAGCAGCTTTTTACATAATATTTCCTTGTTTCCACCTGTCCTATTCGCTTGCACATACTAGGAGAATCCCCTGAAATGTCTGGATAAATGTTGGAGCATCCATCTTGGTCGTCCTTTTGATCATCTGAAGAGGTAATTCTCCTCGGACCACTCCTTTCCTCTTCATACAAGTTATACCCCAGCGAAGAGTTAAATTACGTGCCTTCCTCATGGTTTGCCATCCTCGAACTGACATGTCTCCTCGGACAGGCCCACGGCCCATCATCTAGAATTGGGCTCTTAACCCCTACAGCTACCATAAACAATAATGAGGCAAGTGGGATCTTTAAGACAAGATTTTTGCGTCAAGCGTTTGTGAACAAAAAATCTTGTCCTCTTCCTCTTCTTCACCCCAACTATAGTTGCATTTGTAATAACTGTAGCAAGAGAGTTCTTTGAAGCCGATTGGCAAGGATCCGAAGGAGCCCCACATAGTCCAGAATTATTGGCATAACTATTTGCTGTTGTAATTGAAGCAATATTCCCAAAGTAGGGGGCATGCCCTGTCAAAAGATTGTTTGCCACATTAAATTGTTTAAGATGAGCAAGCAGACCCAGTTTTGTAGGAATCTGACGTGTCAACCTGTTATGGTCGAGTTTCAGGACATTTAAATAAGTAAAGTTTGACAGGCTCACTAGGATTTCTCCTGAGAATTGGTTAGATGAGAGATCAAGGGTAGTCACAAATTGATCTATTTAGGAGACGTTTTACTATCCGATAATAAGACAAGATTTTTTTTTTAATAGTTTTGGGATTACAATTTGCTTTAACTCCTACACGGGTATGGTCTACACTTCAACTTGTCTTCAATAGCAAAAGCAAATACTCAGAAGTCTGACCCTTCCAGTAGTTGTTAATTTCTTGTCATTAAAATTAAAATTTATAATTATATAATATATTCTCAAAATTTATATGTGTATAATATATATTGATAAAACAGAAATTTTCCTCCTCAGTATGTTCCTCATCAGTTGATGGACGACCTGTAAAACCTATCACAAAAAGCACTCAATAGATAAGGGCACCGGTTTGGGCCTGCCAAGGACCCTCTAATGCTTAAGTTAGGTTATTCTCTCTTGGAAAAACTATATCTTCTATAGTAGTGTGTTCGTGTCCTTTTACCTATTTTTCTTGGCTTTATATAGCCTTAGCCTGAATTAATGCCTAGTAAACCGTTAGGCTGTAGCTGGGTAATCAATGCTTAATGATGGCAATTTAACTCTAATGTTTTATGTTCATAACCGATCCTTAATTTTGCATTATTGGATGAAGGTAACGGTTTTGTGCTATTCATTGCTCAATTATTGATTACTGCTTGGAGTTAATGCATGCACACTCGTCGATACTCTTACTCCTCACTGTCAATGACGATTTATGAATGATAGACGATCATTTGTATGCTACTCGTTAGTTGCCCCCTTTATTCCTTTGTCGTCTATCATGTGGACGAGCTAAGGAATATGGAAAGTCCGTTTTAGGCAGATCACTTTGTATGTGCCTCGAGACCCTCGTCCCATCATATTTATTGTGGGGCGATTTTTTCGTTAGTTGATGGCCACGTTCTATGTTTGTGTTGGCCGCACATGTAGGTTTTCCTTGAGTTTCCAGCGCATTGAATTCATTTCCTTTTTTTTTTTTTTTTATCAAAAAGCCTTCTCATATTCTTCTTCTTCGTTATACACCAAGCTTGGAGTCTGAAACTAAAAAAGAGAGTTCCTGCACCTTCTATTCAGTAAGACTCCTTTTTTCTCCCTTAATGGTTGATTTTGATTTTATTAGGAAGGAAACCCCCTTTGTTTTTTTCTTCTTTGCTAGTTTAGGAGTGTTTCTTAAGTATTCTAGTGGACGGCATCCCTATGTAGGTTTATTTTTTCCTCGGGATTGTGGGGCTTTCAAGCCTGTTTTGACTGGCCTTTACCCTTTGCTCTGTTGCTTTTTAATTGCCCATCATCTAGAGATGACCGCTATAGATTATAGGGATAGCGACGTTAGGTCCAGTGAGTTAGAACTAGTTTGTCTTCAAGTGGTGAGTCCTTTGATAAAGATTTTGAAATTGTAGTGTCAAAACCTCCATCGTCTTTAAATCCCTCATCTTCTTTAAAACCCCCTTCTTCTTCTAGAGTTCCTTCATCTTCAATCTCCTTTCATGCTCTCTCTAAGTCTTGCCTTTTAGAGTCAAGAAATTTGAAATCCATCCGTAAGAGGTTTCAATTCCTTAAGGGGGTATTTATAAGGTTGCCTCGTCCTAATGAGAAAGCATGCTCCTTTGCCCATGGCGAGGTGAGTTTTTACAAAGCTACTTTTTCATGTGGTCTTCATTTCCCAATTCATCCTTTTATTATGCAACTCCTTTCTACTCTAAATGTTGCACCTGGTCAGCTCGTCCCTAACGCATGGAGGACGATCATTGGTTGTATGTCGATCTGGGTGTCTGTCCATGATGGGGACATGATTACCCTAAATGAGTTTCTTAATCTGTACCATTTGAAACCTTCCACTCGTTATGGGTATTTTGAACTTCTGCCTTGGAATAGGGAGTCTAGAATCATCCGTAGCTTCCCTACCTCCTTTCATGACTGAAAGTCACGATATTTCTTCATTTCTGGATCTGAATGGGAAACCATGTCTGACAACCTGTGGGGTGAGGTCTCGTGGTTGCAACAAAAATGGGAGATCCCTTCTTAAGGTACGTCTCTCTCTTTCTCTTTATTGAACAGATTGCTTTAAGTTTACTATTTTTCTGATCTTCTCTTTGTCCCCTTTTTTTGCAGTTGCTAATCGTCCTTTGTTGGAGGAACACTACCAAGGACGAATTAAGACTGCCCTAGAGTTTGCCCTCACAGTTGACAATTTCGAGAGCTGGTTGATCCTCATCGTTTGTACGAGTGTTGTCTTGGACTCGAGCCTTCTACCTACATCTTGAAGAAAATTGCCTAGGAAGAGAAGAGTAGGTTTTTAGTTCTTCGTTCTTTCTTGTCTTTCTTTATAGATTTTCACCCTACTAACTTTCTTTTTGCAGAAATGGCCACTAGGCACAACAAAGACAAGTATGCCCGTGTTAAGAGTTTGAAGAATGAACCCCTATCTCACATTATCCCTGGATCAAAAAACGCAAGCTGGATGAAAGGAAGGATGAGTCTCCTACCCTTAAGTCACTTTTTGGTACTCCTTCTTCTCCCACACCTTCTCCCGAGATGATGACCTTTAGCCCTCCGACCACATGCTCTAAAGGGAAGGCTATGGTTGGCAAGAGTATTTGGAACGACCCTACTACTACCCTCGAATGAGCTCATAATGTCATCACTAACGACGAGCTTAAAGGTCTCTCGTCTATCCCTTCCCATGAGTTGTTCAGCCATCACATCCACAAACTAGTACAAGTATTTCATTCAATGTTTCTTCATCACTCTTCAAGTAGTTATACATGTTGAATATTACTGACCCTTTCATTTCCTTAGGTTCTTGGCGAGTCTCTTCGTTTAACGACAAACTACTTAAGCAACGAGGAGAAGGTAGTAGTGTCCAACTCCGAGGTTGATTCTGTTGAGGTCGAAAGCTCAAGGTTGAGGAAGGATCTGATCAAAGCCATGGACCAGTCGACCAAGGCTAAGGAGAAGGTGAAAGAACTGAAGGAAATGCTGAAGGTTGAGAAAAAGCTTGTCATTCAGAAAGACGAGGAAGTCCAAGTTGCACTCCTAAGAATGGACGAGGAGCGTGAGAAGGTAATTGCCAGGTTCCTAGAGTTTGATCGCTTCTCTAACATGCAATTCAAGCAGTACTTCAAGGGCTTCGAGCTTCTTCGTCATTGGATGATGAAGCACCATAGCCATGTAGCTGATTTCGCAAACCTGTACTTTGAAGCTATTGACACTGAGATCCTTGCTGATAAGGCCAGTGGGAAAGAGGGTGAAACCATTGCTGAAACTACCGAAGTTTTTAAAGGGGAGGGGGCTACTATAGGAGGAGCTAATGACGAGTCTCAGATAAAGGCAGACCGTGTGGAGGAGATCGTCAATGCTCCTTGAAGCAGAGACTTTAAATAAACTTTTTTTTGTTCCATTTTAGAGACAATGGATGCCTCTTGTTTTGAGGCTTTAAATTTAGAAACAATAAGTGCCTTTTGTGTTGAGGCTTGAGAAACAATGGGTACCTCCTGTTTTAAGGCTTTTATTTTAGAAACCATGCATTTATCTTGTTTAGAACTTTGAAGCTCTTATGATTCATTCTTGCTCTTTTATTACCCTGCTTAATGATTTAACTCATCATTTGAGTTTTCACCATATTTTGTGATTTCAGCTCATTGTTAGAGTCATTACGACGTTCATGATTTCCAACTCGTCATTTAGAGTCTTTACCATTTGCTGTGAATTTAACTCATCTTGTGATTTTTTACCACATTTATGATTCTAGCTTATGATTTAAACTTATTTTGTAAGTTTTTACCACATTTATGATTTTAACTCGTCATTTTGAGTTTTTACCATATTTTGTGATTTTAACCCTTTTGAGGTTTTTTTACCACACTTACGATTTTCACTCGTCATTCGATCTCTTTCCACTCTTGTTTGTGATTTGAATTCATTGCTTGATTTTAGTTACTGCCTTTTCGTCATTGAATATTAGTTTTGACATTTTGTCAAACTTTTATTGAGAAAAAGGATGGCTGAACAAGCCTTATTTTTTCACGCATTCCTTATATACGAGGGAATTACAAGGTAAATAGTAAACTAAAAATCGCTTTAACAAAATACTTGGAGGAAATGAAATACTTAGAAATAACAATTAAATCTCGCTTATCTGATGTGTCGCCAAGCGTGGTGCTTTTTCAAACAAAGCTTATTAGACCAGGCAACAGCTTTTAATGATAGTACTTCTTGAGATGCTCCACGTTCCAAGGACGAGGAAGTGGATTTCCCTCCACAACCTTTAAGTAATAACTTCCTCGTCTGGAGTAACGGACGACCTTGTATGGGCCTTCCCAAGTGGGCCCTAACTTCCTTTAACTTGGATCCCTAGTAGCTTGGGAGACTTTTCGCAGCACCATATCATCAAGGTTAAACCTTCTGAGTTTTACCCCCCTTTATTATAATACTTCTGTATTTTTTGTTGGTACCGAGCCATTCTCAAAGTTACCTCATTTCTGACTTCAGCCAAACAATCCAAGTTAAGTTTCAGTTCGTCATTGTTTGTACCTTCATCGTAATGAGCTTGCCTAAGACTAAAGACTCCTATCTTGGCTGGAATGATTTCTTCAGTGCCGAAGGCTAACTTGAATGGAGTTTCTCATGTTGGTGTTCTTGTTGTTGTCCTATAAGCCCATAATACCCCAGGCAACTCTTCAGGCCATGCACCCTTTGGCCCCTCAAGTAATGCTTTGATGAGTTTAAGCAAAGTACGATTTGTTACTTCTATCTGCCTATTAGCTTGTGGATGCCCAGGTGACAAGTTGTGATTTTGTATCCCTAGCTTTGCACAAAACTCCTTGAATTTTTGACTATCAAATTGACGACCATTATCAGATATAATCATCCTAGGGATCCCAAACCTACAGACAATGTTGTTCCAAACAAAGGTCTGTATCTTGTCTTCAGTGATTGCTGCTAATGGTTATGCTTCGACCCATTTGGTAAATAGTCAATGCCTACGAGCAGGAACTTCACTTGCCTTTTTCTAAAAGGGAGTGGATTGACGATGTCTATTCCCCACGTAGAAAACGGCCAGGTGAAGAGATACTCGTCAGTAACTCCCCAGGTATATGCTGCACATTGCCAAACCGCTGACATTTATCACATTTCTTCACAAGTTCAGCTGCATCCTTCTACATAGTTGGCCAAAAGTAGCCTGCCCTAATCGTCTTTCACACTAGAGATTGTGGCCCAAAATGGTTACCACAAACACCTTCGTGTATTTCTCGTAGCACATACGTCGCCTTGTCAGGGGCCAAGCACTTTAGGTATGGCATCTAGAATCCTCTTTTGTAAAGTTCTCCGTTCAAAACAGTGAACCTTGCTTCTCAAATTTTGACCTTCTTTACCTCTGATGGTCAGATAGGAGTTGACCGTCTTTGATGTAGGATATGATTGGTTCCATCCAGTTACTTGGTTGCTAAATCGAGAAGGCCTGTAATCCTTCAATACTAGGGATTGTCTGAACCTCCATAAGCAAGCCTTCCATTGCTGAAGCATCTTCGGTTGAGGCAAGTCTAGCAATCTCATCAGCAACTGAGCTTTCTTCCTTTGGGATCAGTTCAAGTTTAACGTTATCAAACTCGTCAATGAGCTGGCTCGTCAGCGTAGGTATTTCTTCATTCTTTCCTCCTTTGCTTCATATTCATTGGTTATTTGCCTAACAATCAGCTTAGAATCAGACCTCAATCTCAAATTCTTGACTCCCAAGGCTCTTGCAACCTTTAAGCTGGCAAGGACTGCTTCATACTCCGCCTTATAGTTCGTTGCTGGAAACTAGACTTGAACCCCATATTTAAGGACGTCATTTTCTGGCGACGTTATTATAACACCGACACCTCTAAATCATGTTACAGACAAGCCATCTAAGCAAGCTGTCCAATACTCTGCTTCCTGATCAGGTTCTGGAAGAGTGAATTCCTCAATGAAATCTGCTAAAGCTTGCGCTTTGATTGTTGTTTTTGGACTGTGCTCAATGTCAAATTGGCTTAGCTCAATTGCCCACTAAACCATATGACCTGTAGCATCTGGTTTGCTCATTGCTTTTCAGATTGGTTAGTCCGTCATAACTTTAATGGTATAACCCTAGAAGTATGGATGAAGCTTCCTTGAAGCCACAATTAATAAGAAGGCCATCTTTTCCATGAGTGGATACCTTGCTTCGGCACCCTGAAAAGCCTGACTAATGTAATACACAGGCCTTTGTATCTTGGATTCCTCGATGATCAGAGTAGAACTGACGGCTGTTGGTGATACAACCAAGTATAAAAACAAATCTTCTCCTTCAACTGATGGGTTTAGCAATGGAGGCTTGGCCAGATACTCCTTGAGGCTCTAAAAGGCCGCCTCATACTCATCCGTCCATTGAAAAGCCTGCTTAAGAACTTTCAAGAAGGGAAGACACTTGTTAGCGGCCTTTGAGACAAACCTGTTTAATGCTGCTACTCGCCCTGTCAGTCTTTGCACCTCCTTTACTGCCTTGAAAGAAACCATGTTGAGTAAGGCTTTGACCTTCTTTGGGTTCGACTCAATTCCTCCCTAAGACACAATGAAGCCTAGGAATTTTCCTGATGAAACTCCAAAAAGACACTTCGCAAGGTTAAGCTTCATTTTATACCTTCTCAAAGTGTCAAATGCTTCTTGAAGGTCTACAAGATGGGTTTTAACTTCCCTGCTTTATACGAGCATATCATTCACATAGGCTTCCATATTCCTTCCTATCTACTTACTGAACATCGGATTCACCAACCTTTGATAGGTGGCTTCTGCGTTCTTCAATCCGAACAGCATGACTTTGTAGCAATATAGGCCCTAGCTAGTGACAAATGCAGTTTCCTCCTGATCTTCTTCTTTCATTAGGATTTGGTTATAACCTGAAAAAGCATCCATAAAGGTTAGTAGTTCATGGCCAGCTGTTGAATCAACAAGCTGGCTGATTCTAGGAAGGGGAAAACTGTCTTTGGGACATATATTGTTCAAATCAGTGAAGTCCACACACATCTTTCACTTTCCATTGGACTTCTTTACCATAACCACGTTTACAAACCATTTTGGATAGTAGACTTCTCTACAAGCCACGTTTATGAGCATATCATCCACATAGACTTCCATATTCCTTCCTATCTACTTGCTGAACATCTGATTCACCAACCTTAGATAGGTGGCTTCTGCGTTCTTCAGCTCGAATAGCATGACTTTGTAGCAATATAGGCCCTAGCTAGTGACAAATGCAGTTTTCTCCTAATCTTCTTCCTTCATTAGGATTTGGTTATAGCCTGAAAAAGCATCCATAAAGGTTAGTAGTTCATGGCTAGCTGTTGAATCAACAAGTTGGTTGATTCTGGGAAGGGGAAAACTGTCTTTGGGACACGCATTGTTCAAATCAGTGAAGTCCACACACATCCTCCACTTTCCATTGAAATTCTTTACCATAACCACGTTTACGAGCCATTTTGGATAGTAGACTTCTCTAATGAATCCAGTAGTTAAAAGTTTTTCCACCTCTTCCATGATTGCTTTGTTCCGCTCTAGAGCAAACACTCATTTCTTCTCTTGGACAGGCTTCTTTGTTGAGTCGACGTTAAGACTGTGCTCTATCACTCATCTGTCGATCCCTAGCATGTCCTCATGGCTCCATGCAAAGATATCTAAGTTCCTTTTCAAGAACTTCACCAATTCATCCTTTACGGTCTGTTGAAGCTCCTTTCCTACCTTGGTGGTTTTGGACGGGTCTCCTTCTACTAGCACTATATTTTTCACCTCCTCCATAGGTTTGGGTGGTTCTTCTTCTACCATCCAAGTGTGATTTTCCCTAGACGCCAAGACCACCTCGTAACATTCTCGAGCCAAAAGTTGGTCCCCAATGATTTCTCTAGTTCCATGGGGGGTCGGGAATTTCACTTTCAGGAAATATATGAAAGTTACTGCCTTAAGGTGATTAAGGGCTGGTTGCCCAAGGATCACATTGTAAGATGAAGGGCAATCGAAAATCAAGAAGTCTACCATCCTTGTCACTTAAGCAAAATAGGTCCCCGCCGTAATCTGTAGCGAAATTATGCCTTTCGAATAAACACGATCTTCACTAAAGCTGACTAACGGAGATCCAAAAGGCTTGAGGCATTTTGAACCCAACTTCATTTGCTGGAAAGCCGTCATGTACATTACGTCTGCTGAGCTTCCATTAGCTACCAAAACTCTTCGGGTATTGAACCCTTCAATGGTTAGCATAATGACTAGGGGGTCATCATAGGGTTGCTTGATCCCCTTCATATCTTGCTCAGAGAAGACAATGTCATCATTCCTAGTGCGACGATGTTTTGCCATTGGTTGATTAACATGGACGCTATTCACCTGCCTCTAAACCGCCTTCCTCAAGGACTTGTATGATCCTCCAACAATTGGTCCTCCAGTGATCATCCTTACCCTCCCACGATGGGTTTGAGATTGTCCCAATCTTCCTCTGTGTGGTTGTTAATGGGTAAATCCGCTGACGAACTTGATAGTCTTTCTTAACAAACTTTTGGAGATTTCCCCTCTGGATCAACTTCTCTATCTGTTCCTTTAAATCCCGGCACTCATCTGTGTAATGTCCATGGTCTTTATGGAAGCAGCAGTACTTCTTTAGATCTCTTTGCTTCGAGGACGAGCTTAATGGTTTAGGCTATTTCAAGGCAAGGTCGTCTTTTATCTGCATGAAGATCTTGTCCACAGGCATTATCAAAAGGGTGAAATTTAACTTCTTCTTCGATGATGCCTCCAAACTACTTTTGCTAGTCTTAGCTTCTGCATGACTATCTTTGCACTCCTTATTCTTGCTTTGGGACTCTACGCCTTCATCCTTCTTTCGTCTGCCCTTCAGTCCCTTTGCCGTCAGCACGTCTTCTCCATTCATGTATTTTTGCGCTTTAAACAGCAGATCTATCATCAAGGTTGGAGGATTTTTTTCTAGGGAGAATACGAGGTCAGGTTTGTTCAGCCCAGCCTGGAAGGTCATCAGTATCACCTACTCATCAGCTTTGTCAATTTCCAAGACTACTTTGTTGAATCACTTTACATATTCCCTCGGGGTCTCTCCTTCCTGCTGCTTCATAGTTAGCAAGTAGGAGGTAGGCCTCTTATGGCATTGGCCTCTAATGAAGTGAAGGACAAAGGAGTCACTTAGCTGGTCAAAGTTCACAATGGACACTGTAGGCAATTTACTGAACCATACTCGTGTTGCTCCCTTAAGGGTTGCTGGGAATGTCCTACAAATAACTTCATCTAGGGTCTGTTGCAAGCTCAAAAGTGTTTTTGAATGCTCTTATATGGTCCAGAGGGTCTTTAATACCATCATAGACCTCCAGCTGAGGAAAATGGAATTTGCGAGGCAAGGGACACTCTAGAACACTAGTTGTGAAAGGCGAGTCAGTCCTCTTGAACATGCCATCTAGGTTTATTGTTGTTCTCCCCTTCATGGCGTTCTTGACCTCATCCAACTCCTTCCTCATGCTTTTCATCATTTGGTCACTACCACGAGTTGACTGCACGGTATGCTCTGTTCTGCTATTCTCTAGACTATAGGCCTCGTCATCATTATCATTGTGATTGCGTCGAGACTACGACATAGTCAAAGTCTTAGGACACGCCTTCCACTTCAATCTTCATTATGTTTCATTAACTCTTACATGTTAGCAGTGAGTGCTTGAATCTGTTAGGCCATTACAGTTGGGTCCGTAAGAGGTGATGAATTGGAGGTGTCCATGTGTCTTGAAGAACTTTGTTGGTAGAGATACGATGATGACTTGCCTGATAGTATTGTAACTCAATCGTTTTCCATAGACGGCACCAAGGACCCTCCAATGCCAAGGACCCTCCGATGCTTAAGTTAACTTGTTCTCTCTTGGAAAAACTATATCTTGTATAGTAGTGTGTTCGTGTCCTTTTACCTGTTTTTCCTGGCTTTATATAGCCTTAGCCTGAATTAATGTCCAGTAAAACGTATGCTGCAGCTAGGTAATCAATGCTTAATGATGGAAATTTAACTCTAACGTTTTCTGTTCATAACTGATCCTTAATTCTACATTATTGGATGAAGGTAACGGTTTTGTGCTATTCATTGCTCAGGTGTTGATTACTGCCTAGAGTTAATGCGCACACGCTCGTCCATACCCTTACTCGTTACTGTCAGTGACAGTTTGTGAATGATGGACTATCATTTGTATGCTACTCGTCATATATGATTATTGAAACTAATATTATATGTACTGTATAAAAAAATAAATTGTTGTAATTTTTTATTTTTAATTTCATTTTTTTTTTAATGCTTTCAATGATTGTTTGTCTTTGTCTACACTTCTACCAATTTTTACTCTTTAGATCAATAATTTTGTTGTACCATAGTCATTATATATACGAGTTATAATTTAGGTTTATAGGCAAGTTAAAGTTTATTCATTCTTCAAAAAAAAAAAATGGTACTTTTACTTCTTCTTTTTTTAGTATGAAAGATGGTACGGTTACTAATTTAACTATTGTACATAGTATATAGATATATTAAATATAGAAAAAAAAAATTTTGAATTATTTTTTTATACAATTTTTGCTATACATAACAAGCTGTGAGTGGTAGGCATCTAAACCCACTACCATATGATGGACTTGACCATAATGAAATATCTTGGAAATGAGGTACATTTTGAGAAAAATTCTAGGACCATAACTAATTCCATAGACTTATTGCTACAATATTTTTTGTTGCAATAAAGTATTTTTAATAATTATAAAAATATTTTATTACAATAAAACTCTATTGCAACAAAATTTTTGTTGCAATAGCATGTTGCAACAAAATTTTTGTTGTAATAGCATGTTGCAACAAAATTTATCGCAATAGTGGGCAACGAAAATATTTCATTATACAATAGAGGTTGATTGCAACAATTTGAAGTTTATTACAACAAAAAATTTTGTTGCAATAAGACTATTTTCTTGTTGTGAAGTTCCGAAAAAAGTCTCAAAAATTTTTCACCATCTTTTAAAAAAAAAATTCAAATACTTAAACCTTTTAAAGTGCAAATATTTAGCAAAAAAATGGTTAAAAGATTAAAAAGCAACAAACCTTTATATAAAGAAAATGGTTGAGTTGGTAAATATTTTGAACTCGTAATTAGCATCACTTTATAATCCAATGTTTCTTACTTCTTAGATTTTATTTTCAGTAATTTTATCATGCAATACACAGGATAGCAACTAGCGTACACATATATAACCTTTGTTAAACTATTCCATATATGGTTAGTGACTAGTTGTTTTAGAGATAGTGAGAGTACAAACACGACTCCCCCCACAAAGATAGATAACGAAAGAAATATGTTGAAGGGAAAACTTCACCATATTCGATCTGGTCTTCCCCTCCCTGCACTGGCCTGGAAAACTTATTCCGTCTTGTCAGTGGTGCGGCCATCTCTTAACCTCGCTAACTCAAATTCCAGAGCTTTGAGCCTGGCCTCGAATTCCCGACGTTGCTCCTCCAGCCTTTGTTCCAAGGATTTGCAATTCGTTTGTTTGGCTTGAAGTTTAGCAGAGGATTTAGGATCAGCCACATAAGCACCGAAAGACTGAAAAGGAAAAGAAAGAGTTCAGTCCAATCCATGAATAAATGGGTCCATATATATTGTTAGGAACTCAGGGAAACTTTAATAAAATGGCGAAGCCTTGGGCTAGTCATATAGTCGTAGAGGCACTCACTTCCAAGGTCAAAGTAGGATCTATTTTCATCCCCTTATTTGGGGCTGTAACTTGGTCAAAATACAGCGGGGCACTCAATGACCTCGCGTAACGTTTTCGAAATCCATGATCTTGTGCTTTTGAGCCTGCGTCTACGTGTTCCTTTGGAGCTTCTGCTTCGTTTTGTTCAGCTAGGAGGGTTCGTCCCGAGCAGCTGCAAAGAAAAACTAAGTTTCGCTCCGTTTGTTTCGATGGAAAACTTTACCTAAAGATAGTTTTTCTTGTTTTCTAGTGTTTGGTAGCATAAAAAAATATGAGTCAAAGGAAAACTATCTTTGGTCAATAAAAAAAGTATGGCTTATTTTTAGAGATTGTTTTCCATAAAATTTTTTTGGAAAACAACTCTATCTCACAGTAAGCTAAATAAGGGAAGTTAGGGGGTTATTTTTCAACTCATTTAAAGTTGCTACCAAACATTAGAAAATGAGATAGTTTTATAGAAAATATTTTTTGAAAAATGACTCATTTTCTAGAAAACATCATTGTTGAAACAATCAGAGCGTACTAGAAGACAAATTATATCCCTTAAAACCACTGAGGAATTAATTTTCACCGAACCTCACTCGCACTTCATGAAAATTTATTAGCTAACTTAAATAAATACCACTATGTTTCTTAGAGCATAGCTTCTAGACCTCAAGTTCTCCACTATCACTACCATGCCTTGCACAATAGCTTCGTGCGTATCTTCCTTTTAGCAAGAGCTAAACCCCCTATGGTCTAAGAATGTTTGAGTAACTAAAACTTTTTATGGAAACAGTAAAATATGAAGCTAACTATATAATAAATATTACATTATAGTTTCACGTATTATAATTTGAGCATTATTATATAAGTCTACGTTAACCAAAATTACATAAAATTACACATCATTTGATTCATAACTCGCATTTTGACCTTGAAAATTTGATGGTTCATGTAAGCGAAAGCTAAATAGATAAATACAACATAATGAATATATTTTCTTTATGTAAAGGTTTATTTTGAGTATAATTACATTAAAATATCATTTAATATTTAAATGAATATCTTCTAATTTTTCAGATTTGTCTCAAATACTATTTATATTCACAATGTGTATAATTGTGTGTTAACACACAATTAAAATAGTTGAGGATGCAAAATTTATATATACCGTTATATATAAATTTTGCATCCTCAACTCCAATGGCGGCTTCAGGAATGTTTCTCAGTGTGTTCCTGGGTGGGCTTGCTCTGTTACAATGTTTTTTTTTTTTTTTTTTCTTCAGATTCTCTGTTACAATTTTTTCTTTTTTAGATTTTAGTTCAAAAATTTTTTTTAGCTTTTTCTTTTTGCTTGAAAGCAATGTTATGAATACCGTTTTGGGACCCTATTTTGATTTGTATAGTGGAACGGAATATTTCGGTACCGATCTATTTCGACGTATCATTTCAAGGTGTTTTAGGGTTTTTAAAAAAAATTAAAAAAATTATATATTTATATTTTCTTGTACAACATAAAATTATTGATCCAAATAAGTAAACCTCAAATAAAACAAATTATTTTTTTTTTGACACTCAAATCATTTAATTATTACATAACAATTACTGTTTTAGAATATTAAAACATAAATATGTAATTAAATAATAAAAAACAACAACAAAAAATTGTACAATAAGAGTATATATATGTATATCAAAATATTGAAAAGAGACAAGACTCAATAAATAAGTTTAAAATCAAACTCTTTTTTCAACTTTTTGAGTTTTGTCATTTTCCAAGTTTAGGGCAAACTTTGAAAAAATCTTTTTAGGGCAAACTTTTAAAAAATCAAAGTCACGTGGGTGGGGTCAGCAAGCTAAAAGTCTAAAAGGCAAACTAAAGAAAAAATCTTTTTTTTTTTTTTTTTGAGAAAGAACTAAAGAAAAAACTTGAAAAAACAAAAACTAGAGTAAAAAGAGAAAGAAGAGGCAGATTAGCAGAGCATCTAAGACGAAGCAAAGAAGAAGAAAAGGAAGAAGAAGAAAAGGAAGAAGAAGAAGAAGGGGCGATCTTTGCAATGGCTGAATTTATTTTTTTAGGCATTCAACGTAGGTAATGACATGTTATGCTGACGAGTTTATCAATTTAGAGATTTTTTTTTTCTTCTAAAAATTAATATCGGCCGAAATGTAACAAATAATCCCCCAAAATTTAATTTTATTGGCATAAAAAAATTTTGAGGGTATTCCTAATTTTTTTGAGGGTGTTCCTAATTTTTTTTTTTTTGCATAAGTAAATAAAATTTTTTTAATTATTATATATTAAAAAAAATTTTCAAGTCAGGGTCCTAAGACCACCCAGACCGGTATGTGGCACCACCACTGCTCAACTCATATCCTAACTCCACCATTGTATTTCATTGTTATCATTTATATATATATATATATATATATATATATATATATATTCAAGTATCAGCATAATTACTTAATTAATAATAAATAAAAAGACCTCTTTTTTTTTTTTTTTTTTTTTTTGCTGAATTGAAAGTCATCAAATCGCAGGGAAAAAAAAAAGCAATATACCTTTTTTTTTTTTCTATTGGTTAAAGGGTAGGAAAAAAATAGGATAAAATTATTGATTTATTTCCTTTGTGCAATTTGTAACCACACATATGAAAATGCTTGGAGCATTTTAACATTGCCCAAAATTCTAAAAGATTATCCAGTACCAAACACTAGTGTACACTCCTTGTAAGCATTATTGGATCGAGGTCAAGCTGAGCAACTAACTACATCAACAGGTAACATATTTTCAAGTACAAGGATTAGCTTAAATTTATTAAGAGCACTACACATATGTAATACTGTTCTGCATGCATGCAAACACAAAGTAAAAAGGGTGAGGTTTGAACCTTAAATTGTAAGTCGTTGCTTCTTTTGGGATGAGTTGTAGTAGTTTCCAAATGTGTTCAACACATTCATCTATGAAGTCTGCCTCTGGACTGTACAGTCGGAAGTGTAGCCAAAATAGAAAGAAGAAAGTTATTCAATTAATTAAGGTTGCAGCAAGCTTCAAGATGAAGAATTGGTACGATAAATAATATGCTTGTTCTTGTAGCCTAAGGGTTGAAAGCTAAACAACATGACATATAACTAAAAAGGGCTATACAGTTTGTAATTAAATTATAGTTCATAAACTATTTTAGTCTCTAATAAACTAAAATTGACCACTTTTAGTCCAAATAAGTCTAATAGAGTGATGGCATGTCATTTTTAGCTTAACCATGCGAATCAAAAGCAATCATTTCAAATTTTTAAGAACTAAAATCATTAATTGGCTAGATTTAAAGAACCAATTAAACGTATGTTTAAGCTAATTAAATAAAAATCTTGAAATGATAAAAGAAAATATGTTATTGTTCTTCTTTATTATTTTTGGGTAGCTAGGCTAGAGGGAGGATGGTCTAAATTTAAAAATGATAGTGAGTTTTTTTTTTTTTTTTTTACTACAATGAGGTTGCACCAAATTTTTTTTTTTTTTTTTAAATCATCAAAGATGGAAATTGAAAACAAAGAGTGATGAAATTACCGATTTGGTTTCAAGTCCAAACCCGCCAGGTTTGCAGCCTGGGTCAAAGCAGACTTCCATCTCTTCAACCTGCTATCATTGTCATCCGTAACCTTAATTGCAAAATTCTCATTTTGTTGTCTAACATCGGAAGGAGACACATTGTAGAAAATAGGCAGCACTACCATTTTAAATTTTTTATTGCAAGACATTATCTTCCAAACCTCATCCAGACACCAAGTAGAAGAAGCATAGTTTTTTGAGAATACGATAACTGCAACTCTAGATGCCTCTATTGCCTCCATTAGCTCTTTCCAAATCACTGTCCCTCTAGGGATGTCCACGTCAACTCTATACATGCCAATCTCTCTACGCTTTATAGCGGCTGCGAGATGGTTGGTAAAATTTGTGCCCGTATCACCACCATGATAGCTAACGAAGACATCAAATTTAGGATTACTGTGTCTGCTCATTCCTTCCCTAAAGTAATTTTTGGTGGCCAATCCCTTTATTTGTATGTCTTCGATATATAATCTTGACTTGTAAGTGGTATTTGTACTAGCAATAAAAATAGAAGTTATTGATTTTTTAATAAGACGAAACACACCTTAAAAACATAATAAAACACCAAAATCCCCCCCCCCCCACCCCACACACACACACACAAAAAAAAAAGTTTTTTTTTTTTTTTTTGTATTTTTGGATAATGAATAGACCAAATAACGGATTGAGATCCTTTAGAGTTCTTAAGGTATTATTCATCATAATACCTTGAGAACTCACAATTTAAAAATACTACCACAATATTTTCACAATATTTTCACTATAAATTTTAAGTAATTAGTAAATATTGATAAGTAAAAATATAATTTCAGTAGTGAGTTTAAATTAAAATTAATAACAACTTTTCATATAAGATTTTGTTATGATTCTTGTGAAAATTAAATATTGCAAAAAATATTGTGGATGTAATACTTTTTGTTAAAAAATATAATTGTTTAGAATGAATAAAGGAAGAAAAAAAAATTAAAAAAGAATAAAGAAGAAATGAAGAAATAATATCTAAATGAGATGGAAAAATAATAGAGAATCTATTGAAAGATATATTTGAAAAAAAAAAAGGATAGGTGAAAAGTAAACGTTTTTGTTTGTGGTACAAACAGTACAAAAATTTTATCCCGCAGGTGCTCTAAGTCTAAGCTATGTCCAGCCCACTCTCGTCACTTTGCTTCAATTACTGGTTTGAGTGGCTCAGTTTCACGAGACCGGCTATATGCTTATATTGAATCCTGTACCTGCTGCTCAGTTTCACTTTAATAAAAGGCACCCAAAACAAACGGAATGCTAAATGCGAGAGAGAAACAGAACAGAGAGTCCAGAGAAAACCAAGAAGATCAAAGAAAATTCGAAGCAAAGAAGAAATCTTTATCTTACCAGTCATGGTCATGGTCATCCTCTATAGCCTCATTTAAAGCATTATTTTGCCATTCTGAAGCATTGTAGTTTCTCGAGAAAATGTTTTCTCCCTCTCCTTCATTGTGATTTTTTTGCCCAGATGAATCTTTTTGGGCCATGGAATTAATGGAACTGTAGCTTTTTAAGTATTGGTTGATGGGAGAATGGCGTTATTACAACCCCAAACCAATTCATATGTTATATATACACCACACCAATATTATGAATTTCAGTGGAGACTGGAGAATGTTATGCAAATGGGCTTTTTTTGAAAATATTTTATAAAAAATTGAAAAGGCAGTATAAAAGTTGATAACTTTTTCATTTTTTTTCATAAATTTTTTTTTAAAATAGTTTACTAAGAAAGTGTAAACGTTAATAAAACCATTGTCCATACTTGAATTGATGACGAAAAGGAAATAGAAGGGGCCATTTTAACAACCACTGAAATTTGCACACTCCGAGGCCCTTGCCACACGAGCATCTCTGTTTTACTTTTTTTTCTTTTCTTTTCTTTTTTTTTTTTTTGAGAAAGATACTTTTTTTTCTTTTTTTGTTTGTTGTTGTCGTTTTTGCTTAATCTATATCTTTATTATTCTCATTATTATTCATTTTGTCTTGCCATACGTGTCTCACTGTAATTTTTTGATTCTCAGAAGTTTGACCCTTCCTCTACTTGTTATTTTTTCGTCATTAAAATTAATATATATAATTATATAATATATTCTTCTCAAAAAAAATTATATAGTATATGATTATTGAAACTAATATTAAATGTACTGCATAATATAAATAAAATATTATAATTTGTAATTTGTTATTTCATTTTTATTTTTATTTTTATTTTTATTTTTATTTTTTTTAATGCTTTCAGTGATTGTTTGTCTTTGTCTACACTTCTACCAATTTTTACTCTTTAGATCAATAATACTGTTGTACCGTAGTCATTATATATCAGGGCCGGTCCAAGATAATTTGACGCCTAAGGCAAAAATATTAAAGAAGTTTTTTAGTTCTAAATATCACTTAAATAATATATAGTTTATTTTTTATATTATAATTTTTTTATTTCAAATCTATTATTAATTCCTACTAATTAATAAGACTAATTCACCCAAAGTAAACTAATGATACTTACTATGTAGGTTTTATAAACTGACGTATCACCAATAAGGAAAAAAAATTATTTAAAACATTCATTTATTATATTATTTGAGTGGCACTAATTATATTCCTACCACATTAGTTTGTAAGTTTTTTGTCATAAAATTTATATTAATTTTAGCATTTTTCATTCATTTAATGGTGAATTGGTGATTGTGTTGTATTTCTATTGAATCATAATTTTTTTTGTGCATAGAGAAGGTGCTAAAATTACTACAGATTTTACTATATAAAACTTACAAATTGATGTAATATTTCACTAAAAAAATAAATGAATATTGAATTACTTATTGTGATGGATGAAATATTAATTTATAAGACCTATTTGATATTAAAAAAAATTGCAAATAACTCGCTCTTTTTTTAATTAGAAAAAAAATTATTGCCCCATATTATTAATTTGGGGCCTTTCTATGTTAGGGGGCCAGCCCTATATCATATATATTAGTTAAAATTTAGGTTTATAGGCAAGTTAAAGTTTATTCTTTCTTCAAAAGAAAGGGGAAAAAAAAAAGAGAAAGAAGAAGAAGAAGAAGGAAGATGGTATTGTTATTATTTTTTTTTTTTTTTTTTAATATGAAAGATGGTACTGTTACTAATTTAACTATTGTACATAGTATATATATTAAATATAGAAAAAAATTGAATTATCTTTTTATACAATTTTTGTTATATATGACAAGTTGTGAGTGGTAGACATCTGAACCCACCACCATGTGATGGCTTGACCATAATGAAATATCTTGGAAATGAGATACATTGTGAGAAAAATTCTAGGACCACAACTAATTTCACATTTATTTTCATAATTATTTAATATGGCTAATTTTGATTGGTGAAAAAAAAAAGTAGGTCTATAAGAAAATAATAGACAATCAGTCACATATAATAGTTGTAAAAACGAATGTGGAATCGATTGTAATCCTATAATAACTCATTGTGAGTGTTTGAGTATGGCCTAAATGGCCTAGGCCTAAGGCCAACCCTATATTATATATATGAGTTAAAATTTAGGTTTATAGGCAATTTAAAGTTTATTCATTCTTCAAAAGAGAAGAAAAAGAGAAAAAAAAAAAAAAAAAAGGAATATGGTATTGTTACTTCTTTTTTTTTTTAATATGAAAGATGGTACTATTACTAATTTAACAATTGTACATATTATATATATTAAGTATAGGAAAAAAAAAATTGAATTATATTTTTTATACAATTTTTGTTATACATGACAAGTTGTGAGCAGTAAACAGTTGGACCCACCACCATGTGATGGCTTGACCATAATGAAATATCTTGGAAATGAGATACATTGTGAGAAAAATTCTAAGACCACAACTAATTTCACATTTATTTTCATAATTATTTGATATGGCTAATTTTGATTGGTGAAAAAAAGAAAGTACGCCTATAAGAAAGTAATAAACAATCAGTCACATATAATAGTTGTAAAAACGAATGTGGAATTGATTGTAATCTTATAATGACTCATTGTGAGTGTTTGAGTATTTTTATAAAAATTTTCATAGAAAAAAGAAAAAGAAAGAGAACATATATATTGTTCACACTTCACATCTTCATTTTCAAGATTCGATCTTCCCGCATCATCCTCTTGCCACAGTTAACTTGACTATAGCCGGTCCTACCATGATGGACTTGAGATTGAGAGAGAAAATAAATATGATGGAAATGAAATGCCCAAATGCCATATGAAAAAATTCTAGTATTACAATTAATTTCATATCCATTTTCATAATTATTTGATATAAACAATCTGTCACCTAAGATAGTTGTGAAAATAAATATGAAATTAGGTGTGATCTTGTAATAACTTGTTGTGAGTATTGGAGCATTTTTTATAAAATTTAAAATTTTGATGAAATAACTTGATGAGATCAGCTTTTAATTTTTATCCGTTGATGGCAATATCAGTCTCTTTGCTAAAATGGAAATTCAAATGTAAGAATAGCAGCAGTCAATGGTAGTATTTGATTAGGAAAAAATTTCAAACATTAGTAGGACTTTTAAAGCGATCAATTGCATACATTACTAACTTTATTGTAAAATAATTTTCCATATCAAAGGTTTTATTTTCAAACTTTCTTCTTCTTTTTTCTTTTTTTGAGAAACCAGACTATCAGTGCCTGGCAATTTATTCATAGTGGAAGAAAAGAAACTTCAGTGAACATCAAAACAAGCTACAGAGGCTATGTCCTCAGGTAGTTCTTCTAACCAAACCTGAGTCAAACTTTCTTATTTGACTCCTTCTTTGTATTGTTTCTCAAAAAAGAAAAGAAAAAGACTCCTTTGTACCGATCACACATCACAATATTTTATTTTTACCGAAGATTTCAGTAATCGTTGTCCAAAGAACTTTTGGTTTTGTTTTTCTTGAATTCCAAAGAATGAGAACCTACTGCACAAGAAACCAACCGCCCATGCCTATGATCCCCACATCATACTCTTGGCATATTAAATTTGGATGTTCCAGTGAAAGTGATAGCTAGCATTAAAATGAGTAATTCTACTACCAAAAACTAATGATGTCAAACTATAAGACCTAGTAGTACACAACACCTTAGTCTCATAATAATGTCATGCGAAAAATCAAAATATTTGTGTCCTTAATTCTTAGACTTATTGTAACAATAAGAAATCATAGTATCAGAATATATCAGTAAAATTGAATTAAATGCTAAAAATCACCTATAGCTATCAGTTGATTACTAGGCTTCACCCAAATCAAACTCTTCAAGCTTCATGTATGATGTATAAGTGTAACTTATATTAATAGTTGAAGAGCTGGACTAGCAAAGTTGAAAAAAGCATGATTTTGTTTCAATCTAGCCCATTGTGGATCAAGCAGAATCTCTGCCTAGCTAGGAGTCCAAATTACTATTTAAAATAATCATTTTCAGCACATACTGCATGCACAATTAAAAAGGAGACTCTATGATTGATGAATAGGCATTGTGAATTTGTGAGGAGTGAGAAGTATGAAGGCTCGTCTTAAAAAAAAAAAAAAAAAAAAGGTTTAGGCTTGTTTAATAAACAAGTCAAGCTTGAACTAAAAAAATTGTTTATGACAAATAGAGTTTGATAATAAAAATTAAAAAAGATGAGTTTAGACTGATTTATGAGCTTTTCATAATAACGTTGATATGGGCTTAAAAGATAAAATTATATTTTACTAAATTTTTATTTAGTTGGGAATGGGACCACTTGTCAAAATCAAATGGGCTAGATAATATGTTTAATATGAGCTTAATAATATACTTCAATTTATCAAGCTAAATTCATGATTGATTAAATTGAATTTTATTAAATCTAATAAATACTACTAAGAATTAGGATGATTTACCATTAATTTTTATTATAATTTAAGTATGTCCAAATCAAGAACTATTGATATATTCTTTAAAAAAAAATGTTGACAATTTAGAAAGTAAAAACACCTTTGTATTCTACCACAAGATTTTCAATTTCTAAAGAACGTTTTAAGAATCTCCAAGTAAAATTTTTTTTTTTTGGCGTAAATGCACTTTTAGTCCCTATATTTTGACGTTTTTTCGTTTTAGTCCCTACATTTTAATTTTTTGCACTTTTAGTCCTTAAACCAATTAACGCCTGACGTTTTAGTCCTTTCCGTCACCCAACTAACAGCAATTGCTGACGTGGCTAACGGTAGAATAAAAAATATTATAATTACACAAAATTTAATGCCACATCAGCCTATAAATTTAAAAAATTAATTTTTAATTCTAACTAAATAAAAAAAACAGAATTAAAACTAAAAATCATTAAAATTAAAATTTAAAAAGTTTATTTGGTACATATTTTTTTCTTTTCCTTTTCACTTTATTAGATTAATTTTTATTCTCTCCCTCTCTCATCTGTGTCTCTCATTTTCTTTGGATTTTTTTCATTCTCTTCTCTCTCTTTTTCTCACAATGCAGTGGCTTGTGGTGGATGTGTTGGGTGGTGGTTAGGGGGGATGGGTTGAGATCGGGGTGGGGTGGGTTGAGACCGACTGGGTGGCTTGAGTCTGGGTGGCTGGGGTTGAGTTCGGGGTGGGGTGGGTTGAGATCGGGGTGGGTTGTTCGCCGGCTGGGGTGGGCGGGTTGAGATCGGGGTGGGTTGTTCACCGGCTGGGGTGGGTGGGTTGAGATCGGGGTGAGATTGGGGTGGGTTGTTCGCCGGCTGGTGTGGGTGGGTTGAGATCGGGCTGGGTTGTTCGCCGGCTGGGGTGTTGGGTTGAGATCGGGGTGAGATCGGGCTGGGTTGTTCGCTGGATGGGGTGGGTGGGTTGAGATTGGGGTGGGTTGTTCGCCAGCTGGGGTGGGTGGGTTGAGATCAGGGTGGGGTGGGTAGGTTGTTCGCCAAGGTGGGTGGGTTGAGATCGGGGTGGGGTGGGTTGAGGTTGGTCTGGGGTGGGGTGGGTTGTGGCGGCTGTGATGGTGGGTAGTGGTTGTTTGGTTGGTCTGGGTTTGAGTTTGGAAATTTCTTTGATCTGGTTCCAGTGTTCTTCATGTTCTTCTCTTTTTTTCTTTTTTTTAATTTTTTTTAATTTAATTAATTAATTAATTAATATGTAATTATAATATTTTTTTTATTCCACCGTTAGCCACATCAGCAATTGCTGTTAGTTGGGTGACGGATAGGACTAAAACGTTAGGCGTTAATTGGTTTAGGGACTAAAAGTGCAAAGAATTAAAATGTAGAAACTAAAACGGAAAAACGTCAAAATTTAGAGACTAAAAGTGCATTTACGCCTTTTTTTTTAAAGGTAATTTGGTTGTTTATATTAAAAAGGGGCTCTTGAAATTAGCGTTAGTGATACATCAATGGTTTTTTGTATTACAATCCTATTGTGTATATATCAACAAGCAAATGATAAATACAAGATTATTTTAACAATAATATTAATCTCACAATGAAAACAAAAATTCTATTTTTTTGCTCCATCCTTAACTTACTTTGAAGTTGACGGTGAGAATGTCTCAATAAATTACATTGCTTTATAGTTGAGTGAGTCTCCAAGATTTGCATCTTTGCTCTTTCTCTCATTTCTTTGTTGGTCTGGTTTTGTCTTTGTTGTTTGTTAACTTTTTGTTTTTTCCTGCTTTACTCTTCTTTCCCCAGTCCTAGTCTTCAAATCCTAAACGAGTTTGGTCTACACTACAAGTTTTTTTCAAAAAGCAAAAGCTAATACTCAGAAGTTTGACCCTTCCTCTTTCTCCTACTTGTTAATTTTATGGTCTACATTTCAAGTTTGCCTTCAAAAAGCAAAAGCAAATACTCAGAAGTTTGACCCTTCCTCTTTCTCCTGCTTGTTAATTTTCTGTCATTAAAATTAATAAATATAATTATATAAAATATATGGTTATTGAAACTGATATTATATGTACTGTATATTATAAATAAAATAATGTAATGTGTAATTTGTTATTTCAAACTTTAGTTTATTTTCTAGAAAAAAAAAATTGAAGTTTTTTTTTTTTTTTTCCTTCAGCCAAAAAGCTTTAATTCCTACACAACTTTCGCCCACATGTGATGAGTTGTGAGTGGTTAACATCTGGATCTACTACTTTTTCTTTACCACTCATGTGACAAAAGTTGTAATATCTACCATGTGATGGAATTAAGAGACAAAAATTGTCCAGAATGAAATATATTGGAAATTGTGTATATTGTGAGAAAAATTTTAGAACCACAACTAATTTCACACTTATTTTTATAATTATTTAATGTGACTAATTATGAGTGGTGAAAAAAAATAGTAGGTCCATATGAAAGTGATAAGCAATTAATCACAGTCTGCTACTCACGTGACAAAAGTTGTAACATCTACCATGTGAGGGACTTGAGAGAAAAATTATTTTTATAATTATTTGATGTGATTAATTGTGAGTGGTGAAAAAAAAAATAGTAAGTCTACATAAAAATGATAGGCAATTAGTCACAATATGCCATATAGAATAGTTGAAAAATAGATATGGAATTGATTGTAATCCTACAATAATTCATTGTGAGTGTTTGAGTATTTTTATAAAAATTTATAAATAGAAAAAAAAAAGAATATATATATATATATATATATATATATATATGTATGTATATATGTATATTTGTTCACATCCTGCATTTTCAAGATTCTCTAGTCTTCCCACATCATCTTCTTGACACCAATAAATTTGGATGCTAGTGATAATTCGAGGCTTCTAGCTAGCATTAAAATAAGTAACTCTACTGCCACAAATGGCACCAACAAATTTGGATGCTAGTGATAGTTCTAGGCTTCTAGCTAGCATTAAAATAAGTAATTCTACTACCACAAATGAATGACGCCATACGTACAAGTCCAAGTCCAAGTAGTATCCAGCACCTTAGCTTCATAAATATCATGCCACTTCCATAATTGTGAAAAATCAAAAGATTTGTGTCTTTACTCCTTAGATTCTTTTTATTTTTTTATTTAAAAAAAATTAATTGCTAAACACACACGCTTAATAATATTCTGTCACCAAGCTCAAATTCATTACTTAACCCAAAATTCCACTACAAAAGGCCTCCATATCTTTTAGACTCAATTGTAAGAATAAGTAATCATAGTATTAGATTGTGTAAAATTAAATTTAATGCTAAAAATCACCTAGATGTCAGTTGATTACTGGACTTCACCCAAATCGAACTCTTCAAGCTTCATTTGTAAGTGTAGCTTATATTAATAGTTGAAGAAGTGGACTAGAAAAATTCAGAAACGCATGATTTTTTTTTTTTTTTTTTTTTTTTTCAATCCAGCCCATCGTGGATCAAGCTGAATCTCTACCTATTAGTCCAAATTACAATTTAAAATAATCATCTTCGGCACATACTGCATGCGCAATTAAAAAGGGACTCTATGATTGATGAATAAGCCTTACGAGTAGGTTTGTTTAGATACTACTTATTGTTGAAAACTGAAATTTCTTGCTGAAAACATTATAGCAAAATAATTTTTAAATGTGTGAATAATGCCATATAACCCAGTTTTAAAGCAAAATTTACATTTTTCCATTCTTGTGGGTCTTGTAAATAATGCACAGGACCCAGGGAAGAAAATGCCAAATATAGACGTGGGTTGTTTTCAGTGCAATCCAAACTCAACTTAAAAAGTAAAAGAAGCCTCATCTTAAAAATAAAAAAAAATAAAAATCTTTAATTTAAAGCTTATTCAATAAACATGTTTAGCCCAAACTAAAAGAAAAAATTATTTATGAACAAACTCGTGAGCTTGACATGCGCTTGAAAAATAAACTCATATTTTGCCAAATCTTTAATTAATTGGAAATTGGTTTATTAGAGCATTAGCATCCAAGGATACACACACAAAAAAAAAAAAAAAAAAAAAAAAAAACTCTATTTTACATCCTCAAACACCATTCTATTAATGTTACCATCTTATTTTATAACTCACCTAACATCTCAATTTTTATTTTTATATACAACTCATTAAAATAATATAAATCATCCCATCAAATAATAATATAAATATAAAGTGTGTGTGAGAGAGAGAGAGAGAGAGAGAGAGAGAGAGAGAGAGAGAGAGAGAGAGAGAAATTGAATAAAATATTATTTTAGTTTACAAACTCATGAATAGTAAGTTCTAAATATAAGAACTTACTATTCACAAGTTATAAAAAAATTTTAGGTATACATCTCCGGATTGAACTCTTTTTTAGATGGTTAGTGGCTATTTTAGCAACTTCGAGGGGTTTTACACCCCCAATGCTAATGCTCTTAGTCTAAATCAAATGGGATGGATAATATGCTTAATATGGGCTTGATAATGTACTTGTATTGAATTTTAAACTCAAAAACTTGATACTAGACTTGAATTTGAGCTTAAATTTAGCTTGACTAATGAATCTATCAATTGCTACTAACAAACCATTATAGACACTCCATCTAGGAACCATTAAGAGTTATCTTTAAAAAAAGATAAAATAAAAACCATTTTACTAACGTATCTTAATCATGTTAATGCGTCTACTTGCTTGAAGTTGTTTTAGTCATTGAACAAAAATCTTATTTTTTACTGATTTGGTCTTACTCTCTGCCATTTCGAATAGAAGTTTATAACATTGAAATGTTAGGTCGAATTCTAAATTACAATCTCTTCTTGAATAATGTGTTTACATAATTAAATGTTCAATAAAATCCTCTTTTTTTTTTATTCCCAGGTTTGACAAAATTGTGCTCGACTCAATTAAGCCCACCTCTATGGCACCAATGGATATATTAGTCTATATGGTATCTCCCTATGCACCAAGTGCCTATATTTAGTAAGCAACATATTTATTAAAAAAAAGAGCAACCCCACGTCTATCTCTATGGCATGGGTTGGGTTGAGTTGATTTTTACATCGGATTTGGTTGGATTGAAAAAGCCCAAACCCAACCTACAGCATATGCGCTATGTTTAATCCTAACGCTGCTTTTCTGCCACAAGTAACAAGATGTATAGTAAAAAAAACGTTACATGACCACACTATTTCAACACCATTAACAAAAAAAATAAATCCTTCCACTCACTGCGAAATATTATAGAATGAAATAGAAGAATAGTGAACACATTCCCCCCCCCCCCCCCCCCCCTCTCTCTCTCTCTCTCTCTCTCATGGACATAAATTTTTTCACATAAATTATGTGAAAAAATTATGTGGATAGGGATTAGGGAGATGAATGATTGCGCACAAACATACAACACACTAAAATCACAATGCTGCAAACTGCAATACTGAAATTATTAAAATTCCAAAAAGCAACACACAAAAATAAATACATCCTACCATATGATATGAAATAAAACAGAACAAAAGAATAATAAATCTATTCATTCTCTATGTTTCTCTCTCAAAATGGACAAAGACAAAGAAATCCTACCATATGATACCAAAAATTAAAAAAAAAATAAAAATAAAAAAGAGAGAAGAATAACGATCTCTCTCTCTCTCTCTCTCTCTGAGTTAAGAAAACCATGAAAAACAGTGGTAAATCCACACATGCATGAGCTAGTGCATGCTAGCACACACACACGCACAGCTTTAAAGCCACTTTTAACAATAATCATTTCATCGACAGCGCCCTGGATCAGGTAAAATGAATTAATAGAATATTGCCCTGGCTCAAGTAAAATGAATCAATAGAGTATCGCATATGCTTCCCAAAGACACTGTTAAAAAGGAAAAAATGAAAAAGAAAAGTATATGAGCTTAAAGCTTATATACAATGCAGCATATAACTTTATCTAACAAATGTAAAAATATAACAATATTTCAGAGAAATGTTAAAGCTTTTAAAGTTTATGTATCCACAAGACAATGCAATAAATTCTCTTTTAAAACAGAAAGATAATATATTTGTGAATTAGCTGAGACAAGCAATTCATGACAGCAGCTGATTAGAAAAAACCAATTCAAGATGGCAAATGAAAACAGAAAGGTTCACATAGATGTCCAAAACTAGGCACCAAGTTTGATTTGATTCAAATGAATCATGAGAAAAGCTTCATGTTATATTTCATCAATGCTAATGCCTATCATGCTAGTTGGCTTCAAGTTTAATATTTCTAAAAAGATGGCATATAAGTTCCTTTTCTCTTTCCCACGTATTAATGATGCAAAGATGAGAAAGACTCGCTTAAGATGGTTTCTTCATGTACAAAGGAGAGTGATTAATAAACCTGTGAGGATGAGTGATTTGATTTATGTTGAGAAAATAAACAAAACATAGAGGAAACCTAAAATTACATTGGTAGTAGTAAAAAAAAAGATATACTAAATAAGATGGTGACAGCAAGTACAATATTTTGAGTATGATAAAATGACGAAGAATACATGTGACCGATCCTGATTTATCTCTTGAGGATCCATAGCATACCCCAAATTTTTGGGACTAAGGCTATGTTGTTGATTCCTCCCATTGTTGATTTTTTAAAATGCTAGAAAGAGTGTAGTACATGAAAATAAGAGAATTTACATCCATCCTATGCAACTGAAATTTTATGCAGATCTTCTATTATTCAGTGCGTATTTGATATAGCAGCCAAAACCTCTTTTACTTCACTATCTTGTATCAAGGGGAAAAAACTAGAATTAGAAAACTAATACGAAAAAAATGCTTTGTGTTCATGAAATTATGTATATATATAACAGACAAAGTTTAAGACACTAATAGCCTTGTTTCACTGTACTGGAATTTTGACAAGTTCTTGGCAGTTCAAAAACAACTCTGGGAATTCATACTTGCAAGTTGATGGACAAACTGTTAGGGGAATTGCAAGAATATTTATGGTTGGGAATTCATACTTGCAAGTTGATGGACAAACTGTTAGGGGAATTGCAAGAATATTTATGGTTTAGGATTTACAGAAAAGGAGCAAAAAGGTGCAACCCTAGTACATAGAAAATATACAAACAGAAGATCTTGAAGAGAGAGAGAGAATTACAACATTAGGTCCATCTATGGTGGCCATTTTTGAGAGCGGAAATGTAGTAATGTACAATGTATATTCCTTTAAAGTAATGATATGATGAAGTGCCTACTATAACATATTTATCATTACTAAGAGAACAAGCTGTTCATGCCATTCTAGATATGCATGTGTACACTTCACATTCGCATCCCTACATTTGGAAGCACAAGTTTCCATAAGCTTCTCCTTTAAGTTGTTAATCTTGTGTGCCTGCACACATGAGTGTGGATGTGTGTCTATATACATACATACATATATATATATATATATATTTTTTTTTTTTTTTCCTGCATATATTAGCTGCACCCCCCCCCCCCCCTTTTTTTCATTTTACAAGAGAAAGAGGTGGGTTGGTAAGTTTTACTTATCCACACCCTTGACCCCATTCTTAGGGGGGTCAGAGATGCCATTTGACCTAAATTTTATTAGCATAATTTATTCCAAAATCTTCTATGTAGTAGAGTTGCCTACTATTTTTCATAAAAATTCTGAAATATGAAATGTATCATGCCACAGTTGCAAAATAATATATCTTAAAAAAAAAAATTTAACAAATCTTATTGTCTTATCTTGGATGAAAGAAATAACAGAACTGTATGCACTTGCTACAGCACATTTGTAGATGCTTAACATTATTTAATTGAACATGCTAGGTTGCTAGTACCACTAACTATTTGATGCAGGAAGAGGTTTCATTTTAATTTAGTTTTATTTAATTTTGGAACTCAATTGTATTTATAAGGTCAATTGGATTTTATTTTAGACCTTAATAGTTCATTCGGTTATTTGTATTTAATATCCTAGAGTTAAGGGTATTTTGTTGGGCCGTTTGGTAATGTTGTTCTAGCAATGTTGTTTGTATTTTTTGGAAATACGTGTGGGTGAAAAAATGTGCGAAAATACATGTAATGTTGTTTAAACACTGAAAATTGTTGCTCAAAACACCTTACTTACCAAACAGTAACTAGGATTACCCAAGTCCTTAAGAATCAAGGTTTTCCTAAATCAGTTAGATAAGGCTCAGTTTTAGTAGTCTAAATAAGTATGCTATTGCACTCCCATGGAAACTAGTTTATGGTGAATCAAATTTTTGGAAAATTTCCAATAGTCTGACCTAGCTAACCATAGGTGTTGACTTCTAGGTTTGTTCTCTATTCCTTGGTGTGGACTCCAAGCAAACCTAAGAGATCATTCCTAGTTATCATTTTATTTTTTTGGTTCTTCAATTTTGTTGTTACATCCATTTTGGTTTTGTCCTGCATCACCATTCCAATAAAACTCAGGCAAAGAGTTAAGAAATTCTTCTTTTTGGTAAGTTACACATGCACCCCATGAAACGTGACCCCATGACCTCACCTTCCATCCAATTAATATGGGAGGTGACAGTGCCAGTTGAGCAATAGTTCATTGGCCTCCATGGCAACGCTTTGGGGTGAAAAAATTAAAATATTAGGAAAAAGTCCATATCCATACATATACCTATCCATATTGTGTCCTTTGTATAGAACCAGGGGCCTTTGCCCCTTGGTAGGTTATTCACTTATCAAAATCATTTACATGTCTATAAATACACACTACATACATACGTGCATACATGCATACATACATACATAATATACACACACACACATGCACACAGGCCTAACAAAGCTATACGCAAATATATCTCTTTATTTGTATCAGATATACAATAATTTGGAAGGAAAATCGTCAATCACAAATATTAACCAACCAACAAACCATACACACAAAGCCAATAACTGCTATCATATACAATGATGAAGCAAGTAGGCAAAAATTCCAAGAAAACCCACAGGTCATTAAGAGTATGTCCACTTCATATTATCCCTAATGATAACTTGTAAATTACCTAAATATGACAGAACCAATATATCGAAATTGTTATATTTAACAAAATATATAGGATGCAAGACTACCATCGGCGGTTGACCTAAAATACACGTTCGAAAATCATGAGATGAAGGTGTTACAGTATTTTCTGAATACATATAAGTCAAAACCAGTGATTAATACATTATAATTATACGTGACACTATTTTTCATTTTTAAACACCACATAGAGTTAATTACATAAGGATTATGACATTCATCCATATACCTCTTTAATACCTTTTCTCAATTATTCTCCTTTACGTCACGAGCAACAATAAGTTCCTCTAAGCAATCAGCTTCACCACTGTTGGAAGGCATCAGCATATCATCCTCAATTGTGAAATTGTATCGCTCCCCAATAGCTCTTAGAAGCTGGTACACTTCAAACATGGTAGGCCTCTCCTTGGGATTTGGTGCTACACAATTACATGCAACTTTAAGAAACTGAAAAAGCTCACCATCAACACCTTTCCCAACCAAGGATTTATCAATGGCATCCTGAAGCTGAGAGTTACTCGAGAGCTGTGTAATCCATTCTACCAAATTTCCTTTAAAGTCTTCAGGAGCTTTAGTAATATGTGTAGGTCTCTCACCAGTCACCAACTCAAGAAGCACAGTTCCAAAGCTGTAAATGTCACCCTTTGGAGTGGCCACCAGAGTTCGTGCATACTCCGGAGCAACATAACCCAAATCCCCAAACTCTCCATTCACAAAAGTACTCAAATGTGTATCAATTGGATTCATGAGCCTAGCAAGGCCAAAATCAGATATTTTAGGCTCAAAATCTGCATCCAGTAAGATGCATTTGGAGCTTATGTTTCGGTGGATAATACGAGGATTGCAATTATGATGGAGCCATGCTAATCCCCTAGCTGCCCCTATCCCAATTTTTAGCCTCAAAGGCCACTCTGTAACCTTGCTACCATCATCCACAGGATGTAGCTGATCATGGAGGGTACCATTTGGCATGTACCTATAAACCAAAAGCCTCTCCTTCTTAGCTAGGCAAAAACCTAGAAGGGGAACCAAGTTACGGTGTTTCACACTCCCCAGAGTAGCCATTTCAGACAGAAATTCCTTCTCAGAGTGTTGAGATTCCTGTAACCTCTTAACCATAAGTGAAGTGCCATCATCAAGGACTCCTTTGTACACAGTTCCTGTTCGTCCTGTCCCGATGATATTGTCTTTGCAAAAGTTATTAGTAGCCTTCATGAGATCATTGAATTTCATCTTTGACACTGACTTTTCAAACATTGATACCTGAAGTAAAATAGCTTCATCTCAATATAATACAGTTTGGAGTAATAAGAACTCAACAAAAAATATGTGTATGTGTGTGAGTTTACCAAAGCAAAAAGCAAATAGAAAATGAATAACCAGTTAACCACATTTTTCACTATAAAGTATGTACTAAAAGAGGTGCACTAAATTTGCTTGCCTTGATGCCTTTAACTCCCTTTAAACTCTTTGCCCATTTGTTTCCTTCAGGGTCCTCTTCCTTCTTCTTCACAGACACTCTACGCAGAAAGAAGAACATACCAATACCCACGCCTATGGCTGCAACTGTCACCCCACCTACGGCTGCTGCTGCAATAATTGTAGTGTGAGACTTCTTTGAAGCTGATGGGCAAGGATCCAAAAGAGCGCCGCATAGTCCAGCATTATTGGCATAACTATCTGCTGTAATTGAAGCATTCCCAAAGTAGGGGACAGGCCCTGTCAAAAGATTGTTTGCCACACTAAATTGTTTAAGACGAGCAAGCAGACCCAATTCTAAAGGAATATGACCTGTCAACCTGTTATGGTCGAGTTTCAGGCCATTCAAATAAGTACAATTGGCAAGGCTGACTGGGATTTCTCCCGAGAAATTGTTAGATGAGAGATCAAGAGTAGTCACAAATTGAATTATTTGGGAGATATCTTTTGGAATATTTCCAAAAAGTTTGTTGCTGGAAAGATCCAAGCCTGTTAAGCTTGTGCAGTTCTTAATGGCAGCAGGAAATTGGCCCTTGAGTCCCATATCCGAAAGCCGGATATTTAAAACCTTGTTCTCATCAGGGTGCCAACACTCGATCCCGGTAAATTTACAGATGAAGCCTTCAGTGTTGTTGTTAAAATTCCATGAAGTGTTCAAATAACCATAAGGATCTTCAAGTTCAGCCTTAATACCTTTCAAGCAATTTATATCAGTTTGGACACCATAGCTCAAACCACAACTAAGCAACAACCAGAGAGAAACAACTACAAGAACAGTAAGAGACCGGCCACTCAGACCCATTTTCATCAAGAGCCAACAAAAACGAGCTACAGATTAAAAAAAAAAAATCACTGGGATATTACTATCTAATGCACATCAGAGTGCTCAAAATACTGAATCCAAAAACAACCAAAGCCTTCATAGCATCATCACCTGAGACAGAATTCAAGACCAAAAAAACCCAGTTCAGCTTTCCACATATTTTAAAGCATACCCAGCTGAGAAAAATGATAACACAATAAAACCTGAAAATCGAAACTCAGACTGTGCAGCAAATATAGTAAGAAAGCATAAAACTTTGAGCTACCCAGTTTGAGTTGACTCGTTTACCGATCAAAGGAAGACAATATATATTCATTAAACAAAAACAAAAAAAAAAGCGCTAAAAATAGAAGTAAATTTGCGAGAGAATATAAAAGCAAGCTGAGATTGAGGTTTAAGAAGGCTTACCCGGAAAAATGAAGGAAACCCAGAAAAGGGTTTTTGAAACATGGCAATCTTTGGTTTGAAAGGATGGGATGGGTATGGTTTGAATATTCAAACGCAGGTATTAGAGAGGGTGTAAATTGATGAAGGTAAAAAGAGAAAGAATCATAGTTGTGATGTGAAATCCAACTATATGTAAGCAGAGTGTGAACTGAGAGAGCTTTTTGAAGACTTTGGAAGAGAGTTGAGGAGGAGAGATTAGTAGAGAGGTTGGGTTGGGTTGATCTTCCTCATCATCAAGTTCGGGTCAAAGAAGGAAGGCCACTTTGTCAAAGCTCAGAGACGACTCTTCGGTGCTTGACTTGCTTTTGCTGAAAATGAGAACCAACCAAGGAAAGGCAACATTAATAAATAAATAAAGTAATTATTTTATTACTATCAGGAAGGAAATAAATAAATAAATAAATAAATAAATAATATTATTACTTTATTATTACTATCAATTCAGGTGGGAAAAATATATACATAGAGAGAGACACGTAATATCTTCACAATAATTTAACAATAAATTCTTTTGATTAGAGGGAGAGAATTTTAGGGTGATATAATAATATTGGGATCTTTAAAAATTTTAATTTAGAGGTTTTAGGGTAATATTGGAGCTTTTGTATAAGAAAAAATTTATCATTTTTTAAAAATTTTAAGGGTGTTTTGTTTATTTGATAAGTTTAGGTTATTTCTATTATTATGGAGATTTTGAGGGTATTTTGAAGGTCTTATTTTAAAGTATACTCTACTAAAAAATAAATAAATAACATTTTAGAGTATCTGCTACAGGAAAAGTATTATTTTACTCAAATTGGAGAGAAAATGTACAAGGTTGTTTGGTACTCATGTTTAGATAATGGTTTTCAAAATGATGTGAAAAATGTGAACTAAAAAATGTAATGAAAAAAATATATTTTGAAGACTCGTAATGCAAAAAATGTGTTTAATACTATATTTCTATAACATTTTTTCAAAACAAAAAACACTGAGTGTTTGGTGCAAGTGTGTGTTCAAATACTCTAAATTAAGAATTTTGACTTAAACACTTCTTGTTGAACACTGTTACTAACATGTGGGTTTTTTTTTTTTTTTCACAATTTTCATCACTTAAACACCAAAAACTATGGTTTAAACTCTGTTACCAAAATAGACCCTCACTTTTCATTTTATCTATCTAGTTTTTAAATACACTTTCCAACTGTTTTTTTTTTTTTTTTTTTGTTCTTTTTCTATCTCATTTAAAAAAAAAATTAATCTTTCTTTATTCTACCTTTTTACTCTTTCCCAAGCCTATGTTTTTCAAATTTTGCCAACACTTATAGTTTTCAAATTTGAAATTTACAATTGTCAAATTTTTCAACAATCATATTTTTTTGTCACAATAATCCTTTTTTTTTAATTTATTACCATTAAAATTTGAATTATTTGAAAGCAGTCAAATTTCCAAACACTCAAAAAATTTTTATGGATACACATTTTTTTCTTTTAATGTTAGTCATTATTATTAATTCAAATTTATGTTAGTCTTATACAAGTTATTTAAAAATTTCAAGCAATTTGAAATTTGTCCAATCTATGTTATACTCTTTTATATACATGCATACATATAGTACATAATATATGTTCATATCTAGAAATTTATCAAATCTTATCTAATTTGGAATGGATTTATCAAAACTAATGCAAAATTCATTTATTTTTTATTTTTTGCAAGATTTGTTTTTTGGAACCATTAAATTAATAAACTAAATTTAATAAGAATGTGGTATAAAAGTAGGTTTTAACCCTCTTTAGTCAAAAGATGCCGCGTTAGATTTGGATAAATGCAGGAATAGAGTGCAAAACACCAAATCACTGTCAACGTCCCATTAACGTCAAAGAAAGAAAAACAAGAATAACACATTGTCCGGCCAAAGCAGAGAATGGACCAAATCAATGCATTGTTGAGTCCCGAGCGTTGTGTCATGTGTGGAGCTTTCACTGCTTTATGGTTCAATTGTTGAGTCTTTAATGATGATTAGGAAGTGGATGTATAAGAAAAGCATCTGGGATTGACACGAAGAGGTGCTTCCATTCACAAAGCATCTGGGTTATTGGGTGACCTTTTGGGGTTGTACTATTTTGGTCCTCAATTTGTTTCTCTATTAATGCAATCCGTTTTTCAATCTATGGTGATAATGGTAATTCTGATGATTGATCTGGGTTTAAACAGATATATGGATTTTGTGATATGGTGTTTTAGTCTCTATTCTTGTATTTACATAAGTCCGATGTGGCGATATTTGATTAGAGGGTGTAAAAATAGGCTTTTGCATCAAGTCTTTACTAAATTTGCACTCTTAAATTTATCCCTTTCTAATTTCTCTCTTTTTAATCTAGAAAAAAAAATCCACCTCTTTCTAATTTTAATTTTTTGGATCATTATTATTCTTTAAAACAATTGGTATCCCTACCGCTAGTACCCCCAGGTCCCCCACCCTACTTCAGCTTTATACTCTGAAATGGTCAAACAGAGAGAGAGTACTGAGAGCGTTTGGTCATGAGAACGAAATTGAGAGGAAAGATAATAAATTAATCTCCCTTATTTCAGCTATAGGAATGTTTTTAACCAAGAAATGTTTTAGTGATCTACTGTGATTGACTTTGCTCAAAGAGTCATTGTAAATAAGCAATAATGTGTCTCTATGTAGAGAGACAATAATGGCATGTTTGGTAAGAGAATTTAAATACTAGTTTTTTTTTTTTTTTATGAATCATTAAATGGTGGATCTCATACTTGAATATACTTTGACTTATGTTTACTAAATATAATTTTCAGAAAATTGTATCCTATTTTCCTTATCTAAAACAGGATTTTGAAAACAGCTAAGAGGATATTTTCAAAATACATAAAATATTTTGAATAGCATAGTTGCAAATAAATTGAAAATAGTGGACTCTACATATTTGTCTAAACTCTTTATCTCTTAAATTAAATGGAGCTAATCTTTATTATAAAAAATAAAAAAATAAAAAAATAAAAAAAAAGCTCACACTTCAAAAGTACATGAGCTCTATTCTCTTATCATTATCCAAAAAAAAAAAAAAAAAAGTAATCTACATATTCTACACGAACCTTATTGCAATTTTTTTTTTTTTTTAATCTTAAAAAAAAAAGGCTCCCAAACATCATTTTCTTGTTTTCAGTATTTTGAAAATTGTTCTTAAAAGTGAAAACCAACATGTGTAATGTAACCAATTTGGGTTTGGCTAATCTATTATAAATGCTTGTAGATGTTTTTTTTTTTTTTTGGTTAAATTATTGTTTAGGAAATTTTAGGGTTATTTAGTTTATTTTTGATGTTTTAAAGTTAGTTTTGTACGGTCATTTAAAGATTTCAAGCATCATTTTAAAGGTCATGAATCATGGTAGTTGTTTGGTTATTTTAGAAGGAAATGGATTTCAAATTCAAAATTTATAACTTATTAAAGCTTCAAAATAATAAATTTTAGGACTTTAGAAGTTCAAATCCTCCTTCCTACGAAATAGGTTCAAATGAAATTTTTAAAAATTTATTAACTTGGAAACTATTTCAAAATCAGGACTGAACCGATAAGTTCAACTGAGAACCAAGCACCAATTTGGTCTGGCAAATCCCTCAAAATTGATATAAAGCTGAGTTGACTGAAGAACTAGGGCACAAACAAGTTCTTTGATTGTACTAGTTTGTAAAACCATGCTTGGAATCAATAAATTCTAAATTCATTTATTTAAAATCCAAATTCTAGTATCCAAATACAATCTTAGGGCTTGATTGGTAAGAAAATTTTTGTTTTTGTTTTCAAAACAGTATAAAAACAATTTTCAAAATATTGAAATTAAAACTAGTTTTCAAATAATAATATTTATATTATACGTGTTTAGCTCTCACTTTTAAGAACAATTTTCGAAATATTAAAAAAAAAAATTGTTTAGGAGACCATTTCTATTTTTGAGATTTAAAAAAAAAATACAAAAAGTAACATATAAAATCTGTAGATTACTTTCTTTTTTTTTTTTTGTGGATAATGATAAAGGAATAAATCTCATGTACCTTTTATATATATATATATATATATATATATAATGATAAGTTTCAAATTTGAAGTGTAAGAATTCTTTTTATTAGAAAAATAAACTCCTTAATTTAAGAAATAGAAGAGTTTTGACAAATATGTGGGGTCTGCTGTCTTCAATTTATGTACAATCATGTCATTAAAAACATTTTTTGTATCTTAAAAACATCATCTCAGCTATTTTCAAAATCCTATTTTGAATATGGAAAATAGGATACAATTTTTTGAAAACTGAATTTAGAAAACATTAGCCAAATAATAGATTCAAGTGTGGAACCCACCATTTTATAGATTGCAGAACAAAAAAACTATATTTAAATACTCTTACCAATCAAGCCCTTAAAATGAGCATATTCATTTATCTCGAATACCTTTTTATTTTTAAGAAAAAGTTAACTATTTACAATGGCCAAAAACATTCATAACAAATAATAAATCATAAAGAAATGGCCAAAACATTCATAATATATAATAAATCGCAAAGAAATTATATATATTATCATTGGTAAGAGTTACACTAATTAGAGAAAGTCTCATTAGTCAAAGAGAGCATAATGATTTGCCTTAGGACAAAGTTTCACTAAACTAATATTAACATAGCTATATATTTTGAAAAAATTTAACAATTAGATTACATGTTCTTAAGTTCTTAACAAACATGTTAAATTTCATTCAAATTGGATATTATTCACTATTCGATTCATAAACATATTTTTTATGAATAATTTAAAACTAAAAAGCTTGAAATTTAAAAATTTAATTGATGACATAGTTATTATATTCAATTTTCTTGAAATTTTGCAAGCATAATGTATATAATAAGAAAATGCAATGTAATAGTAAATTTGTCCAAATTCACAATCAATAAAAAAAATAAAGAGTTTGAAAGGTTTCTCTTTAAACTTTGAGCATTGCCTTAGGGCTTTGTAATCAAAAGGCAAGTTTCGGGTTCCTGACTATTGGTGGTGAGCAAAGTGACCATAACTCCATAATATCCAAAAATAAACCCCTTAAAGCTCTAAAATAATCACAATATCACAAAAAGTACTAAAATGACAAAAATATCCCTTAGTAACAAATCCTCCAAAATTACCAACAGAAACCCAAACAAAAGCAAAAAACATAAGACTAAAATCACAACAGAATTCAAAGTTCAGCTGAAAGGCCTGTGAATCTCTTTTATTCAATAAACTAAAATGTTACTTATGAAGAGAATCAAGAGATACTATCACCAATCAAATTTCTTTATGATTGGTATTTGGAATCTCTTGTTTCAGTTCAGCCAAAACATTACATGCGTTTGACGGAATTACAATAGTTGGGTCATTGTGGAGATGATGCAAATGTTGGAGATAACATGCAGCATAACTGAAGTAGTCCAAATATTACACTTCTTTTCCAGCCACTACCTTTATCTGAACGGGATTCTTGTTTCTCTTCCATATGTTGGTCCTTTTGAGCATACTTGTTGCTTAGAATCACTACTATCAGTAGCTTTATACTTGGATTGCAGAGGTGAAGATGAATCCATTTTAGATACAGCTGGATGTGTAGGTGATGCACCAGCTGATGGAGAAGGCCGCAATTCAAAATTTTGGCATGGGTTAGTCAGTGATGACAAGGTTGGAGGAGCAATTAAGGTAATGCCAGCTTTCTATTGTTCAGCCAAGATCTTCTGCAAGTACCTTGCATTTTCCTCTATGCATAGCTGAAGGGCCCTTTGGACCTCTCTGTGAAGGATATAGAAACAGTTCTCAAATATGCTAAACCATGATGAAACAGGGCAAGCAGCAATAAGAAGTTAAAATTAAAGCAACCATCTCAATGAATAATACATCAAATGACCTTAACCACATAGTTAAAAAGGCCACAGAACAAAGAATAACGTGTAGTACAAAGATGTTCATTGTATGGTTTTAAAGATATTCCAGACATCAGCATGTAAGTTTATGTTCCTAGTCAAGGAACATAAAGTTTCCTCCAAGAAATAAAAAGTTCGCAACAAACATGTCATTGACACTGGTACAGAAATATGAATGTGTGTCATAAACAAGGATAAGGAATATCATATATACCACTTTCTTTGAAATCTAGCAGCAGAACCATCAATTCAAAAATATCTACATTTGCAAGAGAACTCCCACGATTTGGAGAAAACTGAAGTTCAACATGGAAAGTAAAATTTATAAATAAATAAATAAATAAAAACCTAAAACCTCAGTTTATGTTTATTGTTATTGTTGATGTTGAGATATCAGGTCTGTGAGAGTTGGAGAGTTGGAAATTAATACCTGGAAACCTCTATGTGAGGTCTTGACACAACATGTTGGGATCCCACCCTAACTTGCAAGTTTAAGTCAATGGGTTTAAATCCAACAATGTTACATTAACTACTCATTCTTTTCACTACCATTTGATGCGGGATTTGACTACTTAACCAATAATCACTCACATGTAAATATTTAAACAAATCTCCCCCTTCACATGTGAGTCTTCTGCCGCACCAAGGTATCATATGAAGGTGGAAATGAGATTAAAAGCAATAAGGCTTCCCTCTGAATTTTAGCCTTCATGCTCGACAATAGAACAATTAAAGCTATTAAGTATTATTTATTTTTTTTTACTTATGGAAAATGGAAACCAGGTGTGTTATATGGTAAAGCGAATCCCACCAATGTTTATAGGTACATAATTCTTTTTGCATGAAGTAGACTTTTTCCAATAATTTTTTTCTTACCTATAAAAAATAAAAGGTGTTACATGGTAAAGGAGCATTTGTCTAGCACATGGACATATCTAATGAGTCACAAGTAGAAGAAGCATAAAGGGAAAGAAGGAAATTTACAAAGGCAATACAAGTTGAGCAACAGTGGGTCCAGAGTCTAGACATGAATAAAGATCATACTGCTATAATTGCAGGTATCATCACTCCAAAGAGTTTTGCTGGTGAAATAGGACGGAAGCTTCTGAAACTTTTATTCTCCCTTAAGTATAAGTTACACATGCACCCGATGGGGTCTTGAACCCTCAATATCACCCTCTCTCTATTCTTACAGGGGAAGGGGTGTCATTTGAGCAATAGCTCATTGACAACATAAGCTGCTAAAATGAATAAATGAGATGTTTATACTGATATGGTTTATAATTTCTAAAAGATGATGATTATGATGAGGGTGAACATAGGCATCACTTTATTTCCACTTTTTTGTTCCTTAACTTCTTTTCTCTCCGGCGTATACTTGGCAAGTCAGTATTTCTGCATAGGCATACAACAACAAAGGCTTAATATGAATGGTAGCTGATTGAAAATTTACACTTAATTCAGCAGATATATGTAAGTACCTGTAAGTGGCTTTTCACATGATAGACAGTCAAACCTTCAACATGCATATGCTTCAATATGCCCTTTGGAGTAGCCTCTACGTTTCAGATCAAACAAATCAGACCTACACGCAACAGAAAGACAATAGGACTTCCAAAGCTTTCATAACAGTTGATAAGATAGCAAATTTTTTCACACACTAAAAACATAACAATACCACTCAAAAAAAACAAAACCTCAGCCCCATCAGGTGACAGCCTGCACAAAACATGCATGGAGTGCCATAACCTTCAAGTGGCTGACCAGGGATATGGCTGACTTGAAAGATCATCAAGAGTTGGCACCACAGAGTGACAACTTTGATTACACGTCAATCCTATGGCTGGTTTTGTTGGTACTTGTGGTTTTTCATAAATTTCCTACATACTGCACAAATAATCCCTCCCCCAAGATTTTATATTTGACTCAAAAGGAAAGACCATATCTCATTCATTCTGTTCTTTTGAATTGTAATAAAAGTTTGGTGATAATGCCAGAAGTTAATTTGTTCGAATAATCAAGACATATTTGATTCAGCACCATGCCACCATGTACTATCATCCTTACCCTTTGCATGGTACTTTAGTCAACATATACATTTAATCAGAATGTAACTAGTGGCAGTCACAAGATACTTACTTCAAGCCGTTGATTTTCTCCATGGTCAGTGATAGCTATGTCAAGTTCATCAGACAAAAACTGTAGCTCCAGTTGCTCTGTAAAACTGTCACTTGCACAACTTACACTGTGAAGGCCATCAAATTTTAGAAGCATCTCCAGAAAAATTAAGAAAGTCTATCATATGAACCTCTGAATTCTTTTCATCATATAGATTGTCTAAATCCCCACTAAAAACCAATGGAGCTTTTGAATCATGTGCAGAAATAGACTGGTCGTAGGATGGAGGATGTGGAAGAGATGGGATATTTCCAAGCTGCCAATGGCTTTCAGAGCTTAAAGAAGAAGACTGGTATAAGCTGTATCAGAACATGGATGAACATGAAATTGTGCCCTTAGAATTTTGGACATAAGAACTAGGAGACAGAGAACTATTTGATCCAGATTTCAAAAAATGCTTTTGAGGCTGGCCAGTAGATGCTCAGGTATGAGTAGGAGAACTAAGAGATTTTGTTCAAATGAAAGGCGATGGATGTGAAAATGAACACTCACTAGCAGATAAACTTTTGCATTCTGATTCATCAGTCAAAAAAATATTTACTTAAGAGTTGGTAGCGTAATTTGACTGACTCCTCTAGTGGCCCCATTTTATTAAGATACATTTGTGATTCATGGTCTTAAATAGCAGCTGAACCTTCATCCACCTATGAAATCAAAAAATGCGATCAGGCTTAACTCAGTAGAAAGCTTAAAATTTATAAATTACTTTAGATACAAGGATTACAATTTAAAGGCTTCATTGGGTTGAATATACATGAGGTATAGGTACTTTACAAAGAAACAACACAAGGTCAAAGCAGAAACAAGAAGTCACATACAGTCTACATCTCTATGAAATTTTTCTTTCTTTCTCCCCAAAGAAGAAAGAAATTTCAGTTCAAAGACAAGAATCAGCTACAGTACTTCTTTTAATAGATTAATTTGGTATTCCCACGATATTGGCTTGTTTAGACAAGTAAAAACTCTCAACCTGTTACCGTTTCATTTTAGTGGCAGGGAGTGGTCAATCCACAAAGTAAACCACTGAATTGAAAGCCAAAGGAATCAAGTCAAATTGAATTCATAAACAAATGGGTACAAAGAAACATGTCCAAGACCTACAAAACAGACCACCAGTTGAGTGATCAGCCGGATGCAATCCAGTAACACCAGAAGAAATCATGTTATAATAAAATCAGTCCAATTACTTAATTGATACATGTAAGAAGTGGTTACAATTAGTCTTAAAAGCTTAAGTCATGAAAAGGTGGGCCAACACTTACACTGTAGAATAATCATGTTCCACATACTAACAATTTCATGGATAATATAATTATTGGTTAAAAGAGCAAGGATCACAACAAAATCACTAGAATGAGAAATTGCTATATTGTGCTCAGCTACAAGTTAGCAGTGCTAACAGCAAGCCACATCAAAAACCCCTTCCTGGTCACAAAATAAAAGAGTAAAAATTTTACACATTTATTACAGTAGTTAATGTTTAGTTGATACTTACTGGACCAAATCTGAAATGGCACAGATTGGAGTCTAACTGAAACCAACCAGCTCATTTGTGATCATGTTATAAAGCAGCAACACATACAGAACCATTAAACAATCCATGTGCAGCTTCTCCCAGTAACCACAGGAGAGGAGGATTTCAATTTTTTCTGGCAGAAAACTGCTACTGCAATTCTTTGTGGTTGGGATAACAGGACTCTGAAATCAATCAGCCCTTGCACTTCTTTTTTCTTTATTTAATTGATGGAAAGGCTCTTACAATAGGATCAGCAATTCACACCGATGTGGCAGCCTCAAAATCATGGTATTGATGAATGGTGAATCAGTCATATGATGAAACTCATTCTCGTGAATAAATGCAACTGTGACCAGTTATTTTCCTAACTCCTCTTTCCATCATCTTCTTGCTAACAAAAGAAACATCCAACCACCAATCTGCTGCTTCATAGATGTTGGACAAAGACACATAATTACCAGCATTATGTGGCTCAAGCTCAAGAAGGCAAGCAGCAATAACCTACCCTAATTCAATATTGCAATGCAGCTTACAGGCCCCAAGAAGTGCACCCCAAGCAGCAGCATGTGGCTCCACAGGCATTGAGTTTATAAGCTCATAAGCTGCTTTCAATCTTCCTACCCTGCTAAGAAGATCAACCATACAAGCATACTGATCAGGAGAAGGAAGTAAAGAGTACTCATATCTCATCTTTTCAAATTAGTGCCAACCCTCTTCAACAAATTTGGCATGACTACATGCTGGCAAGACGACGATGAAGGCCACCTCATCTGGAACCAGCCCTTCATTTAGCCATCTTATTGAAAAGGTCAACAGCTTTGTTCCCATGCTCATGATAAGGCAACCCTTGTATCATGAAACAATATGAGATTAGGTCCTTTTTGGGCATCTCTTCAGTCTTCAAACAACTTCATTGCTCGCTCCAAGTTTCAACGCTTGGCATTCTTGTCAACAAGAGCCGCAACTACATGAGGTTGCTGAATATCCATTGTGCTCCGGCTCACATAAGAATCAACCCATTTAGCCAATTCCAAATTACCAATTTGAGAACAAGCAGACATCAAGTTCACCATAACAAACTCATCAGGCTTTACTTTACATCCCTTGAATCTATTTTAAGGAAAAACTTTCACCACTTCGTCAGGCTGACCACTTTGAGCATAACCCAATATCAATGCGGACCACCCAAAAATACCCCTTTGAGGCACCAGCTCAAACAGAAACCTCACAGACGCCATATCACCTGCCTTTGCATACCCATCAATCATGGTACTATACGAAACCACATTCCTTACGGGCATTTCATTAAACATCCTCCTCGCACCCTTCAAGTCACCCAGTTTCACAAGGCCAAAAATGATAGCATTCCAGGATGCCACATTCCTCTGCGGCATTTCATTGAACAGCCTCTTTGCCTCTTCTAAATCCCCAACAGATTTATACCCGACAACCATAACTGTCCATGAAACCACATTTTTATCAAACATATCATCGAACAGCTTACGAGCACTGAAAATATGTTTACATTTCCCATAGAAGTCAATCAAACTAGTCCTCCTAACAAAGAGATCCCCTTCAACCCCGCACCTCAATGCCGACCCATGAAGGGCACTCCTAGGCTAACCTCACACTGGGTGGAACAAGCTTTAATGGTTGATGGGTAGGTGTAGCTATCAGGCACACCAACCTCTCTCTTCATGCGAATGAAGAGCGAAGCAACGTGGATGAAATGAGATTTTTGAGAATAAACTCTAATGAGAGAGTTCTAGAGAAACCTTCTGGGTCTGCGAACGCTGTTGAAGATGGAAGTGGAATAGGAAACAGCGGAGACGGAGAGGGAGATGAAAAGGGTGATGAGGCCTTTCCGGATGATGTGGGCGTGAAGTTGGCGGAGGTGGAAAGAGGTCTTACAAGCTCTGAGGAGAGTTGAGATTGAATTTGAATTGAAGGAGGTGGTGGTAGTGGGCCTAGTGGCGGTGGCTTTGGGAAGGCTACTGCTATTGCTATTTGCTATTGACACTGGGGAAAGAGAAGCAACAGCGAGAGAGAGAGAGAGAGAGAGAGAGAGAGAGTATTGACATTGACGGAAAGAAGACATTTACCTCTCTGTCTTCTCGGTTTTTTATCTTTAGCACAAAAAAAAAATATATATATATATATATTAATGGTAATTACATGAAATTATATATATTTTTTATTTATATAGTCATTTTAGTTTTTAATGTTAAATATTATTATCTTCCAAGTGAAACATTAATATTTTAAAAAATACAAAATAAAAAGACAAGCACTTGCAAGTTGCAACTCAAAATGGAAGGCATGTGTGAGTTTGGGGAAAAATTTGCCAAATATTACTGTAACTTTTTAGGAAAATTTTAGGTAAATAGCATGTGTTTTGAAATTATCTAGGCCACGTTTGGTACACTATAATAATTATTACATGAGAATAAAAATAAATATTACAAGGAATACATTAAGTTGGAATGTAATAAGTATTACGATTCATTAGTTTGGTAATCATTTAGAAATAAAATCCTGAATATGCATCTACAATTTAGTAAAGTATAAAAAGAAGGTATAATTAAATCATTTTTAAGTCAAATTTCCTAAAATACACTTATTTTAGAGTGTTCAAAATAGAGCTAATAATTAACAACAAGGAAAATTTATTTTCTTTCCTTTTGAAGATGTGGCAACTAATGGTTTTTTAGAAAATTTTTAAAAAAAGTTATTACATAAGATGATGGAATAGATATTCAGAACTTTTGATAAAGAATAGTTATTCCTCGTTTTGAAGAAAAGTTATTCATAAGGAATAACTATTTATTGTAATAAAAAAATAACCAAACAACCGAATAGTTATGCCATAGGAAAATCTATTATATTACAGTATCTATTACAGTCTACCAAACGTACTCCTAGTTATGTAGACTGATTTTAGAACTCAAGTTTAGCAAACTCAAATTCCAACCTAAAATCGAGTTTAGCAAACTCAAGCTTCAATTAATAGTCATCTGATATAGATTAAAAAAAAAAAAAAAAAAACCACGTGGAACTCTAGTTTGCTAAACTCAAGTTCCACTTAAAAAACAACAATCTATTCCAAAAAGCTATTCATGAAGCTTCCAAGAAGCTCCACTCCCAAGTACCACCATTTACCCCACGTGATGGCATATTCCAATGTTTTGGCTTTTAGAGCATTCCCATTTAAGGTGCTCAAAATGCTAAATGTTATTTTTTTAGCATTTTTAGCACCTCAAATGATAAAAACACACTTCCATCAAACATGCTAAATCTTAAAAAATTTAGCACTAAGCTACAGTGAGCTATTATCAATAACAACTCACTGTAACTAGATTGTACCCAAAAAAAAAAAAAAAACTTTTTTATTCTCACAACTCCTCTCTTTTCTCACTTCTCTTTTCTCTTTCCTCTCTCACTTCTCTCTTCTCTCTCCCAACGGATGTGATCCGACGATGGTGGTCCGATGGTCATGGGTCTGATGTGGTCTGATGGTCCAAAGGTCACGATGCTGTTCCTGGGTCACGGTACGGTGTTACTGGGTCGTGGTTTTAATCTTGATTTTGGGTCACCGACGGTCGTAGGTTGTGTTCCTGGGTCACCTACGGTTCGATTGCTGTTGGGTCTGGTCGGTGGTGGTGGATCGTGTTCCTAGGTCATCGACGCGAATCGAGTGAGCTCATTTGCTCATCGACGCGGATCGTGTTCCTGGGTCACTTGTATTTATTGGTCTTCTCTGGAAGATCCATGATTTAGTCCGATTTATTTTGATTTTATTTTATTTTATTTTATTTTTTGTTGATTGGATGTGGATGTGGAGGGTGTGGTGGGTGGATGTTGATGTTGATTTGGTCCGATTGCTATTGATTTTTTTTTTTTTTTTTTGTCGACGGTGGATGTGGATGTGGATGTGGATGTGGATGTGGATGTGGTGGGTGGATGAGGGGTTTTTTTTTTTTTTTTTTTTTTTTTTTTTTTTTTTTTTTCTCTCTTTGTTGTTGTTTGTAGTTGCGGTAGATCTGGTTGGTGGCTAGTGGCGACGGTGGTGGGTGGATGTGGTGGTTGTGGTATGGGTGGGTGGATGTGGTGGCTGGTAGTGTTGAGAATAGTTAGGTTGAGAGAGAGAGAGAGAGAGAGAGAGAGAGAGAGACGAAGAATAAAAAATGAATAAAAATAATAAAGGAAGATTATTTAAATGAAGTGTTAAAAAAAATAGAAGTTTCGATGAAAGGGATATTGTAAAGTGATGTGTTATATATTATAAAATTGGATTTTGAAATAGTAAATGTTAAAGTTTTTAGAAGCTTTGATGGGAATGCTCTTATATTTTCAAAGTCTAATACTTAATGTACCTTCTGTCCACCTTACTAGTCATTATATTTTACTGTGCCTGATACTCGAGTTTGCCAAACTCGAGTTCCAAGTGGTTTTTTTTTTTTTTTTTTAATTCCAAACTTATACTATCGGACCTCGAGTTTGTTAAACTCGATTTTGAATTGGAACTCGAGTTTCAAAATCAGTCTGAGTTTGGTAGTCAAGAGATTTGGATCCTCTCCTTTTCTTTCATTTATAGCACTAAAGTCTTTGCCTTCCTTTAATTGTTTTTTTTTCCCCCCTTCATTGTTATAGACTATTGGTAACTGTAGTTAGTGTATGGGTCTATCTCTCTTCTCAGTCACTCTCTATTGTCTTTTTTCTTTAATTTTTCTTTTTGTTTAACGATATGGGTCTCATTTCGTTTCAGTTTTTATCCGTTTGATGATTGGGTTTTATTGTTAAGAATAAATCTTGATGATTTTGCTTGGGTTTGAAAATTGGGGTTACTGGGTATGGTCTGTGATTGAACGAAAAGTGGCCTGCTTGTTTGTAATTAGTGTGTGTGCATAAATCTCTTGGCTTTGGCATTAATTGAGAGTAATAAGAAATCCATGTAAACTGTCTTGGGGTAGCCATGACTGATTTAAAAGCGTAATGTAAGTTTGGTAATCATCAGGATCATAATTGCCATTTGAAATGAGTTTTCATGCTTAATTGCTTCTTACTAGGATATCCACCCGCTTATATGGACAATATGGATAGAGATATGTAACCACAGGTTTAATGGTTTTGAGTTATCAATTCTTGAGCTAAAATCTTTATTTTTGTTGTCATTGTATGAGTATTCTATTGGTTTTGGTAGTGTTCGTATCCCTTCCTTTGTAGACTTGGTTAATAATTTGAATTTTGGCTTGTAATTATTTCGATGGAGTCTATGCATGCTGTTTGTGTATAGATTTCATTGTTTCCTATTAAAGCTTGTGTCACTTGTGAATGAAAAAAAAGGCTTACAGAAGGTACTCTTATCATCTCTTCTGGCGGTCTGGTTTTTGTGTTTGCGGAGATATTGATTATTAAAGAACTCGTGTTATTGATCACATCCATCTTCTTGCATTATCTGCCTATTTACAGTTGAACTCAACTCTCTTCTAGTCTAGCCAATGATATGTGAAAATGGTCTCAAGTGGATTTCTTGTAACTTCTTTTCCATATATTTTGTGTTGTAAAAGCAGAAGCTTTAATACCAATTTGTTGAGAATAGCAGAAGCATGAATATCTATTTGTTGTGTGTGTATCCAAATAACAGTGGGTTTATACAAAATAGAAATAGAACGATAAAAGAAACAATCACACGGGAACACAAAGATTTACGTGGTTCGGCTTTTGGCCTACATCCATGGGCGGCGTCGAGGAGAAAGTTTCACTAACAAAAGAAGGAGATTACAAAGGTGGTACCAAAACACTCTCACAAAACCCAAACCCCAAATACACCCAAAAGAGCTCTTAATCACCAGAAGTACGTGACTAGAGAAACCTGAAAATCTCTAGAACAAAGTCACGCCTTAGAACTCTATACTATATGCGGCTCTCATACACTCCTCAGAACAATAGCTGTATAACTAGTGTATATATAGATGAGATGTGGGCATTTTGTGGTGAAGTACAATACAAACTCCACCTAGGAGTAGAATTGCTTAAGTCGGCAAAACATAGTCCTATTAGTACTAGGACTTGGTCAATTCCTTTGACCAAATTAAAAGCCACGTAACAACAAATCTCCACCTTGACTTGAATTTGGTCAAGCCCCACAAACGAAACTTCTCCACCGCCAAACCAAAGCCCCTAAGGGCTATCACAAACTGCAAACACAAATCAAGTCCAAGCAATACTTGAACTTGTCCAAAAGAACTAGCTTGGTCATCATATCTGCTGGATTATCCAATGTAGCAACCTTTCTGACTGCAATGGTGCCTTAAGATATAATCTCACTAATGAAGTGATATCTGACATCAATGTGTTTGGTTATCTCATGATACATATGATTTTTAGTCAAATGTATGGCGCTTTGACTATCACAAAATACAACAATATCATCTTGTTGTAAACCCAGATCACCAACCAAACCCTTCAACCAAATAGTTACTTTCACTGCCTCCATCGCTGCCATATACTCTATCTCTGTAGTAGACAAAACAATCGTCGATTGTAGTGTCACCTCCCAACTAATAGCACAACCAAAAGTGAAGACATAACCTGTCAAAAATCTCTTTTTGTCTAAATCACCAATAAAATCAGAATCCACAAATCCAACAATGCTACTTCTCTCTGTAGAATCCCTATAATATACCAAGTCAACATTTGCAGTACCTTTCAAATATTGAAGAGACACAATCTCTTCACCCAAAGCAACAATCTACAAAGCTTCAATCTTAAGCTCCACCTGCTCATCAACACCGTGGTCTTTGACTATCTCAATACTCTCTTTTGACTGGTCAACAATAGCAGACTTATCAAAATTCATATCTCCGCTGAAAATTAACCATGGGGATCCTGAATCCATACACCATAACCTATAACCTTTTATCCCCAATGCATAGCCTAGGAATATGCACCTATTTGCCCTCCGCTCAAGTTTACCATCATTCACATGAACAAAAATAGGACAACCAAATACTCTCAAAATAGAGTAATCAGCAAGAGTACCAATCCATACCTCAAAAAGAGTCTTAAATTCAATGACAGTTGATGGAGACCTATTTACCAAATAGCAGGCCATATTTATTGCTTCAGCCCAAAAGCCCCTAGACAAACCAAATTTTGAGAGCATACGGTGAGCTCTCTCCAAAAGAGTTTTGTTTATACGTTCTACAACCCCAATCTGTTGTGGTTTTCTTCTAACAGTGCGGTGTCTCACTATACCTCCATTCTTGCAGAACTCATCAAATTCACCTAAGCAATAATCCAAACCATTAGCTATCCAGAGACACTTAATCCTTTTACAAGTCTGCTTTTCAATAAGCGTCTAATATTGCTTCAATGTGACAAAAACATCACTCTTGTATTTCAGAAAATACACCAAAAAGTCTATATTGAACTTGATCCTACACTGTTTACCAAAGGCGCAATGTTCACAAAAGTCCAACTTCCCAATTTTCTGACCATGCAACAAACCTTGTTTGCATAATATTGACATGCCAATCTCACTCATACGCCCTAAATGAGTATTATCTGAATCTGGATCTACTGATGATGATATTGTTGCAACACCAACAATTGTGCTTCCCTGTAGCATATAGAGACCATTCACCAATTTTCCCTTGATGAAAACTAAACCACCCTTACTAATTCTCAAAACTCCACCTTCACCGGTGTATTTATACCCTTGAGAATCGAATATACCCAAAGATAGAAGATTTTTCCTCAAATCTAGCACGTGACGAACATTAGACAAAGTCCTAACAACACCATCATACATCTTAATTCTCACGGTTCCTATCCCCAAGACCTTACAGGCCATATTATTTCCCATCAGAACTTCACCACTAATTGACCGATAGGTAGTAAACCAATCTCTTCTAGGAGTCATATGATAGGAGCAAGCTGAATCAAGAACCCAAGCGTCGCCGGAGCAACCAGTAGCTACTGATAGAACTATATCGTCACCAACAGAATTAACCTCCGCAACACTAGCTACATTACTAGTATTTGAAGTACTGTCATTCTCCTTTTTTTCTTTGAGTAGTGTGCATTCTTTTTTCCAATGTCCTTTCTTTTTACAGTAGTGACACTTACCAGATCTAGACTTTGATCTAGATTTTTCTCTATTACTACTAGACCCATTTTCATTAGATCTACTTCTAGCAACAAGACCATCAGCCTAATTATCGCCCCAATTTTCAGAAACCTTCTTTTTCAACTCCTTAGAATTCAATGCATCTTTGACATCATCAATTGAGATAGAATCTCTTCCAGAACCATACAACATGGTGTCGACAAAGTGCTCAAAAGAAGGAGGCAATGAACATAACAAAATTAGAGCTTGATCCTCATCTTCTACTTTGCATTCAATATTTTTCAAATCAATAACAATCCTATTAAATTCATCAAGATGGTCAAAAATAGGTGTACCTTCTTTCATTCGAATGGTGTATAGCCGCTGCTTCATGTACAAGCGATTTGTAAGAGACTTAGTCATGTACCGACTCTCCAACTTAAGCCACAATCCTGCAGCTGTTTCTTCGTCTACAATCTCCCTCAGAACCTCATCTCCAAGAGACAATAGAATTGCAATATGTGCCCGTTCCAAGAGATCTTCTTTTTCCTCATCTGATAGTGTCGCTGGCAAAGCATTCTTGCCCTTTAGTGCTTTCCACAATCCTTGTTGCACTAACAAAGCACGCATCTTGACACGCCATAAACTGAAATCATTCTTCCCGTTGAATTTTTCAATCTCAAATCTTGTTGCCGACAAAGCCTTTGTCGCCATACCAAATAACCCAGTGAACCAATAACAATACAACCAAATAGATCTGATGAACAATCTCAACTTAAAACAAAGAACCCAAGGCTCTGATACCAGTTTGTTGTAAAAGCGGAAGTTTTAATACCAATTTGTTGAGAATAGCAGAAGTATGAATATCTATTTGTTGTGTGTGTATCCAAATAACAGTGGGTTTATGCAAAATAGAAATAGAACGATAAAAGAAACAATCACACGGGAACACAAAGATTTACGTGGTTCGACTTTTGGCCTACATCCACGGGCGGCGTCGAGGAGAAAGTTTCACTAACAAAAGAAGGAGATTACAAAGGTGGTACCAAAATACTCTCACAAAACCCAAACCCCAAATACACCCAAAAGAGCTGTTAATCACCAGAAGCACGTGACTAGAGAAACCTAAAAATCTCTAGAACAAAGTCACGCCTTAGAACTCTATACTATATGCGGCTCTCATACACTCCTCAGAACAATAGCTGCATAACTAGTGTATATATAGATGAGATGTGGGCCTTTTGTGGTGGAGTACAATACAAACTCCACCTAGGAGTAGAATTGCTTAAGTCGGCAAAACATAGTCCTATTAGTACTAGGACTTGGTCAATTCCTTTGACCAAATTAAAAGCCACGTAACAACATATTGTATAAGCATCTTTTTAACCTTTTCCCCGTAATTTTTCCTTTCTTCTTTTACAGGGTTTTCTCAACTGGTTACCATAGAGGCATTAGTATACCAGAAAGACTACAATTACCAATATAGTGTTGCCCACGCATTAGCTCGTGAGGCTAGAGATTTTGAGGAGTTTCGGGCTTGGTTCAAAGAAATGCTTGAGGATATTGTAATCTCATATGTTGTCTTTCAATAAAATTTCTGTCTTGATTCTCCAAAAAAAAAAAAAAAAAAACCTGTCACGTTTGTTGTTTTGGGTTGAATAGAACTCTTGTTATTATGAAATTTTGATCAAAATGTACATTTTAATAAAAATTTTCTTCATATTTGGATCATTGCCCAAATTGATTTTCAATGAAGCTTCTTAAATTCAAAATTTACTTTGTACCACAGCGTGTGAAATTTGAAAGAATCTGTAAGCTGGAAATTTTTATAAAAATAAAGTAAGCAAGATTTTTTTTTTTTTTGAGGAAGTGTAAGCAAGAAATTTGATATTTGATAATAAGGATAATGTCATTAATATTATTTCCAAACTTAGTAGAAGTACTGATAAAACAATCAATTGTAAAAAGAAAACAAATGAGATGTTAATTGTTATTATAGGGTAATTGATAACAAAATAGAGAATGAGATACAATGCATAATAAGAAACTACGGGAATGAGAGAAAAAACGGATACATTGTGAGAAACTTCAAGCTACAAAATAATTATTAAGGTAAGAAGCATAATTCTGTTTCAATTTGTTCAAGCTTCAAATTAAAACCACAAGGTGGCAAAGTTCACCATTTAATCCAGCACATTGCTCTTCAATCTTGTGTCTAAGCTGACTGGCAAGGATCCAAAGGAAACCCACATAGTCCAGGATTATTGGCATAACTATCTGCTGTAATTGAAGAATTTGGACCAAAGTAGGGGACTGGTCCTGTCAAAAGATTGTTTGCCACACTAAATTGTTTAAGCCGAGCAAGCAGACTCAATTCTGCAGGAATCTGACCTGTCAACCTGTTATGGTCGAGTTTCAGAACATTCAAATAAGTACAATTGGACATGTCCACTGGGATTTCCCCTGAGAAATTGTTAGATGAGAGATCAAGAGATGTCAGAAATCTACCCAGGTCGGAGATATTTTGCGGAATATTTCCAAAAAGTTTGTTGTTGGAAAGATCCAAGCCTGTTAAGCTTGTGCAGTTCTTAATGGCACCAGGAAATTGGCCCTTGAGTCCCATATCCGAAAGCCGGATATTTAAAACCTTGTTCTCATCAGGGTGCCAACATTCGATCCCAGTAAATTTACAGATGAAGCCTTCAGCATTGTTGTTAAAATTCCATGAGGTGTTCAAATAACCATAAGGATCTTCAAGTGCAGCCTTAATACCTTTCAAGCAATCTATATCACTTTGGACACCGTAGCTCAAACCACAGCTAAGCAACAACCAGAGAGAAACAACTACAAGAACAGTAAGAGGCCGGCCATTCAGAACCATTTTCATCAAGAGCCAACAAAAACGAGCTACGGATTTAAAAAAAAAAAAAAAAAATCACTTGGAGATTACTATCAAATGCACGTCAGAGTGCTCAAAATACTGAAACCAAAAACAACCATAGCCTTCATAGCATCATCACCTGAGACAGAAATCAAGAAAAACAACAACAAAAAAACCCCAGTTCAGCTTTCTACGAATATTTAAGCATACCCAGCTGAGAAAAATGATAACAAAATGGCTGCAGTGTTTTAAGTATTATTGTTAAATTTTTAACATGATGAAAATACGTGTTTAATGGTTATAAAAACACGTATCAAAAGTATTATTATTGTTTAAAACTTAAATACTATAAATGATTGTTTAAACAACATAACCAAACAGCCACCAAACTCAGAGCTATCCCGTTTGAGTTGACTTGTTTACCGCTCAAAAGAAGTGAATATATTCATCAAACATAAAAAAACGCTAAAAGTAGAAGTAAATTTGCGAGAGAATACAAAAGCAAGCTGAGATTGAGGTTTAAGGAGGCTTACCCGGAAAAAAGGAAACCCAGAATAGGGTTTTTGAAACATGGCAATCTTTGGTTTGAAAGGATGGGATGGATATGGTTTGAATATTCAAACGCAAGTATTAGAGAGGGAGTGAATTGATGACGGTAAAAAGAGAAAGAATAGAAGTTGTGACGTGAAATTCAAATATATATAAGCAGTGTGTGAACTGAGATAGCTTTATGAAGACTTTGTAAGAGAGTAGAGGAGGGGAGACTAGAAAAGAGGTTGGGTTGGGTTCATCTTCATCATCATCAAGTTGGGGTCCAAGAAGGTAGGCCATTTTGTCGAAGTTCATCGACGACTAATCGGTGCTTGACTTGCTTTGAGGAGGGGAGACTAGTAAAGAGGTTGGGTTGGGTTCATTTTCGTCATCATCAAGTTCGGGTCCAAGAAGGTAGGCTGTTTTGTCGAAGTTCATCGACGACTAATCGGTGCTTGACTTGCTTTTGCTGAAAATGAGAACCAACCAAGGAAAGGAAACATTAATAAATAACTAAATAAAGTTATTATTTTATTACTATCAGGAAAGGAAACATTAATAAATAAATAAATAATGTTATTACTTTATTAGACCATTCGTAGCAAATGATGCAAAAAAAATGTCATTTTGCCACACTAAAAGCCTATTTTATTATTTTACCACATCATTTTACAATATCTCATTTATCATATGTTTTATTATTCAATTCAATATATTAAAATAATATTTACCACACATCAAAATAATATTTTTTATATATTAAAATAAAATATTATCTACTCCTTATTTTATCAACAACAGCAACAACCAGATCAATTGAACTGGCAATCACTCCCACATCCCACCACCACCACCACTGCCACTATCACCACCCATAGCCTACAGCCCACCACCACCCAGATCAACTGAACCCACCAACCACCACAACCACCACAATCACTCTAAAATATCAAAGAGAGGCAGCAAAAAAAAAAAAAAAAAAAAAAAACCCCACAACCAAAGAGAGGCAGAGTGAAAGGCAGACAGAGAGGAGAGGGAAGAGGGTGAGATCGACGGCGGCCTCGATCTCGCCTCAATCTGGACGGCGAGATAGCGGCAGGCGAGATCGATGTGGTGTTTGGTTACGCCGCCGCAGCTGGCCATCGAGGCAAGACGAGACCTGACAGGATAAAGATCTGATCGGCGTGAGTGGCTGTGAGTGGATGAAGATCTGAGCGCCATGAGTGGCCGTGAGTGGATGAAGATTTGAGCGCCGATGGCTCGTGTGCCGTGAGCGGCGAACTCGAGAGTGGCCGTGAGTGGCCTCGCCTATGCTCGTGCGCCATGAATGGCCTCGCCCATGCCGCTTGCACCTTTGGTGATAATGGCCACTTTGCCTTGGAGCTTATTGTTTGAAGAAGTGGAGTGTTTCATTTGTGATCTTTCTCTGTTGAGAGAGGAGCTGGGAAACAGATATGAGAAGAGAGAGAAAAAATTAATTAAAGAAGCGTGAGGAGAGAGAAAGCTGAATAAAATACATTATTTGGGTTTAGCATTTATGTCCGTACCGTTGCAAATTTGCAATGGTACGGACATAAATGCCAAATATTTGCAACATTTAGAACATTTGTTGTGGGGTGCTTTTTATGTTTGGTGTGCCAAATATGCCAAATATTTGGCATTTGGCACATTTGGCACATCTACTACGAATGCTCTTATTACTATCAATTCAGATGTGAGAGAGAGAGAGAGAGAGAGAGAGAGAGAGAGAGGGTATTTTAAAAGTCTTCTTTTAGAGTATACTCTTTTCTAAAAAATATTTAGAGTATCTGCTACAGAATAGTTTTTTTTCCCCCCTTAGATTGGAGAGAAAATGTTACTTTATCATTTTTTCTATCTAGTTTTTAAATACACTCTCCAACCAACTTTTTGTTCTTTTTCTATCCCATTTATTATTTTTTTTAATCTTTCTTTATTCTACCTTTATTCTTTCTCATGCTTATGTTTTTCAAATTTTGCCAACACTTACAGTTTTCAAATTTAAAATATACAATCGTCAAATTTTTCCACAATCATTTTTTTTGTCACAATAATCATTCTTTTTTAATTTATTACAATTTGAAAATTTTAAATTATTTGAAAGCAATCAAATTTCAAAACACTCATTTTTTTTTTATGGATTCACATTTTCTTTTAATGTTAGTCATTATTATTATTTCAAATTTATGTTAGTCTTGTATAAGTTGTTTAAAAATATCTGTAAGGACCCAAAAGATCTCGGGGCCCAAGCTCACTTAGAACAGTGAGTTGGACAGTTCAATCCTTAGCTCAAATCAATAAAATTTGTAAGAGAGGGAAATAAGCAACAAGGGAGGGCTCTGCCTGAAGAGGAAAATAAAGAAGAAAGGGTTAATCTGATAGAATAGATAAGCAAAATGTCTCCTTACACGCCTGCCTGAGGAGGCTAAGGTTCTACAAAAAGTTACAGTGTTCCCTCTTTTCTCTCAATATTTCTTGTGTTCTTCTTTAATATTTTTGTCTCAATCTCTTTTTCTGTAAATCCCCTTCGTCTTATATACTTCTTCTATCTTCACATCTCAACCATCCATCCCTACCTAACTCGCTTCCCCTCATGACACTCGTCTCACTTCTTCATCAATGTAGCTGATAAAACTGGTGCCCATCATTTAATGTGTAGGCAACAAGCTACCCCAAACTGGAAACTTCCCTTAGAATAACAGATTCTCTCTCTTCACGCCTTTCTCTCCACTTAGAGCACCTCAGAATCCTATGACTCATCCCTTCCTCTCCTCGGATGTCCTTTTCTCCTCGGGCTCGTGGCTCGTGACATTCCCACACCAATGCTGCAACAATTCAACTTCATCCTCGGTCCTTGGGCACCCACAATATCAAACAATTTGAAATTTATCAAATCTATGTTATAGTCTTTTATATACATACATACATATACATAATATATGTTCAAATCTGGAAATTTATCAAATCTTATCTAATTTAGAATGAATTTATCAAAACTAACTCAAAATTCATTAATTTTTTGCAAGATTTCTTTTTTTGGAACCATTAAATTAATCCCTTTCTAATTTCTCTCTTTCAATCTATAAAAAAAAAATGCACCTCTTTCTAATTTTAAATTTTTAGGATCATTATTATTCATATATATTAGAATTATCATCAAATTTGGGAAAATAATAGGATCTTAACGAAGAGAGAGAGAGAGAAAGAGATCAGTAAAGGAAATCAAACGTCAATTAAATAAATCAATTTGTAACCGTTAATTGGAAAACAAAGAGGCTGACAGCTAAAGGAGTAAAAAATTAATTAAAGATGACCTTACGAATGTCAATAAAAACTTTACAATACAATTAAATAAATCTTTAAATTCACTTAATTAAATCATATAATCAACAATTGAATACAATCATACAAAATTTAAACTTAAAACTAATCAAACTCTAATTTAGAAAACCATATTTATTATCAAAACTAAAAGGAAGATGTTCTTCAGTAATAATAGAAATATATAAGAAATAAAGATGAAAATTTTCAAAATATTTTTTTTGACATTTCATTTAACATTATTTATTGATGAGTTAGGAAATCCTACTCGTCCAGGCAAGACCATGGACAAGGAAGAGACCATTAATGAAGCCTTTAATCACCGAGCCATTACGATTGGATGAAGTTAATAGGGTAACGGCTCAAAGGCCTCCATATCTCGACATTAAGTGTCAGAGGTGTTACCCAGCCTATATAAGGCACATCCAACCAAAGGTAAGAGACCATCAAAATAATATTCCTATCAGCAAGAATTCTCTATTATTTCTCTCTCATTCTAACTATATCATCGGAGGCTCGCCGGCTGGCACCACGCCAGTAGCCTATCTGTTACATTTTATTGCTACCTTGCAGGTTACACCGAAGTCATCTAGACGATCCTAAACAATTGACGATTTTGGCATCATCATTTATAAATAATAAAATATAAAAAAAAATCCTTAAATGCTTATATTCTTCACACTCCATAACTTTTAAAAATCTAATGAAAGGTTTTAAGATTTTAACTCTCATTTAATGCCTCTATTATGAAAATAACCAGCCAGTAAAATATGATAATAATAAGAAATATTATAAATGAAATAATGAAAAAAACTAATTAGTCACTATTATTATGGAATAGATGTCTTTTTTATATGCATCTAAGGAAATGAAATGTATAGAGTTTACTTATTAAGGTATATGTAAAGATTCACGCTAAAAAAATATGTAAAGGTTTTTTTGAAAAAAAAAAAAGTATATGTAAGGTTTTTATTAACTTAAAAGACAATGAAAAACTAATTTTTAATAACTACAACCGTCGCTACTCTATAAATCACACACAACACTATATTCAATATCTTAAACAACAGAGTTATGCCCTTTTGGATATACACCACTATATTCAACCTATAAACTACAACCCAAATCAATCATACAATTACACAATCAAAGCATGAATATATAACATGAGTTACCTTCTGAACTACTGCTTGGAATTTTCACAATTATTGAAAGAGAATCGCCAAATTTAATTTTTAGAAAACATCAAGACAAGGTCACGAATTTTAATTTTTTTAACTTCTATGGAAAAAATATTACCCACATTATTTCAACCCTTATGGAAAAGAACGTGAACATGTAGCATGCAAAACATGTTTAATTGACTTAGAGATGTAAAACTTAGTCAACCGACTATGGTAGAATTAAGGTTCCAAAATTTAAATAAAAAAATTCTACAATAATAAAAAAATATTTTGTGATCAATATGATTATGTGTAGACACTCGATTTTGCACTCATAATTTAATCTTGAAAGATGACTAGAATGACCATTCATATACCCAAAATTTAGAGTTACATTACATGCATTAATTCATTCATTACATATCATAAAAATGATCTTGAGAGTCTAACGGTTGCGACGGTATGTCCGATTTCCAAATTGGACCGTCAAATTGAAAGATATCACATGATTAAGTTTGCACAGTCTGCATGCATTGTGTTTGGGTGAAACCAACCGTGTATGATTACTTTAAATTAATTTTGATTGATTAAATAATTAAAATTAATTAAATAATTTTGTGATTGGTTGATAGTTAGTGTTAAAAATAGACTTGCTTGCATGGGAAGAAAGTGGATAATCAGATAGTAAAGAAGTTTTGGATAATCAAGACTTTTTGGAATATTTATCTACAAGATAATTATCACTTTAAAGACCTGAATATTCAAAAAAAAGGGATTAATTTTTAGAATATGGATTAAAAATGAGACTAAGTGCAATTCTCAGCTAAAAAATCCTTAAAAAAGGAGTCCAAATTGGACTAAAATTCAAATGCAATCTTGACACCCAAGAGAGCCATTCGGCACATGAAAAGTGCCGATCGGCATTCCCCAAGTACCAATTGGCACGAAATCATGGCTCGGCCCGAGGACTCCTTGATTGAGATAAACCTTACCTTTTTCGAGTTTTTGGAGATAAGGACACGTCCCAATTTGTATCTAATCATTCAGCTAATTTTTTGAAGCATCCCAACCTCTATAAATAGAGGAAACAAATCCGAATTAAGGGCTCTTCTCTTCTAAATTTTCAATCCCCCTTATGTTAAAGACATTTTGGATGCTTTTGCTTTAGGAACTTCTTTTTTATAAGTAAAGTATTTTAGGCTTCAAAGAGGTGAACAAACTTCTTTGAATTCTAAAATATTCTTTCATTAGAAGAGCACGCTCATGCAAGAGGTATTCTATTTCTTCTCTTCCTTCTTCTCTCATTGATTTTTTTGTTATTGTTTGATGCATGAATATGTGTAGCATGTTTTATTATTTTTTGTTCTTGATATATAATTACCATGTTTTTTCTTGAATTTTTCTTTAACATGTTCTTATATGATTGTTTATTGTGATTCTCTTTCTAAAACTTCAAAATCTGCTAATGACTATCAAAGATTTCTTTAAACTCAAAAACTGATCTGTATTTTTCAGATCTGATTTTTTTAAGACTCATAAACTGATCTGTATTTTTCAGATCTGATTTTTTTAAAGACTAAAAAACTGATTTGTATTATCAGATCTGATTTTTTTAAGACTCAAAAACTAATTTGATTTTGCAAATCTGATTTTTCTAAATTAAAAACTAATTTGAATTTTCATTAAATACAAATCTGATTTTTTTTTTTAAAAAACACAACACTAATTTGTATTTTCATCAAATATAAATCTAATTTTTTTAGAACAAGTTTTCTTTGTTACAAAGTTGCAGATTTTGAAATTTAAAAGAAGGGATTGAAATTTAAAAGAACAGATCTATTTTTTTTTATACAAACCAAAAATCATTTTTTTAACTTTTCAAAATAGATCTGATTCTTTTTAATAGAGTCTCATTTTTATTCTCTTTTTACAGCATAAGATCTGATTTTTACAAATCAAACTTTTTTTTTTTTAACTTTACACAAGACAGATCTAATTTTTCTTAATAAAATCTTTCTTTTTACCCTTTAAAAAAACAGATCTAATTTTTCTTGATAAAATCTTTCTTTTTACCCTTTATAAAAACATGTCTGATTTTTTTTGCAAACCAAGTCTTTTTTTTTTTTTTACCCTTAAAACAGATCTGAATTTTCTTTAAAAAGTGGGACATATTCATGAGGCAAATTTATTTAGATTAATTTTTATCAAGTGTTTGTCATGTGAGTTCAGCATATCATTCAATATCATGCAAAAAAAGATATATTGGTCATTAGAGTCTAGAGGACATAATCGCACACAACACACGAGTCTGCAATTAGTATTTATAAAGAACAATATTATGATTATATAACATCCTCCTTCAATTCAAAAGCTAATTTTCTCTGTATCACTTAAAATGAGGACCAATAATTTATTCACAAGAAAATTACATTGAAATAGTTCGTCCAAGTAGATTCTAAAAGCAAAACCAAAAGTCCATTATCAACATAGTCACAAAATCAATATCCAAATCATTCTCCCAATTTTAGCTTAAAATTTGCAATCTAGCCACCTGAAATCAAATCAACAAAAAGATTATCCAAACACATGTACCGAAAGAGTTCTTCAAGCTCTAATTTAAACTGCATCAGAATTATACAAATTGAGACAGATTCCATACACAATCAATAGCATTTGATTATCAAGAAAAGTAAACATAAGATACACAAAAAGGCCAAAGTTTGCGGCAACAATACCATACAAACTAATTACAAGGGTTAGGTCTATGTGCATTGAACAATGCAGGCTGTGAATTAGATCATAAAAATTGTGCTAATTGCGTAGCTTATGGGGTGTAATAATATATCACTACAAAACGCGCGGCCTTTAGGCTGCGTTTTCAAAAACGCGGCCTCATTCAGGATAGAGCCGCGTTTATTAAAAACACGGCTTAAGGGTCTTCAATTAAGCCGCGTTTTATACGTGCAGCCTAAGCGCATATCTGGAGCCGCGTTTTAAATGTGTATAGCCGCGTTTTTTTGGGTAGATCTAGTGCCACGTTCAAAAACCGCGGCTTCAGGACCTTTCTTTTTTTTTTTTTTTAAACCATAAAATTTGTGCTCCTCCAACTTCCCTGAAGCCGCGTTTTATAGGCGCGGCTTTAATGTTTTTCTGAAGCCGCGTGTTTAAAACGCTGTTTCAGAAAAGAAATGGGGCCACGTTTTATAAACGCGGCTTCAGAATTTGCCTATAGCCGCGAGTTAAACTCGCGGCTTTAGGCTTTGTATAAATATTGCACTTAAAAATCAGACACCCCTTCCCATCGCACATCATCATCAGCTAGCTAGCCTACATCCGATTAACCCTCCAAGCCTCTCCAAGCCTCCATCCGATTAACCCTCCAAGCCTCCATCTCTCAAGTCCACACCCTCCATCTCCGACCTCAACCCTCACCCCCCAAGCCTCCATCGCCGATCTCAAGCCTTACCTTCCAAGCCTCCATCTCTCAACCCCTCACCCTCCATCTCTCAACCCCTCACCCTCAACCCTCACCCTCCATCTGTCTCACTCAAGACACTAAGTAGGCCGACTAATAGTAAGTTTTTTAATCTATTAATTGTTTTGATTTTTGTTTTAAGGTTTCCATTTTTGGTTTAGGGTAAAGATTTTAGGTTTAGGGTTTCGATTTAGGGTTTTTGATTTTCGAAAGGGTTTGGATTTTGGGTTTAGGGTTTTTGATTCTCGATAGGGTTTGGATTTCGGATTTAGGGTTTGGATTTTGGGTTTAGGGTTTTTGATTTTCGATATGGGTTTGGATTTTGGGGTTAGGGTTTCGATTTATGGTTTAGGGTTTCAATTATAGATGTACGGATTCAAGTTTGTGAGTGATGGTTTGTTGGAGGAGTAGACTGAGGCTAAGGCGATGCTTAATATTCAGCGGTAGATGTGGTGTGACTTGGAATTTGTTGCTCCTAGAATTAGTTTGTTGTTGTTTCTAGAATTAGATTGGATGAAAGAGTTTCTGGTGTTCTGACTGTTAAGCTAATAGATGGAATTAGATGCTGTATTTTCTTTTTAATTAAGATGATATTAGTCATCATTGTTCAACAGCTACATTGTTATTGGCTTTTGATGTTGGTCATGTTACTGATGTAACCCGACAACTGTACATTTAAGAGTTTTCAAATGGGAATTGTCATTTTAATCTTTATTTTTTGCTCTAGGATTTTTAGTCAATTTCTATTGATACTTGGCACATGAGATCCTATCGAACCTAATATGGATGATAGTGGAATGATCCCTTCTTAACACCACTATAGCTTAAATTAACTTGCTGCCTTTTAAATTTATTTTTAAAGCGGTATATAAACTATACCTTTTTTAATAGTAAATATTTGAATGAACATATTTTACAGTTTTATGAGATTATTGTGCTTATATCCTTGTTTTCTAACAATGGCTTTTTATGCCAGTTTTGAGTTGATCCGATTTCTACAGAGGGGTGTAATTAAAATTATGCCTTGTGTTCTATTAGAAAAATTTATTTTCTAGATTAAAACAATGCAGGCATACATATTTATACTCTGTCAGAAATTACCTGTTTCATAGCTAATAGCCGGTTCTTTTGGTGGTTGTAGAGGCTGAGGCAGTTGTGTGACAAGAGTTCTAGTGGTGTGACATGAGTTCTAGAGGAGGTGATTGCAGCTGTAATGAAAGTGTTAGCTGCTCTTTGTGATTTTGAGGTAAGAAGTAGCATTAGGATCAAAGCGTTTCTTTTTCTTCCCACTTGAAATAATTGTAGTGGAGTAAAAGAAATGAGAAGCAAAATTGACTTACCAAGTGGAGCTGTTATCTAGAATTTTTATCAGAAACCAAGATTGAGAGTTAAACTCTGTTGCTAGCTTTTATGTTGTTTTGTATTGTGCATGACTATATTGTATGGAAATTAGCAATGTTGTTTTGTATTGTGCATGAAATGTTGTTTTGTATTGTGCATGAATATGAGCAATGAAATTAACAATAGCCATGTATGTTTTGCCTACATCAAAATTTAATTTGTATTTTAGTTTGATAATAAAAATAATCATTATAGAATGAATGCTATATATTTGAAATATTATTTTATATATATATATATATAAATAAAGTATATGAATAAATGGATCGTTTGAAATCAACACCTAATAGGTTAAAGTAAATTCCTTCAAATCGATTTCGATAAAACCTTATCCTTCTTTATAAGCTTCTTAACAGATTGCTTATATGATAAACAAGCAAACGTTTAAGTTTAGCTCTTATAACAATAATATCCAATTAATCAATCCCAATCTTGAAAATAATGATAAACAAGAAAAGGATTGCTAGTATGATCTGTTGGTTTTATCTTAATGGAGTGGAAAATTACCAAATTTAATTGAATATTATGTTGCTTGTTTTTTCCTATTACTACCATAGCCATACAAGTTTAAAGACTATAAGCTAATTTCTCATAATTTGATTGACATAATTATCACATTGTTTTGGATCAAAACTCACTCATAAAAAATTACTTATTTTAAAGGTACTTATTGCATCATAACCTCCTAATCAGCGGCTCTAACTCCGGTTTTCAAAATCAAAATCATTACCAGGTGGTGGTCAGTATAGCCGCGATTGAAACGCGGCCTAAGGACATGTTCTATGGCTGCGGTTTAAACGTGGCCTAAGGACATCTTCTATGGCTGCGTTTTAAACGCAGCCATAGACCATGTCCTTAGGCCGCGTTTCTAAAAGTGCGGCCATAGACCCCGGAGGCCTATAGTCATGGGGTTTAGGCCACACTCCAAAACGTGGCCATAAAAACCGCGGCCATAGACCCCGGAGGCCTATGGCCGCGGTTTTTGGACCTTAGGCCACGTTTTAGAAACGCGGCCTAAGGTCCTTTTTTTGTAGTGTATCTTCTAATGCCACTGTCTTGGCCTTTCTTTCATTGAAAAAAAAAAAAGAAAGAAAAAAAGAAAAAAGTGAAGTCGATAACGTGGAGACTACCTTGAAGGATGCCATAGTTGCATTTAACTTTTTTAGCTATCCTACTCTCTTCCTTGCCACACAGAGCGAGATTAATGGCAAATATCAAAACCAACCAAATCCCCTCATTCTCACCGTACAAAACCACATTGAAGCCCATGCTGAGAAGGTACATCTTTCACTCCCACAGACTCCGCTTCTCTCTTTTCTCCGGACAAGGCATCTATTATCTACTCCCATCGTTTTCAAGTCTTCTGAGTTCTCTCACCAACTCCATTCTTTGTCTCCTCTCGTCCCCTCTCTGTCCCTTGGATTTCTTCCAAAAATTCATGGCGATCCAAATGACCAAACAGCTCCTACACTCATTTACCCATACAACTTTTTTAAATTGAAAAGGTAAATATCGCTAATGGTATACCACAAACAAGCCATTCCAGCCAAGCTCCCTTCTTTTGCATTGTCATTTCAGCCAAACTCCCATTTTTTTTCTTTTTTCTATATGGGTCCGTTTGAGAATTGTTTATTTTACTAAAACTGAAAAATTTTTGCTACAAATATGTAGAAAAAGAAAAAAAAAAGACTTTTGAAGTAATGGGACTCATTTTAGGAGAAAAAATAAGCTAAAAAGTAAAATAAGCTAACTTTTTCTCAAATTTAAACACAACTGTAAGGTCGCAATTTGACGACCAAGCCTAAAGTAAGAATGGACTTAGGCCCAAAGAGCCCAATACAATAAATTTGTAAAGAATGGGTTGAAAAATTAGGCCCTAATGAATTAAACAACAACAAAGGTGGATCAAGATGACCAGGAAACAAAGGTAAAATGGTTTTTTTATAAAGAAAATCGTCCTCGGCACAGTTTAAGGAGATTAATTCTAGTATATTTCTTTTTAGAATTAGGTTACAAGTTTTGTTCTTGTTGCTACAGTGTTTTCTTTCCAGTTTCCGATCCCTTTCTCTTAGGGCATCTCTTCTATTTTATACTATCTTCCCCCTTTATCTCTACTCTTCACATGCAGATCAAATTGTTGGTGTTAATCTTTGTCCCATCCGTGCCTTCTTGAAGTCTTTAGGTAGTATTTGTAAGACTGAAAACTACTGTCCAGGTATCACTTCCTCATTAATGTGTCTAGAGAGTTAGCTGCAGAGCGTTCAATGCAATGGTAGCAGGTTTTCCTTAGATATTTCATAGCTTTCCTCTATCTTGTTCCTTCTTGATACTTATCATCTTTCATAGAATGGTCCGGAACGTTGCTCTTGATGGCAGACCACATCTTTTGACCTCAGCTTTGCTCAGCTGAGGTAACATTCCTCCTCGGACCCCCTTTTGGGCGATTATGATCAGACCTTGACTTTTTACCTACTGACACGGATCCTTATGACAGTGTCTACCCGTCCTCGGACCGCTTACTGTCTTCGGATTGAGCCCCTAGCCCAATGCATATATAGATATGTACTCCTGGGCCTTTCACCCTTATAATAGGCCCTCGAAATTCTTCTTTCTGGCTCCTTGGGAAGAAAGAAGGATTTCGATGTCACTATAATTACTCCGTGCTTGTCATATCTCACTTTCTAATTGCACAAATGCCTTTCTAACTGCCTAAGGCATGCTCTTGACGCTTCGGCATCTGAGACGCGCCTTTATTTAATTTTTATGGCTCTATGTTCCCCACATTCTACGGCATGATGCAGATCCAACAGTTGAGAATTTTGCTGGAACTTGGGCTGGAATTTTCCTACTTGTGACCTTTTCTTTGATATAAATACTGCCCGAATCTATCAGTCTTCTCACTTTAGCACTCATACACTGAACCTGCAAAATTTACTTACTTTACTCGTGCCCTTACAAATACCAAGAGCTAGTCCGAGGAGAGTTTTCTTCTTTCTGTAAGTCTTCATAAATCCTTTTTAACTACTTTTTCCATCTACTTTTCTTTTCTTTGTGTCTTTTTCTCTTCGGCTCCTCTTATTTTCCTCAATCCTTTTAATACCTTCAAATCCCTCTTAGGAATGGGTAGATTTGCTTACCTGGTAGAATCCACAGAGGATATTGAGAACTTTAGAGCTCAGTATAGGATTCCGCCTGGTGTGTTCATCAGATATTGTGCTGAAGGGGAATGGCACGAGAGGAGGCAAGAGGGAGAAATGGTAATTCCGATGATTGCCTTTATAGAGGGAGGAATGAGAATCTCTATGAGTACCGTCACTAGGGGTTATCTTAGGGCCCACAAACTAGCTCCCACCCAATGTGCCCCAAATATGTTTAGGATTCTAAGGGGAGTGCAGACGCCCTAAATGAAAAAATGGGCTTAGGGCTCACCCACCATGATGTTAATTGGATTTACAAACTCTACCACCTAAAGGGGCAGGGGTATTATCTAAAATCTAGGTAGCTCAAAGTTAGGCTCATCTAATGCCTCCCTAATTCCAATAAAGGCCTGAACAAGGACTTCTTGATCCTATCAGGGGAGTGGCACGATGGCCTCCCCTGTCCGACGAGAGAGAGGGCACCAAGTGGGGCTCTAGGTCTAGGTTTATAATTTCAAAATCATCCTTTTTTCTTTTTATTTTGTTTTTGTTTGTACATGAGTTTTCCTTTGATTCGCGTTAGTTTTTGCTGATGATGTTTTTTTTTTTTTCCTAATGGTTTTGCAGATAAGAACACTGTTATTCCCAACTTCAGTCTTGTCAACCAGCCGAGCTTAGACAAGATACTGAAGGCCGAGGTGTTCGTCCACAACGATGGCCAGCTTAGAGCGATGCACCTGATCCTCGGCTACACCCCCATCTCCAAAAGCTTCCAGGTGCCAAAGTGCGTAATCAAAGCAAAGGACCCTCGCCTACTTCAGATAAGTCTTGCCGCCCCAAGTTTTCTCACCATCGGTCCTATCCCATAAGGCATTCTCACCATTGGTTCTATCCTAGAAGGCATACCAAAGGTAACACTGCCACACTAATATACAAGCAAAGAGGCTACCTCTTCCTGTCCTATCATTAAAGAAGAAGAAGAAGAAAAAAGAGAAGAAGAAATAGTCAAAGTGTCCAATTTTGAGGACGACTTTGAGGTGTTCAACCAACCTCAATCTCCAAAGGCTTCCTAAGAAGACTTGAGGACGACATGGCCTTCTAGAAGTGATGAAGTCTTCCTCTGGGAGCCAGGTGCCTAAGAAGACTGCCCAGGCCAAACTCCCCCCTCCTCTCCCCACTCAACCTCCCCAAGCTGATCCCGCCGACGTGATCGGCGGGATCAGAAAAGCCAAGATGTGGGGGAAAGAGGCAAGGGCCCTCTGCCTAAGGACGCCGAGCTCCAAAAGAGGGCTAAACAAGCTAGGATAGCATAAAACCTGGCGGATAAAAGAGCAGAATCCCAGGTTGAGGCTCCTGCATGGACACTCGCCCTAATTTTAGATGGAGCTCCCCTCCTTGCTGATGCATCTATTAAGGATTTCTAGCAAGGGAAGGGAAGGTATGTTGCTGATGCCGTGGAGCAGGCCCTACTGCTCCCTGCGGATATGTCCGATCTGAGGACCATGAGGAAGCATGAAGTGTTCCTCAGTCTGAAGAGGGACCTTGCTATGGTAAGTCCATTAATAATTCTTCTCACCTCATTTTCATAGCAATAATTTCACTTATTCCTATAATTCACAATTGATTTTCTTAACTTATGTATCTTTTCATCGTTGTTGCTTTTTTTTTTTTATAGGTAATCTAGGTTGCCCACAGAGCTGATGATAAGAGATAGTCATCAGCTCTCACAGATTAGCAAAGAAAGAGGGAGGTAGGTGCGTTGCTGTGTGAAAGCCTTTAAGCTAGCAGAGAAGAAGTCTCAAGACCTCATTGCTAAGCTATTAAAGGCCGATCGGGACAAGAAGAGTGCCGAGGTTGCTTTGAATGGGGTGGAAAGGCAGGCTGAAGGTCAACGGGTGCTCCTCCGCCAAGCCGAGGACCAGCTGGTAACCTCCAAAGAGTAAATTATCACCCTGAAGAAGAAATTGGAGGAGGCCGAGAAGGCAGAGATCATACCGAGTAGGACATCTATGACATAGGAGTGACAGAGACCGAGGAGGCCCTAAGGGCTGAGGTCTCGGGGGTATGTAGACATTACTGCCTTTAAGTGTGAAATAAGGCCTTTAACCAAGCTGGGGTTGAGGCCTCTTCTACACTCAGGAAGGCAGAGAATGAATACTACCCTCCTACCATCCAAGCCCCCTTCTCCACAAGCTCCAAGGCAATCACCCCATTCAAGGTAGTAGAGCTCGAGAAAAACAGCCCAGACAAGGCCCCCCTCCCTTTGGCAGCCCTTCAAAAGAGGCCGAGTAGCTTAGGGTGATTGATAAAAAGACTGAGATTACTAAGGGAGTGGCCCCTGATGCCACCAAACCCTCAGCTGCTCTCCAGGATCCCTTCAAAGACAAGGAGGCACCTAAAATGGAGATTCTTCTTGCAACTCTTCCACTGCCTGCTAAAGATGACCCCAAAGGCGGAGACCAAGGATCCTCGGGGGCCGTAGTCTCCCATTCCAAGGCCCTACCAAAAGAAAAAATTGTAATAAAAAAGTAGTTTAGAGTAGCTTTTCTTTTTCTTTTTCTTTTTTTTTCTTTTTTTTTTTTTTTTGTTTCCGTTGTTTTTGTTTTCAAAACTTGTAATCCAGTTTAACCTTTTGTAAGCAATCTGCCTTTTTCTAAGGCTCAAATCAATGATAATTTACAAATTTTTCCTTCATATTTGTGATATTGATGTTGATTCTAACATAGTTTTTGTTTTATCTAACACTTAACTAACATGGAAATAAGATAAAGCTCCATTTAGCTATCTGCATAAGTGGCAACATAGTTATCCCATCTCATATGATCAGCATCAAGATAAGCTAAATCTGCTAAGTCCCCTGTCTCAGTAAAGTACAACTTTAACTTTAATAACATATACATTGATGTAGCATACATACAGGGTTAACTCTACTCAATCCTCCACTCATTAGTAAGTTTAAAGAACTAGAGGAGCAATTAATTCTCAAACAAATATAGGTATTCCTGCAAATGTTTTAAGTGATACTCATGTGTGTCCATTTGATCATGTCACTATAACAAAGATCTTTGCTATTCAGCATGGCTGGCTTTACTTGATACATAAATAAATAATAGGGAACATTAACTTACTCAAGACAGGTGGTCTGAGGAACTAGATATAACTCAGGCTATGTTTAACACTTAGAAAAATAGCTTAAAATATCAATCTACCTAAGGTATGTGGTCCGAGGAGCCAAACATGATCAAGGTTCTATTTGATACTTAGGAAAACAATAGGAAGTATTAATTTACCCAAAGTATGTTGTCTGAGGAGCCCAGCATAACTAAGGTTCTGTTTAACACTTAGGAAAGATGCCCTACAATATCAATTTACCCAAGGTATGTGATCCGAGGAACTAGGCATGACCTAGGTTATGTTTGATACTTAGAAAAAGGAGAAGAATAATGCATAGTATAATAAACGAAAATGTGGCAGAAAAGACTTTCATTAATAATAATACCTTTGCAGGTTATTTACATTCCAGGGGCGCGGTACACCCTTTTCATCTAAATTTTCAAGATAATATGCACCTATTCCAGCCATCGAGGTAATGTGATATGATCCTTCCTAGTTGGGGCCTAACTTTCCCCATGCTAGGTTCTTGGCAATTCCCAAAATCTTTCTTAACACCAAGTCTCCAGGCACCAACAGCCTTAGCTTCACATTGACTTCACATCCTTACTTATGCTTGTGTTGATAATACACCAATTAGACCATGGCATTCTCTCTTCGTTCTTCAATTAGGTCTAATCTCTTCTCTAACAATCCATCATTGTTGCTTGGAGTGAAATAACTCATTCTTAGTGTTGGGAATCCTGTCTCCAAAGGAATTACGACATCGGCCCCATAAATCATTGAAAAGGGTATCTCCCCAATATACTTACAAGGTGTAATCCGATATGTCTAGAGGACATATGGCAACTCTTTCACCCATTTTCCCTTCGCATATCCAGCCTCTTCTTGAGTCCACTCATTATGACCTTATTAACAGCCTCGGCCTGTCCATTTCCCTGTGAATAAGCCAGGATCGAATATCTATTCGTAAGGCCCAGGTCACAGCAATAACTTTTGAAGGCCTTGCTATCAAATTGAAGACCATAATCCGAGATGAGTGCACGAGGGATTCCAAACCGTGTGACAATATTTTTACAGGCAAATCTCTTTGCATCTATGTCTTTGATATTTGCCAAAAGTTTAGCTTCAACCCACTTACTGAAGTAATCCGTGCTGACCAGCAGCCATCTCTTATTTCTTATTGCCTTGGGGAAAAACCCTACAATATTTAAGCCCTATTAAGTAAAAGGCCAAGGGTTGGATAGGGGATTAAGGACACCTCCTGGTTTATGAATGTTTGGGATAAACCTTGGCATTGGTCACACATTTTCACATACTCTTGTGCTTCCCTTTGCATATTCAGCCACTAGTATCCCTAAGTGAGAGCTCGATAAGAAAAGGATCTACCTCATGTATGGCTTCCACAAATCCCCTCATGTAACTCTTCTAGGAGTAGTTCAATTGCCTCAGGGTGTATGCATAGCAAATACGGCCCAGGAAAAGAGCGCTTGTACAATTTTTGGTCCTTGTACAGCCAAAATTGTGGAGCCTTTCTTCGTACCTTGTCAGCCTCGAACTTCCCATCGGGTAAGATATCCTCCTTAAGGAATAGTATAATAGAATCCATCCAACTAGGTCCCACTCTGACTTGATGAATAAGGACCATCACTTTCCTCATTTCGATAGGTTTACACAAGAGTGCTTGTACAATTTTTGGTCCTCGGACAGCCAAAATCGTGAAGCCTATCTTCGTATCTTGTTAGCCTTGAACTTCCCCTCGAGCAAGATATCCTCCTTAAGGAATAGTACAATAGAATCCATCCAACTAAGTCTCACTCTGACTTGATGAATAAGGACCATCACTTTCCTCATTTTGCTAGGTTTACACAAGTCTTCCACAAAGATAACCTGAGGTAAATCTTGTGCCGAGGAGGTGGCGAGCGTGGCAAGAGAGTCAGCATGTATATTTCTACTTCTAGGAATCTACAATAAAGTGAAAGACTCAAAACCCGATCATAAGTGTCTAACCTGATTCAAGTATCCTGCATTCTCAAATCTCTGGCTTCCAACTTTCCCTCTACCTGGCCAACCACCAATCTAGAATCTGAAAACATCTCTACTATTCTTCCTCCCATTTTCTAAACCATAGTCATCCCTACCAATAAGGCTTCATATTCAGCTTCATTATTTATAGCCGAGAAATCCAACCTCAATGATTTTTCAATAATGATCTTCTCAGGAGAAGTTATAACTAGCCCTACTCCAGATCCTCTTTGGTTTGCTGCACCATCAACATACACTCTTCAGGATATAGGTTCCTGCAAGGAGATTATGCCAACTGATTTTTCATCCATGTTCTGCTTTTCAACTTTTTCTTCCAATGGGGATTCAGCAAACTCAGTCACTAAATCTGCAAGGACTTGACCTTTGACAAAGGTACGGGGCATGTACTTGATATCAAAAGCCTCTAGGATAGTACCCCACTTGGCAATCCTTCCAGTGTAATCAGCACTCCGAAAGAGTGATTTAATCGGAAGTTAGGTTAAGACAACAATTGTGTAGGATTGGAAATAGTGGGGGAGCTTACGTGTAGCATGCACTACTACTAAAATGGCCTTTTCTAACGGCAGGTAATGCACCTCGGCCTCATGTAATGACTTACTCACATAATAAACTAACCTCTACATACCACCATCAACCCGTACCAACACCAAGGTCATCGCATGGGAAGCCACCGCGATGTAAGCAAAAAAAATCTCATCCCCCTCGGGCCTGGACATAATGGGTGGCCAAGATAGGTATTCCTTCAACTGCTGGAAGGCTAAGACATACTCCTCGGTCCATTCGAATCCCTTCCACTTGTTCAATAATTGGAAGAATGGCCTGCACTTGTCTGCTGACCAAGAAATGAATCGATTTAGAGCAGCAGTCATCCTTGTCAACTTTTGGACCTCCTTGGGATTCCGAAGTGGTTGTAAACTATTAATTGCCTTAATTTAGTCGGGGTTAACTTCAATTCCGCGGTAAGTGACCATGTACCCCAAGAACTTTCCTGAATCAACACCAAAAGAACATTTAGAAGCATTAAGGCGTAGCCTGTGTTTCCTTAATATCTCAAAGATATTCCCGAAGTCATTAACATGCTTGGACTTTAACTTACTCTTTACCACCATATCGTCTATATAAACCTCAATGTTTTTTCCTAATTGTAACTCAAACATTTTGGTCATTATCCTCTTATAGGTAGAACCTGCATTCTTTAAATCAAAGGACATCACCTTATAGTCGTAATTCCCAATAGGAGTAACAATCGCTGTCTTTTCTTGATCATCCAGAGCTAAAGGTATCTAGTGATACCCTTGAAAGACGTCTAAAAAGCTTATCCGAGAATGGCCTACAGTGGCATTTACCAAGTGATCTATCCTAGGCATAGGGAAATGGTCTTTAGGGTAAGCTTTATTCAGATTTGTGAAGTCTACACATACCTGCCACTTCCCATTTTTCTTTTTCACTACCACCATATTGGCCAACCACTCAGGTAAAACACTTCCTTAATAGCCCCCCAGCTTGCTTAAGCTTGTTCACTTCCTCTTTAACAGCATCAGAATACTCTTTAAATGAACGCTGAGATGGTTGCTTCTTAGGGAGGAAAGCCGGATTGACATTTAGATAATGGCAAATAAAGTCTGAATCAACCCCAGGGGCTTCATAAGCATTCCATACGAACACATCTATATTCCTCCTAAGAAACATGATCAGCTCTTCCTTCTCTTGAAGAGGCAGCTAAGCTCCGACTTGAAAAAACTTCTCTGGATCCCCATCTATAACAATTTCCTCTAGCTTCTCGCACTTTACCTCTTCTAACTCTGCATCCACAGATAGTGCCGAGATCCTTGATTGCTATGAACTCCCTTCAACAATGGCCGAGGACTCAACCCCAGGCCGATGCATAATTGCAGCCACCAAGCACTGCCTAGCCATGGATTGGTTCCCAACTAGCTCTTCAATTTGATCTCGGACATATATTTCACCTTTAAATGCAGGGTGGAAGAAACGGCTCCCAAGGCATGAAGCCAGGGCCTTGCCATAATGGCGATGTAGGGGGAGTAAGCATCCATTACGATGAAGTCAACCTCTACCTCTTCCGACCCTGTTTGCACTGGCAACCTGATCTAACCCCTTGGAATGACAACCTTCCCATCAAAGCCTATCAAAGGTGAATCATAATGTGTTAAATCCTTAAGTCTCAACCTCAACCTCAACCCCTTGTACAGATCAGGGTACATGATCTCTACACCGCTGCCCTAATCTATCAACACCCTCTTCACATCATATCCTCATATCCTGAGGGTGACCACTGGAGCATCATCATGTGGTTGTATGGTGCCCTCCTTGCCCTTATCCAAGAAACTCAACGCCGGTCAGATCTCTACTCTAACCTTCTTCGCTCAGGATTAGAGTCCTTGGTAGGTGGTCAGGCCACGGACATCACCCTAGAAAGGTACAAACCAGTTCTTCCTAGAGCAGCGAAAATGACATTAATCGTACCCAAAGGTGGCCTCGAAGAATTATCTCCCTAAGACCCGGACCCTACTTGGTTCCCTCGCTCGTTGGGCCGATACAAAAACTGCTTTAGCTTTCCATCTTTAACCAACTGCTCTAGATGGTTCCACAAAGTCTTATAGTTCTCAGTAGTATACCCTTATTCTTGATGGTATTGGCAATGGAGACTTTGGTTGCGCTTCTCGGGGTCTCCTCTCATCTTATTTGGCCATTCGAAGTATGGCTCATTTTTGATCTTCTCCAAGACTTGATGTACTGGTTTCTGGAACACCTTGTTAATCACCTGAGGAGCCGTAGACCCTGATTGCCTAGCAAAATCTCTTCGGGGCCTGTTGTTGTTATATCAGTCCGACCTAAAATCCCTCCTATCCTGATGGATAACCTTAGCCTTCTCCTTACTTTGTTGTTGGTCTTCTTCTACTCTCTTATACTCATCAATACGGTCCATAAGCCGATGCACACTCCTTACCGGCTTCTTGGTCAAGGACTTTCTCAAATCATGCTCGGCAGGCAGGTTGACCTTGAAAGTCCTTACATCCATGTCATCAAAAATCCCCATCGATCTTAATGAACATCTCCCAGTATCTATTCGAGTACGTTTTCAGGGTTTCTCCTTCTCTCATGGACATCGACAACAAGGAATCTAAAGGCCGAGGAACCCTACTACACGTAATAAAATGAAAGCCAAATGCCCTCGTGAGTTCCTTAAAGGAACCAATGGAACCTGCTTCCAGGCCATCGAACCACCTCATTGCCACAGGCCCCAAGCTAGATGGGAATACCTTGCACATCAAGGCTTTATTCATGGAGTACACAGCCACTCTCTTGTTAAAGTGGCTCACATACTCCACAGGGTCTGTTCATCCATTGTACATGGTGAATGTTGGTTGAGTGAACTGCCAAGGAAGCCTCCCTTCTTCAATTCTAGGTGTGAAGGGTGACTTGGAAATCTGGTTCAACGCTCTGCTCATGGCATCATTTCCCAGGCCTTTGCAAGACAAGTTCCTATTTCTGCGCTCATGATGGTAATCCTCATCATACGAGAAAAACTCACTGGGAGGAGTCCTTGATCTGGGTCTGTAACTGCCATCTCCTTCCCCATCAAAAGAAGAAACAAAACTTGAAGGAGTTCTCCTCCGTTGTTCGTGGCGCAACTTCCTCCGCAAATGGTCAATCTCCAGCTGCATTTTTATAGCATTTTTTGCATGGGAGACACGGGCCCCACTTCGAGACTAACTCACACTAGTATATGTGGTATGCACACTACCCTCACGGTCCCTTCCTTGTTCAAGATTAAGGAAATGATCCTGACGTTAAGACCCCCTCGACTCTGCTTGGTGTGGCCCTGAACCTACCATAACTGAATGTCCAACTCACTAAAAACACAAAAATTTCCCATAGATGGCGCCAATTGTAAGGTCGCAATTTGATGACCAAGCCCAAAGTAAGAATGCACTTAGGCCCAAAAAGCTCAATACAATAAATTTGTAAATAGTGGGTTGGAAAACTAAGCCCTAATGAATTGAACAACAACTAAAGTGGATCAAGATGACCAGGAAACAAAGATAAAATGGTTTTTTATAAAGAAAATCGTCCTCGGCATAGTCCGAAGAGATTAATTCTAGTATATTTCTTTTTAGAATTAGGTTACAAGCTTTGTTCTTGTTGTTACAGTGTTTTCTCTCTAATCTCCAATCCCTTTCTCTCAGAGTATCTCTTCTATTTTATACTATCTTTCCCCTTCATCTCTACCCTCCATGTGCAGATCAAATTGTTGGTGTTGATCCTTGTCCCACCCGCACCTTCCTGAAGTCTTTGGGTAGTAGCTGTAAGGCTGAAAACTACTGTTCAGGTATCACTTCCTCATTAATGTGGCCAGAGAGTTAACTGCAAAGCATTTAATGCAGTGGTAGCAGCTTTTACTTAGATATTTCATAGCTTTCCTCTGTCTAGTTCCTTCTTGATACTTATCATCTTTCATAATATGGTCCGAAACGTTGCTTTTGATGGCAGACCACATCTTTTGACCTCAGCTTTGCTCAGCCGAGGTAACATTCCTCCTCGGACCCCCTCTGAGGCGATCATGATTAGACCTTGACTTTTTACCTACTAACACGGATCCTTATGACAGTGTCTACCCGTCCTCAAACTGCTCACTGTCCTCGGATTGGGCCCCTGGCCCAATGCATATGTAGATATGTACTCCTAGGCCTTTCATCCCTACAGCAACCATAACAAGATTTTTATTTTTTGATATTAACAAAAAATTTATTAAAAAAAAAACAAAACTAAGTACATTGGGGTGTACTCAGGGTGAAGATTAATAAAACTCTTAAACTAAAGCTCGATCATATCTAAAAGAGAAAAACAAGTAAAAAGCAACAATAAAATCTACCAGGGTATGAAAGAAGAAGGCTTTAATATCAAACATCTTTTTCTTTTCTTTTTTTATCTATTGCTTTTTTTATTTACAGTTGTAATGCTTTATATAACTTTGCTACTTTGTTTAAGTTATTATGTCTTTTGATATTGTATCGTATGACCATGTTTAGGTCAGGTAAAATTTTATGGTGCTTTGGTTTTATTTTAATATCTTATTGGTATTTGTGCGTTCTTGGCGTCCATTGCATCGCAATTGTGTTTGTTGGACATGCATTTATCTTTTGCTTAATGTCTTATTTGCTTGCATTTTCAGATGATCATTACTCACAATTTTGATCATTGTAGCCATAGTCTCTACGGTTGTTGGTTGTTTGGTCAAGTTGCATTCATGCATATCATTCATACTTACTTAATTGCATTGTACTTGTTTCTTATTTCCTACCTATTTATATATACTTGCTTTAAACTATAGGGTCTAACCTATCTTGTGCAAGTGTTTTAGGTATTTGGTTTTAAGTTTTAGTTTAGTTTCAATCTTTAGAGTTTAAGTGTGAGTCCTTTGTTCATCTTAGGTTTCCAACTCACACAAAAGTTTAGAGTCTGTATAGTTTTTTTTTTTTTTTAGAATAACTAAAGGAGGAGATTGAAAAGTCTATGTTTGTTGGTTTTATTCAGTGAGAAATTTGTATGTATTTTATTTATCTTTTTAATATATCTTTTCGAGATGTAATTGTAATTTTGGGTAGATGTACTTTAACCTCCTCTTCTACTTTAAAAAGCTGCATTCACAGTGATTTTGCGACCTCAAGTGACTTGGCTAGTCCGTGAGTCACATGTGGCAGGATGTCAAGATTAGAGTATTGACTAGGCAAGTCGCGACCATCTTGCGACAAGGTCTTGAGTTGCACGATCTCTATACTCTATTCTCTACCATTTTGATTGTAAGAAACGAGAGAGCTTTTGATTTGAGCAAAAAAACACTCCATCATTGTGAACATAAAATTGCACAATTGCAAAAAAATCAAACAATTAAAAAGAAATATGGCTTGCAAATATAAATTTTTATTGATGAATAATGAGTACAATCTCTATTTCAATTCTTTTAAGAAAGAATACCCTCTGATTCTATCTTCATGGATTGAACAATCTTCACAATGAATCTCTAGCTTTGAGCTTGTTAGAGATTTGTTGTCCTTCAAGTTCTTCAAGCCCTTCGATTAATGTTCTCAAGTTCTTCAAAGATTTTATAAGTTCTTCAAAGATTTTATAAGTTCTTCAAAGATTCTTGAGACATAATTTCTCCAGAGCTTGGGCCTTTCGAAAATTTGGTCTCCAAAATGAGAGGGAATGCCCTCTATTTATAGTGGTTTCAAAGGATAAGCTCCACTTTGAATTGATATGCCTGAAAAGATGTAGTAGACTCTTGATTGGCTCAAATTTGCTTAGAGATAATTTTTTACTATTTATCTATTTTGATAAATATCATATTTTGATAAAGATTGTGATTAACAAAGATAAATAATTATCTCTATTTAATTTACTTATTTTAACAAAGATAATTATCCATCAATTTTGAATAGAAAATTTATCTTTATCTTTATTTTATTTATTTTAATAAAGATAATTATCCATAAACTTTATATAGGGGATTTATCTTTATCTTGTGGGCCAAGTGACACATGGAAAATTTCAATATGCCAATGTAATATCAATTTGGATGACATACGTCATCATTTGATTTAACTAATTTAATGACATATTAATTTGGAATTTGTCACTAAACTTTGATGTGGCATTTTGTAATTGGCTTGACAAAGTTTTGCTTCCTACAATCATCTCTTTTCCATCTCTTTCAATCTTTGACTAAAATATTATATTCCTATTCATTTAGTGGTGTTTCCATTGGTGCTTCAATGGAGGTTCTTTGGTAAGCTAGAAAGAGAAGGGACTCAGAGCAGTTAGTTGCTAGCTAGAGCATGGAGGGCTCAAGTACATGTAGGCTTGTGGGCTTAAAGGGTTCATAGTGTCCTTGTGTACTGCAACTATCTTGTCTAGTAGAGATTTTCGATGGGTGGTCAGGAGAGAGGTTTTTTAGCCCTATGTTATGGGTTTTCCTCTTCCTAAAAGCTTCTTTATGTTTGGTTTGGTTTGGTTTGCTTGCTTTTCCTCTATTTCCATTGTGATTTTATTTTGATATGCATTGCTTAGTATAGCTTTTGTTTTATGGAATTTGGTTAAAACATTTACACTTAGATTAATATCATTAGTTTAGTTTAAAAGTAATTTAGCTGTAAAAGGCATGGTTTAGGGTTCTAAATATTTGTTAGGGTTGCTATAGCATCTTTCACTTACTAGTGGTGGAGGTAGACATGTGTCATTTTCCTATTAGGTAAGATGTTGCCTTCTGTAAAGTTTTGACAAAATTGGACAACATACAATTGGTGCTTCTTTGACAGGCATGCTTGTGCTTGAATTGTATGCGGTAGTGCCGCTTTGACAAGCTAGCTCTCTGCTATAACATAGCCAAAACTTGTAGCACATGGTTGAAATTTGTTATTAAGCTGAATAGTCCTTGACTAATTTTGGCATTACTTTTACCCACTATCTTGGACACATGAACAATAACTAATGGCTACATGCTTTCTCACTTATACATAGCTTTTATCTTTCTTTTTTTCTTTTATCTTTTTTTTTTTTTTTTTTAATTCTGTTGAGCCTTGGACACATGGTGATGGTGGATTAGCTCATTATTTTACAAATCTAACACCATCTTGCATAATATTATACAAATTCTTATAACTTAATTGATTGGCACCTCATGATATTTTCAATGAAAACATCTAAGATTCAAATCTCTCGTTCCAGTTATAACTATCGAATTATCAAGACCAATCTTACCGTAGATAATGTCTAGTGCACTCACGGCATATCACGGCAAGTGAGTTCCACACATCCTTAGACTCCTCTTGTCTCCTTGTTGTGAGGATGATATCCATTATATGCACTCACGGCATTTCGGAATTATTATTATTTCTATATAAATACATGTGTGTGTGTGTGTGTTAAGTGGCGGAGCTAGGGGGGCCATGGCCCCCCTTGAGTTTTTAAATTTTCCATTAACGGGTGATAACAAATCATGAATAAGCTAAAGTGTTACTTATCTGGCCCCCCCAAAGATTTTGAGGAGAAAAAATTATAGTAGTAATACTAGACTAATTCATCCCAAAATCCATTTTGGCGGTCTCTCTAAAATTCTAAATGAAAAGAACCCTTAAAAATAGCAGTTAACCCATTATTTAGCCTATAATCTATCAAAATTCAATTAGAGAAACAACTTTATGAAATTCTATGTCACCAAAAAAATGAACCCAAATCTGTTTAGATCTCATGTTCAATGTAAATCAAGACCTTTTCATCCAAATTAATAAAAAAGGAAAAAAAAATTAAAACCATTCTCAGTATTTCACTCAAAAAATATCCTCCTTACACCTCTGAAACTAAAAGCATGCTGAAACTGTGCAAAATTGATATAGTCTCGTAGTGTGGCTTGATTCTTTATTGTTGTGTTGCTTAAACAACCTTGATTCTGTGCAAATCCGCCCTTGGTCATTGTCGTCTGTTCAGCTCCTTTGTATGACTCTCTCTCTCTCTCTGTCTCTCTCTCTCTCTCTCAATGCTAATGTGCAGTGAGTATTGAGAATGCATTTGATTGTAGTTGGTTGGTGATAATATCTATGTTCCTGTTTTTAGCTAGTGCCTTACAGTTGGTTTGCACCACTGGCTTAGAAAATTGGTTTACGCTATTTTTTTTTTTTTTGGGTAAATTTCACAAACCTATCCTGAGGTTTGTGATAATACCACCTAAGTCCAAGATATTTTAAAACCCACCCAATTGATCCTCAAAAGACAACTTTGTCCCTAACTTTATTTTCTCATCTTTCTCTCTCATTTTTCTGTTCCTCTCCTCTTCTTTGATCTGAGTTTCTCTCTCGCAACTCTCTCTCTCTCTCTCTCTCTCTCTCTCTCTCTCTCTCTCTCTCTCTAAACCCAAATCAGAAAATACCCATTTCAAAAACCCATTTCTTTGTCTTCTTCTTGCTTGCCTTGGGAGAGTCTGCCACCTCTTTGGAGTGCTGCTTCTAAGGATATTGACAAGTTCCTCTCGTCTCTGACAAACGACGACGGCGTTCTGGTGGAGATTCCTGAGTTGGTGAAGAAATACTTGGATCTCATGGAGTCAAAAAGTTTTTGGTGAAGGAAGAGCCAAGTGGTGCATGGTTCCTGATGAGGACTCAGCTTTTCTCGAGTCTCTAGATCGGGATTCCAAGCTAACGAAATCACTTCAGGAATTGAAACCGAAGGAAGAGAAATCGGAGTCCAGTGGTTCTCTGATCAATCCCATCGGAGGGATTCAACAGCGAGCGATGTTATATTTGGAAGAGGAATCCAAAACCGTCGAGTCCGAGTCTGAATCAACCAAATCGGAGGCTTTCCTTGGCTACTCCGAATGACTTCGTTTCCAGTCTGCGCAAAATGCCGAAGCAAATGATCTCAGGTGGCTATGAACCCAAGTGTTGGTGAATGCTGATGCCAGTGACCAAGCTTATGAGTTTGGCCAGTCAGAGAGACAGTTCTGAGAGAGGGGAACAAGATAGAAGAGAAGAGGGAAAGAAGAGAGAATAAAAAAAATAGGGACAAAGTTGTCTTTTGAGGACCAAATTGGTGGGTTTGAAAATATTTTGGACCTAGTTAGTATTATCACAAACCTTAGGGTAGGTTTGTGAAATTTACCCTTTTTTTTTTAAATTAACTTCTACTATATAGTTAGCTTCTACTATTTTATTATATATTTAGTTTTTTTATAGATTGTTTAGTTTTTTTTTTTTTTTTTGACAGTACATGTTATAAAGTTTTTTCACTTTATTGTTTACATTTTCTTTAAAAAAAATATAACCAGATTATAAATTATAAGTTTAAGTTATTAAAATGTGGGTAATTTATGAGAAAATTGATGAGACCGACGATCTTGATGTACCTGGACGGACCCGACATAATGACGATGAAAATTGAAGATGACGGAGCTTTCTTTATTGACGAAGATGTCGTCCCAGACGAAGTTAACCATCCCCGCGACAGAAATAATGGCCCCATTCAATACGGTTAAATGACAAGCTCGGGCAGTTACAAAGACAACTGTACAAACCGTTGGAAGCATAATCAAGACCAACATAAATGAGAATGGGGCGTTATACATTGAAATGGCCATAATGGCTGCAACGGCTACAATGGCGAACATATATAATGCGATATCCTCAGCATAGAAAGGAGGTACACAAGATACATACATATTCATTTTTTTTCCTTTCATCTTAGCCTAAAACTCTTTCACTAACTTTAGCATCGGAGCCGTTGTGGCAGGCACCACACCGGTGACCACTTGAGAACCAAAATACTATTTCTGCATCGGAAGCCTCATACTAGGACAACGATTCCATCCGAACGCACCTACAACGACTGACGAATCAGGGCTTCATCAGTTTGGCGCCGTCTGTGGGAAGCACTTAATTTCCTCTATCTTCCTTGATCTTCCATCAACCTTTGCATCCGGATGGAGTCTAATCAAGATTCAGCTGCCTTAGCCCAACAAGTCCAAGCCTTGGCAGCCACCGTGGAAGAACTTACCAGGCAAAATCAGGAAATGAGGCAGCGGCTACAACAGGAGGAGAATCAGAACGGGGCCAACCAGGAGGGTGAGGAAAACAGCAATAGGAGGAACGATCGCCGAGAGCCGGCTAATTCAGATGAACAGAGTTCCGATCTACTCCGGGAAATGAGGAAGGAGATGGACGAACTCAGGAATGCAATCAGAGGCAGGATGGATCAAAGCTTAGACCAAATGATCAGAGCAACGGACTCGCCATTCACAGCGGCGGTCCTGGGGTGCCCGGTTCCGTTGAAATTTAGGTTACCTCAGCTGGAACCCTTTGACGGACTTAAGGATCCCCAAGACCATCTCAATACCTTCAAGACTACACTGAGCCTTCAACAGCCTCCCGACGAGATACTCTGTCGTTCTTTCCCTACTACACTCAAAGGGGCTGCGAGAGAGTGGTTCGCAAAACTACCAACATCGTCTATCGATACCTTCGAACAATTGGGTAACGCTTTTCTGCGCCACTTTGTCGGTGGGCAACGCCCCAAAAGGCTAGCCGATCACTTGCTCACTATTAGGCAAGGGGAAAAGGAGACCCTAAGATCGTATGTGAAGCGATTCACTCGGGAGACCTTGGAGGTGGACGTGGCAGATGACAAGGTATAGTTGACAACCTTTAAGGCAGGCCTGAAGTCCAAAGAATTCGTAGTTTCACTAGCAAAAAACCCTCCAAAGACGATGGCAGAAATGCTCTTGAAGGCACAAAAATATATGAACGCAGAAGACGCGCTAGCCGCCATACGAGATGTGGAAAAGGTAGGGGACCCGAAAAAAAGGGAAGACGACCGTAGAGGGAGGAAGAGAGATCAGCTAGATCGTCGAAGTAGTGACGGGGGTAGAAGGAGGGACGATAAGGCCCAACGTACGGTAAAATTCACCCCACTCATTAGGCCTGTTGACAGGATCTTAGCGCAGATTAAAGACGAGCATTACCTCAAGTGGCCGAGACCGTTACATTCATCCCCCAACGTCCGGGACAAGAAGAAGTACTGCCAATTCCATAAAGATCACGGCCATTACACGGAAGAGTGTAGAGACCTAAAAGAGCAGATTGAAGAACTCATTAGGAGAGGGAAACTGCAGAAGTACGTGAGGAAGGAAGAACCCGGCAGGCCCGGGGGAGACAATAGGAACCAGCATGGGGCCGCGTCTAGGGACGAGGGTAACACCTCACAACATCCACCAAATATCAGAGGGGAAATAAAAACGATCGCGGGCGGCCCATCCACAGGGGGGTCGTATAAATCCCTCAGGAGAACGCATCACAGACAGGTGAACAGCGTCCATAAAGTGCCCCCATTCAAGCAAAGACGAACAGACCAGGACTTGCATTTTTCAGAACAGGACGCCAGGGGAGTAAAACAGCCCCATGACGACCCCCTAGTAATCATGCTCGTGATCGAAGGGTTCAACACCAGGAGAGTCCTTATAGATAATGGCAGTTCAGCGGATATCATCTACCTCTCAGCCTTCCAACAGCTGAACCTGGATCCAAGAAGACTGCGACCATTTGAATCTCCGCTCGTCAGCTTCAGCGGAGACAGGGTATATCCTAAGGGCATAGTGACGCTAACGGTTACAGCCGGGACTCATCCGAAACAACTGGTTCGTCAGACAGACTTCTTGGTGGTGGATTGCCCCTCATCCTACAACGTAATCATTGGAAGACCCACGCTCAATCGTTGGAAAGCAGCCACATCCACCTACTGCCTGAAAGTAAAATTCCCGACAAAAGACGGTGTAGGCGAGGCGAAAGGTGATCAAGTATTGGCCAGGGAGTGCTATCAGGCCGTGTTGGCCTCCAAAGAGAACCACACCTAGATCGTCGAGGAGAAGGAGCAGGAGAGAGTGGAACCATTGGAGACAATTGAACTAGTTGACGGTGAGAGAGCCTTAACAACCCGGATAGGGACGATGTTAACTCCAGAGATGAAAATTAAGCTCGTCTAGTTCCTCAGAGAGAACCTAGACGTGTTTGCATGGAGCCATGAGGACATGCCTGGCATATCACAGGAAATAATTCAGCACAGACTTAATGTGGATCAGAGGATAAAGCCCGTTCAGCAGAAGCGACGAGTGTTCGCTCCTGAACGAAACCAAGCAGTCACAGACGAGGTCAGTAAGTTGTTATACGCAGGATTCATTCGCGAAGTTTACTATCCGGAGTGGCTCTCTAACGTTGTCCTAGTCAAAAAGGCCAGCGGAAAGTGGAGAATGTGCGTAGACTTCATGGATCTAAACAAGGCTTGCCCTAAAGACAGCTTTCCCTTGCCGCGGATAGACCAGTTGGTAGATTCCACTGCCGGCCATAGACTATTAATGTTCATGGATGCTTTTTCGAGGTATAACCAGATAAAGATGGCCGAGAAAGACCAGGAAAAGACCGCGTTCGTTACAAGTCAAGGGTTGTACTACTACAAGGTGATGCCTTTTGGACTAAAGAATGCAGGGGCAACTTACCAGAGGTTAGTAAACAAGATGTTCAGTACACAAATTGGCAGGAATATGGAGGTGTATGTGGACGATATGCTCGTCAAGAGTAAAGAAGAGCTTGCCCACCTGGACGACCTTAAGGAGACGTTTACCACCCTCAGGGAATACCAGATGAAGTTGAATCCCAACAAATGTGTTTTCGGGGTAGCTTCGGGAAAGTTTCTGGGGTTCATGGTGTCCCAAAGGGGGATAGAGGCGAATCCAGAAAAAGTGCAGGCTATTCTCAACATGGCATCCCCCAAAACTGTCAAAGAAGTCCAAAAGCTCACGGGGAGTATAGCGGCACTCAATAGGTTCGTCTCTAAGGCGACAGACAGATGCTTACCTTTCTTCAAGACGCTGAAACAAGCCTTTGTCTGGACTGACGAATGCGAAGCCGCGTTTCAAGAGCTCAAAACTTATTTGACCAACCCTCCTCTGTTGAGCCCAGCCAAAGAAGGAGAAAACCTGTATTTGTATCTGGCGGCATCAAGCACAGCCGTCAGTGCGGCACTGATTCGCGAGGAGGATAAGAAACAGCTTCTAGTCTACTACGTCAGTCAAGCTTTTCAAGGGGCTGAAGCCAAGTACCCCAAAATCGAGAAAATTGCATTCGCGCTCATTGTAGCATTGCGAAAGCTGCGACCATACTTTGAAGCGAATCCTATCTTAGTAATGACGGACCAACCCATCAAAAGTCCATGAACAAGCCAGAGGCAGCTGGGAGAATGGTTCAGTGGGCAATTGAGCTAAGCCAATTCGACATCGAGTATCATCCTAGAACCGCCATCAAAGCACAAGCTCTAGCGGATTTCATCGCCGAATTCACCGGTAGTGACGAAAATAGGGACAGTGACGACATACAACGTTGGACGATACAGACCGACGGATCGTCATCTCAAAAGAAAGGGGGAGTGGGGGTTGTCATCACGAGCCCAGAGGGAGAAACGCTGAAGTATGGGGTTCAACTAAGATTCCCAGCCACCAATAATGAAGCAGAGTATGAAGGAATACTCACGGGGCTAAGGGTCGTGAAAGCTTTGGGGGCGAAAAACATATTGCTCCAGAGTGACTCGAAGTTGGAAGTAGGGCAGATAAAGGGAGAGTGTGAAGCAAAGGAGGAAAGGATGCAGAAGTATCTCAAATTGACGAAGTGTCTAGCACAGGGATTTGAGGAAGTAGAATTTCAACAAGTCCCAAGAAGCCAGAACACGAGGGCAGATGAGATCGCCAAATAGGCCTCTTCAGAAGAAAAACCCTTCAGTGCTGACGTGTACATGGAGGTTCAGAAACGCCCCAGCATAGAAGAAGTTCCTCTGTTCACGATCCAAAACACTCATAGCTGGATGACGCCAATACTATCTTACCTACAAGACGGACACTTTCCACCGGACATCAGAGAGGCCAAGAAGATAAAGAAAAGAGCAGCCAGATTCACGGTCTTGAACGACACCCTGTACAAAAGGGGTTACTACATGCCGTACCTGAAATGCGTGGACGAAGAAGAAGCACTCTACATCCTGAGAGAGATCCATGACGGAGTATGCGGAAACCATGCAAGTCCCAGATCCTTGGCAAGTAAGATTATCAGAACTGGTTACTTTTGGCCTACCATGCAGGTTGCCGCACAGGAACTCGTCAAAAGATGCGACAAGTGTCAGAGGTTCGGGAACGTTCAACGCCTCCCAGCCGAGAGGTTGACGGCAATAACCTCATCATGGCCCTTCATGCAATGGGGGATTGACATAGTTGGACCCCTGCCCCAAGGGAAAGGACAGGTAAAGTTCCTGCTCGTCGCCATTGATTACTTCACCAAATGGGTCGAAGCAGAAGCTCTGGCAACTATCACCGAGGCCAAGATCCAAAGCTTTGTATGGAAGAACATAGTCTGCCGGTTCGGGATACCACACACGATCATATCAGACAATGGACGACAGTTCGACAGTCAGAGTTTCAGAGACTTTTGCTCGGCGCTAGGAATTAAGAACCAATTTTCCTCCCCGGGACACCCACAAGCAAACGGACAGACGGAGGTAGCTAACCGAACATTGCTGAGGATCATCAAAGCTAAATTGGACGAGGCTAAAGGAGCATGGCCTGAGGAGTTGCCCAATGTTTTGTGGGCTTACAGGACTACAGCAAGAACCCCAACGGGTGAAACACCGTTCAGACTCACCTATGGCTCCGAGGCAGTAATCCCTGTAGAAGTGGGAGTGACGAGCACCAGAAGAGAAATGTTTCAGGGACAGAATAATGACGACGAGTTAAGGGTCAACCTGGACCTCATCGACGAAATCAGAGAGACAGCCTTCGACAAAATGACAAAATACCAGCAGAAGATGGCAGAATACTACAACAAAAGGGTCAAACTCAGACGACTCAGCATTGGAGATCTCGTTCTACGAAAAGTCACCCTAGCAACCAAGGATCCTACCCATGGGAAGCTCGGCCCCACATGGGAAGGCCCCTACAGGGTCGTGCACTATTCCAGACAAGGCAGCTACCATCTGGAAACTCTTGACGGTCAGAAGCTTCCCAGGCCTTGGAACATCGAGCACTTAAAGAAATACCATCCTTAGGTGTAAGAAGATATTGTATTCACTCCCCTCGAAAGCAATAAAAGTATTATTCAGTAAATGAATGACTAAACAACAGGAGGATAAAAGCCCATTAAATTTTGGCTAAGTAACAAGATTCCGCCTTGACGGATGTAAGTTACTGACGAACCCTGAAAAGGGAGAAATCAATTAAATTTTTGGCTAAGTAACAAGATTCCGCCGTGACGGATGTAAGTTACTGACGAAACCCAAAAGAGGGATAAAAGCCAATTAAACTTTTGGCTAAGTAACAAGATTCCGCCTTGACGGATGTAAGTTACTGACGAACCCTGAAAAGGGAGAAATCAATTAAATTTTTGGCTAAGTAACAAGATTCCGCCTTGACGGATGTAAGTTACTGACGAACCCTGAAAAGGGAGAAATCAATTAAATTTTTGGCTAAGTAACAAGATTCCGCCTTGACGGATGTAAGTTACTGACGAACCCTGAAAAGGGAGAAATCAATTAAATTTTTGGCTAAGTAACAAGATTCCGCCGTGACGGATGTAAGTTACTGACGAAACCCAAAAGAGGGATAAAAGCCAATTAAACTTTTGGCTAAGTAACAAGATTCCGCCTTGACGGATGTAAGTTACTGACGAACCCTGAAAAGGGAGAAATCAATTAAATTTTTGGCTAAGTAACAAGATTCCGCCGTGACGGATGTAAGTTACTGACGAAACCCAAAAGAGGGATAAAAGCCAATTAAACTTTTGGCTAAGTAACAAGATTCCGCCTTGACGGATGTAAGTTACTGACGAACCCTGAAAAGGGAGAAATCAATTAAATTTTTGGCTAAGTAACAAGATTCCGCCTTGACGGATGTAAGTTACTGACGAACCCTGAAAAGGGAGAAATCAATTAAATTTTTGGCTAAGTAACAAGATTCCGCCTTGACGGATGTAAGTTACTGACGAACCTTTAAAAAGTCTTAAAAATTCGAGAAAATTTGGCTAAGTAACCCTATTCCACCCTAACGGGTGCAATTTACTGACGAAGCATCGAAGAACACATCAAAACTTTGGCTAAGTAAACAAAGAGTCTATTCGGACAGATTCAAGTTACTAGAGAAAATCCTAAAAAATATATATATAGCCAAACGTCGTAGTTTAAAGGCCCAAAACCACGGGCAACTTCCATCATGTTCATACAAAAAGACCCATAAAACATTGGGTTGTAAGAATTAGGGAACATTGTTTTCATATGGGAGCCTGAAAATACAGGCCTTCATCAAAAAAAAAAAAAAATATATATATATATATATATATATATATAGATATATATACAAATAGCAGAGGTTCCTTTAAACAGTGCAGGTTCACGCATCTGGAACATTCTCGTCTGTGGGGAGCACAGAAGGGACCTCGGGGGCATCACTTTCCAATGACGTGGATGGAGAGGCCTCGTCAGCAGCCATCTCTTTATCAACCTCCTCCAAGTCCAGATTCTCCATATCAACACCGACAGGATGCTTGATGAGATAACGCCTCAAAAGCTCGAAGCCTTTGAAGTACCAACTAAACAGCATTGTGTTATGCTCGTCAGTTTGTTGGAAGCCTTCAATCGCCTTCGCAGCAATTGTCTTGATCTTTTCTTTCGCCACAACTAGCTGCTCATCCTTCTCCACCAGCAACTGACGTTCAGCTCTGAGGTCGTCACTCATGACTTTGAGTTTCTCCTTCACCTCATTTGCTTCCCCCATGGCATTGATCAAGTCCTTCCTCAACTGCGAGTTCTCGGCCTCCAGATGCTCCACTCTCGATAACGCAGAGACGACTGTGGTTTCTTGAGCAAGGAACTCGGAGGTGATATGAAGACTTTCTCCCAACACCTAAAAAAAAAAAAAAACGAAATGACGAGGAAAAGAGGGACTGAAGAGAAAGAAGGGATGAACGATGAAGTACCTAAGACAACAAAAGTACCTGTACAAGCTTGTGGAGGTGACGACCCACGAGCTCTTTATCCGGGATCTCCAAAAGCGCTTTCATGTCCTCAGGAGTGAACGAATCGTGCACCCTCGATAAAGCAAGGCCTTCATCATCCCAAATAGAAGAAGGCCCGGAGTCCACCCTCTCTTTCTGTTTTCCCCCAACTCGTTGCTTTTTCCTTAAAGGGGTAATGTCCTCAATTGAGGTGTCCGGAGAAGCCATCCTTGCAGACCCAGTACCAGGAGTTAGCGGGGTCGTCGTCATCACAACAGGGGCGCCTTTCTCCGTCACCCGCACCGCTTTAGCTCCGAGACTGGATAGAGGCTCGTTCTTCTTCCCCCTCATCCGAGCATACATACTTTGGTTAAATTTTGTCGTCATTTCTGCAATGAAAGGTCGTTAAGACAAAGGTCCACATAAAAACTGCTACTGACAAACATAAACACTTACTCTTTTTCTCTTCAATTTCAAGCAAGCGTAGCACAAAGGGAGATGGTTCAGGTCCGAAACAGTAAAAGGCAAGGGTTCGGGGGTCTATGAGGTCGTCAAAGTCTTCAATGGCCTGCGAATATTCAATAGCCTTCTCAACACGCTCTCTGTACCTACTCTTAAGCTTTGGCCGCCTCTTAACTGCAAAACACAACAAAAGATTAGTGACGATGAAACAACTCTGGAAGACAAGCGTTAAAAGGTTTTGATGGAAGCTTCGACGCACCTAGGTTTGGGGTCCCCCATCGACGAAGCAACCTTGGGATTTCACCCCACACCCCACCAGATGGGGTCTCCCAGTCGTCCCCGGACACATAGAAGAACTGGGACTTCCAGTACCTGAATGACGAGGGTAAATCCCTGACAATCCTAGTCCGTCTCTCCCATGGCACCAGCTCATAATACCCATACTCCTTGGACTCCTTCAGACGATATAAGTAGACAAGCTCGTCCACTTTAATCATTTCCCCATCAGTAGCGGCCAGCCAAATCCCCATACAACTGACCACTATCCTCCACGAGTTGGGCATAAGTTGCCCAGGAGCTATACCTAGACGGCCTAGAAACTCCATGATGAACGGGTGGATAGGGAACCTAAGCCCACTCAAGAAGGCGGCCTCATAGAAGCATACCTCCCTGGGTAGAAAGTGGCAAGCCCGTTCGTCCTTACGGGGAAGACGAACCCTAACCCTATCAGGAAATTGGAACCTATCCTTGAACCTGGCGAGTGTGTCACCGTCCAAGCTGCACATTTCGCCGAGGGCGTGAAAAGCCCTAACCTCACGGTGGGTAGAAGCGGCGGTATCCCCTCCCATCAGATCACCACTAGAAGACAACCCAATATCAAGATCACTAGATCGAACCTCAGACATCCTAGTTCCGTCACCTACCAAGGTCCTGAACCAACTATGCGACTGACTGAGTATGGGAAGTAACTCACCTAAAACGACGGTCAAGCCGCTACCCTCAAAAAAGAAACTCCCAACCGAAGAAGAAAATGTCTGGGAAACACCTAAAGAAGCCCCTAAACGCGCAAAGAAAAAAGAAATTGATGGACACTCTACCCTGACCTCGGAGCCGCCAACCATGAAAACGTAAAAAAAAAAAAGGGAGAGAAATAGACACTGAGAACACAAGAAACCAGCGCAGAAACAGAAATTATAAGTCTTGGTGCAATACAAGAAAAGTAAAAAAGAAAGAAGAAGAGAAAAACCAAGGGAAGACGAAACGTACCTTGAAAATGGAGAACTTCGACGGCACCGAGAAGATCGGAAAAGATAAAAACCGGAAAAAATGGAGGTATGAAGAATACAGGCACGGCAGAAAAATAAAGTGAACAAAGAAAGAGAAGAAAAACACTCAGAGCAGTTTAAATGGGTAGAGAGAAGCAACCCAAAGGCCAGAAGTCAAAACAACAAAAATCGGCGGGAAACCCAAGGGTCGTATAATTAGAAAACTAATTAAAATAAGCCACGTGGCCACGACACGTGCGGCGCCGCCATAGAACAGTTAATGCGAAGCAAAATCCCAAGAATCGTGGACAGCTCACGGACCTCTCACATTCTGAGATCGTCATGACAACCTCAGAATCCGGGGGCAACTGATGAGACCGACGATCTTGATGTACCTGGACGGACCCGACATAATGACGATGAAAATTGAAGATGACGGAGCTTTCTTTATTGACGAAGATGTCGTCCCAGACGAAGTTAACCATCCCCGCGACAGAAATAATGGCCCCATTCAATACGGTTAAATGACAAGCTCGGGCGGTTACAAAGACAACTGTACAAACCGTTGGAAGCATAATCAAGACCAACATAAATGAGAATGGGGCGTTATACATTGAAGTGGCCATAATGGCTGCAACGACTACAATGGCGAACATATATAATGTGATATCCTCAGCATAGAAAGGAGGTACACAAGATACATACATATTCATTTTTTTTCCTTTCATCTTAGCCTAAAACTCTTTCACTAACTTTAGCATCGGAGCCGTTGTGGCAGGCACCACACCGGTGACCACTTGAGAACCAAAATACTATTTCTTCATCGGAAGCCTCATACTAGGACAACGATTCCATCCGGACGCACCTACAACGACTGACGAATCAGGGCTTCATCAAAAATCATTCACAATTGTAGTATATTTTAAAAGAAAATTTGTTTAAGATTCAGATGTTACTACTAAATATAGAGTTAGAATTACATAATGAATTTTTTAGCGATAGTTTTACTATGTAAATCAAAAAAGGGTTCAAAATCAATTTTAGCACCATGAAAGCACGTAGAGCACAACGATGTTGAGTTATAATTTTTTTTTTTTTTTTTTAATTAAGAACCATATTATATTTAGCTTGGCCCCCTGAAAAAATTTCTTGGCTCCGCCACCATTAATATATATAATTAAATGTAATAAACTAGTAATAGGTATTTCCATTGATATATAAAGTAAGTAAAATTAATAAAATTTTTGCTTTAGTAATAATTGGACCAATTGATATAGTTTTTTTTTTTTTTTTTTTTTATCCAAACCATACTTACAATACACTACCCCAACCAAAACCAACATTTGTAATTATTTTCAAAAAAAAAAATTGTTTTTATTTTTTCGCTTATATTTTATTTATTCCACCCGTTTTTATCCCCATTTCTATCTCTTTTTCTAGTTTTCTTTTTCTTTATGCTGTCCACTCGTTTTATTTGGGGGGTCTTCCTTCTCAAACTTTTGTAGTCAAGTGAGACAGATCTAATCAAGTCAAATAAAAAGTAGATACATGCCTCCTTCACTCCTTCTCTCTCCCTCTCTCTCTCTCTCTCTTCTTCTTCTCTTTCTTCTCAGATCTACTGGTATTATCGTGAAACCTGTGCTGGTTGCATTTGCATATTACCTATTATTGGGTGGGGCAACAGGGATAGCACTTAGCAGAACATCAGCTCCATAATTAATGTACGTAGACTGATCCCTTTGTTCTTTAAACCAATTTTGTGCTTTTTCCTACACTATGACTCCCCCTTATTTTATTTATTTTGTGTGTGTGTGTGTGTGTGTTTCGTAGTGTTGTTAATGATTAAAACCTTTGTTGGTGACTTTCCAGTGTATGATGTTCAGTTTCCATGAATTTTGGGTCAAATATTATAGTGTAAGATTATTTTGTTGCTAGTGCTGAAATTGGAATTAGTGACATAATTCAAAATATTACATTTCTTTTTACTTAAATAGTGTGAGTATCACTCCTTAAGGTACCTAAGTGAAGGGGTTCATTAGTACGAGGCATGACTTTAAACTCGGAAGTCTCAGGTTTAATCCACCGTATTCATGCGTGGATATTTCATGGGAAATAATCTGAATTAAACTATAGTTACTCCTGTATCAGACTTATCAGTTGAGCGGTCTAGGCTGTATAGAAAATAATCTTAGATCGACATCATTTTGTTCAAATTTAAGACATACATTGTACCAAACCACTTGACCATAATTACGAGGATAAATTATATATTGAATAATCCTACGTCAACAACATTTTCTGTTATTCATTTCTCCAATTATGATTTTTTCCATATTTCCTACATGGGCCACAATGCCAAACCACGTAAACTCTCATACCTTCTATCTCTTTTTTTATCCATTACATTACCGCAATCATCTACAATATGCACTAAAACAACACTAGGAAAGTTCATTTTTAAAGGTGACAAGTTAACAATTTATTTTATAATTGAAATTCACCTTATATGTATGGTTTCATTCAAAATGATTGATATTGTTGATGCTGCAAGTGATCAAATGGAAGCAAGCAAAGGTGTCTCACTTGAGGAAGAAGAACCAGCCAATTTGGTAACTTCTTTGAGAGGGAAGTTGGACAGTTTGTCCTCTTTATCCTCTCAGAGTTGTATCTACAGGATTCCTAAGCGACTACGCAAACGGAATAACGAAGCCTACACACCTCATATAGTCTCCATCGGCCCTCTGCACCATGGCAGTACAGACTTGCAAGCCATGGAAGAGCACAAACTGAGATATCTAAAGGACTTTCTTCTATATACCAAGGTGAGCTTGGAGGACTATGTCAAACTCTTGAGGGAGAGGGAAGCAAGAATTCGGAATTCTTATGAAGAAACTATCAAACTTGGCAGCGATAAGTTTTTGGAAATGATTCTAGTGGATGCAGCCTTTGTCATTGAGGTACTGTTTAAGTTCCATTACAACCTAATAAATGACTTTGACCGTATATTTAGTAAACCATGGCTGATAAGTGATATATGGTATGACATATTGTTGCTTGAAAATCAGCTTCCTTTCTTCATTTTGGAGGATTTTTTTGTCAAGGCCAGAATAACTGTGCCTCCTGAACAAGATGAGAGACTTTCCCTTATAAGGCTTACCCATAATGTCTTAAAAAATGTGGCATTCTTGGGGGAAATAGAACAACTTTGGACAAAATTATGTTCTTCTAAAATAGAACATTTTCTTCATTTTGTACTAATTTGTCACATACCACAGGAACCCCCACCCAAAGGGAAACTTAGAACCCTTAGTGCACCTAATGCAACACAGCTACATCAAGCAGGAGTCAGGTTTAAGGTGGGATCACCCAAAAACTTATTTGACATAAAATTCAAAAATGGGATATTGGAAATTTCAAATATTCGAATACATGATGACACAGAGGCTTTTTTTCGAAACCTTATTGCCTTTGAGCAATGTCACATGAGAGTTGATTACATCAGTGACTATTTCATTGTCCTTGATCGCCTCATTGACACTCCCAACGATGTGGAATTACTTGTTCAGTGTGGAATTATTGAAAATTGGCTACCAAATAGCCAAATGGTAGTGACTCTCATTAACAACCTTGTCTTTGGGACCGTTACCTCTACTGCAAATTTCTATTTTGCTAACCTTCTTGGAGAATTGAATGCATACTGCAGCGTCCCTTGGCACAAATGGAAGGCAACCTTGAATGAAGATTACTTCAGTACTCCATGGGCTGTCATTTCTGTTAGCGCAGCTACTGTACTTCTCATACTCACTCTCATTCAAACAGTGTGTTCTGTTATCTCTCTGTAGGTTCTTTCAACCATAGAATAACATAATTTTCATGTACAAGATAGTAATGGTCTGTGTTCTCAAGTAATCCAAATCGGTTTCTTTCAAAACCTAAACATAGCTTGTGAGCTCTTAACACTTGTTGACATCACTCTCACTGCATTATTTTCATAAGTTACCATACAAATGGGGAAATTATAAAATGAAGTAGATCCTTCCAAGTTAAGACAAAGCCACCGCCCTTGTAAGCTGGCCTAGTGTTGGAATATTTTTTATAAAAAATAATATATTTTTATTAAATAGTCTTTTTAAGTAGACGTTGGCTTAGTTCATGTTTTTTCACTTACATATGCCTATTAACTTCTCATTAAATTTTAAAACCTATCATTTGACAGTTACTCCCTTTAATTGCTCAATTCAACGAGCAAAAATATACTGATCAAACTGTTATGGTCCATTTGGATTGAGGTGGAGGGAGGGGGAGTAGAGTAGAGTAGAGTGAAGTAGATTTAGCACAAAATTAGCTTCTTTTTAGTCAACACTATTCTACTCCCCTCAACTCTCCCTCCTTTCCCGCTTCATCCAAACAGGCCATTAGTAACAAAATTTCTTTCACGCTTAGCCTGGTGTTTTTAGTTTTTACACAGCTCATGTAATAAAGTTTGTCAAATGAAAAGGTTGTCCGTGAGTCTTTTATATAACTGATGTAAACAATGAGCCAGATGGGAGATGAATTTTTTTTATCTCTAAGCCTTTTACACAGTATACACTTTGAGGATCAACTTTCAGCTTTTATAAACCTGTCACTATATTTTTTATACACTATTTTCTAGATAAAGAAAAGTACTATAGAGAGCTTCCTATCTTACAAGTGGTATAAGCTTGTAAGGATAATCAGTAGTGGTTGGGTTGTTGTATCTCAAGAGCAGCACGCATAATGTATTTAGTCAACTGCATTGGAAATCTCGTAGATGGTGTATGTTGTCTCAAGATGATGACATGGTCTACGCCTCAACTCCGTCATTTAAAATTCATGAATTCATGGTAAATTATTTATCATGTTATGAGATGATTTTAAAGCATCATTGAGATAATATCTTTCAACTTTTTTTTTTTTTTTTTTTTTATATATAAGATAGAATTTATACTCTATCATAATCTAAGCGTATATATATGTGAAGTGACCACCACACCAAAGGTGTGCGGTAGGTAATATCTTTCAACTGTTCTCTAATTTTATGGTAAATTCTATTTTATGGGATATGTGATTATTTAATTGATATTTTGAAGATTATTTATTTTTCAATTATTGTTCTAAAGAACAACAATTTGAGACGATATAATGTTTACAGTATATATGATGTGATTATATATATTCTTGTTATATATTTGATAAATTGGAGAACTCGTTACACACACTTTTATATATATATATATATATATATATGTGTGTGTGTGTGTGTGTGTGTGTGTGTATTGATTTGAGAAATACTTTTTGGGACTCACAAAATAAATGATGATAATTTTGATTCGTTGAATTCTATTGAGAATTGAGATGAACATTATTTTTTTGCCTAAGGGTCCGTTTGGATACTGCTGAAACTGAAAACTGAAAACTGAAAAACACTGTAGCAGAATAATTTTTTAATATGTAAATAGTGTAGTGGGACCCATTTTTAATGAAAAAGTTGCTGAAAAGTGGTATTTGTGGGTCCATAAACAGTGAAAAAAAGAGTTGAAAAGTCAAAAGTTGCGGCTACTGTTCATGAACAGTAGCTGCACAGTACCTGCACAGTAACACAAAGGCTGAAACGCGCGCTCTTCAGGGAAAAAAAAAAAGAAATGGAAGACACAGAACGCGGACGCGGAACGCTATCCAAACGAAGGCTAAATATCAGTTTGGATACAGACAAAAATGGTGCGTTTCGCGTTTCTTTTTTTCCTTTTTTTTATTGAGACCCGCGTTTCTTTTTGACTTTGTTTGTCACTGCACTGCACACACCAGCAAAATAAGTGGTGGACAGTACACACTAGTGGGTCTCGTGCACTATTTATGGGACCTACAAACCTCACTTTTCAGCAACATTTTCATTAAAATTGAGTCCCACGGCACTCTATTCACACATTTAAAAATTATTTTGCTAAAGTATTTTCAGTTTTCAGCAAAATAAGCAATATCCAAACGGACCCTAAGCCTACGTTTGGGTTTTCGCATTTCCTGCGGAACCTGCATCGCATTTTCATTTTTTTTTTTTAATAGCCGATTTTGTTGACTTTCTGTATGAACAGTGCACCCGGAACCCACAAATATCACTTTGCAGCAACTTTTTCATTAAAAATAGGTCCCACGGTACTATTTACACATTTAAAAATTATTTTGCTACAGTGGAAGACTTAAGAAGCTCTCTCCCTCTTTCATACCCACTATCCAACACCAAAAGAAAGAAAAGCTCTCAACTCTTCTCTCCCTCTCACACCTACGGATCCCGCAACAAGGAAAAATGTTTCCTTCTTAAGCTTTTGTTCCCAATTTAAAACTAGAGTGATTCTAGCTCTATCACTCCAAGAACCATGCCTAGGGTAAGGAGAAAATCTAATTCTTTTATCTCTTGTCTATTTAAACTTAAGCGATTGTTATTTGAGGTGCTGAATGTGTAGTTAATTCAGGAATTGAAACTTGTTAAGAGTTGCACTCACTGGTTAACCTATTTAGTCATCATTAATCCTGTATTTTTCTAGGACAGCTATGGGTAAATGGTTTGTTGGAGATTATTATATAATATGTCTAGTATGTGTGTATTAAATTTTATAAGAAAATACCATCATTTGATAATTGTTTGTAAATTTACAAGAAAATGTTGCAAAGCTATCACTGTGACAGATTCTGTGTTTATGCTAGGAATATTTCCTATGAAAGCTAAGACACATATGGTTATATTTGAAGTGGTCTCATAGCATTTGGATTAATATAAAAATAATGGTTTAATTTCGAAGTTGCATAAAATTCCGTCAAGACAGATTTGAACACGTTGTCTTGTATGATTTTTAGTAAATCATGGTTTTATGTTTTGACTTCGAAATTGATATGGTATTTACTAGACATCCAGAGGAGTTTCTCTGTAAAATTGCATGAAGTTTAGATGTGAATTGATAGCCCATTTGTATTTTATAAGTGAAGTATATGTTGCTGAAAACAAACAGTGAACAGTAGGGGACATGCCTAACCTTGAGAATTTAATTCTAAAGTTAGGGTAAATGATCTGAGCTATAAATTTATATGCTCATCATTTGACATGTCTAGATCATAGATAAATTTTGTATAACTTGATTCAAGTTTTAGTACTCAAAGGAGGGTTCTAAACCATTCGACGGTTGTATCTATGAAGTTGTTTTGTTGAACATGCTGTATGTTGCCTTATGAGTGTATATGATTACATGACCATGCTTAAAAGGATTTTATTTTTATGCATGTATTATTGCCCTAATCTCAAAGAGCCTTTTGAAATGAAGTTGGCTCCTATGGAGATATGATATAAATATGAGAATGATGGTTTTTCTTTAGTTTGATATATCATTTGTTGATGTGTGCATTATATGTTTGTGGAACCTCATTGAGGCGGGATTAGGATTTCCTTGATTCTAAGGGATAGGCTTTGAGATGAATGCGTTAGTTTATGAATAGGAGTTATGGATAGTAATAAGCTTTGATTTTGGTTTAGATGTTTCCAGCCTAGGTTTAAGCTCCTTCGACTATAGGCTCTTAGTTCCTCTGCTTTCAAGTAAGGGATAAGTTATATAGGCATTTGGTAAGTCATGAGGTTATTTTAAAGTATATGTGCATTAAAAAGGTTTTTGATTAGAGATATAGCATGTAATCATGTTTTAGACAAAGATATGTTCGTGAGCTTTCGAAACTTTATCTATATGATTGAAGCATATTGATGCTATTACTAATTCCACGAACATGATGTTTAAAGAAAATAATGAAAATGCTTTTATTATGAAATGTTCTGCAAACTATGAATTTCAGTATGATGTATAAGTATGAAATGTTTTCAAGTTATGTCCTCTAATGATCTGAACTCTGCTAGTAGGAGTTTAATTACTGGTTTTCTATGAAAAATGTTATATAATTGGCCATTAAAAGTGAAACTGGCTCTGCTGTACCCGCCCTTATTGATTACGGCCAACTTATGGAGGAAGTCAACCGACCCCCATGGTTGAAATTATGTATTATGATGTGATCCCGAAAAGACCTGGCATTGTGGGGAATGCTGGATGCCTAGTATCGTGGTGCTAGAAGCCTCCTAAATAAGTACAGACTTATCAGATATGGACTAACCAATATGCTATGAACAGCTATAATATTTTATTGATCATAAGAGAATGATTTGTTTAAATGCATTATGAAAAGTTAAAAGCTTTCATGAAAAGAAGTTTATGATGAAAAGAAAAGTTGTTCTTTAAAGATAAAAATTTCTGAAGTTCTGTTGTAATATAAAGATAAAACTTTTGATGAAAGTACAAGTTTATGTTAAGAAGTTATCAGATATCTGTTTTTCTTTATAAAACGTTAAGTTTTATGATTATGGAAGTTATAATATTTTACGAGAAGAAGTTTATGAAGGAAATTTTTATTATTCTTTAAGATGTTTTTAGTTTAAGACAAAGTTACTGATTATCTGATTTGAGTTAAATGATTATTTTGTAATTAGAATATATATATGGTAACTTTGTAAGAAATGAAAGAAATTCAATCCAAAAGGTTTTGATAATATTATTCTAATAAGAAAAATGAGAACAATTATTTTCCTACGAAGAGCATATAAGTTATTATTATAAATAGTATAAAATACTATGCATGAAAAGATGTTCTCCTATTTGCATATTTATAGAATGAAATGAGTTGATTTACCTGCATCCTTATTAAATTCTCATGTATTTTACCTTCATTGAGCTGTGTAGCTCATCCCTTCCACTCTTTTAGTTAGCAGATTTTATTTTGGAGCAGAAGGAGCCTTATTCAAGTTTTGGAAGGAGCTGATTTTAGTTTTAAAAGTATGGATCTCAAACTAGCAAATTGATGTTTAGCTTTGCAGTATCGTGTATTTTAAGATCTTATGAAAGTTGTACACCTTAAAGCATTAAGAGATATATTATGCGAAATTTAGAATTTGAGTAACTTGTCGATTATGTTATTCTTTAAGTACAGTGTAAATGCTCTGGATGTCAAGTGAAAAGTTATATCTTTTAAGCAAAGAAACAAGAAAGAAAAGAAAGAGGGAAGCTTTTGGTAAAAGTTTTGTAAAAGTTAAGTTGGTTCTTGTTAATATTAGGTTTAGGCTTGATATTAGCATACCGGTCATGGTCACAAATCCAAGTATCAGGTTTGGGGAGTGACAAGGGCCCCCAATATTTTAGAAAAGAATCGATAGAAGGCAAAAAAAAAAAAAAAAGGTTTTAGATGAATCTTAAAAAAATCCGGCACATCCTTTTAACCAAAAAATAAAATTTCTGTCATATCCGATTAAACATTGGTAGCACAAAAAAATTTTTGGTCTAAACAAAATTGATTGTTCCAAAAATAACATCATTATCCTCTAGACAAATCAAAATTCAACAAGATAAACTACAAATCCGATCTAAGAAATTAACCACAAAACAATCACAAATCAAAACAAACAAAAAAAAAAAATCTCAAATCCCTAAAATTTTTACCGTTTCTTTTTCTCATCCTTGCTCATATTCTCATTCTTGCTCAACTTCTTTCTCTCAACTCTGCCTCTCTCATTCTTTCTCTCCACTGTTGCTGGTTGCCTAGCTCAACCTTCCTTCGATCTAAATCATTTTATTATATCTGATTTGAAAACTTTGAATTGACTGAGAAGTGAGGATTGCCGACTACCTTTTTTTTTTTTTTCCCTGCTGTGTTTTGATTCTGCAGGTGGATGAGTTTTGACTTTTGAGGTATAAGGCTCGGCTTTCTCTACTTTTTATTTGTTAAGACTAGGTCTGTTTATATTGAGTTATGGCTGGACGTTTGGGCCTTCAAGGTTTTTTTCTTTTTGTTAAGCCAGCGTTTTTTTTCTTTTTTGGTTATAGGTGTAACAGGATTTGTTTTGTGTTTTTTAAGGGTGGGTCTTATTAATAAGACTTGTTGTGGCCATCTTGGCATCTTCTGGGCTGGGCTGGGCTAGGCTTGTACTTTTGTTATGGTTGTACTTAATTTTTTTTCTTTAATTTTAATCTTGTGTGTGTATATATATATATATATATATATTTTAGTTATTGGTAATATAATGAATAAATCTTTATTTATGCATGTTGAGATTGCTAAAAACTTGTTATTGTTCAGTGAAACTATAACAATACTTTTTATATAAATCAGGTTAATAAGACTTGTTGTGGCCATCTTGGCATCTTCTGGGCTGGGCTGGGCTGGGCTTGTACTTTTGTTATGGTTGTACTTAATTTTTTTCTTTAATTTTAATCTTGTGTGTATATATATATATATATATATATATATTTTAGTTATTGGTAATATAATGAATAAATCTTTATTTATGCATGTTGAGATTGCTAAAAACTTGTTATTGTTCAGTGAAACTACAACAATACTTTTTATATAAATCAGGTTATATTTTTCATTTGCTCTACACTTGAAAGTTATTTTTTGTTTTAGTTTTTATAAATATATAGTTTGATTATAAATGTCTACTAAAAAATATGCATCTAGATATGAAAAACTTAAAAAAAGAGAAAAGAAGAAAAATTAATTGAGTCTAAAAAATGATCAATGGATAAATTTTTTATTAGTAATAAACAAAATATAACACAAAATTTAGATGAAAATATCACAAATTAGCAAGAAATTCACCAAAAATATATTTTAAATGAAATATATTATAGTATAAAAATAATAAATAAATATTAATTTAACTAATACATAAGTATAAAAAAGGCCCCATTTTAGTTCTTGCCTTAGGCCCCGCAATGTCTAGGGTCGGCCCTGAAGTAGGCTTTTCTATTATACAATAAGAATAAAGATACAATGATATCCACGTATAAATTAGACACTTGTATTTGTGCCAAAAATAAAATGAGAATGTATAGGCATTCGTATTATACAATTGTGGTATAATGATGTCGAGTTTTACAAAAATATCAAGTCCCTTATTCTTGTTTGTAAGATTATGAACATTTCTTGTTCCAAAAAGTGGTTCTTAGTAATTAGGCCAAGATGGCAAGGGCAAAGGTCAATGATAAGTTCATTGTTTCTCGATCCCTCTCTCTCTCTCTCTTTCTGTCTCTCAATTGCTCGACATCTCTCTTTGTCCCACTTTTGAATGCTTATCTTTTAATCCCTTTTAGTTTCAATCTTATATTCTAATTTCTAAACATTATTTAATAGTTATGAATTCACTTTATTATTTACTATTACTCTTAAATTGATATATGTTTAACATTATATTAAAAATAAATGCTTAACAATATATAGAAAAAATAAATAAAAATATATTTAATAATTAATATATATATATATATATATATATGTATCCCTGCCATACCCACGTCCTACTTTTCAAAAATTGATATGTCGACGTATTGTGTCCGTGTTCGTACTTCATATGCCATTTGTTAAGTTGTTAAGAGCATTCGTAGTGGGCAAGGTAAATGGTATATGTTGAGGAATTTACAATTCAAAGGAAAAACAAGCCAACATCAGGTCTTGTATCATCCTTGTATCCTAAAAAAAAATTAGAATTGTGCTACAATACCATCACAAATTTGTGATGGTAATATAGCACAATTGTAAAAGCAAATAATTTTTTTTTTTATTCATTCTTCTCTCCTCCCACTCTCTGTCTCACGTCTCATTTTGTGTCTCTCTCTATTTGTGTCTTATTTTTGGCTTTTATTTATGTTTTAAAATATATTATTTTATTGTGTTGATACATTATTTTAATATATTGTATTGTAAAATAAAAGTTAGAAAGTTAAAAATATTATAAAATAATATGGTACAATTGATAAAATAATTTTTGAATTGGTAAAATAGAATAGAAAAGCATTTAATACTCTTAAGAGTTCCACTTTCATCTAAGTGATGCATGACATGAGCATTTTATTGTTGGGTGCCGACACCCACATGTCCAGCCCACACTTTGTCTTAGCTCATTAAATGAGCTTGTTGAAAAATTGGCAAGAAGTCACCAAAGCAAATTGAATTTGCTGGAGTAGCTTGCAGAAGACGTCGTTTTGTCGACTGGTGTTGGGGGTCCGATCATCAAAGATACCACTCTAATAGTGATTAGTGGCAGTTCAATTGCCAGAACCAACGCTCTAACTGCCAGTTCTAGCAGACCAGTCACTGGACTTCCAACACTAGCGACTTGGGTGTTGAGTCATCGATTTTGGTGGTTTTTGGAAAATTTTACTTATTATACTAAATATTTAAAAATATTTTACTAAAAAATTTTTACATGTAAAATATTTTACTTCAAAACAAAATAGGCATTAAAAACACATGTTGGTCAATATATGGCAACATTTGGACCAAAATACATTCAGAAGGGATGTACAAAAGTCAAGCCACATAAATGAAGATATGATGTTAAACTTGTGAGACACGTTGAAGGAAGAAAAGAAGAAAAGCATAAAGCAATATAAAGTAAGGCCATTCGGCCATTGGGTGTAGAAAAAAATAAGTGTGAAGAGAAGTCCCAGCGAGTGACTGAGGACAGTGTAGTTTGGAAGAACTACGAGAGTGAGAGCAAACAAAAGAGGAGAAAAATAGTGAGAGTTTGAGAAAATTGTGAGAGATACACGGTGAGAAAGAGAGCAGTGAAAAGAAAAAGTTATTTTTTTTTTCCTCAAGTTGTATCTTGTAATCTTTATTTAATATAGTAAAATTATTCGGAATTTGTCTCGTGATTTTTCTCGAGAAAAAGTTTTCACGTAAATCTTCGTACTCTTGTGTAGTTGTGCTTTTACTGTGCTTATTGAAATTTATTTACAAATTATATAGAATTTTTCCCAACATTAATAACATGCATGGAATGCATGATAAACAAAATAATTTGCACCTGGATATGACTTGCTTAAAAACTCAGTTAATACCAATATAGTTTCATGAATTTTGCATAAAACATAATATAAAATTTCGTAAAATATAGCATTTCATCAACTTCATTCCAGAAACATTTTTCATAAATCATAAGCTTTACAGTTTGTGCATCTTTGAAGCTATAAAACTATGGGAATTGGAATTTGGAACGAAAAACCTTTTGGCCGAAGTACATTCTGTAGAGCATCTTTTTACTCTTATAAGCAAGCATGATGTGTGCACTGATTGTGCTTTAAGTTGTATAACTTGCTATTTAAACTTTTGGATTAGACGTTTGTGCAAAGACTAGCTTGCAATAGGGTAAGCCCACATTCAGCATATCAGGCTTATCCAGTAGAAAAAACTAGCCCAACTAATCTGAAATTCCATCCTTAGCCCAGATCAAAGAATTGTCAAGTAGCAGCTGGACACAAGTCAAGAGTACTGAAAAGAAAGTGAAATAAGCTGAGGGCTTTCTTTGGTCTTGTGATAGATAGAATGAGCAGACGAGAAAATAAAATAGAATTGAGTTGGAATTTTGCAAGTTAGACCGACTAATTCGGGTGGTCTACATGTGTTTGTACAATTACCATTTACAATTATAACCATTATAATATACTAGCATGTAATTCATGCAAACACATAGACACATTTAAAATTAAACACAATTTTTACTATAAAAATATCAATAATTAGTTAAATTATTTTAAAGAAATAGCATGTAACACATGCATGCGTATAAATGCATTTAAAATTAAACACAATTTTTATCATATAATTAGTCAAATTATTTTTTTTAAGCAAACGTAATTAGTCACATTAAAATTCTTGGAGAATCATGCTGGTAAGTTTTATTAATCAAGAATAGGCTTGTCAGCCAAAATAATAGTACAAATATCAGGAGGAATAGACTCCATCCAGACAGTTAAAAAAGAGAAAATCTAGCTTTCTTCACCAAGGCATCGGCAACGGAATTACATTGCCTATAGACGTGTGAAATACCATAGCTCTCTAGAGAGTTTACATAAACCAACGTATCTTGAATAAGATGGCCAAAAGCAGATTGAAACATATCACCTTTTCGAAGGGAGTTGATGACAATTTCCGAGTCTCCTTCCAAAATGGAATTGCGAGGACCCACTTCCTAAACAAAAGGGGCAGCTCGCCTAGCTACTAGTAATTCTTACCTAAAACTTATAATCATTTTTTTTCTTCTAATTTTTAATAATATAGAACATGTAGTGATCTTTGTTGTGCCGTGATTTTTATTGAGTATATATGACTGATTTTTTTTAAAAAAATTTATAGTTCATTAATATTAGATTCTTAGTATTTTGCGCTCATTAACTCTAATTGATTCTTAGTATATGTAAATTTAAACACATAGCGCAAAATTGAATTCTATTTTCAAATTCTAATTGAACTTTTTTTAAGTTTTACCTATTAATATATAAATAGATATCAAGCATAACACACGAGCTCACACACACATAGATATACATGCATACATATATGTAGGGTGTCCGAGGACCAAGAAGAATAAGGAGCGGGATGTCATGCTCCAACTCATTTGTAAAGCGCATCCAACCCGAGAAGTTGGTCTACCCAAGAAGAGGATGGAGAAGGTGCATAGTATCTTATGAGTGCTCGAGTGGGAGAAAAAGCATTTTGGGAGAGGATCAGTACAGTGGGAGGAAGCTTCCTGAAAGGGTATACCTTCCACCCCTGCATTGAATGCTTTGTAACAACCTTATCAACTGCATTAATGAAGAAGTGACCCCTAAACAGTGTCTTCACAGCTATCAACCCCTTCTACCACCTTTAGCAGAACCTTGATGGGACAAGTATCTAGGGAAGAACTTTGGGGAGTACAAGTGGAGGGCTAAGATGCCAAGAAGGAGGATATATAGGAGGAAAGAAGCTCTACCAGAGGGGGAGGGGGGATTGGTCTTTGAGAAATAGAAAGCAAGAGAATAGAAAAGTGAACAGTGTATTGCTTGATATAAACTAGAGAAAGACATATATAAGAACTCTTCCTCGAAAGCGATCGGGGAGAGCTTTTTTTCCAATAGATGCTTAACTCATTCTTCCTTATCTGTGAACCACTTCACTAGCCCTAAGCTTAATTAGCAACTATATTGTAATTGCCTTCCAACCTCTACACACAAACAATTCTATTGTCTAAGCTTGGGTTGAAGTGCAAGGCACCATTATTTTAAGTGGGCTTGGGTTTCCAAATCTAGTTCTTACAATATATATAGACACATAGACGTTAAGCAATCACTTGTGCACCTCAATTAAAGACATAACATTTAAATGAGCTCAATATACATTGCTTATTGGATATTAAGGGCTATTAACTTAATCTAAGGTCCTAATGGTCACTAAAAAATGCGTAATAATTGCATTAAGTATGTCATTATATGTTTTATATATTTCATTAGGAACACTCAATGATAATCAAACAAATAGTTACAATAAATTTCAAATGGAGGATTTGAACCTTAAATGTTATGAATACACTAAGAGGTGCTAACAATTAAACGACAAGACTCTTGGCAAAGATAGCTTGACTTTGATCAATGACTCAAAGCCTCCACCAAATCAAACTCATATATATATATATATATATATATAGATTTTAGGTTTTAGTTTCGTATAAATATGTGTGTGTGTATATATATAATAAGTAGATAGTGAGATTCTTTATAAAGGAAAAAAACGTAGATATTGAGATTGGGGGAGGTAAGATTTGATATTGGTACATTCTTGTGGAATTTTTACAGTCCAAAAACACTTATCTTTGAGAAGATTTGCATGAATCTAAGCCACCTAAAGAGACCCAACATTAGTAAACAAGCTCCAAATATGTTTCATTATAGCAGCTCTATTCCAACTAGCAACTCTTTGCAATCCCAGCCCTCCCTCTCTTTTAGGTAAACAAACTTTTTCTCATGCTACTTTAGTTTTCCCTTTGCCAATACCCTACCCTTGTCACAAGAAATGATTAAAATTCTGCTCCAGAGTCTTGATGATCTTCTTAGGGAGGATAAAGTTACTTGACCAAAATCGTTGAATACTGTATAGAACAGATTGAAAGAAGTTGTAACTGTTGGGAAATATACATGTTTGCATCGAATACAAAACATACGCAGCGGAAAATAAACGGATCTACTTCATTCGCAATCGATAACATGCACTATGTAAGTTTCAGAATATAAGAACAAGAGAGTGTACCTTAATGCGGTGAAATTCAAAACCGAATGAAGAAGTACTCGGGAAGACTTTCAATCTTCACTCCAATTCCACTTGATGCCCAAGATGTGTGGTCTCTCAATCAGTTCTTTGTTTCTAGAGAGAATATGAAAGAGTGTCTCTCTTCCTTATTTCATTACCATAATTATGATAAAACATACAAACCATTTTATTCTATATAAAATTCTGTATGTTTCTCTCCACATAACTGATTATCTAGTTGGGCTAGCCTTTTGGGCCTTCCCAATTGGGCTTTAGTGTGTGGCTTGGAGTGGGACCAAAAGGGAACAAATAAGACACTAGCTCCAATGGGCCTTGGGCTTTTCTGTCAACTCTTGACAAGTCCAAAGTTACCATTAATTATATTTAATACCACTATATAAATATAATTGCATTCTAGGCCTTATTAATAAATTATATCCCAAGACTTTATTATACATGCAACCCCTTCATAAAATATTCGTAGTAATACAAAGTCATGAATATAGACTGCCACTTTGTAAATTACTACATCTTAATCCTTGAGTACCCGGTTTAATCCTTTTAAGTTATTCTCCATACATTTATGAAATTCAATTTCATAAATATATACTTTAGTCTTACTAAAGTGGTTAGGCCTAACTCTCTGAATAACTGTACCCATTAAACTTATCTCAAGGGAATATTTTATATCTCCGTTAAGAGACTATGAATTCCATCTTGAGAATATATGTTCCATCAACACTAAATGTGGCTGCCCAACATACTGAGATTTTGACCGTTACTTTAGATCTCACTCCTGATATATCAAAGCAACCTACATTTCATGATCAGGTCTATTATTCTCTCAGGATTAAGAGTTCATGTGAATACAAGTCGTGAGATTTATTATTCAATTGACAGTCGTTAGGAGAATAATAAATCTCACAGCGGTCCAGTTCAATATGTCTTAACTCTTAAAACATATCAACATATTAACTAGAAATCACCATTTTCATGATCAAGACAAATCATCATAGTTAATATGTTATAGTCTTCGCAGATGAAATGCCCAATTTCATCATCGACTACGAACCAAAATTCTGAGTTTACAAAGAACTTGTGATCTATATCTTCTGTGACTTTTCACATAAATCACATACTATGCATCTCATTGACTATTTGATAATGTCCGAATATTCATGTTACCATTATTTTAGATAAGACAACTTTATTAAACAAACACAATATTAAGTCATACATTATTTCTCACATAATGTCATACATAATATCATACATAGCATCATACAATAGGATTTAAGGGCATATATCCTAACAGTAACCTGCCAGCAAAAGATCATTTCCTTGATGACCATGATTTGATTCCGCCTTGAATTTTATCAATAAGTGGCTGATCCTTCAACCATAATCAACCAGAGATAAGAGGTAATCCTAAGTATCTAACTGGAAGAGTACCCTCCTAAAATTGTAACACATCCAGATTTGTCATTTTACATCTTAAGGCATAGCTGAGAAGAAAACTTTACTCTTACTTGGATAAGCTTAGTATCATTGTCATATATAAGCATGTGACTGTGTGTGTTGTTGTTGGTATTTTACTAACTAAACAATAGTAGTACATGAGGTAATTTTATTAACCCTAACGTAATTTTTGCACCTCATGAATAGTTGAATACTATGGCTCGTCAAATTGCAAGCTTCGGCTTTGGCTAGCAATTTGCTTTTTTTTTTTTTTTTTTAATAATAATAATAATAAAAAAAAACTTTGGTGTAGACTCATTAACCCCATTCTATGTGACAGTAAAGTTAATATCATGTATACCATTTGGGTCTTGATGGAGCTATTGTTGTGCTTGTTGAAGCATCACTGCTTGAATTATTTAACTCCTACTAAGCATCGTGTGGAGATATATGAGGACTTCTACCACCGAACTACAACCCTGCAGTGGTAGCAATTTGCATTTTTGTGCCGAAGTTTCTCTAACATTACCAAAAGAAATATGGTTCCATTCCTTCAAATGCTCACCACACCATTGAACCATCATCATAAGCTGTTACACAAGAAAACTAGAAAATTGTCCATCCTAAGCTAACTTCACAACACTATCACAATTCTCATCCTTAATCCACATTGCCTCAAAACAGAAAGGACGTTTTTGATGATTGAAGCGTAGTTTCTCATCATCAGAGCATATATAGGCACAAAGAGTTATGATCCGAAGAAGAAAAATCTAAAATGTGAACTCTCATCATCAGGACTTAGAAACTTTAAAATCCAATCAATAGTGGCAACACCCCGATCCAATTGTTCCCTAAAATAAAGGACCATCAAAACAGTGGCTACACCAGGTAAATTGGAAACCAATATTACTAAGATCCCTAAATCCACACCAATTAATCCATGCTAGGCATGTAACCAAACACTTGAATATATTTTAATTTTACCAAAAAAAAAAAAAAAATTCCGTTGAAACAAACACAACCTTAATTCCATGTATGTATAAATTGCAATTTAAGAATTTATTCGATTTTTTTAAGACTGAGTTTTTTTTTTTTTTTTAGCTTACTAGAAAGAGGCTTAATAATTTTTTTTTTGCTAGGTAAATGCGGGGGCTTGAACCCCCAAGTAATCGATCTCTATACAACCCGAGTACCAACTCGCTTGCACAAGGCTGTGGTGAAAGAGGCTTAATAATTGATATTGTATTAAGTACAACATTATATGTTTACATATTTTATTAGAAAAACTTTATTTTAATTAAACAAACTATTTGACTTTGACCAATGATTCAAAAACTCCATCATATCAAGCTAGTATATATTTTGAAGTTTTGAAGTTTTTATTTTATTTTTTATATAACTTTTAAAAACTTCACTATCTACTTTTATACCGTAGATAGTGAGAGTCAGGAGGGAAAAACACTTGTATCAGTGGGTGTATAATAAAAAAAAATGTATACAATTTATTCATTTTAGGTTAAAAATAACCCACATAAGTGAGTGTATAATTGTGTAAATTTACAAGTTTGCTACAGTAACTAAGTAAATTTACATTGACATTATTAATTTTGTATTTAGTTTTTATTTTTTTACATATCCCAAGGATGAATAAAAATAGTGGATGATAGTTATTATACGTGAAGAAAGAAAATTTTTTTTTAATAAAATGTAAAATAGATAATTCAATATAGAGTGTTTCAAAAAGTATGTATATTCTTTTTAAGTAAAAAGTAATACTTAATAGAATACACATGAAAATAATAATTACTAATAAGTATATTTGTTTACTCAAAAAAAAAAAAAAATAGAGATGTTTATTCCACATTGGTTTTATGTGTTTAGTGTCCACTGTTTATAACCCCCGTCTACAACTACAAAAATTAAGCCCTTTTGTAGTTGTACTCTGGTTATGTAATATATTATAAACCTAGTTTAAAAAATATGTATATAAAATAGAAAAAAGTAAATTTTTATACTAAAATAAGCAAAAAAAAAATTTCAAGAGTTGAATGTTCTAAGGTTTGATACAGTATCACTTCCAATACAACTATTAGTTAAGAAAAAATAAATTTAAAATGTTAAGAACCTTGTATGTTGTAACTTAATTGTTTATTGAATTAACAAAAAATAAAAAAAAAATAAAAAAACAGGATGCAAAGGGGACAAATATGGAAGTAAGAATAAAATCCCGACCGGATTAGGTAGCAGCGGAATAATAGGATACGTATTATTAAGTTGGATAAGTGACATGTGTGTGTTTGTTTAGTTGTTACTAAAGTAGTATTTTAGTACAGTAGTTTGTAGTAGATGTAGATGGGTGGTGTGGTTGTTACTTTTTATATAAAAGGGCCAAAGACAGTAGTTTGAAACCCTTTCGATTTTCGTAGCTGCCGTCAGTTTCTAGTTTGGGGCCATCTGCTCAAATTATCCTTAAAATCTGCGACGGCGGCGGAGCACCACCACCACCGTGTGTTTCTTCAATCTTCCACCTCCATGATCTGACTCTCTCACTCTCTCTCACAGGTATAACTATACTCTTCCCTCCACATCATCACCTTACCAAACTTCATCTTTCATTTCGTGGATCCATTTCTGTATTAGGGTTTCTTCTAAGTTTTTGTCTTTTTTCTGTTTTCTTTGGATTTGGGCGTGGATCGGGTTCGGGCTTAAGCTAATTTGTAAAGGGTCTCTAAGCTTTTTCAATTCAGCTTCTTTTTTATTTTTGTTACTTCAATTACTACTTTTTGAGTGTGTTTTTTGTGTGATTGGACGAGTTCATTGAATTATGTAAATTGTTTGTCACGTTATATGTATAATTCCTTAATACTAGTAGAGAAGAGAAGAGAAGGAACCCAAGATCAGCAATTTTGCTTGCTGCTACTTAGATTCACTTTCTCTCTCTTCATCCTTTTAGGTTACTTCTACACCCACCACCATTTTTCACCTACATTTCTTTCTATTTTTTGAGAAAGAAGAATTTTGGGAGAATATGATGGTCTTGCTCACAGGTTAGGCCTTGGTGTGCCCTCCACTGTCGCGGGTTCGAGTTTCGGAAGAGGGGTTTGTTGGGGGGGGGGGGGGGGGCATTGTCCTTTTTCGTGTGATCTTTTTGTTGGGGTAAGCGTATGAAATTGCTTTCCTGAATCAATATTCTGATCTCCATGCTTTTTTTTTTTTACTTAGGGTTTGCCTCATGTGTTACTGAGTACTTGATAGTCAATAACCATCCACCAAACGAGTTTCTAGCTAGTTTGGGAGATCTAGCACTCGATATCTACATGGTTAGTGACCTCTAGTGTAGTGGTTTAACTAGATATACAACTTGATGTGCCCTTGTTCAAGTCTGTTAGCAGTTTTTTGTGGGGGGTTAGCAATCTGTTAGAAATTTTATGGAATGAATTGACTCTGTATTTTTTACCATCCACAAGAAGCTTCATGTCCCATTCAGATGAAATTATTGTGTGATTGGTCTGAGGTGGGCCTTGAATTTAGATGTTGCATAGCCTCTGTTTGGTATAGCGTATTGGCCAGCTGGCCAAAGTGCATCTTTTTAAAGCTTCTTTTCTTTCCCAAGGTATTGATCTAACAAATTTCACTATTATCTTCCTTCATCCTTTTAGTCAATAAATCAGGTATGCTGAGTAATTCACGTATACAAGAGATTTCCGAATTACTTCAACCATGCAAATATTTCATCTGGTCCATGTACACCCTTGAGCACCCCACAGACCCCAGTCATGTTTAAAAATGAATGTATAGAGGTAGTATGGCCCTCTCATCAATCTTAATAAGAATTGATCTGACAATTATGTCCTTTATGCTTAATTTAATCTTAGGCTCTATACTTTCTGTTGCTGTACTTTTTCAACCGTTAGCATGTAACTGCACTGATCTCGTATGAGATCAGATTGACGGTTGACCATCTATCCAGACCCAGAAGGCTCCTGAACTATTTACTTCCAAAAGGCTGCGCTACTTTAAATACATGCTGACTTATAGTATTTGTCTTATAATTTTCAAGTTACCGATAGTCATCTATGTCCATTTATGTAGCCATTTGGTCAATTTAACCTGGATGCTAGTAACTTCTATGGCTCAGACTTTCTGATAGGGGATTTTCTTTGCTTTATGGTTTCTGCATCTATTCGATTGAATGTAATTTGACACTTTTCCTTTGTGTCTCACTTTATTTTTAGTTAACTGCTTACTTCCAGATCCACTGCCATGGAAGATTCGGTTGCTACACTTATTGACTCTACAACCACAAAGATACAACAGCTCCAGAAAGCATTTGCTGAACTTGAAAGTCACCGGGCCATAACCCTTAACCTGAAATGGAAAGAGCTTGAAGAACATTTTCATGGGCTTGAGAAATCCCTGAAAAGGCGTTTTCATGAGTTAGAAGACCAGGAAAAGGAGTATGAGAGCAAAACACTTAAAGCTCGAGAATTGTTGGAGAAGCGGGAAGCAGCAGTTGTGGCCAAGGAACAAGCTTCACTGGAGAGGCTTCAAGAGAAGCGAGATGCTGCTATATTCACCATTGCTAATGCCCGAGAGAAGCAACGGAAAGTATCATCTGAGGAGTCTGCTGTTGTCACTGATGAGGGCCAAGGTGGGGCACCTAGCATGGAAGAGAAACCACCAGATGCCATGGCCGCTGAAAGTAACTTAGAAGACATAAAAGTTTCTTCTGAAAGTGGAGAGGCAGAGGTGAAGTCTTATCCTCAGCTAGTTACACTTTGTGAAGATATGGACTCAAAAGGGCTTCACACCTTTATATCGGACAACCGTAAGAATCTTGCTGCCATAAGGGAGGAAATTCCACTAGCACTAAAGGCTGCTGCTAACCCTGCTCTTTTGGTTTTGGACTCTTTGGAAGGGTTTTATCACTTGGAAGTGCCCAATCTGGATGGAAAGAAGGATTCTAACTTATTGGGCCTCCGTCGTACATGTATCATGTTGATGGAATGTTTAAGTGTTCTGCTAACAAGCCCACATCTAGTTTCTGGTCCTGATTTCATTTCAGAAGATATTAAGAAGCAGGCAAAGGCAATTGCTGAAGAATGGAAACCTAAGTTGGATATTCTTGACCTGGATGCTAGCAATGGGAACTCATTAGAGGCTCATGCATTTTTGCAACTTCTGGCTACTTTTGGTGTTGCCTCTGATTTTAATGAGGAAGAATTGTCTAGGCTAATACCAATGGTTTCACGACGTCGCCAAACAGCTGACCTGTGTCGTTCCCTTGGATTGGCTGCAAAAATGCCAGGTTTGTCTCATTTACTTAACCTTGGATGAAAAGTTGTTCTATGACGTCTACCAGATTTTTGACTTTATTTAATTAAATATGCTGAGATCTATACCTCACCTGTGAGTCTGCAATAAACACAATAAAAAAAAAAAAACTCTCCTTCTGCCTACAGCGTCTTTCCTTTGTGTTGTCAGAGAAAATGCCAAGTCTTTCTTTTTGTGCAAATTTTCATTCTGGATGAAACCCTTTTCTTAAGCCTGACAAATACGACTTTATTAAATGACATTTACTGACCTTAAATCTAGTCTCCTTAACTGCCCAAAGAACTAAAAATCTTTTGGTTTCCTAATGCTTATTAGCCTATGCTTTTTGTGTGTGTGTTTCCATTTACCGATCTGTACTCTGTTGCTTCTCAAACATTCTTCTAATACAATAAAAACAATAGTTATTTAAGGTCCAGGACTTAGAACCTTTGGCATTTTCTTTCGTTAATGTCATATCATCTTATACAGTCTTAATGTCCAAATATGTGATCTTTTTTGGGACCACCACCATGTCTTAAATAGCATGATGTTCTGAATACCTTTTTCTTTTTCTATTTTGAACTAATTGGAAGTTGTATCATTAATATGCTCATTCTTCCATGATACAAATTCCAATTTCCTGGCCTCTGCTTGGCCAATATAGTGAGGCTCCGACACGTTGGATGAACCAACATATAGGTTGATAAGGTCAATTGCTTTTACTTTGTCAACCAATTTTGTCTCAATTATTTATTTATTTATTGTTAAATGTGTTTTACCTGGGTTCTACAGGTGTAATTGAGGTTTTGGTAATTAGTGGAAGGCAAATTGATGCTGTTAACTTGGCTTTTGCATTTGAACTGACTGAGCAGTTCTCTCCTGTGCCTTTACTGAAATCCTACTTAAAGGAGGCTAGAAAAGCATCTTCACCTGTAAAAGCTGGAAACACATCTCCTACAGCCCAGGTATTTTCGTCACTCTACGCTATATGAAACAAATTTATTTTGAAACTTCTGTTTTGATAATTCTAACTAGTGAGCTGACTTACTGATATGGATTCTGGTGCTAGCTCCTGCAGAACGGTTATTAGTTATATTATTGTGCTTGTCAGTTGCACCTCAATAAAAGATGTATAGCTGACTTTTGCTTTATATTATAATTGGGTAGAAATAGTTGTATGGTATAAAATTGTTTAAGATTTATGAGAGACACACTGATGCACTACCACATTTAAGTATGTTTGAGGTGCTATCTGAACCAGACTGGTCTTGCTGGTTGGATTGGCTTTACAATACTTTCATGCAACTCAAGTTGTTGGATCAGTTGATTGCTAGATGTGTTCTTAAACATCAAATCTTATTCTGGCTTCCTTACTACTCAGACAAGCACCCAACATGTTTTGGATCCCCGTCACCACCTATTTAATCTGATTGTGTGCTGCTTTTTAACTTCAATAGCACTTTTGATTTCAGGCTCTATCTGGCTGATTTGGTGGTGAATTAGTGAACAACTCCCTGAATGGTTTTAAAATTTGTGACAATTTTAGTTATTTTATGTTTGTATGTTTTCACAACTTGATTTCTCTTCATTAATTGAGGGTAAACTGGCTTAGCATCACTCTTAAAATTGCCAATGGAAATGAGGGCTTCAGTTCCAGCATTGAGGGTAAACTTTCTTTCTTTCTGTGTCAGCAACTTCTTCAGTTAGGCACGACTTTTTCAAAATTGAGAGTAAACTATATTGCTTTCCGTGTCAGCAACTTCTTTGGTTGGGCACCACATTCCGTCTGGGTTATGCTTGAGCTGTTAATCAGGATTTCTTTCCCCTGGGCTGCCTGCCAAGTGTTTCTCAAAATGATTTACCATTTGTCCATGGTTCAACATTTGGCTGTTTGTTTAGATGCCTGAACAGTGCTCTCTCTTAGTGCCTGTCTGCCCGCGTTTGTTGCATTTTTTTTTTCTTAGGGATCCACAATCCACAGTATCATTCTGATGGACAATCTCATTAAAATGTGGGCTGTTGCTGATGTGCAATGGGGTTTGCCAATCTCTTGAGTTCTCCTGTATGGTTGCGTTTTTACATGCCTAACAAATTTGCTCTTGTTTCAGAATGAGGTTAACGACCGAGAGCTGAGTGCCCTAAAGGCTGTGCTCAGGTGCATTGAAGAGCATAAACTTGAGGAGCAATATCCGGTGGACCCACTCCAAAAACGCGTCCTCCAGCTAGAAAAGGCTAAGGCAGATAAGAAGAGGGCAACTGAAGCTGCAAAGCCTCAACCAAAGAGACCCCGTGCTAACAGTGTAGGATATGGGCCACGTGTCACTAACGTTGCTACTGACAAGACTTTCTACCCCAGAGTCGCTGATAGGTATCCTCAGTACGTGTATGATAGACCCTATGTTTACCCTGGACCTGCTGACAACCATTGCCCACCCCTTATGGGTTCTGCTACTTACACCCTATCTCCTAGTCATGGCAACTACTTTGGAAATGGCTACCAGTACCAAGCCCCGTATCTTCACTAGTTAGCGAAAATGGCAAAAAGTGACTATGATCATCCTTTCGTTTTAACTGTTAGTCTTAACCCTGCAGCTCTTTGTATGTTGTACTGTATGAATGAATTTAGTATTTAAAAAAAAAAAGAACCCTAAAAAAAGTAAAAAAAAAAAATTGTCTTGTTGATTTCGTTTTTTAGTTGTACAAGATATTTCAGTTCTCTAATATATGCACAATGTTTTCATTTTGTAAATATTTATTATTGTGTCCCATTTCGTATTTGTTTATCTACCTTATCGTCTTTGACTTTGTTATCCATTCATTTGAGTACTGCCATACGATTACGAGCTGAGAAATTATAGAGATTAAACTATACAGAATAATGTGGGGGCAGACACTATGCCCTCGTATGCACGGGGGCTAGAGTTATTGATAATAAAGCGTGGACAGCATTCTGTCTGATACTTTGTCAGGATCCATAGGAAAAGTATATTTTTTCATATATTATAATATTCTTACACCTCGTGTCATGTGTTGAGATTTAAAAGAAAAGGGAGATAAAAATTCTTTTCCAGTATCTAAGGCATCTTCGGGTTAGTTCGTCTTTGGTATATCAGCTTATAAATTCATTGAAACAAAAGAAGTACGCAGGGAAAACCCAAAAAGAAAAAACCTGAGATGGGAAGGTACCAGCACTAGGAACCTCCCTACTACAGCAAACAAATTACAAACCTATTTACAAAGCCAACACAGGTAGCAAAGAGCACTTCGGAGCCACTCACCATGCTCAGATCAGAATGCTACTTGGCTCAGTCCCTTCAATTACAACGAATGGAAGCATTTAAAATTGACCTTTAGAACTTTGTTTGAAACCCCAACCTAGCTTTGACATCCTTAATGATACTTCCCTTGAGTTGCTCTTCAGTCCAAACTTTATCTTCATGAACTATGACATTCCTTTGCAGCCAAATGTGGTAGATAGTTGCCCACCAAGCAAGTTTATAGGCTATGACTCTCAACCCCTTCCCTTTTAACTCTCTAGCCCCCCAAGGCCCAAGCAATCAAATCTTTCCACATAAACTGAGCATTTGAAACTAGACATTCTATCTCATATGAAACTAGACATTCTTTCTCGTATGGACAACTTGTTTTCGGCTAGCCAACCAATAAACAATGCTTTGGGATAGTTAGATGCAACCAAAGTAGTTGCCACCAAAGAATAGTTGTAGCATATGTTGTAGCATGAGAGAACTTTCCAGATATAGTAATTTGTCAAATGACCTTATCTTTATTCTCAAGCCCAACAAAGAATAATTGACATTGAATAGTTACAAGAGCATACAATTTAATAGACTTCCAATTCCACGTCTTATCTTTCAACACAAAATTCACTTTAGTTTCAGAGCTACTTGTAGCATCATATATGACACGAAAATCATATTTTTGAACCAAAACCTAGCAGGGTACCAAAGGTCATCCTAAAGAAATATAGTTTTCTCATCCACCACCTTAAACTTACTAAAATTTCTTACTTCACCCCTCAATTTAAGAATTTCTCTCCAACCCCAAGTACGTTCTTGTGGAATTTATAGAGTCCAAAAGCACTTTTCTTTCAGTACATGGGTTAGTTTTTCAAAAATTATTTTCCCTATCCACTTACAAATGATGTGGTAGTCAGAATCAAATAATAAATATAGCATCCATGCGTGGCATATTCAAATTGTAATGGCATCTTACAAATGTTTTCATATGATAAATGAAAAAAAGAAAATGTAAGAGGAGAAGGGAGAAATAAGGAAGACGATAAATGCTTTCAATATGCATTCATAAACTTGGTTTGGGCCATTAATCATATAGTCACAAATGAAATAATTTAGTCCATGAAATAGATAGATAGAGTGCGTTACTGGCATTAGACTAATAAACCACCCCCCCCCCCCCCTTAAAAAAAATGGTGAAAGAAATAAAAATCCTTGAAAAATGCCATTGGGTGGTCCTAATAATCGACAAAATCAAAATATAAAGTATCTTCCTAAAAACGAGTTTTTTTTTTTTAATTTTATTTTTGAATTATCTTTTGCTTTTTGTAATCCAAATGATTATTTTTGATATATCAATAGTTGAGGTGAGGGAATTTGAACTTTAAATGTTTTCATAGCAACACCAAAAAATCCTTTCCGAACCCTTATTAATTGTTATTAAAGAGAAATTTTTTTTTTCCTTTCTATACTATGGTTGCAAGTCTATTGTTGTGTTTTGGAATTAGGAGAAGCAAAGTTTCAACAAATAGAAACTTCATGGCAAAGCTTTAAACAAAGAGGTTGGGTTATTCACTTCATTGATTTTACTTCTCTTTACTTAATTGATTCTTTATTAGAAACATCATAAGATGTCAATTAATTTACAAAACTCTTTACATAATACCATTTAAAATATTTTTTTATGGGTTGGACCTTTGCATAATAATCTAATAATCAGTATGTATTATCTATTTTGGTAAGATATTTTTATATAAAAAAATATTTTAGTAGGAATATTTATATATACATATATATATACAAGAAAATTATATATATAAAAATGTTTTTAGTGTGGATTCTATAAATTTTTGGCATTTATCTAAATAATTTATCTTATGTTAAAAAAATAAAAATTGTGTGTTTTGACAGTCAAAGCTTTTCAACTTTTTGTTTTATAGTTTTCTGTCAAGTGAGACGTTTGTTTTATGCAGTAGATCGCAGCAAATAATTATACTTAGGTTGAGTTTTTATATCGCTTATTTTGTTAAAAATTGAAAACTGAAAATTAAAAATAGTATAACAAAATAATTTTTAAATATGTAAATAGTACTGTGAGACTTGTTTTTGATGAAAATTTTGCTGAAAAAAGAAGTTTGTGAGTCCTATAAACAGTGTATAAAATTAAAAAAAAAAAAGCATAAAAGCCAAAAAAATGCACTTTTCAAAAAGAAAAAAAGAAAAAAAAAAACGCAGAAGCAGATGCAATTTCAACACTTTCCAAATGGGTGCTTATACGTTTCACTATCACGTGTTTAAAAGGACTTAAGGGAAACTAAATCATTCTCTTATTTAATCGCCAATGAAATAGAATTATATCAACTAAACAATTAATTACTTACTTATTTCTATATATATATATATATTTGTTGGATTACCTTCTTGTGTAACCTGTTAAAAAAAAAAATCACACTTCTAATAAATTCAGAATTTTTTCCCTAAAAAAAGAAATAAAAATTCAGAATTCTAACGATAAAAAGGCCGGAAAGGAGTCTAGAAGATTCTGATTTTTTTTTTTAATTTAAAAAAGCTGTACTAATTAATGGATAAAGAACGACGTCGTTTGCTCTGTTGTTTTTTTTTTTTTTAAAAAAAAAACCTTTTCGTTTTGGGATAAAACCAGGGACAGTGTTTTTTTTTTTTAAAAAACCTTTCCTTTTGAGATAAAACCAGAAACAGAGAGCAACAAAAGGTTACATTGTTCACCGCCTAAGAATTGGAATTCGGAAATTCCTAATCACACTCGGATTTTGTTCACCGCCTCATCTCTCTTGCGTTTTACTCCAAAAAGTAGCCGTTGAGGCGGTGATCACAATCCGGGTTTGTTCCGAATTCCGAATAGCAAAAGGAAAAACAATTGTTGGGTATTTATAAGATTGCAATGCTTTGCATAAAGACTACATTTTTTTATATTTTGAAATTCCAGTTTCCACAGCGTCTCCTTCACCCATCTGATTTACGCTACATCTTCTTCTTCCTTCAAAACCCTCTCTGATTTGTGACCCTCATTCATGGCCATTATTGCTAAACTCCGGGGTTTTTTCAAGAACAAGGTGCACCATCATACCGACAACAACAACGTAGCACCAGATCAAGAACAAGAAGAAAGTATGTACGCCTTTTACAAACGCATTGAGACCCAGAATCGACTCAGCACTGACTTCTTGAGTTTCCAACCTCAACTTTCTGTGTATGCAAGAAACTCTCTGGTTGATTGGTTGACGTCCCTCCATTTTTCTCTTGATCTTTTGCAACCGACTCTGTTTCTCGCCGTCAATATTGTCGATCGTTTCCTCTCTGTTGAGGTTGTGTCGTCTGAACATGACTTGAAACAGGTGGCTATTGTTGCATTAGTCATTGCCTGTAAATTTGAGGAGAACTGGTCTCCTTCTGCTCTTACTTTAATGGAGGAGGATGAGGATGGTTATGGTAGTACTTATTACAGTCAACAGCAGATTGATGCCATCGAAATAAACATTCTTCAAAAATTGGGGTGGAAGTTATTGGTTCCTACCATCCATTCCTTTTTGGTTGAAATTTTCGAATCTTGTGGGTACCGTGATCAAGACTTCAAGGATATGGCATTCTTTTTTGGTGAAGTGGCACTCAACAATTACCATGCTACTATCAGTTACTCTCCATCCACACTTGCTGTCTCTGCCATTTATGCTGCAATGTGCGTGTTAAAGGAAAGCCAGAGTTCAAAGCTGAAATTTCTTAACACCAATCAATCTCATTCTATAGGAGAAGTCGCCTTCTGTGCTGGAATGCTTCAACGGTTGGCGAGTATGGCACTCACTGGGAAACTGATGAGAACCCTTGCTGAGAAGTATTCTGATCAAATTTTGCTATTACATCCCAAAAAGTAGTAACACTAGTTTCAATGTTCTCTGTTTTTTTGTTTCTTGTAAATTTTAGTGCTTTTTTTTTTTTTTTTATTAATAGAATCTAGTATTATTTTTCAATATGTAATTTGGATACAATGATACCATCAAAAAGGTGATAATATCATTTTTTTTTATAACATAATGTCACCTTGAGCACACTATGAGTGATAATATGGACTAATTTCAATTACAATTTTAAAAGGGGAAAAAAAATGTTTTCAATTCATTGCTATGTTCAAATTCCCCAAAAAAAGTGATTCAATTTCTCAAAATGTAAATGTCATGCAAAAGCATATCCAAGCTTTCTTGCCAATGGCATGGATGCAAGAACATTTGTAGGTCCCCCTGAAATTTGGGTGTTCTCATTAGTTGGTTGTTCCCCAGCCAATTGTTGATCTTATATAGCTTAAATCATCTTTGCTCTACATCTTTGAATTCAAGTGAGTTCAGCGAGTGGCTGAGAGGACAATGAACATCATGTGCATTTGGATTTTCAGTTGACAAAAAACCGCAACATCCTTTGCTCAACATCTCTCTCTGCATTTCCTCTAAAAAAAAAAAAAAAAAAATCTCTCTCTCTGCGTCAGCTCGGGAGGCATTAACCCATATATCATAAGGGCATGGAATAAAGCAGTTCAATATGATTACAAGAGGAAACAGCAACCAACACACACAACACAAATTCTCAAACGTTCACACTCTCCGAATTTACACATATAGAAACCAACACAAAACACATATGACATACGTCACATACCGAATCTAATTTCACGCAGCCCGAAACGAAACCCTCCAAATTCTTTCCATAACCCATCTCCCACAAAATTGAGTTGGGTATGTTTAATTTCATCCAACCCGTGTCTGTCAATAATCCAGGTCCGACTATAACTCTCTAAAACTTAAACTCAATCCCTTTGGCCCAGATCTGTTCAAATTGGGTTCATGTCTAACCAAGCCCAGCTTTGAGACCAACTCAAACAAAAATCCAAAAAAAAAAAGCCTACCAGCCATTGGGCTTTTCCCGAAATTGCCATCTGCCCCCCAAGCTTTCACAAATGTGGTATAGATAGTTGCCCATTAAGCAAGTTTACGGTCTATGACTCCGAGCCCATTCCCTTTTAACTCTCTAACACCCCTAGCAACAAATCTTCCCACACAAACTGAGCATTTGAAACTAGACATATTTTCATCCTGTCATCCCAAACTCTTCTGGTGAAAGAACATTCAAAGAATAGATGAACTTTACTTTCAAGGCAGTTCCTAAAAAAAAAAACAAACTGCCATCTGAATACCCCACTTAGCCATTGTATCTTATATGGATAGCTTATTTTTTACGGTTAGCTAACCAATAAACAGATGTTTTGGGATGGTTAGATGGAGTCAAAGCAGTTTCCACCACTCAATATGTTATAGCAAAAGAACTTTTCATATTAGTAATTTGTCAAATGACCTTATTTTCATCCTTAAGCTCAACAAAGAATAGTTGACTTGAAATAGTTACAAGAGCATACAATCTAGCAAGTCTTCAATTCTATGTCTCATCTTTTAGCACGGAATCCACTTTTATCTTCATAGTTACTTGCAAGATCATATATGACAGGGAAGCCATATCTTTGAACCAAAACCTTCAGCAAGGTGCCAAAGCTCATGCTAAAGAAATATAGTTTCCCTATCCCACACCTCAAACTAGATAAAATTTCTTGCTTCATCCCACGATTTAAGAATTGCTTCCAACCCTGAGTACATTCTTGTGGAACTTTTAGAGTCCAAAAGTACTTTCCTTTGAGCATATGATGTGTGATAGCCAGAATCAAACGACCAACATAGTATCCATGTGTGGCATCTGACAAATGTTTTCAGTTTACAAAGTAAGAGGGGAAGGAAAAAAAAGGGATGATAAATGTTTTCAAGGTGCATTCATAATCTAGGTTTGAGCCATTAATTATACAATCAAAAATGAAATAATTTAGTTCATGAAATAGATAAATAAAGTGCTTATAGGAATTACACTGATTAGCCCACTCCCCTCAAAAATCAGTGAAAGAAATAAAAATCCATGAAAAATACCACTGCGTCGTTCTAATATGATAATCAACAAAATCAAAATATAAACAAAGAGATCTATCTTCCTAAAAATGGGTCTTTTTTATTATTTTTTAATTATCTTTTGCTTTTCATAATCCATATGATTGTTTTTGATATAGCGATAATTGTGTTAGGGAAATTTGAATCTTGGATGTCTTTGTTAGAAACTTCAAAAGATCCTTTAAAAACCCTTCTACTGACTGCTATCAAAGAGAAGCTTTTTCTTATACTATAGTTACAAATCTATTGTTGTGTTTTAGAATTAGGAGAAGCAAAGCTTCAAACAAAGAGGTTGGACTGTCTACTTCATTGATTTAACTTCACTTTACTTAATTGATTCTTGTTTAAAAACATTAGAAGTTGATTGATTTACAAAGCTCTTGGTGTAATCTCATTCAATAATTTTATTTTTTTGGGTTGGACTTTGCATAAACTAATAATCATTATGCATTAACTAATTTAATGAGATTTGTTTTGTTTTAGGAAAAATAAACTATTTCAAAAGGAATCTTTTATATCTACTAGTAAGAGTTGCACGTGCAAGGCACGTGTTGCCCCTTGAGTGAGAAAATTTAAGATAGAATATTTGTTTGAAGTAGTTTAAAACCATGTATTTAAATTTAGAATAGTTATTTAACATATGCCTATCTATTTAGTATGATAATTTCTTAGGGGAAGGTATTTGGTATCAAATGATACTATGTTAGCGATATGAAAATCCAATAAATGTGAGACATCTTAGCAAAAAATAATTAACTCACTAACAATTGAAAGACAAGTGTTAGTGGATAGATATTTTTGCACACATATCTCTCGTTTATTGGATTTTGATACAGATGACGTGATATCATTTGATACAAAATACTTTTTTTTTTTTTTCTTAGAACATATTTACTAAAGACAATATCTACTCACAAAAAAATTCTATTAAGAATGATAACAAATGTTGTCATCTTCCAACAATAAACAACTAAGTTTTGATAAAACATTGTCACAATATTTAAATTTCGTAATAAATGATGACATATGCTACAATCAAAACTCTTCATCAAATTACCTACAACCATTTGCAATAAATTTTTTGTTTTTCATACTTCATTATTTATCATTTTATTTTATAAGGCTAACTATGATGCTTAGTTTCCTAAATTTTTAATGAACACCTTTTTAAGAAAGAAAACAAATAAAAAAAAGAACAAAATAACAAAAGACATATGTCATTGAAGTTTCTATTAGATAAAATTATAAATCTAGAAGATTTAAACCACTAATAAATTAGTGTTTTCTAGGTAACAAGTAGAACACCATACATCACTATTTTTACTTTCTAAGTATGACTAACACATAAAACTTAAAATACATGAAAAAAAAAAATTTGGGACATTAAAATTTAGTTAGGCATTTTAGATATTGCACAATAAAATATTCTAGGAATTATAAGATTTTGTTAGGGTTTAACTAAGAGAGTAACCGCATGAACTATATACTTGTCTACAAAATATAAAGGAAGAAATTATTCAACTTTAAAGTTGGGGGGATAAAACTACCCCAAACATAAAGGAAGAAAGTATGTTTTTTCATAATTCTTTTTTGTTGGTAAAACTATGTGTTTTTTACTTTAAACAATGTGTTAAAAAAAAAAAGTTAGCCCAAGAAAATTGTCCGTAAAACAATAAATGTTGGCTCAACAAATTGGCTAAACAAAAAAAAAAAAAAAAGTCATGAACATAATAAATGCCACGATTTTTTTCAATACCTTTATTTTAGCTATGGGTGGGCTTTGGTATGATATTTTATAAATTTTTTTAGAGTAATACTACACTCACAATATTTTCACAATAAATCTTAGGTGGTAAATTGTTATTAGTTTTTAATAGGGACAACCACTTTAAACTATTCATTAACAAAAAAACAACAAACAAAAAATCAACAAAAGAAAATTATGCGTGAAACAGTGAATTTTTGCTTAGCAAATTTGACTAAACCAAAAAAAGAAGTCTAGGAACACAACAAAATGTTTAATATTTTCACAATACCTTTATTTTCAGCTACGGTAAGTTTCGGTCTGATATATTATTATTTATTTTAAAGAAATGCTATCTCTATAATATTTTCAAAACAAATTCTAGATGGCAAGTTGTTATTACCTTACTGATTTTAAAATGGATCCACGACTGATATTACTTTTTTATCTATCAATAGTAACTTGCTTATAATTTGTTGTGAAATTAATTTGAAAATATTATAGACTTAGCATTTTTTTTATTTTATCTATAAGAAACTGAGATCTCAACAATTGTAAAATATTGTGATAACAGCAATGGTTACAACTTACAATATTTTCACAAAATATTTATTTTAAGTTGGGGATGGTAATAGTTTCATATTTTATTATTTTATTTCGACCTATAAGAATTGACACCTTAATAATTGTGAGAATATTATAAAATTTGTCGTGTCGATATAACAATATATATGCCATCTCATATAAATATATATTTTTTTAAAAGAGCACAACCCGATGACTGGGGAAAAAAAAAGCCAGTGAAGTGATGAACAATACATATTGAACAAACCAAAAAGTATTGTAACTTTTACATATTCACCCAACAAGTGCTACAACATTTTCACAAAACTTTTATTTTAAGTTGTGGTTAGTCACAATCTCATATTTTATTATTTTATTTTGACCTATAAGAAATTGACACCTCAATAATTGTAAAAATATTGTGAAATTACAAATCTATCTACAAAGCCAAAACAGGTAGCAAAGAGCACTTTGGAGATGACAGGCCAAGAATGTATTGACCCTTTGAGATGAATTAATTGATTAATTAGCCAAGTTTATTAATTAATCAAATTAACATGCAAAGCGTGTGGTAGCACAAATAAATTACCAATTAACTAAAAAATGCAAAGGAAAAATAAATTGACACGGTGATTTGTTTACGAATGAGAAAAACCTACATGGCAAAAACCCCATCGGGTGATTTTAAAGTCACCACTCCTGAGAATCCACTATTATCAAAACAAGCGGTTACAAATAAAGGAATCCCAGTACCTTATACCAACCTACAATTGAATCCTTACCCCAATACCCAATTGGAATTGATCTGTAGTGACAATCTCTCCTTATAATGCACGGCTCCCAGTACGCGACTAACCAATTGCGTAGATTCCAGTACGCGATTTGATCACCAACTTGAGAAGAATGTTGGCTACAAAGTTCTTCAGTTCATTTAGACGATGAAGTTCATGAAGTTGCTTGGTCACAAAACCCTACAGTATACAAACACAACAGCTTCTTCAAGAGAAAGATGAACTAGGACAAATTTTGTCTCCGGTCACAATTTACATGAACTTGGGCAACTGTGTAACCTGTGATAGCCCTTAAAACAATCACGATATATCAAAAATGACCATTTGGATTACAAAAAGCAAAAGATAATTCAAAAATAAAATTAAAAAAAGACTCACTTTTAGGAATGTACGGGCACAATTTTGAAGGTTAGGCCCACGAGCTAGATGGAGTCAGGCCCAAAAAATCCTAACAATGAATTTATAAAGTGTGGATTGGAAAGACTGGGATTTAAGTGAGTTCAAGAATTATCCAAGTGTATTTAATAAACAGGAAGACAGAAATAGAGTACTGGTGTTATAGAAAACCGTCCTCGGTTTAATCCGAGGAGGATAGTTGTATAATTTCTTGTATGATTATAACTTTGTATCTCTCTTTCTCTCTCTCTCTCTACTACTATCGTTTTTCTCCCAGGATCTTCTGATCCTCTTTCTCATTGCCTTCTTCTTTCTTTATACTCCTTTTTTCCCACGTGCTGGTCAGATGATTCCTCTTGATACTTGTCCCATCAACTTCATCTTGAAATCTTCAGATAGCAGCTATAAAGGTTGAAAATCACTGTTCAGACATCTTTTCCTCATTAATGCAGCCAGAGGGTTAGCTGCAGGACAATTAATGCGGTGGTAGTAGCTTTCTCTATAATATCTTTCTGCTTCCACCTGTCCTAGGTGCTTCCAAGGTGTTCCTTTACCAGTAGAGTCCCCCTAAAGTATCATCATAAACACCAGAATACATATCTTGGCTTTCTCTTTGATTATCCGAGGATGTAATCCACCTCAGACAACTCTTCTCAGTTTACACCCTTGCCAAATACTTGCAAGGCTCACAACTATGTATTTTCTTCATTACTGATTGTCCTCGGATGTCCTCAGATAGTTGTATCTCCTCGGACAAGCCCATGGCCCAACATTTATATTTGGGCCTTTGGTCCCTACAAGGAAGATACTTTATATTTTGATTTTATTGATTATTAGAACCACCCAATGACATTTTTCATGGATTTTTATTTCTTTCACCATTTTTTAGGGGGGGGGGGAGGTTTGGTTTATTAATCTAATGCTAGTAATGCACTCTATCTGTCTATTTCATTGAATAAATTATTTCATTTGTTATTGTATGATTAATAGCCCAAACCATGTTTATGAATGCACATTGAAAACATTTATCATCTCCCATTTTTTCGCTTCTCCTTTTACATTTCCTTTTTTTCAATTATCATATGAAAACATTTGTAAGATTCCATTACAATTTGAATATGCCACGCATGGATGCTATGTTGGTCATTTGATTCTAGCTACCACATCATTTGTAAGTGGATAAGGAAAATAATTTTCTTTAAAACCAACCCATGTACTCCAAGAAAAGTGCTTTTGGACTCTAAATTCCACAAGAATGTTCTTGGGGTTGGAGAGAAATTCTTAAATTGAGGGGTGAAGTAAGAAATTTTAGTAAGTTTAAGGTGGGGGATGGGAAAACTATATTTCTTTAGGATGACCTTTGGTACCTTGCTAGGATTTTGGTTCAAAGATATGGTTTTCATGTCATATAAAATGCTACAAGTAACTTTCAAGCTAAAGTGGATTTGTGTTGAAAGATAAGACGTGGAATAGGAAACCTACTAAATCATATGCTCTTGTAACTATTCAGGGTCAATTATTCTTTGTTGAGTTTGAGGATGAAGATAAGGTCATTTGGCAAATTACTATATCTAGAAAGTTCTCCTATGCTACAACATATGCACCAACTATTCTTTGGTGGCAACTACATTGGTTGCATCTAACTATCCCAGAGCATTGTTCATTGGTTGGCTAGCCGTAAACAACAAGTTGTCCATATGAGATAGAATGTTTAGTTTCAAATGCTCAGTTTATATGAAAAGATTTGATTGCTTGGGCCTTGGGGAGCTAGATAGTTAAAAGGAAGGGGTTAAGAGTCATAGCCTATAAACTTGCTTGGTGGGCAACTATTTACCAAATTTGGCTGCAAAGGAATGTCAGAGTTCATGAAGATAAAGTTTGGACTGAAGAGTAGGGGTGCAATCTGTTCGGGTCGGTCAGTGTTGAAGTCCGTTTTTGCACTGACCCGATAATATTGGTTTCAACATATTTGGCACCAAAATCGACATCTAAGGAACGAACGCTGAACCGACCAGTTACATTTGGTTTCGGTTTCATTTGGTCGGATTTCGGTGTTTGGACGGGGAGAAAAAAAAAGCAACAAGAAAAAGAGAAGAAGATAAGTGGTTTTGGAATGAGAGAAACAAAATCAAGAAGAAACAGAGAAGAAAACATACCAATAGTAAAATCAAATCATAATAGCAACATCGGGGAGGGTGTTTGGAAGGGGAGAAAAAAAAAAGCAACAAGAAAAAAAGAAGAAGATGGGTGTTTTTGGAATGAGATAGACAAAATCAAGAAGAAATAGAGAAGAAAACATATCAATAGCAAAATCAAATCATAATAGTAACATCGGGGAGCAGGTCTACGCTGAGAAGAAGCGAAAGGAATAAAATGCTAGGGTGAGAAAGAGAAAAAATGGTGGGAGACAAAATGGTGAGAGAAAAAAAATGGTGGAGGGGCGGCTAGAAAGAAAAGGGTAGAAGAGTCAGAACTTATAAATATAAGATGCTAGGTTTTTACTTTATGGTTTTAAAAAATTAAAAAACTCAAAAACATTTAGGCAAAGACTCGAACAGGAGAACACTTAGTCATTAAAGCCACATCATACCATTAAGTTACAAACTCCAACGTGACTTAGTGTTACATATATATATATATATATATATATATTGGTTTGGTTTGATCGGTTTGGTGCATTAAAATTTTCCACCGAAAATCGAACCGAAACTTTCGGTTTTATTATATAAAAAATCGGAACCGAACCAAAACCAAACTAAAATTTTTGCATCGTTCGGTCGGTTTGAAGCAGTTTTTTGCACACCCCTACTGAAGAGCAACTCAAGGGAAGCATCATTAAGGATGTCAAAGCTAGGTTAAGGTTTCAAAAAAAATTCAAAAGGACAATTTTAAATGCTTCCATTCATTGTAATTGGGGGGACTAATCCAAGTAGCATTTTGATTTGAGCATGGTGAGTGTCTCCTATTAGGACATATGTGATTTATTGTTAGGAACATATGTCACTATTTTATGTAATTGGCTAATCTTTTGATGAAACGCACTTTACTTGTAGTTGGGTAGATCTAGGGTGTGTTTAATGCTTAAAGAAGCCTTGTTTCAAGTTCAAGTGTTAAAGCCATGCAAGTCTGTCCAAGAATCAACGACAACCTAATCATGCAATTAATATTCCTTGGAAGTGAGGTCATACCAATCACTATGATCAGGTGAGAAATATTCTCATTATTAATGCTATCATGGTAACTCTTACAAAAAAAAAAATAAATTGCCGCTTTTCCTTTAGTCTCTACGTAATAATAGCAAGAACTCAGCATAGAGGATACTATCAAACTTAGTCTAGTGTACACCATTGCTTAGAACCATGTGTAGCCACATAATTCTACCCTTGTAAGGTTTAATCTTGTAGTACCATGATGCAAAACACCCTCCACGTGGAACGCAAGGCTCAAGGCCAAGACAAGGTGCTTGCCCACACCACTATAAATCGGGAAGTTCAATCTTGTAGTACCATGAAATAAACATCCTCCGCATGGAACGCAAGGCTCGAGGCCAAGACGAGATTTTTACCCCACACCACTATGAACCGACAATGGAAGCCGTGAGATCCAACTTTTGTATCTCTCTCCCACTAAAAATTTTAAAACAAGTGGATTGTCATGAAATCATTGTAATCTTATCACAATTTTAATCCTACACATCAAATGTGTTTAATTGTTTAAATTCAATGTGATGTTACTAAATCACGTCACAATAGTGTAACGAACATTCGCACAATCACAAAGAAGTTTAACCTTGTAATCCGTGAAGTAAATACCTTCCACATGGAATGCAAGACTCGAAGTCAAGACAAAGTATCTATTCACATTACAATAAACTTAACAAAAAGGTTATTTCAGCACTCCCACTCATTATTTGGGTTTTTCTTTAAATAATTATGATCCCATCACAACTAATAGCCTTGCATTTGATAAACAGTCTAATCTTATTAGAATCACTAACTAAAATGGAAGTCTTAAACTATTTAGGATTCCTTAAACACTAATGAATCAAAAATTAGTTATATAGAACTCTATCCTTAACTTATTTGATTAAGAATTCTAATCTCATTAGAAACTATATACCTTTTAACTAAGCTTTAATCTCATTAAAACTTCTAATTAAAATAAATTAAGAACTTTCAATCATACAACAATTCCAATCTCATTAGAATGTTTCTTAAAAGACAAGTCCCAAACTATTTAGGACTAAAGTTTTATTTAACTAATATCTTTGATCTCATTAGGTTTTTTAGTTAGAACCATGTGTAATCTTATCACACACAGCCTTGCTCTTTATACATTTGAAAACACTTAGAAAATATCCAAATTCCCTTCAAATGCATTTTCGCGAAAATCTCGCGACTAAGTTCTTCCCGCGAAAATGGGTTCAGGCAAAATAGTAAAAACACAAAATTTAGACAGAAACTTTCGCGACTGTCTTGCAACTGTGTCGCAAGTAAAGCTTACTCGCGAAACAGTTTTGTGCTTCAGAGGCATTTTTCGCAGGTTACCTTCTTGCGAAGTTACTTGCAAAAAATGCGTGTTTTCAGTTTTTAAAGAGCAGTTGTAGACTGTTTTCAACGATTTTTCAGGAGAAAACAACCATCATATGAACATGATTGGCAGAATTTGATATTAAAATTGAATTCTATTGATGTTATAGCCTTAAACTTCAATTTAACATACTAAAATTCAAATTTAAACAATATCATAACATCAATATCAATTTTTATCAAATCATAGTTTCAACAACCATGCAGAAAATTAAATGCATAATCTTCTAACAACATGAAACTATTATCTCTAATTCCAAATCTCACAAAACATGTTATTCAGATTTGTAATTGAAGACCGCTCTAATACTATTTGTTGGGAAAATACATGTTTGTATCACACACAAAACATACGCAGCGGAAAATTAACGGATCTACTTCATTTGCAATTGATAACATGTACTATGTAAATTTCAGAATTAAAGAACTAGAAAGCGTACTTTGGTACGATGAAATTCAAAACAAAAAATTAGAAGCACTTGGGAACATCTTTAATCTTCACTCTAATTCCACTTAATGCCCAAGAAGTGTGGTCTCTAAGGAGAGAATAAGAGAGCGTCCAACACTCACATACAAACTATTTCATGTTCTCATGTAATCTTAATGAAAACCTTTATGAAAAGACTTCTAAAAAAACATCTGAAATTCTGTATGTTTCTCTCCTTATATATAACTAATTATCTAATTGGGCCAGCCTTTTGGGCCATTCCGATTGGGCTTTAGTATGTGACTTGGAGTGGGACCAAAAGGGAACAAATAAAACTCTAGCTCCAATGGGCCTTGGACTTTTCTGTCAACTCTTAACAAGTCTAAAGTTACTATTAATTATATTCAATACCACTATATGAATATAATTGCACTCTAGGCCTTATTAATAAATTATATCTTAAGACTTTATTATATATGCAACCCCTTCATTAAAATATTCGTAATAATATAAAGTCATATATATAGACTGTCACTTTGAAGATTACTACATCTTAATCCTTGAGTACCTAGTTTAATCCTTTTTGTTATTCATCATATATTTATGAAATCCAATTCTATAAATATATACTTTAGTAACTCCTTACTAAAGTGGTTGGGCCCAGCACTCTGAATAACCAAACCCATTAAATTTATCTTAAGGGAATATTTTATATCTCCATTAAGAGATTATAAATTCCATCTTGAGAATATATGTTCCATCAACACTAAATGCGGCTGCCCAACATACTGAAGTTTTGATCGTGAGTTATAGATCTCACTCCTGATATATCAAAGCAACCTACACTTCATGATCATGTCTATTATTTTCTTAGAATTTAAAGTAGATGTAAATAGAAGTCGTGTGATTTATTATTCATTTGACAGTCGTTAGGAGAATAATAAATCTCACAGCGGTCCGATTCAATATGTTTTAACTCTTAAAACATATCAACATATCAACTAGAAGTCTCTACTTCTATGATCATGACAAATCATCTTAGTTGATATGTTACAATTTTCGCAGATGAAATGTCCAATTTCATTACCGACTACGAACTAAAATTCTGAGTTTACAAAGAACTTGTGATTTATATTTTCTGTGACTTTTCACATAAATCACATACTATGCATCTCATAGACTAAGATAATATCTCATTAGTTCATTTATAGATAGTTTCATATAATTATTAGTTCATTTATGGATAGTTTCATATAATTAAACTGTTTAATTATTCATGACATGACAATAAATTAGATTTTAGGGCATAAATCCCAACAAAAACATTATAAGATGTCAGTTGATTTACAAAATTCTTTGCATAATCTCATTCAAAATAATTTTTTTATGGGTTGGACCTTTTCATAATAATCTAATAATCAGTATGTATTAACTATTTTAATAAGATATTTTTATATATAAAAATTATTTTAATGAGAATATTATATATATATAAGAAAATTATATATATAAAAATATTTTTAGGGTGGATTCTATAATTTTTTTTAAAGGTACATTGATAACTTTATCCTCAAATAAATGACTAGTTAAAATTTTTGGCATTTATCTAAATAATTTATCTTTTGTTAAAAAAAAAAATGTGTTTTGACAGTAAAGCTTTTCAACTTTTTCTTTTATAGTTTCCTGTCAAGTGGGATTTTTGTCTTATGTACTATAGCACAGCAAATAATGATGGTTACACGATTCAGTATCATGTGCTTAAAAGAAATGAAAGGAAGCCAAACTAGTTTCTCCCATTTAATTACCAAATGAAATAGAATTATATCCACTAAGCAATTAATTACTTACTTATTTATTTCTATATATATAATTTTTTTTTCTTTTTGTTGGAAAAAGCTGTACCTTCTTATGTAACCTGTTAAAAAAAAAAAAATCACACTTCTAATAAATTCGGAATTTTTTCCCTAAAAAAAAAAAAATTCAGAATTCTAACGATGAAAGGGCCGACGAGGAAAGAAGGGTAGAAGATTTTGATTTTGATTTTTTTTAAGATTTAAAAAAGCTGAACTAATTAATGAATAAAGAACGCCGTCGTTTGCTCTGTTGTTTAAATTAAAAAAAAAAAAAAAAAAAAAAAAAAAAAAAAAAACACTTCCTTTTGGGATAAAACCAGAAACAGAGAGCAACAAAAGGTTACATTGTTCACCGCCTAAGAGTTGGAATTCGAAAATTCCTAATCACACTCTGATTTTGTTCACCGCCTCATCTCACTTGCGTTTTACTCTCAAAAGTAGCCGTTGAGGCAGTGATCACAATCCCAGTTTGATTAGGATTTCCGAATTCCGAATAGCAAAAGGAAAAACAATTGTTGGGTATTTATAAGATTGCAATGCTTTGCATAAAGACTACATTTTTTTATATTTTGAAATTCCAGTTTCCACAGCGTCTCCTTCACCCATCTGATTTACGCCACATCTTCTTCTTCCTTCAAAACCCTTTCTTACTCTCTCTGATCTGTGACCCTCATTCATGGCCATTATTGCTAAACTCCTGGGTTGTTTCAAGAACAAGGTGCACCATCATACCGACAACAACAACGTAGCACTAGATCAAGAACAAGAAGAAAGTATGTACGCCTTTTACAAACGCATTGAGACCCAGAATAGACTCAGTACTGACTTCTTGAGTTTCCAACCTCAAGTTTCTGTGTATGCAAGAAACTCACTGGTTGATTGGTTGACGTCCCTCCATTTTTCTCTTGATCTTTTTCAACCGACTCTGTTTCTCGCCGTCAATATTGTCGATCGCTTCCTCTCTGTTGAGGTTGTGTCGTCTGAACATGACTTGAAACAGGTGGCTATTGTTGCATTAGTCATTGCCTGTAAATTTGAGGAGAACTGGTCTCCTTCTGCTCTTACTTTAATGGAGGAGGATGAGGATGGTTATGGAAGTACTTATTACAGTCAACAGATGATTGATGCCATCGAAAAAAATATTCTTCAAAAATTGGGGTGGAAGTTATTGGTTCCTACCATCCATTCCTTTTTGGTTGAAATTTTCGAATCTTGTGAGTACCGTGATCAAGAATTCAAGGATATGGCATTCTTTTTTGGTGAAGTGGCACTTAACAATTACCATGCTACTATCAGTTACTCTCCATCCACACTTGCTGTCTCTGCCATTTATGCTGCAATGTGCGTGCTAAAGGAAAGCCAGAGTTCAAAGCAGAAATTTCTTAACACCAATCAATCTCATTCTAAAGGAGAAGTCACCTTCTGTGCTGGAATGCTTCAACGGTTGGCGAGTATGGCACCCACTGGGAAACTGATGAGAACCCTTGCTGAGAAGTATTCTGATCAAATTTTGCTATTACATCCCAAAAAGTAGTAACACTAGTTTCAATGTTTTCTGTTTTTTTTTTTTTTTTTTTTTTTTTTTTTTTTTTTTTTGTTTCTTGTAAATTTTAGTGCTTTTTATATATTTTTTATTATTAATAGAATCTAGTATTATTTCAGTGGTTTCAATATGTAATTTGGATACAATGATATCACAAAAAGGTGATAATATCATTTTTTTTTTATAACATAGTGTCACCTTGAGCCCACTATGAGTGATATGGACTAATTTCAATAAAAATATGTCACCTTGATGAAAGTGCATTTTAGAGTTTGGCATAAGATTTCATGTATCACCCAAAAAAATAAAAAAAGAAAAGAAAAAGAAAAAGATGTTTGGAATAAGAATGCATTCAACTTTTGGTTTTCCCCCTTTATTGTTTACTCTTAAGAGGGGTTCAATGATGATGTGGCCAATCAATACTCAAATTGAAATAATCGCACACTCAATTTCATAATTTGTTGACTTGTGCGATTGTGACTAATCAACATTTTTTGTCCACTACTGACTTATGCGACCCACCACTTTTTGTCGATTATCAATAATCGCACAAGTTAGTAAGTTGTGAAGTTAGATGTAGGAATGATTGTGCTCGTAATATTGTTGCCGGCCAAAAGTGCACTAGTCTAACAAAGGTACTGCAAAGAATGTTACAAACTATAACAACATCCGCCTTGGTATGAATCCAAAGGCAAGGGATGTGATGCTGTGATGAGGTTTAGGGAGTGAGTGAGGGTGATAATTGTAGCAAGAGAGAGATAAGGGACAACTATATCAAAAGGAAAAGCAAGAAGGGCAACAGACTCAACAATAAAAGAACTAGAGGATTTCTCAATGAGTTTTCCCTTCTCTACCCTCCTTTTACCTGTTTTTCTCTTAACCACTTGAATTCTAAATTGAGAACCATGTTTTATTTTTAGCCAATCAAGACATGAATGCAAAATCAGAGACAAATGCAATTCAATTTTGTATCAAAAGTTCTTTTCGATATATTTCAATATCAATTAATCTAATATACTATTACGAGATTATATATATATAATTAAATATAATAACAATTATTTCATTATTTTTATTGGCGTATAAAACAAACTATTTTAATAATATATTATACATCTTTACCAAATATACTTTTAAAAGACTAATTGTTCTTTTTAGTAATTAGTATTAGACTAATTAGTACAGTTTTGTTGCTATTTTTTTATACCACACATAATACATTACTCAAGCACAACATTCATTGCTTAATTTTTTTTTAAGCTGTCAAAAAATAAAAAAAAAACCAACATTCTTTGCTCAACCCAACATCTCTCTGCATCAGCTCTCTTTCTCAAGGACTCGCAGAGAGCATCTTGTTATGGAAACAGAGGAAACAAATCAGCTTATACTACGAATACAAGAGGAAACAGCAACCAACACGCACATTCAAATTCTCAGACTTCACTCTCCGAATTTACACAGACAACCTCATCACGCTACAACAAACAAACACAAAACACATACCCAATCAAATCCGAAACCAAACCCTCCAAAATCCAAATGCTCACACTGGCCCACCTCCCATAACATAGAGTTGGGTTAGGTCAATTATATCCAAACTGTGTCAGAGACTGAAACTCTCTAAAACTTAAAGTATATCTCTTGGGCCCACATGTTCACATTGGGCCCATTTCTAACTAAGCCCATATTTGAGCCCAACTCAAACAAAATATCCAAAATAAAAACCCCCTACTACGTTAAATAATAAAGAACGACGTCGTCTCTTTCTTGGATTGTTGATGGTGGAGTCGGTGAACGAGTTTCATTAGGAATTCCGAATACCAAAAGGAAACAATTGTTGGTTATTTATAAGATTACATTGCATTGAATAAATTTTACATTATCTTTTTTAAGATCTGCTTGAGATTACAGAGCAGATTTACGCTTCTTCTTCCTTCAAAACCCACTCTGATCTGTGTATTTCAACTTCAACAACTACAACCCATGACTATTTTTGCTAATCTCCTGGGCCGTTTCAAGAAGAAGAAGGTGCACCATCATGCTCACAATAACGCACCACTAGAACAAGAACAACGTCAAAATATGTACGCCTTTTACAAACACATCGAGAAGCAGAATCAACTCAACACTAACTTCTTGAGTTTCCAACCTCATGTTACTGAGTACCTAAGAGAATCTTTGGTTGACTGGTTGACGTCCCTCCATTTTTCTCTCCGTCTTACGCAACCGACTCTCTTTCTCGCCGTCAATATTTTTGATCGCTTCCTCTCCATTGAGCTTGTGTTGCCTGAACATGACTTGAAAATGGTGGCTATTGTTGCATTAGTCATTGCCTATAAGTTTGAGGAGAGGCGGTATCCTTGTGCTCTTACTTTAATGGAGGATGGGGTCGGTAGTAATTACAGTCAACAACAGATTATTGCTATGGAAAAAAATATTCTTCAAAAATTGGGGTGGAAGTTATTAGTTCCAACCATCCATTCATTCTTGGTTGAAATTTTAAATTCTTGTGGGTATTTTGATCAAGAATTCAACAATATGGCATTCTTTTTTGGTGAAGTGGCCCTTAACGATTACCATGCTACTATCAGTTACTCTCCATCCACTCTTGCTGTCTCTGCCATTTATGCTGCAATGTGCGTGCTAAAGAAAAGCCATGGTTCCAAGAGGAGATTTCTTAACACCAATCAATCTCATTCGAGAAAAGAAGTCATCTTCTGTGCTGAAATGCTTCAACGGCTGGCGAATATGGCACCTAATGGGAAACTAATGAGAACGGTTTCTAAAAAGTATTCTGATGAAGTTTTGCTGGTGCATTCCAAAAACATGGTTTCTATGTTTTCTGTTTTCTGTTTTCAGTTTTTCTTTTTTCTTTATTTTGTTTCTTGTAAATTTTAGTGTTTATTTATTTATTAATAATATCCAGTATTATTTTAGTGGTTTCAATAGGTACTTTGGGTCCAATTATATCACAAAATGGTGATAATATCATTTTTTTGGTAACATAGTGTCACCTTGAACACACTATGAGTGATAATATGGACTAATTTCATTTACATTTTTAAAAGGGGAAAAAACAAATCATTTCATTTAATTGCTATGTCCAAATTCCCCAAAAAAGTGATTCAAATTCTCAAAATGTAAATGCCATGCAAAAACATATCCAAGCTTTCTTACCAATTGCAGGGCAGGAACATTTGTAGGCTCTCCTGAAATTTGGGCGTTCTCATTAGTTGATTGTTCCCCAGCCAATTATTGATATTGGTTTGAACTTATATAGCTTGAATCACCCTTGCTCCGCATTTTTGATTTCAAGGACTTGGGTCTCGAGTCCAGCGAGTGGCTGAGAGGACAATGAACATCATGTGCATCTAGATTTTCAGTGTGAGACCACAAATTGGGCAATGACTCTACCAGCTGCCCAACTTCGTTACCAGAACCCTTATGACTTCTAGTTATTATAATGGGGCTTGATAATACCTTTGATTTTTCTATCTCAATATCAGTCAACAGATTCTCTTGAACAAACTTTTCAGATGAATATGACTCACGTTCATATATAGCTAGAGGTCTAGAATGTTTTTCCCCTGAAATGAAACACAAATTTGACCAAAGAAGCTTGATTTTTTAAAAATAATCTGTATCACAAACATGAGAGTAATGTTATGTCAAGTATAAATTTTCTTCTTCTCCCTTTGTTTTTGGATAGGTTAGTACAATATAATTCGGGTTGATAAACTACAACAATAGTTTATATGTTGGCAACAAAATATTCTAAGAATGGAAAGAACAAGGAACCAAAATGCCTCAATAAAGATGTGTGCATGGGTTTATTGACCAAAGACTTGTTTGGATCTAAAATAGCATAAGGATAAGCAATGATTTGATATATTTTGACAGTCAGGTTTCCTTTACAAAAATACGACGACATATAAATGAGGCAGACTAATACAAGGCGCATTTAGTGATCTAGTATTTCATTCCCCTAACCCAAATGTTGCACAATCAATTGTGAACCACATCTCATGAAACAATGATCACTAGTTAAAACATCTCCTTTCTCCTTCCTTCAGCGCCAAAAACCTCACCTGTAAAGCAAAAAGGTACCTACTTTCCATGCTTTAATATCGAAGCCTCTCTCAAGCATTCCTCAATTAAGCTGGATTTTGCAGCTACTATACACTAGCGTTTATCTTTCAGTACTTGAAATTTTTTATCAAGTTCATCAAGAGCATTGTTTGCTTTCTTTTTAACATGAAGACCGTAGTAAGCATGCGCAAGTCTCTTCAAATGGTCGAAAGCAAATCGGATTTTAAATTTTGCAAATTGTAAAATCTTCAAGCTTGTCCACCAATTGAGAAGCAAATCTTTTGTTATATCAACAACCATGGTGTTTATCATGCTATATACACACTCACATAACATGTAAAATAAATACATTTTCACCATTGGCCTTAACATAGATGTGACACTAATATATATCCCCGCGCTTGGAAAGCAACTGCTTTAGGATAGGGGCCAAGCTCAAAGGAGCCATGTAATCTGCAACACTGGCAACCTCTTCTTTAGTGGTACACTTAGAGCTAACCTCAATAATCTCCTGTACACTATTAAATGGTTCAGGTATCTTTACACCACGATCAAGAATCTTCACAAATCGTGTATAAGCCTTGTCAGATAATAGGAAAGCTTCATGGACACTGTCTTCTTCATCATGATCATCCTCTTTATCAATAACTTGTTTCCTTTCTTGAGCCCTCAAAACACTATTCAATTGCTCAATATCATCTTTACTCCAAGATTCTAAAATATCAAATAAAGTCAAAGCTTTCTTGACTAGTTCTTTTTTTTTTTTTTTTTTGCACCATATTCTTTGCTGTGTTTTTACAAATCAACTTACCATAATGTCCAAGAGTACTCCTCAATTCTACCTCTCCATACTCTCCCTTTAGCGATGATATTACCTAGGAACCAACTAGAGATTGAGTCAAGAGTACAAACCAATAGTATAATGTTCAACAGAGGAAGAATGCAAAACTATTGAAACACCCCCTTCCCCCAAACCAAGGATCTCAAACAAGGAACATCAAAAGCAATTACAATTCAAATGTTCTATTGATTGTTGCTTTGTACCTATGTTTTGAGCCTTATTTAAATATATCATATTGATTAGCAGAGATTTTAGTTCTCTTCTGTTCTCAAGATAATTTTAATAAAAGATACATGTACACATAGTATATGCTGCTGCATAATAGAAGTCTCTAGATTAACTGATTACGGATTCTATAAGGAGAAACTCTTCATATATTTTGTTATAAAAAAAAAAAAAAAAACATTTAACTTCATGACCCTTTTTTTTTTTTGGCCATATCTTAAGTTCGCAAATTGGTTGAAATTTTCCAGTGATTTCTGTGGATCTATGACTAATAAAAATAATAACAGAGCCATTATTAATGAGCTTTTGACTTTAGTAATTAGATAGTTTAATAAGATTTTAAAGAAATGGCCTGCAAATAAATCTCTATTAGGTTTGAACCTACATTCAATAAGCCATGTGTAACTTTGAAATTAAGTAGTTTTTGAAGTTCTGCCTTGATCATTCTACACTATGCCATATTTTCTGTAAGTTACTGGTTTCCACCATATTTTACAAACGCACGACATTAATGAGCCGTGTTTATCCAATGCTGTGCAATAGTTATCATTGATATGGTTGCAAAACTTAACATTAATACAATTTATGTTTTAACATGCTATCCGGAATTTTTTCCCTGTCATAAGTCATAACTTATTATAATTATTATTTTTTTTTGTTAGTCATAAAGAGTAAAGGGATAATAATTAGAATGCAACTCAGGTCTCAGGGTGATTTCAATTCTGAAATAAAAAAGAACTTCGCTAGTAGCTAGTAGGTTATGATTTTAAATTTCGGATCTTCAAAAATAATAATAAGATTCTATATACATTAAAAGACAAGGCAATAAGCCAGTTCATTTGTTAGCAAAACATGCGTTAGGTATTGACGATTATATGACCCGGATGGAAGAGAACCATTGCTTTCTTGAGCAAGCTCTTCTCCATGATGTATCTTGCCGTTTGTGATTTTAATAAAGTCTACAGTTTTCCTATCAAAAAAAAAAAAAAAAAAAGATTCTATATATATTAGGTTACCCGAGAGGTCACGCATTTAAGTTCAGCAACATAATGACATTCTGCACAGTGATAGATGGGTAACAGTGGGCCTCTTTCTTCCTCACAAGCATCACAGTACAATTTGTATGCCTTACCTTCCTCTCCCTCTTTCTCTCCTTCTTGAAGTGGAGAATTTGTAAGGACGAGGGGATGTAGATGACATTTAAATTTGGTAGTATATGGTAGTGGACCACAGGTAAGATGGAGATTAAGATCACAATAGAGACAAGTGAAGGAATATGATTCACAAATATTGTATCGGCAAAATCTGCAATCAAGTTTATTTTTCTCTATATTGTGGTCCCTCAATTGTAGAAGGTGACCATGACCTTCGCATGTTATGGCAGGCAACATTAAAGTGCTGCATTCAGCGTGCAAGAGGAAATCACATTTGTAATCCTCACAAATGTAGGTGATGCTTTGACTATTTTTTTGTCCACAAGTGAAAGGAAGGATTAACTTGCAACAGGCATTGCAAAAGCTTTCATTATTCATGGATAATTTATCAAAATAAGAGTAGGACTCACTAATATCATTGCGCTTGAGCAGGGTGAGAGGGTAATATGGATGGCAGGGATGGAAGATCTGTTGCGGCAACTCAAGGCATGATTTGTGAAAGTAATTGTCCTTAACAGTATTCTGAGGAAGTTCTTCCACAAATATAAGTAGGACCTGTACTGCAGCCTTTCCCACAAACACAACAATTATTTACTTCTTCTTCATCATCCAGCAGCTGCTTGTTCTTACCAAGTATCAATGGATGTTCGTGGAGGAAGTGGTGAATCTGTTCTTCATTGATAGTGGTGGTGGGTAATAGAGCGCAATCAATATCCATCACACAACAGCACTGTTTACAGCTATAGTACCAAAACTTAGGAGGCTTGCTGAGATGTTCACAACAAGCTTTGCAAGTAATACCTTGATCTGATTCATTAGTGCAGATGGATAGAAGATGGGGTTGATAGAAGTGTTGGATCTCTAGTGGCAACTTCCTCTCAAAACATGATTTATGGATAAAGAAGAGACATGGGATGCAACCATAGGCTGTATCTCGATTCAAGAAGTAGTCTCCACATACGAGGCAATAAAAATTAGCCTTCCGGGCATGTTCTCAAGGAGTAGCAATGGATGTTGGTGGTTAGGATGTGTATGAACTTCTTCTTCTTCTTCTTCTTCTTCTTCATTTAACTTAACCTGACTCATTAAAGCGCAGTCCATATCAAGTAGGAAATTGCACTCGTCACGGCGGAAAATGAGCCTTGTAATCTGTAAAATCACGATATTCTTCTCTACAAGTATCACACATAGGATTAATTGATATGGTCAAGTAGCTATTGATGTATGGTAAGTGTGTGTGGTGGTGAAAGAGGCTTTGCAGCTCTTGTGAAGCTGAAAGCATTGCACATGATTGGTGCAGGGCGTAACTACATCCTTCGCTGCAAATGTACAAGGTCTGATCATCATTCCTGTTGAACAAGCATGCAGTGCAATGCAAACAATCAGGTTCCTTCCTCAGCGATAATAGATGCTTGTGATCAAAATGTTTAATCTCCTCCATATCTCTCTCTCTCTCAACCACTCTCCAGCATGCAAAGCAGAACCAGAGTGCTGGAGACTAATAAAGAGAGACAGAACGGAAATGATCCCTTATAAAAAAAGTTGCGTTTTTTGCCAGCCCACGTAAGTTTAAAAGATAAAGGAGTAATGTTCAGTGCATGTGGGCACCAAAGTCCAGCCCATACCTATCAGTGCTCATTTAATTAGTTTATGATGTACAAGAATCTTATTTCAAATGGGAGACTTCATGCGACTGGCAAAGAATCCAAATTCGGATAAGATTAGGAATAAGAGGAGGTTGGCTTGCTTATAGAAGCAAAAAATGGTTGTTGCATAAGGTGTGCCAGAAAAAAAAGACATCCAAGAGAGAGAGAGAGAGAGAGAGAGAGAGAGAATTGTGCATGGAGAAGAAAATAGAGAGGAGAGAGCAATGTATTGCTGCATTTGAGATAAATAATTAGTGCGTGTGAGAGTAAATAAAAGAAGTTGATTTTCTTTAGTCGTGAGACATACACTAAAGCATTTAGATTTGATAATAATGAATTGATTTGGACTTTGTTCCATAGTTTTTTCTTTCAAGAAGAAAATGTTTTTCATGTAAATATTTGTATTTTTGTGAGTGATTGGCTAATTACTATTTTAAATTGATAATATATGTGACAATATTATTTGGAATCCAACAATTAATGCCTAAACAAACATTAATTTAACCAGAGTAAAAAAAAAAATACACACACAAAAGAAGGAATGCAAATTGTGGTGGTCATTGTAGTCGTGGAAGAAACCCCTTCTGAAGATTGAAGGTACTCACTTTCTTATCATCATATTTTTCGTTTGTATCTAAAAAGTTTCTTGTCTTTGCTCTTATTGGTGACTCAACTCAATGTGAACTTTATTGTTTGTCATATATTATTATATAATGTATGTACAATATATGTACCTTAAAAACTTGGATGGCTACTAAGAAAATATGGGTAGAGAAATTTCTAGAATGTAATTTATTTTCTAGGCCCTTTGTGAAAACAAAAACCATGATGTGATATGAGCCTGGCAATAAAATTTCTGAGTTCAGTTTAGCTTTCTATGAATTAGAATAACATCAAACTAAAAGAAAAAGTTCCTTGTTCATTGGTCTCCTTAACAACCAAAAAGTGCATTGGTTACTCTGTTCCAAGTCAAATTAAATTTGCATTGGTTACTCTGTTCCAAGTCAAATTAAATTTTGTCAAAAGAAAAGGTTCTTACGGGATATTAATAATTTATGCTAATGGCTGAGTATTTAGTTTCATATTTTAGAACAAAATATGTAAAGTTGTGATTTCCAACAATATTATGTTGGCTTTAATTCTGTACTAAATTTGATTGTAATTTCTTCAATCATTTTCCTATTTGTATGTGGATTTATTTGTTAGGGATGAATGTGAGAGATCAGTAAAGAATCAAGTTTCAAATGATGAATCAGTAGATTTTGCGACTAGCTCACGAGTAGCCTGCGAGAAGCAACCCGTGAAAAGGTCACGTGTGAAGCACATGACTGGAAGATAAAGAGTCGTGTCAAACTGTCAATTTCGCGAATGTTTTGCAAGAAGGGCCAACCAGCAAAATACTCACGAAAGTTTTTGTTTGGCAAAAAGTTGTGTTGCTTTACCAAAATCTTTACCCATACTATATATATCCTTATTACCCACGAATTGTAAAGAGTGTTTTTCGAAAACCCTAGTAAATACACTAGAGAGTTAGAGATTGTTATACCCACAATCATCTACACATTTTCTTGTGGTTTTCCTCAACTCTTACATCTCCATCTCTAGATCCTTGAGAGGTTATTAGCCTAAACACTTATCGCACCCATTCTGAGTGTCAAGTGTGTTTTTGGTGTTGTTGGGAGTGCTTTTCGAAAACCCTAGTAAATACACTTGAGAGTTAGAGATTGTTATACCCACAATCATCTATACATTTCCTTGTGGTTTTCCTTAACTCATACATCTCCATCTCTAGATTCTTGAGAGGTTATTAGCCTAAACACTTACCGCACCCATTCTGAGTGTCAAGTGTGTTTTTGGTGTTGTTGGGAAGTATTGGAAGGAGCCATTCATTGGCTGACGCAATCGAGCTGAATTGCGGGATCCTATAAGATTCTGAGAAGTCCGTTGGTAGTATGAGCTTAGAGGGCTCAAGTATATGTGATAGACTAGGCTTGGAGGACCAAATGGACTAAGATAAATTGAAATGGATTGAGATAAATTGAAATGGACTGAATAAAAGTGGAGTGGAGTGGACCAAAATGGATTGAGTGGACTAAAATAGACTGAAGTTGATCGAATTGGACCGAAATGCTACGCTAATGTGACTCAAAAGGAGTATAGCAATAATCAAAACTGTGATATAGCTTTTAGATATTATATACATTTGTACTAGCTACAGTATAGTATTTAGCAACAATCAATACTATTATATAGCTTTTAGATATCAAGACTTTTATGGAGTAAAATATGTACTAACTACAGTATTACTAAATATCATTAGGAATTTGTTTATTATATTGTTGATGTGAAACTAACCAATCATGTCACTTTGTACATTTTTAGTTAGTAAATGATATCATTTATATGTTTTCTTTTTACTATTAAAAACTTAAATGAAAACATTCATAAACAATTAAATTAACTCAAATAGTTATTTCCTATAATTACTACCATAAACCTGAGGTTACTAAACTCATTAAAGCCAACTAAATTTTAGCTTCACCTTCACCTAGTATTTATCTCACTATAGAAAGACCACAAGTCACGATGTTCTAGAATATGACCCAAACTATCTAAATAGAAATGATAGTTAATGCAAATTTAGATTTTAAAATTGAAAACTTTTTACTAAAATTACTGTAAATAAAATTAAAAACTAGCTAAAATAGTAAAGTAGTATCTATGAATAGTATAAAAAAGATACAATAGGAATCATAAATAATAACAAAAATAAGTTAAATAGTAAAATTAGCTGCCTTTTTTAAGCTGTGCCAAACATACTCTAGCTTAAATTTTTTTACATATTACACAAAACACATTTGAAAATATTTTACTTGAAAACATCGTACAAAATTTCGATAAGATTTGGGGGTAAAAAACTAACTAGGTATATATATATATATATATATAGGACGCATTCATTCAAATTTTTGAAAAAGACGAAGGCAAAGTGTGTGAATTGGCGCCAAAGGCAAAAAATGAGAATAGCAGAGATATCATCATCACCATCGCCTTCAACTCAACACCAACAAGATTCCCAACTCCTTCTGTCTCAAATCGAATCTTCAATCAAACAATTAGAGCATTTCTCTTCAACTCTCAACAACACTAACACTAACACTAACACCATCTCCTCCAATCTCCGTCAATCCCTCACTCAGCTGAGTCAACTCGGTCCCTTCTCCTCCGAGTTCAACCTCCATCTATGGAAACTCAGTTACCGTCTCTGGAACTCCTGCGTCGACCTCTCCAACCTCAACTCCAAACTCCGCTCTTCTTCTTCTTCTTCTTCTTCTGCTGCTTTGTCTCTCGACCTCGCCAAGCTCCGCCACATCGCCGCCGATGTCCTCTCTCTCGCCGGCAACGTCTCCGGTGTTCCATCTCCGTCCATCAAGTCCGCTTCCTTCTACTACAAAACCGGCCTCATCTGGCATGACCTTCGCCGCTTCGACCTCGCTTCCTCTTGCTTCGAGAAAGCCACCGATCTTCTCTCTAACTCCAACTCCGCCGCCGCCATCTCCGCCGAAGATGCAACGAAACTTCTCCTCGATGTCAATCTCGCCAGATCTCGTACCGCCTGGGAACTCTTCGACCGAAACCTCGCCGTCGCTTTGCTTAGCCGGTCTAAGACCTTGCTTCTCTGCTCCGATAACTACGGTTCGCTCGCTAACCAGTACTTAGTCTTCGGAAAATCTCTGATATCGAAGAAGAATGAGGCCGAATCTCTCTCCGAAGCACTCAAGTTGCTGAAGGAAGCATTGGATCTGTGCGAGAAAGTCGGAGACGGAAATCTGAGAGAATTGAGATGGAAAACGCTGCGGTTCATCTCAGCCGTCCATTTACAGAAAGAAGAGTACGAGAGCGTGATCAAGTGTGTTAGGGTTCTGAGACACAGTGAAGACGAGAAAAACCAGCACCCGAGTCTGCCAGTAATGGCGGTGAAGGCCTGGTTAGGGTTAAGAAGGTTCGGTGAAGCAGAGAAGGAGCTTAGGGGCATGGTGGTAAATACTGGAATTCCGGAGGGCGTTTGGTTGTCCGCGGTGGAAGCCTATTTCGATGCGGCGGGAGGGTCAGCCGGGGCCGAGACGGCCAAGGGGCTGTTCTTGGGGCTAATGGGGCGATGCCATGTCAGCGCGGGGGCGGCGGTGAGAGTGGCTCACAGGGTGGTTGGGGATGGTGTTGAGAGTGAGGGGTCTAAAGTGAGGGCTAAAGTGGTGGCAGAGCTGGTCTCGGATGACAGAGTTGTGGCGCTATTTGCAGGCGAGGCGGTAGCTAAGGAGAGGATGGCAATGCACGCTGTGCTTTGGAATTGGTAATCACTGAACTGAACTCCAAATCTTTTGTGTTGCATGATGATTAAATTGTCAATTTCAATTCCATATTGATTTCATCACAGCTATAAGTTAAAGCTGTATTTAGTAATTTATTATTAGCATTTGGATTCTCATAACAAAATCCATCTATATTTGAAAATTTGAATGTGGGACTGGTTTATCAAAATCAGTACTAATCCCTCCATGGAGGATCAAACTTTATGTTGGGATTTTATTGGCTTCTTCTGATTTCTTGTCTCCTTTGCTGCATGAAAAAACGTCTCCCCCGAATCAAATTTGTAGTTACTGCTAACATGAGGAACTACTTTTCGACTATAGAGGTTGATTCATTAGTATTTGTTGATGCGATGGAGTAATGGTTTGCTACAAAATGTTAGTACAAAGTATGACATTATTACTTGGATCGATTCTACAGGGGCCCTGATTTAAGAAATGAACTGATTGTTGTGTTTGATATCTATATGAGCCAAAATACTTGGAACTCAAAATATCTTAGTCCTTTTGTTCCTATTTGTTCCCTCTGCAACTCTTTTTCTATTCCTGAGTAAGTTTGAACCAGGATCAGAAGATCAGTAGCCCTTCAAAGGAGTCTCATAAAATAAAATGAATTCCTGGGGTACTGCTCCATATGTCTGTCAGCTTTGACCATTGCATGCATCATATGGGTAGTGTTCTATACGTTTGAGAACACTTCCAAACTTTGTAGATAGAGTTAGTCTGTTTGGATCTTCATTAGGTCATTGCTAGGTAATTTAATAATGTATCTTCTGGTGTAGGATATTAGGGATTGTTGCTGCTCATTTCTTCTCTCTGAACAGCTCGGTGAATGAAGGTTTTCTTATTAATTAATTATATATATATATATATATATATATATTTAAGTGAGTTTGTATTACACACAGAAAATCAGTACAAAAGCATAACGGTATATCATAGCCCAGCGAAAAACTATAACCAGGCCTGGGAAGTAAAAGAACACTAGCATTGACACCAACCTGTGACAAGGAAGAAAATTCTAATCACAGCTTTCCAATACAACTTTAAACTGATTTACAAAACTAAATAGTTCTTGAGAAGATGGACTCAGATAGTTGACCTCTGAAACCAGCAATTCTGTTGATTCTTCTCCACTCTCTTCAGCATACTCAACTTCCTGCTGAACCACATAAACATGTTTCCAATAATGTTGAAAGATTCGAATGTTGTGTTCCCTACAAATGCAGTAAAGAACAGCAGTAAACATGATCTTAACCACTAACTTCGGGGAATTCTTACCTTTCTAAGAACTGATCATCAATGAAACCCATTCCTGCCAGGCTCTCTCTCCATGGTAAATTGCATTTATAACACAAAAAAGTGAGGTTTCTCCACAACTAGGGTGGATATTAAACCACATGGGATCTGCTTATTTCTTTTTTCATTCTCAAATGGTAGAGTAATAAGTTAAGTTTGAAAAAAACATTGGTATCAAGGCACCTCTGAGGGATCCAGATGTGTGGACCTTAAGAGGATGATTTTGTTGAGGAGATATGATCTATGGAGATAGGTCACTCAACTAGAGATTTATTGGACCTTTTTCACTTCCTTGATTGGTGCCTTTTCTTGGATTCCTAGGTATTCTATAGGAGTTTTTCTATATAAAAAAAGGGTATTCTATAGGAGTTTTAAAGTGGGACTTTCATTTACTCGTTGGAGTTTATTCCTTTGTGTGTGTGTTGGTGTAACCCAAAAACAAATCTTAATCATGTTTAATTCCATTGCTTGGAAGTAATACACATGACATTTTTCCAGCTTCAACTTTGTATCCTGAATATTTCTATGAAGTCATTGAAGCCATTTTTGTGACATGCTAGCAGATATTATTTTTGTAAATGATCATGTGGCAATGAGGCTGATGACACATGACAGCCAAGCAAGGTTTCATATTGTTAGAATATTGGTTAAATGACTAAATTCACTAATTCCTAACAGCTTAAGGACATTAGTAATTTATCATAGTATTTGGGTAGGTGGTCTTGGGTTTGAACCTTGTCTCCACTCTACCTCCCACTTAAAATGTTAGAATTCTCATGTGTTGGTCCCATGGTAATTTATCACATGTTGCATTTGAAACAACACAGTGATGCCCTCTGCCTCATAAGAAAATATGATTTTAATTGAAAGCACTCCTCTTCAATCCAAGTGCATTTAGTTCAACCATTTTCTGTCTTTGTTACAGCGCTGCTGACTTCTTTCGATCAAAAGATTATGGGACAAGTGCAGAGATGTTTGAAAAATCAATGCTTTATATTCCATATGATATCGAGAGTAAAATTCTCCGAGCTAAGGGCTTTAGAGTTTTGTGTCTCTGTCACCTTGGTCTATCTCAGCTTGATCGAGCTCTAGAGTATATCAATGAGGCTGAAAAGGTATTTTAAATAATAACTATAGGTTGGGATTCTGGCCTCCCAGGATAGTTAAGATCTTTAAACGCTTAGAACTGTATAAATGTGGCTAATATTTTAACTATTGATGTCTATGTCTGTAGCTGGAGCCCAACATAGCCTGTGCTTTCCTTAAGGTGCTCTCTCTTTCTCTCTCTCTCTCTCTCACACGCGTGCGCACACACACACACACACTTGCATGTGTTCATACAAGCACAGACAAGTTGTTGTCATATGTTGGATCAGCAAAACACTGCCACTGTTAGCTTCAGTGCTAAGCTTGATAACAAACGCACCCTTCCCTGATCTCCCCAAGATTATCTAATAACATATGTGCAAACTTGATATTTTGTTTAATGTAGTTCAAGATTTACCTGCAAAGGAACGACCATGATGGCGCTATTAGTCAAATCCAAGCAATGACAACCTGCCTTGATTTTACAACAGACTTTGTCTCCCTCTCAGCTCATGAAGCTGTTGCTTGCCGTGCTCTTCCTGTTGCTGTGGCTGCTCTATCGAATCTACTAAACTTCTATACCCCAGGAAAATCAATGCCTACAACAGAAATTGTAGTGCTACGTACCTTGGTTACAATCCTTACTCAACAGCCTGGCAATGAACTGGAAGTTGTGAAATTTATAAAACGTGCTCATAATCGATCATCTGAACTTGGTTCAGATCTCTTCTTTGGAAAAGGGGAGATTGGAAGACGGGAACGGAATTGGTTTGCTGTAACTTCATGGAACTTAGGGACAAGAATTGGAAAGGAGGGTAACTACGAATTATGTGCTGAATTTTTTAGATTAGCTTCAGAAATATACTGTGTTCCGGTTGATGGGCAAACGGAAGAAAACAATGTTATGGTTTGCAAATCGTTAATACTGACCGTATCTTCCATGATAGCTTCAGAGAAACAAAGGAAGGCTGCATTGTCAGAAAGTGAAGTGAATGAAGCTGTAAAACTGCTAGATAAAGCAGGGAAGGTATGGATTATTAGTTATTTGTTTGACTCATAAAGCACTTGATGCCTCAAAATCTTGCTCTCAGTGTTGATGTATAATATTAATGATAAATTGTATCCATCGTAATCCACTTGGAATGATACAGGCCTACAATTTATGCTCTAATATCCCTAACTCCCTCTTAATGGCATTCTTTCATGGAAGCAGATACTGAAGTCAATCTCAACTGGGACTCGACTAAATGATGATCAAATTACCACCCTTGAGCCTGATCTCTTCTTCATATACACCTTCAGTGCCTATGATATAAAAGGAAGGCTAAATGATTTAGCATCGCAGCAACTCCTGGTGAAAAGTTTTGCCAGTTCAAAAGCTTGCAATTCCAAGCACCTCCTTCAGATAGGCCTTACTGCCTCGCAGGCTCCACAGTCCAATCATGAAGTAGCTACCTTTGCTTTAAATGAGTGCCTCTCATCACTCCTTTCTTCTCCATCCCCAGATTTCGAAAATGTGGCTCTTATTCTGCGGAAGCTTATTGCAGTAGCAAGTATTCATAAGGGTGATACAGATGATGATGCTGTGTATGGCATGTACAAGCAAGCTTACCAAATCATGGTGGGGTTGAAGGAAGGAGAGTATCCTACTGAAGAGGGAAAATGGCTTGCCATGACAGCATGGAATCGGGCAGCACTGCCTGTGCGATTGGGGCAGATTGAAATGGCCAAGAAATGGATGAATATTGGTATGGAGCTTGCTAAGCGCATTCCAGGAATGGAGACTTACAAGGCATGCATGGAAGATTTTGTTGATTGCTTTCAAAAGAAATGTAATGTGCAGAATAATGGTGATAACAGGCCTCAGCTTGTGGAATGATGTATACATCTGTTGTACAGGAAATTAATGGTACATCTTCCTTGTACAGATGAACTTTTAGGTGCATATAAAATTTACTCCATACAATTCAATTTAGGTCTTTTTAGGCTAGTAGGAATGTAGGATTGGCCTTTCCACTTTGTGTATCAGCTCTTTTATTTGTGACTAGAAATTGCATGTGAAGAACAATGGTGAAATAGAATTTCGGACCCTTAAGATGATTATCATTGGTCTTTTATTCTATATTCACCTTTTCTTTAGTAGAAATACCAATCAATTTCTCATTAGGAAATTTTGGAGTAGCAAGGCTGCTTTTAAATAAAAGTATCAGTTTATAGGATGTTTACTTAAATTTCTATTTACCACGCTTCTCTCAATTCCTGAAAAAGAAATCTATTTTTACTTTCAGTCTTGGGAATTTTAATTTTCTTCAGGTCAAAAGTTTGTGGATTTAAAATTTTAAATCCTAGTATTAGTGTGTTTTTAAAATGAAGGAATATGTAAGTTGTATGGACAAATAGCAGGTTGAAAAAGTTTCTTTCTTATTGGACCAAAAAAAAAAATTAATAATAATAATAATAATAAAATAAGAGGAAAGCAAAGAAAAAAAGAAAAAAAAAAAAAAAGAAAAAGAAAAGAAAAGGAAAGAGAAGACCCAACGGAAAACGAGAGAAGCCAATCACATAAACTGATAATCTGCCACCCTTACGGCCTTTATCCATTCTCTTTCTGTCCAAATGTTCCTCATGGAGTCTCTTTCCATGGTCGTCTCATCTTGTCCACTCAAAACCCAGACACCATGCAGCTCTAAGCCCATTTCCACTTGCCATTTTTCAGCTTCTCATAAACCCCATTTCCCCACCAACAAAACCCCTCTCCAATACCATCCTCTGCTTCTCCAAACCTCTCATTTGGCTCCCCTGTTTCAAAATCTAACAAAAACCCAACTCTCTCTCACTCTAATCAACCTCCTTACTCCTCTTCCTTGCTTTGCTTCTGAACCTGTTGTCTCTGACAAAATTAACCTGGAGTCAGTGTTACTTGCGATTGATGATTTTTTTAACAGGAACCCATTTTTTGTTGCTGGGTGTACTTTTATTTGGCTGATTGTCATACCTCTAACTGACGAGTTTTTCTTAAGAAAATACAGGTTCATTTCTGCCATTGATGCATTTAGGAAACTCAGGGACGACCCCAATGTTCAGCTCTTGGATATTAGGGACAATAAGACTGTGAAGTATTTGAGGTCTCCAAATTTGAAGATACTAAACAAGGGTGTAATCCAAGTTCAGTATTCTGAGGGAGATGAAGATGGGTTTGTGAAGAAGGTCTTGCAAAGTTTTGGGGATGTGTCAAGTACTGTGGTCTGTGTTCTGGACAAGTAAGTGTCAAAATTTTATATTCAAAGGAACTCGTATCCTTTGAGAAACAAGATGTTTGGATTTTTTGGGAAGATAACACCCAATTGAGGCTTTAATATAACATATAGATACACTGGTGAACCCAAAAGCTTAAGACTATAGGTTTGGGCCTGTTTTGTTATATTATTTCAACTTCTTCACTTTTTTGTTTGTTTGTTGTCTTGGTTATTGCTGTAGTTTCTTAGTATATTTGAAGTGTGCATTAAATTTACACTAAGAAAAGGAAATAATTCTGTTGCATGTTGTCATATTAATTCGCTATTTTTTCCCTACAGGATAGAACTTTAAACATTGAAATAGAGTACAAAAAATGGGCTTTGGAGTTGGTAAAAAAAAATGCCTCCCCCCTTCTCTCTTGTGGCTCAGTTGTTCAATTCTAAAAGATGACAACGCACCATTCCTCTTAAAAAGCTTGCAATTTATAAAGAGTAGAGAAATAACTTGTCAGAGATTGCTCATTTGGCTTATTTTCTGTTTCCCTTAACTGAATTCATTATAAACTTGAATATCTAAGTATTGTTGTAGAGGTTAAAGATGAATTCAGTTCAGTACGACTGTTTCTTTTCCTTTCTTTATTGGTATTATTGTTGTTCTGTAGCTAATTTAACTGTCAGTCGAATACTTCCTATTGAAATTTATGCTGTTTTCATGACTTGTGAAAAGAACGTTGTAGTTGGTTGACCACTAGTTAGCTGTAAAAATTGTTGTCTGTCTTAGTATTTCAGTTTTCTTTCTTGATAAATAAATGCTCTGTAAAGCATATGTCTACGGTGTAAAGATTACATCGAGCTCCAGACTTTCTGATTTTAACTTCCCTTGTTTGCACCAAAATATTCTTAATTTCATCAGTAATTTCTCTTTTTGTAAGGTAGTTTTGATGGCAATTCCATGAAAGTGGCTGAGTTATTGTTCAAGAATGGTTTCAAAGAGGCCTACGCAATCAGAGGTGGGGTCAGAGGCGACAAAGGGTGGTTGGTATGCCTCTTTCATTCTTTCTCTCTATGTCAACCAGTTTTCCCCTATAGCATGGATATTAGTTTCTTTTCATTCAATACATTTGTTGTAAATGGTCCACATTTGGTTTTGTCAAGATCTGTGTAACTAGTCCTAATTATAAATGACTTTTAGTCCTAATTAGCTAAAAATTATTAAGTAATGGTAGTTTGGTTATATATGAAGAGACCGTAACTTCTAGGTTAGTTGTGTTCATCTACATCATTTGCATGTGGGCTATGATGCAACAGAAGAATTTGGATGTGCGGAGTGCTGACACCCTCTTGACACTTGTTGAGGAAGAATAGATTTAGGGAAATCTGTCTACATACTTGTGGGCTTAGGATTTGGAGAATTTGTGGATTTAGGTTTAGAATTTTAGAAGAAAGAGCTAGGTTTTGAAAAGTTAGATATTAGGTAGCCATATGGTAGGTAAAATATGAGAGATTTTAGGGTTTGGTAGTGGAAGGGAAAAGGTTCTATATGGGGTTGCAAAGAAGAAAATAACACTTGTTGCTCAAGGATTGTGAACGGTCCTGTGAAAGATGCTGTGAACATTCCCATGAATAGTATCCACAAAAGAAAACAAAGCAGATCAAGAAGCCTTCTAGGCACACAAGCCTTCCAAAAACCAATATGCTTAATTTTTCTATTAATCAACTCTGAATTGTTTGAGTACAGAAGTACACTTATATAGTCTCTAGATCTTAACTCTCACGATAAGACTGGAATTCCCTTTTGACTAGTACACAAGCTACTAAATGAATTGGACTAAAGCCTACACATAGAACCCATAAACTACATAACTCACATATAGGTTAAATAAAAGTCCAGACCTACAAATATAATTATTACTGACCTAATTAACTACCAAGTATATTGCTTGACTTAGCCTTAGGCTTCCAAAGAGGATGCTTCATATCTAACCATGTTATAGATGCATCATCACTTTGTCTACCTATATTGCAGTTGTAAGTTGTAACACTTCCAACTCAAAAATTTCAATCCATGCAGGAAAAACATTTCATTAGGAAACTTGTTTTTTTTTTTTTTTTTTTTAATTTTTTAATTTTTTTACCTATCAAAAAAAAAAAAAAAAAAAAATCAAGTTTCCTAATGAAATGTTTTTTCTGCATGGATTTCAAAGCCACTTCAAGACCCTACAATAACCATATGCAAGATTTGTAAAGCTACTATAACTTAAGGAATTGTTAACAAGCTGAGAAGCATGGACATGGTGATTCAGGATGATAGGCTCTACATGGGGATTTTATTTGGAAAGAAAAGAAAAAAACAAAACAAATGGATAGGACTTAGGGTTTTGCTTGAAGTCGACATCAAGTGAATAAAACATAAAAATAGATAAAACCTTTGTATTGGCAACTAGGGTTGCTTGGAATTAGCAGCAAGCATGATAGAAACCCAAGAGTCAGCTCCTAGGTTTGCTTGGAATTAGCACCAAGCACTGGAAGTAAACCTCCACCCCAATTTTTAAAAATCCACAATCAACTGCTTACAATACTGCATTTTGGGGCCTTTAAATGCACCCCAAATTACATCATAGAAGGAAAGGAAATAAATTTCTAACCCAATAAGGAAAGGAAATAACTTGTAACCTATTACATTAAATGCAATATAAAAAGAGAATAAAATATTAAAAATCTTAGCATCCATGCATCACCACCAATAGGAAGATAACATGTGCATTGCACATGTCAAGGACAAATGTCATCTTCCTATTGGTGGTTGGAGCCAAACTTTGTCATATTTTATTTATTTATAGGCATATGTTTATTTTAAGTTATAAAAAACAACTATCAAAATCTTTAAAAACATATCTAAAATCAAAGGAAAACTCTTTTCCTCCTAACACGCTAAGGACACGCATGCAAGAGTGTCCCCAACATGTTTGATGCGGTCATGCTGAGGAAATTTGAGTTCCTGTTTGTCAAGAATATTTACATAATTTGAACTGATTGAATGAATAATTCAAGACCCAGGCTGATCAAAGGGAGAAGTGCAAGTCAGTTTAACTCAAGGAATCATTGTAAGCCATGTACATGGGTCAAGAAATTTAGGGAAATTATAACTTGAATTGGTTTATAAAGTGGAGAACCTAGGTCAATGTTTTATGACTACTACAGTAGTTGGGAGTATCTATAAATGAGTTACTTATGTGGTTAGATACAGCCTTAAACGCTGAAAAACAGAGCTGCGAAGAATTGACAAACCAGGACTGGTTTTACACTTTTATCCTCACTCTCACACAACTGCATATTCAGAACAATAATTTGTTTACATTATACAGGCAAATGTATAAACATGTTCCTCTAGGATACTTCACATATTTAGGTACAGGTTTTACCAATTACTTGATGTACTCTGAAAGTTGTGTTAAATTCCATGTAAGGCCTATCCTTAGCAATGAATTGAAAGAGAAGAGCTCAATAAATTCATCTTAATCTTTTTTTTTTCCCCGGATTAGGTTCTGTGTCTTGCACATGAAGGTTTTATCTATCACAGTATCACTTGATAAAATATAATTATAGCCAGTCCATAAAGCATGCTATTTCCTTTTCTGTTTTGTTAGTGTCTTTTGTATGCCTCTGTGTTTGTAATGGAATTTAAGAATTGAGCCCAAAAATGCCATCTTTAATGTGAGCCTTGTATATTTTTTCGTAGTCCCATTATTAAAACTATTTATCACTGCTCTCAAAGGAAAAGGAAATTTGTTAGCTTTTATTAGATTCACCAGGAGGACTGCTAACGTGGTCCTCCCAACCAATGAGACAATGTCATTTACGCAAATGTGTGAGTGAGCTCCTAATCAGCATAAGGAATAAAAAATAGAAGTGCATCTTTGTCACCTTATTTGGTAATATCATTCAAATTTTGCTCAATTCACTCTGATTTGTCTTTTCTTTTATCAGAATTTACTTTTGATGTTTGGCAAAGTTATTAATTTATTTAGGAATTGAGCTTTTGTAGGCAATACAGGATTCTCTTTTGCCTCCTTCGGTGCATATCTATCCCAAGAAGAAGGTTAAAACTTCTCAACAACTTAGGATGAATGGAATTATTCAGCAAACCAAAGATGAAAATGGTTCTGCCTCTTCTGCTAATATCCCTATAGAAGAAAAATGGATAAATGATGGTCATCTGAACAAGACAACAGAATCCCAATAGTAATATATGTCCATCTTCACTTTCTCTCTCGGTTCGTGATTGTGTAATATGTTTTATATTAACACAATAAGTTAAATATAGAGCTATTGATAATTGTAATGCAAGCTTGAACCTTTCATGTCTAAATACCATCACGTTCCATGGTGTGCAGCTGAATGTAAATTTTAGCACAAGACATTTTTCAAAGTCGTGCTGCCAATGGCAAAGGAAAAAATATGGGTTAGGTGTGGTTTTGCATACTTTGCCATTTTTCACATAACTCACAAAAAATTGAATTATAGTACTTTTTATTTTTTTTAGTCACAGTAAAAAATGATAAGTTTTAAGATTATCCACTCTATTATGGTGATTATAACTTTCTTTTTGGGTGAATCATTATAGTGATTATTATTGTCAAACTTAAATACATGTGAATAAGAAACATGATTAAGTATATGCCTAACCACCGGGTACTCTTGGTGCGGTGGTCATTCTATAAGAATTAGTGTTTGTAGGGTGTGGGGGGTAAAGGCCAGAATTCAAGTTTCTAAGAGAGAGTTTCACACACATATACACTTAAATTAAGTTAGAATATAATTTTTACCTTGTATATAAGATTTTTATTTTTTGCAAATTTATGAAGTGTTGCAAAAAGTATCTATGCGAAAGTTATTAATAAACAAATTTTCATATTTAAAAAAAAATAATAATAGTAACATCATAATTGTTTCCCAAAGATCACTTTCAAATCATAAAGATAATAATTTATGACTTTCCTAAATAATTAACTTGCCTCAATGGGTTTAGATGTCATAATATATATGCTACTATTTATCAATGGAAAGTTATCAATTCATGAAAATCATCCATGAATGTTAAGTTAAAAGATTCTTACTATACTATCAGTAGAGAAGAGATTGCGTGATTCACAACCATTCATGAATGTTAAGTTATAAGATTCTTACTAGATGTCTAGAGGGATCGTTGAAATTTTCACATTGTAGAAAGTATACCTCTAAAATTGTAGATGAAATAGACAAGTAGTTTCCTGGACAAATGATTATCTATTTACCTGGTTTAAATCAGCACATTTATTCAGAAAAGATATATGGGTGTGTGAGTTGGATACTCGAGCTTGAAAGAGAGGGAGAGAGTATACAGTGACAGTTAGCTTCCATTAGGTTTAGGTCAAAGAATAACAAGGAATTCATTTAATACAATAATATAACAGTATATCTTGTCTTTTTCTGATTTATAAAATCTTCTAGGCATTGGAGTTTCAGTCTATATGTGGGAGAGTCTTCAAGCTTGTAACTTTTTTTTTTTTTGGGATAATGGTTGGAGAATGGAAGAATTGACTATTGCATACCTTTGTTGGAGACACCAGATATGCTCGTCGAGTTACAAGGCTTTTAACAGATTGTACATTATTTCTTATCTTGCAAATATGATACTATGGTCACCAAAGGAACATAGTGGATGATAAAAACTGTACATCATCACATATCAAATATATATGACCCACAGAAACAACATGGCAACCATGCAATAAAATGAAAGTAAGTGCTTTCAATTAGAGAAATTGGTAGGAACCTAGAGAAGTTGAAAAACAATGGATACCATACATTTGTGTATGACAAACCAAGTAAAAAATTGTATGCAAGATTGCATCTCTCAATAAGCCTATATCCATCAACTAGTGCAACATATACGCACTTCACCCCGACAGGAATCAATAGGTATAGGTCATCCAAAAAAAATATTCAATCTTCAAATATTTTCTTACTTTTTCTTTTCGTTTATGAAGACAATAGGATAAAAGATATGCCAGAGTCCTGAAAAGTGAACTCCATAAACCGTTGTCCAAACATACTAATGCCATGGAAAATGAAACCAGTTATGATTTGGAATAATTGTTGACTGCTTAAATACATCTCCCATTAGCACTTGGAGAAGGCATAGAATGATATGCTCCTATGTTGCTGTCCTCAAATTGCATCTGCTGAACAAATGGTTGCTGGTTTTGTTGTAGTTGAAGATGATTGGGCATTACCTGCAGATTATTCTGTATTTGAGATTGATATTGCTGCAGATTCTGGGCAAATTGACCAGGTTGTTCCTGCTGCTCATGTTGAACTTGATAGGAAGATTGCCCATTTTGCTGTTGAGGATGATACTGGGGTTGTTGGCCCTGGTTTGGAATCTGAATTGGGAGCTGAGAAAATTGAGGTGTTGCTAATGGAACATCCACTGCATGAAGGTTGTTATCAGAAGATGCAATGAAGTTGATCATTGTCCCACCATTGGCAATAACTTGGTTCTTCAATAGATTCAAAATTTCGTTCTCCCTTCTCATTTCATCATTCAATACTGTATAAAAAACACACAGATTTTACTACATGCACAGTAAATGACATACTAAAAATATTGCTTGCATCATAGTTAACAAATGCTTTTTCAAATTTTTGACATAATGAGTCTACTCCACCAGATTGCGGCTACTATAGAAAATTGGATTTTGTTAAACAATATGACATTTCTAGCCAAGTAGTAGGAGCTATTTTCTATAATGGCACTACATTGAAATGAGGTATAGTTTTTCTTTAAGAAAAATATTTCTTTTGTTTGCAAAAGTGTATGTCTAATAGTTAATCATAGCCCAATCCTTGTAGCCTACTTTAGATTAAGATCCAATGCAGTAGTTAGGGCTATTGCATCATGCAATTACCATGCTTATGTGAGATGTAAAATTTGACAAGGTAAAAAAAAGGTTAAAAAATATTTACCCAATCAACTTTTAGATCTCACATGGGGTGGTAATTGCATGGTGCAATAGCTGGGCTATTACATCAAATCCAAATTTGCCTACTTCTGTCCAATCTTTTGGTTCAAGTTTGTCAGCAAATGAAACTATGTATTAACAAACAATGTTTAATAAAAATGTTTTAACACATGTTCAAACACATCAAATCATGTATTAAACTAGAACATGGTGAACCTGACCTAACTAATTGGTTTATGCTAAAGTATTTGGACCTAGGTCAAGCTTGGCACAGAACAGGTCATCCTAAGATTCCTAACCTAAATTAAGTTGGTCTAGGATGGTTTTAGCAATCAAGCAAAAAGAATGAGATCACCTGTGAAGGTCAAGATAAGTGCATTAAATAATAATCAATAAATAGAAGAAATTTGTATCTTGGTTGTTTTTATTTACAACTTCTAGTATAATTTCATTAAAAAAAGTACTATTACAGCTGCTTCATCATAAAACTTCATAAAATGAATTGATACTTATAAATTGGTCTTTGGTTCAAGTTCTCCCTAACCTATTCTATACAAAAGGATCTTTGAAGTATTGATTAATCAAACCGGAGTTGTTATGTAGACAATTAGAAGGAAAAAGTAAGCACAGGTGGGGATGACAATGGGGCAGAGCGGGACCAAATCATGGATGCTTTGCCCCCGTCCTGCCCTGCACCAATTACAAAAATATAAAATTATACCAAAAATTACAATTAAATTGATCACACGAAATCAAACTATCTATCATTAAGCATGTCAATAATATAAACCCAAGTATATAACAAGACCATAAAAAAAAAGTTTTAATATCTTAGCATTTTACTTAATAATACAAGTTACTAAGAATCCTAGGGGGATTTTTAAAATATAAATCAAATAAAGGGTTTATATATATATATATATATATATAGAGGGCAATGGGCCGGGGTCCTTGTCTCACTCTAGGGTGTTGGGCCAAAATCTCATCCCATCTTCGCCCCACCACCTTTACACAGTGGAAAAAATCCACGTAGACAGCTGGGTCAGGTCAGAGTGGGGCAAAACAAAATCGCCATCCCTATTCCCTACACAAAAGGCATGTCTATTTACCGCAAATATATTACCATATAGAAAGCAACCAATTAGCTAGATGAGTGGTAAAAATTTCTTAAAATAACTTTGCCCTTGTTATATAATTTTCACAAATCTGCAATCATTATTTAGAAAAGCAAAAAAAAAAAAAAAAAAAAATCTTACTATTTGTCAAGAATTACCGTTAACCTATTTAATGGATGATCTAATATGGTCCCCCACAATTAAATGTGACACTTCAATGTGACACTTCTAAATGTTTGTCATCATATTTAGAAAGGAAAAATAACAGAAAAGTATCTGGGCATTCATTAATTACATTTTTTAAAAATTTCAAATTTACTATTAATTAGAATCCTTTATTCTCTCAAAATTTTTTTTATAATTCTTTTTCCTGAAGCCTTGATTTTTACAAACTCACTATAAACGTGTCCTTGCAATTGATAAGAGAAACCAAATTATAAATGAAACATGATTACATTTCTTTGTAGTTGATAAAAGAAACAACACAAGAAATGAAACTAGGTTAAGAAAGAATCAGCAATAGGCATAACAATATCTCTCTTTTCCTGCTGCATGTTAAGTAATTGATTCTAATGATAAGAATTCACTGAAATGAAGAGAAAAGGTTATAATGTGATTTAGGTGAGTCTGAAAATGTATGCGAGTTCTCTAATACCATTCTTGTAAGAGGTAGTTTAATTAGAAAGACAAGATGCTTCCTGAACCTCTTTCTTCTTTCACAGTGTTGAAAATTTTTGATAATGCTAATTTTTCTGTCACTATCATCTATAACATTTCTTTTCTTTTTATCTCTCTTTACAATATTCAGCTTACAGTAACAAGCTATAAACCTATAATTAATTATATGTCATAATTTGTATATTTTCGATTGTACATTTATGAAAACTAATAATTCAGCTCATTCTACTCCAAAGAAGATTAAAACCTTATAGTTGTTCATCAAAAAAAAAAAAAAAAAAAAAACCCCAAAGTTGAGTATAAACTTTATTGGTCTCAATTAGCTCAATATTTTCCAATTAGTTTTACCTCATCAACAGTTTCAAAGCCCATGGTGGAAGGAAACAATATCTACGCAATGTGAATAGTGCATGATGTCCAACCAGTTAGTGTGAAAAATGCAATATATGCAGAAACTATGCGAGAGAAATAGTTTCCACATTATTATATTTTAATCAAATATAAAAAATAAAAATAAATTTTACATATAGCAAGTTACATATAGCAACTGATTTTAAAGTGCAAGCTCCTTATATGACAGTTAGGTCCTACTTGACAAAAGAAGAAAGTTTTGTCTCCTAAAAGATCTAATTGAATACTAAAAAGGGAAGACAATCTGAAAAACACAGTATACAAGAACATGTGTATTTCCTTGGCCCGTGTTCACACACACACAAACACACAGAAGATATTTAAAAAAAAAAAAAATAGTAATAGGAAAAAATGATAATTATGTTTTAATGATATTTGTTTAGTTTGAATTCATTTGTCAACATGTAGTTCAAAATGTTGCACTTTAGCCACCTGATCGAATTTAGTTCTTCAATAAAATTAACTGAAAAAAATTAAAAATCAAATGTTAAAAATCAAAATCTTTGAAAGTAAACTCTGAGAGCAAAGAAACGACCTCATGACAATATGTATACATTACATCTTTGAACCAGAAACAAAAGAAATTAAACTTCAGGTGAGAAAGTATAATTAAAGGTTGGAGTATTAGAAATTAAAATGGAAGAAAAGCACCAAAACTGCAAAGAAGTGAAAGAAATCCTTACAATCTTGCAAGCGCATTAGCTGCTCCATGTTGTCTAGACTTTCTTTCAGTCTATTGCTCTCAGCCTTCAGGCAATAGTTGTCTCTCTGCTTATTAATGTATTGAACAACATAAAACTTCACAAATTGCTTTTGAGAAATAAGAGAAGTAAGAAAATAAGCTGCTTCTATCGTAAAAGAAAAAAGAATGCTCGTCAATAACATATATGGGTAAACCGAAAGTGTAAAAAAAAAATGTTATCTTTTTACTTTGAAAATAAATTCCTCGTTTGCTAAACTGTTATGATGCCAGTCATGCTAATTACCTGATTTATGTTAGATTTGGCTGATAATGCATCCCTTTCTGATAGCAAGCATTGTAATTTATGTTCAAGCATACAAATATAAAGCTTCTTCTTCTCCTTCGCTCTCACAGCTGACAATCTGTTTGTTATAATTCTATCACAGATTCAGTCAAACATAAAAGCATGTCAGTTATGTTCAGAAAAGGATAACATGTAGAATAAAAGATTAGCAACATTCTGGTTAGTTTGAGAGAACTAAATATGGATTTGGCTAGGTAACATCACATAAAAAACCATTTAATAATGACAAGCAACCCTGGTATTGAAAAACAACATGTTCAAGACATTTGCCTCTATGGATGTCCTTTTCACTTAGCCTTTAATCCCAATTAAAAAGGTGTTGACTCTATGGATCCTTTTCACTTAATTAGTTATGGTGGGATACATATGCATATATCTAAAGAAATTACAAATATGCACAATTAACATACAATATCTGATCAAGGGATTAAACCAGACAAACCACAAGACATATTCGAAGCAATTATCAACTAAGAACTTTTAACTATAAAGGGAAAGTTTGATCATTGTAATATTGACAAAAATTATCAAAGTTATAAAATCATCAAAGTGAAGCTTTTCTCAAAAGTTAGAATAGTTAGAGCATTTAGTAAATCCTTCTACTCCTAATGCACAAATAGGCACCTCCCTAAGTATTGCAAAAAGTTTCCCTTAAAATTTTCATTATTATAGTATTAATCGTCCTTCCATACAAATTTAAGAACTCAAAAGTTAACCAGGATATTTGTGAGCTTGATAATGTATGTTCGCAAAAACACAATCTTTTGGCTGCATCGTTATGGGAATTTTTTTTTGAATTGCACATGACCACAATGGTTTAATTACACATATTTAGTAATATAACATCTTTTATACTTGACTAGGCTTTAAGATTTCACCGTTGAACTTGCTTTCTAAATAAGTACATTCCTGTTGACAAGTTTATTTATTTATTTATTTATTTTTTTATACTTCTACGGCCATGCTTAGATTTTCCCTAGGGAGCTTGTGAAAGACATCTAAGTTAATAGAAACATGGGTTATAAAGCTAAATAAACATATTAGGAATTCATGGGAGTGGATGAAAATTTATGACATTCGATCGATTGATGTTTTTCATTCACATAAAGTCATTATATATTTCCCATCTATTCAATCAACATAATGACAACAATCATATATGTTAACTTCAACAATTACCGCTAAATCAATAAATAACTAATCATACTTAATTAAAAGGATATCTATCTTAATTACTAACTACTACACAATAAATTTCATGATACATTTTCAAACAATGGACAAAGAAGATTAGAAGCACGTACGAAGAAGAAAATAATCAAAAGCGCGCCAAAATTTTCAATCATATATGTGAATCAGCTAACACAAATTAATGGAGGCAGATTAACCAATAATAGATAGCAGCATAAGGAATAAATGTCATGATACATTTTCAAACAATGGACAAAGAAGATTTGAAGCATGTAAGAAGAAGAAAAACATCAAAAGCGCGCCAAAATTTTTAATCATATATGTGAATCAGCTAACACAAATTAATGGAGGCAGATTAACCAATAATAGATAGCAGCATAAGGAAAAGAGATTATAATTCCCAAAAGATAGTCTACATATATTTCTATACCTCTTTGCTCGCTTTGGATCATGTTGGGCTATCTCTGCAAGTGCTGCAGCAGACAAGCATCTCCGTACAATTGGTTGGGGTGCATCATCAGTGGATCCTGCTGGTGCTGGTAATGACACAATTGTTTCTGGTTGAGCTTGCGCTTGGGGTACAGGATCAGTAGATGGATCCACAGGATTTGATGGTGCGGGTACAACAGAAGAAGTTTCAAAAGCAGGCGAATCAATCAAACCTATATTCATGCTGATGAATTTCGAAAAGAAATTCTCTTCGGCCTCCTCCATTTCATCCAAAATAGAAGGTCCATCCACCAAGCCCAAACCCAAGTCTGAACCTAAGCCTGAGCCTGAACCTTCATGTTTGTCATAAAAGCTAGTATTGTTTGAAACAAGCAGGTTTTCACCATCAGGAAATTGAGGCTGATAACCATGCATAAAAAACATGTCTTCATCTTCCAACAGCATAGGATTCTTCCCTTTATCCATGATGTGATCTAAAAAAAAAAAAAAAAAAAAACTAGTAATGTAAAGCCCTAAATGACACAACAAATAATTGATTGAAAGAACTGCAAACAATAGACTATCTTATTACTCTTTAATTAAAAAAGAGGATAATCAAAGCCAACCGTGTTAACTAGACTTTGATTAGAATAAAAAGATAGAAAAACCCATCAAGAATATTGATAATTATCATGTGAGTTTCAGAATGAAAAAATCAGAAAAATTAAGTGATCAGAACCTACGTTGACGGCAGAGAAAAAGGCATCTAAACACTGAGATATGATATCTAGAAAGGAAAAAGAAAAAGCATTAAGCACAACAGAATGTAACCTCAAATGAGAGAGAGATAAATACCCAGAAGAGAGACCTAATTGAGGACGCTTCTGCAAGTAGAGCTTTAGTGCACGTCTCCTTTATATGGAAGCTGGTGAACTGGAATAGAACTTCCATATTTGAGTAGAAAATGCCCAGAAAAAATTGACAGACATGGCAACAAACTCATATTTATTACTGGAGTGGGTAGGTTGGACTGGAAGACACGGAAATGGTGCATTTTGTATCGAACTTGCTGGAACTATCAACCATAGTATTATACTATATGAGTTTGCTCGACTGTTCGTCTTTGCCACCAGTTTTTTTTTTTTTTTTTTTTTCATAAATATATGTTGTTGATATTTGCGCAGTTTTCGCAACTTGCGCACACAACTCCCTCACATAACTTCATAGGTGTTGAGCCACTACAGTTAATGCCAACAAAAAATTACAATGTACAATGAATGCCTCACACTCTCGTAGTAGGTTTCATTAATATTATAGTGGGGATCTAGGGGTTACATTACTTCCAAACTATTGATTTATTTTTCATAAATGTGAACTTTTTTATTTATTTATAGAAAAGTGAGTAAAATTAAAATTGAGTTTTCAATGATGATTTCTATTGACAATATTACAATTAATTTTAATATTAATAATTATTGTGCTTATTATTATTTTTTTTAATGATGTTAGGGATATTAAAATAATTTACTATCACGGAATTGAAGGCTAGAAATCAAGCAAACAATAATCACAATTGGAAATTTGAATTTATGGGTGAGGTTGCATATGCATGATAGAGGTTAATTTATGTACACAAACTCCTTAAAATATGTACTCATGGGGCCTTTTATAAGAGAATTTTAAGTGCAAGAACTTCTTCTAATTAACAAACAGGAATCAGTCTTCCTTTGGGTTCATAGGAGGAAATTCCCATAATGGGATTTACCAAACTTTTTCAACACATGCTTGATAACTTGGGTTCCAAAGGGTTTTTGTAGGTTTGAAAAATATTGAGTTCTCTATCGTCTTGCTTGACCGAGACTTAATGGCAATGGGTCTTTGAGCATAGTCATTTGGAAACGGAGACTTAAGTCATAACAGACATAAAATAAAGTGTCTAAAATGTCTAATTAATTCTATTATTGGCTTAGGGTTAAAAGGGTGTTAAGTTTCTTATTTTTAATCAGAGAATTAAGTATTTTCAAACCATTATAACGGGTTCGAGAATTCATTTTGTACGTAGGGAATGTGTAAAGCATTCTACAACATCTATTTATTAACAGTTACCATATTTAATTATTCATCAATCTTTATAGTTTATAAGATATTTTATTGATAAAATAATAAATAAAGTATTGGAATATTCACATGTGAGTGATGTGGTTAGTTAATTTTTGAAATTCCAAGTGAGATGCTAATGATAGGAGTGAGTAGTTAATTTAACAAAATTAGGCCCAAACTCATTAGCTTAACTTTTGGCTCAATAAACCTCTCAATTGAAGTCTTCCTAAGCTGTTATCTCCTTAACAAATGGTGTTAGAGCCAATTGTACTCTAGAGAGTATACTAGAGAGTTTTTGTCATTTTCATATGATCCTTGTGCACATTCTTAGGGGGAGAAATTCTATTTCTCGTGCACATGTGTAGGGAGAGAGATATTCCATAGGGGAGATGCATATACCAAGGGGGAGAAGACATTGTGTTAATAAAAAAACTTTGTTTTGATTGTGTTTCTTCATGATTGTTTTCTTGGTTGTTTATGGTGCTTTGAGTTATGTTTAGTATCTATGCTTTGTTGTTCTCATTGCATCGTGTTTGTGTGTTGAACATGCATACTTCCTTATGTTATTGTGCTTAATTGAATGCATGTTGGGATGATCATTTGCTTTGCTATGTGATCATTGTAGTCATATCTTTATGACTGTTTTGGTATATGATCAAGTTGCTCATATGTTTCACATCTTGTTTACTTGATCGCTTTTTACTTGTTACATTATACTTGTACTTTTATTACTTGCTTTACCTTGAAGGTCTAATATGTTTTGTGCAAGTGTTTCAGGTTACAGGTATATTTGTTTCAAGTTCATCACAGCTTCTATGATTCATGATAGGGGGAGTGATATGATAAGGGAAGTATTTTTGTACCTATGCTTTTGTAGCCCTTTATTTTGTACCTTTTGCTTTTGTGGCATGTTGGTTTTCTTTTGTACCTTGCTTTGTGTAAGTACTTTGTCTTCTTGCCTTGTGGCTTTCGTACTTTTTGTTTTAATGCCATGACTTTATCCTTAAGTACTTCACTCTTGTGCCCTGTGTTGGAATTTTTATCCTTAATACAATTACGTAATGTTGTTGCATTGGTTGAGTGTTGGACATGCAAGAGATACTTGTCATTGAGCTTATTAGATTGCATGTCCGGATGTTCATTCCTTGTGAGAATGAGCATTGTGATCACTATTTATAGTGATTGTTTGTTTTTAGTCAAGCCATGCTCTATTGCTTTAATTCTTTTTGCTTGATCGCATTGTGCTTGCTTCATATTCAATACAAGTTTTTTTGCATACAATGAACTTATTGTGTGGTTGTTTTTCAGGAGATACTTGTACTTATGATTCAAGAGCTTCACAGATCCTAGAGTTAAGTGTGAGTGAGTTTTGTTCAATTGTTCCCAACTCACGCGTTAAGTCTAGAGTTTGTTGTAGGGTTTTGTCGAAATAGCCAAAAAGGGAGATTGTAAGGTTGAATTTTATCAACCATTGTGTTGGCTTTATTCCGTGCCAATTTGCTTGTATTTTCAGCACTTAGAAACCCTGTATTTAGGTGGGAATCATGTAAGGGTAGTGTGTGAGAGAGTGTGAAGATTTGCTCAAGACTATGCTGCAAAACAGAGACTCACGACTGGACCTCGCTGGTGTCTTGCGACTGTCAAGCCGCCAGATGTTGCACATGAGAGAAGTGTGTAGAGGAGAACTCGCGTCTGGATCTCGCAGGTGGCTCGCGACTGGAAGTTGCTAGAATATGAACCGTCGTACCAGCTGTCGCACTACAGGACAAAATTTCCAGTCTGGCCTTTCAGTTCCTTCGCAACTTGAACTCGCGACTCAATCAAGCCGCGAGTACAAGCCGTCAACCTACTCTGTTGTGAAAAATTTGTCTTTTCGCATTCCAAACACCCACCAGTATATATACTTCTTATACCCACGAAATGTAGAGAGCTTCCAGAGAGAATTTTGTGAGAGAAACCCTAGAGAAAAACAAGATTGATTCATCCGCAATCTTAACCTTGTGACTCTTCAAATTCCTCTACTCTCTTCCTCTCCATTGTAGATCCTTGAGAGGTACTTTAGCCAAAACCTTTTCTCACCATACCCACAGTTGTGAGAAGGCTCTTTGGTGTTTTGGGAAGCAGTTAGGAAGGAGCCAATTTATATTGGTAGATGCTATGGACTAGTAGCGGGATTCGGGAAGCTAAAGAAGAAATAGGTTCGGCGTAACATCGTTGGAGCAAGAAGCTTGAAGGGCTTAGGTACCTGGGTAGATTAGGCTTGGAGGGTCTATTGCTGTCCTTGTATCCCAACTACATTTTTTAGTGGATCATTTTGACTGCTTGGAGGGCAGCGGAGAGGTTTTACGCCGAGGGCTTCGGTTTCCTCTTCGATAACACGTCTTGTATTGTCCTTGTGTTTGCATCTCTCTTCCCTTTATCTTTGTCATTTAATTTTTGTTATGAATGTGATTTTATTTGACTTAGATGGTTTATCAATTCTGTTTTAGGCTTGAATTGGTAATTTGTAATTTGGGGGTCTAAATGTTCATAGTGTTTTATACGCTATTTGAACTTTTACCAATGATTCAAGATCAAGTGTTTGTTAGTGAATCATACCATGTAGAACAAGGAAGACTCCCATGCGAACTCCACCCATGGTATGAGTAAAGTTTAGTATTTTTTTTAATGTTATATCACTCAATATTTTTTATTGGTCTAATAGGTTCAAATCGTACCTTTATATTACACTTTTTTTTCCCCTTAACACGCATATCAAATTTTGTATTAAATGAATGTTATTTAATATTTAATTAACTATTTTTAAATAAAACCATTTTTTTAATCTCTAATCATCTTAATATTTTGCAAGAATTGTGAATATAAAGATGCAATATAATATTCGACCAACAATTTACATTTTTGTAACTAATTTTATTGACGTATAATATATAATCAAAATTAATTTCTTAACTATTATAACACATAATGAGTATTATACATGAACTATAAAAATATTTTCTTATTAAAGTTTTGAAAATGAACAAATAGTGTGCATGCGCATCATGGTGGATACTAGCTAGTATGTCTAAAAGCACGCTATAACTTTAGCTATAGTGGTCTAAGGTTTTGCTAAGTGAAGCATTTCTTGAGAAAGAATGAAAATTGTCTTCATTTAATCTTCCACCCCATTAAAATCAACAATTGCATTTATGTTAAGGTATTAATTGTCATGTATTAATAGGAGAAATGTATTGAATTTCATGTATTAATTGGTGCATTACTTATTTATGTAAAGGAATTTATACCACAATTATTAGACCATGCTAGACATTAACCCAATGCATCATTGGTCGAACTGCAAGGTTAAAAAAAAAAAAATTAAATAGATATAAAAATAAGTTTGAAAAATCATAAAATAAATATGAAAAATGAAAAAGTAGGCATGGCAAGTTACTAATCAAAACTAAGTCTAAAAAACAAGCCATAGAATATAATTTTTAAAAAAATTTTCGTAAGTCACATCACGAGAAAACATAAAAAATAAAATAAAAGGAAGTTAGAGAATTGTAGCTAAGTCATTGCTAAATAAAATTTTATTACATTACACTTCTTAAAATTATTTGGAAGAAAAGCATATATCAAACTACAAAGTCATATTCTATGCATATTGCATATTTCACTAGCTGCTCTAGTCCCATTGATTACAATATGAGCCTAAATATAAAATTATATCTTTTTTGAATAGTCCAGCATCATCCTCATTAAAAAATTCTTTGGTTTCATTATGCTCCAAATTATTATTGTTATTTTTTTAAGAAGGGCATTGCGATGGACCTGAAAAAGTAATCTTGTTCAAATTTACAAAAGTAGTTGGGTGAAATCGACCCGTCCAAGTTGCATGGGTTGCCAAAAGCCCACTGGTTTTTAATGGGTTTTGTTAGTTCTAAGGGTCGTCAATGGGCCGGGTCGGGCCGGCCCAGCCCATTTTTACTTGGCCCATGGGCACAATGGGCTGGGCATAATGGCTATTAACTAGTTAACTGGTTGGGTCGGGCTGGACCGAAAGAGAAAACCTCAACCTATGACCCTGCCCATGGGCAATGCCCATTTTATCTTTAGCGAGATGGGCTATCGGGTTGGGCCTAATGAGCCACCCATGGGCTTGTGTTAGCATATAATTTTATTATTTTTATAAGGAAAGAATCAATTTTTTATAAGGGCATAATCAATCAATTTTTTTAAAGGAAAGTATTAAAGAATTTAATACTTAATTACAAATTATTTTATGGTCAAATCTATTTAATTTTTTTGTTTTGTTGATGGAAACCTATTTATTTTTTTTATTAAGGCTTTAAATAATTTTTTATTTTAATCTTTAATAAAAAAAATGTCAAATGGTTAATTCAAATTTGCTAGACTGCTAAAAAATATATATATTTAGTAAACTAAGTTTAGCACAATTACTTTGAGTATCTTAGTGGTTGAGAGAGTTCTCTCAAGAAATTCCTCTATAATATCTCAAGATCAATCCTTCATACACTTCTTATATATTTTTGTTATGAATTATGAGTTATTGGGCTGGGCCAAGGGGCTGGGCAACGGGTTGGACTATTGGGCTAGCCCACTGGGTACCCATGGGCATAAAAACTAGCCCATAGCTTAACCCACTAGGCTAGTGGGCTACCCATGAGCCTCAATAACAACGGGCTGGGCCGCCCATTAGCCCGGTGAGCCATCGGGTTTCTGGGTTGGGCTGTGGGCCGTGGGCATTTTGATGACCCTTAGTTAGTTCAAATGCATGTACTAGTTCACTAGATTAGTAGATTATTGGTCAGACCAAGTAGACCAGTTGAGGTTTCATAATAACTATGATTTATACGGTTTTTCTATTAAATAAAAATTATATAAGAATACTTATTATCAAAACCAAATAAAAATTTAATTGATTTTGAATACGACATTCATCCTCAAGTTTAATTTCTTTGACAACAACTGACTTTTTTTTTTTTTTAAACTATTAAAAAGAAGAAACAAATTTAATTGGACATGCAATAAATAAATATATATATATATATATTTATATATATAACACTTTTTTTTAAAGATGTATAACAAATAATTTTATGTTCAAATTAGTTGAATTAATTAATTATATATATATATATATATATATATATATATATATATATATATATATATATATATATACGAATACAAAGGAGTAATATGTTTATAATTTTAATTGTAATAATCTTAACAGGCTATATTTTCAAAATTCTTTTAATTACTTGTAATATGTAATATGTGTGTATGTATATGTATATGCATATATAGTAGTCTATTTAAATTTTTCCTATGTAATTAAATTGAGTATTAATATAGTAAATGCATTTATTTTCTTGAATTAATTATTTATAGATGGTGCACTAATTATTTATGTAGAATTAATTTTAATAATGAATTTTATAAGATTTATACATAAAATATAAATTTTTTTTTGACAGGAAACTTAGAACTTTATTCAGAAAAATCAAGAGAGAAAATCATGTGAAAGAGCTTGCTCAAGAAAGCAAGGATTCTTTTCCATTTATACAAGAAAATCATCCATGCTTACAGCATATTTAGCTAATAAATGAGCTGGTCTATTGTCCTTTCTTTTAACATGAAAAAATTCAATCCGTCTAAACTCCTTGCATAGATCCATCATCCTCAACACAATCGAAGTTACTGATGAAGGTGGTAAGGATGCTTCACAAAGAGCACTGTAAATAACCAATGAGTCACCCCCCAAAATAACATCTTGGATACCAATGTCCTTTGCAAGGAGCAAACCAGCTTCAAATGCTTTGTCCTCTGCCTCCAACGCACCCAATGGAACCAAACCCTTCTTACTCATCCCTGCCTCCACTCTTCCTCTATCATCCCTGATTATAACACCCAAACTCGCTGCCTTCTGAGCTGCAAACACAGCCCTATCGACGTTAATCTTAAACCAATTTGCTCGAGGAGGTAGCCAAGACACCACCCTCTCAGCCACCACCAGTGTAGACTGCTCCTTCTCAATCGCTGACTAGTACTCCTCTAGGTATTGTGTGCCCACCTCACCACATCCTTGCCAGCCTTCCTTGCACCCCCGAGTTTGATTTCATTCCGATTTAACCACAATGCCCAAGCTATGGTGACCATCCTAGCAACCTTCTCCTCAACCCAATCAATGATTATCATCTTCCACAACAGGTCCATGAAAGAACAACACTCAGACTGATCAGACAAACCCTCCAGCTTTGAGCATGACCACGCCTCCTGTGCCTTAGCGCAATCCCATAGCACATGACCCGTAGACTTAGCCATCAACCCACACGCATCACAGCTGTTATCCGGCACCACTTTCCTTCGAGCAAGATTGACCTTGTAGGAAGAGCCTCACGGCAAGCTCTCCACACAAAGTGGCGTGTATTATGTGGTACAGGTAAGCTCCAAACTTGCTTCCAAAATCTCCTAACCAGACTTGTATCTGAACTAGCACCCCTATTAGCAGCTTGGGAAAGAGTCACAGCTAACGAATAGGCACTACGCACACTGAACTGACCATTAGAAGACATTGCCTAGATTAGTTTATCCTCAAGCAGCCGAGAGCTTAAAGGAATGCTCTTTATTGTTTCAGCTTCATGAGGCAAGAATAAAGCATCAATGACAGAGGACTTCCAACAGGCGCTTGCTGAATCAATCAGCTCACTTACCCGAGTATCAGCATGCAGAAAAGTATTCGGAGACACCACCTTAAACGTGGAAGATAATGGTAACCATTTATCCTCCCATACCCGGATTCGTTCCCCATTCCCTACCCTCCACCTTAAACCGTCCTTCACCACATGTTGCGCAGCCATAATACCCCGCCAAGTGTAAGAAGGATTACTACCAATTTTAGCTTCAACAAAATCACAACGTGGGAAATATTTTGCCTTTAGGACCTTGTACATCAACGAGGTTTGACCACCTTGAAGTCCCCACCCTTGTTTTGCAAGAAGAGCCAAATTAAATTGTTATAGCTTTTTAAAACCCATACCTCCATTAGCCTTCGGTTCACACATCTTCTCCCAACTAAGCCAAGCTATCTTCTTTTCATCTTTCCTTTGTTCTCACCAAAAGTTGCGAATCATACTCGTCAAATCCTCACAAAGGGCATCCGGTATTTTGAAACATCTCATGGTGTACGTAGGGATAGCTTGAGCCACTGCATTTATAAGAATCTCCTTGCCAGCCTTAGACAGAATTTTCTCCTTCCAACTTCTTACCCACCTTGTCCTTGATGGCATTAAAAGTTCTCCTTTTGTTTCTACCCACAAGAGATGATAGGCCAAGATACTTCTCATGTTGTTTAATAACTTGGGCACCAAACCTTTGCTTTATCTCCTCTTGGACTTCATTTGATGTGTTGCTAATAAAAAACAATGACTTTTTGGCTCTGTTTAATTGTTGACCAGAAGCTTTTTCATAGACTTCTAAAATTCTTTGCAAGGACTCACAATTAGCTAGAGTAGCCTTACAAAAGATTAGATTGTCATCTGTAAAAAATAGGTGAGAGAGCTTTGGGCCACCATGACAAACAACTGTACCCTCCAAAAAGCCACTATCCACAGATGATTTAATTAAAGCTGAAAGACCTTCTGCATACAACAAAAAAAGATAAGGTGATAGGGGGTCACTAGTTGGAATAATATGGCCTCTAGGACGCCTATTAATATTAATGGCATAAGAAACAATAGTCACACACTGCATAATTAACCTTCTACACTACTTCACAAAACCCAATTTCTCCATAAGTTTGTCCAGGCAAGCCCATTTCACCCTATCATAAGCCTTGCTCATATCAAGTTTGAGCACCATTTCCCTAATCTTCCCTCCCTTTTTCTAGTTAATATGATGCATAGTCTCAAAAGCAACTATCACATTATCAGTGATTAACCTACCATGCACAAAAGAACTTTGGGTATCGCTAATAATAGAGGGTAAAATCTTCTTAAGCCTATTAGCAATACCCTTAGAAGCCATTTTGTAAACAACATTACATAAACTAATAGGCCTGTAATCAGTGACCAACTTTGGTTCTTTAATTTTGGAATAAGCACAATATTATTATCATTAAAATTAGGAGGAAAAATGCTAGAATTAAGGAAATTGAGTACCGTTTTAGTGACCACCTCACCACTTGTAGACCAAAAATGCTGAAAGAAAAGATGAGGCATCCCATCAGGACTAGGGGCCTTCAAAGGGTACATTTGCTTAAGAGCCAACCTGACTTCATCTTCCGTAAAAGGTTTGATCAACATCTGATTCATTGAAGGAGTAACCTTCAGCTGAATGACATGGAGAAGCTCTGAAAAATATGTAGGGTTGCTAGATGTGAAAAGATTATTGTAATACTCCACCACAACCTCCTCAATATTACCATCCTCCTCTTGCCAAACCCCATTAGAGTCCAATAGCCCTTCTATCAAGTTCTTTTTCTGCCTAGACGAAGCTTTAGCATGACAAAAACTTGTATTTTTATCACCTCCTTGAAACCAATTCAACCTAGCCCTTTGTTTCCACATCATGTCTTCCTTTTCTAGCTAATAATTCAATTCAACTCTGGTATATTTTAAAGCTTGAACCAACTCCAGAGTTAAAGGTTGAGAATCCAGCCACTTAAGTCTTGATTGCAAGTCCGATATAGTCCTTCCCATATGGCCGAAGACAAATTTGTTCCAATCCTCCAATCTGTCGCGGCAATTCTTTAAGCAGCAGTTCAGCTCCTAACCCGAAGATGTAACTAAGCCTCCCTCCCATGCAGACCGCACCACTTCCTCACAGCTTGATTCTCTCAGCCACATAGATTCAAACTTAAAACTTCGCTTCACCCTCTTTCGATTGGAACTAGCCACCATACGAAGAAGTAACATGGAACGATCAGAAGTCGAGGTAGACTGATAGTACAATTTAGCAGCTGGAAATAAATCTAACCACTTCGATGTAGCCAAAGCTCGATCCAATCTCTCCCTAATTTGTGTGCCATTTGCCCTTTGATAAATCCAAGTAAACTTCGGTCCTACAAAACCAATATCTCTTAGGTCACAGAAATTAATAGCTTCAACAAAATTATCCATCTATTGTCTTGGTCGCCCACCACCTTCTTCCTTTTCAAATAAACTAGTTAGCTCATTAAAATCCCCAATAGCTAACCATGGAAGAGCTGCCACTCCCTTCAAGTGTTTTAGCTTCGCCCAAGACTCGGATCGCCTAGCTGTTTTAGGATTACCATAAAAGCCAGTCAAATGCCACCTACCCAAACCCTGACCACTAGACACCAACACATCAATATGATTCAGAGAGTACGTTAAGGGCTCAATTTTAATTTCATCTTTCCACAATAAAGCTAAACCCCCACTTATTCCATTACTCGGCACAACCCAGCTCGGTTTCATATTACACTCCTTCTTAACCTTGTCCATCCATTCCTTACTTGATTTAGTCTCCATCAAGAAGACGATAATGGGATCTTCCTTCTTAATAGCCTTTTTCAAGGCTTTCACTGTCCGGAGGTTCCCAAGCCCCCGGCAGTTCCAACTAAGGAGACTCGTTGGTCTCGGCGGAGTTGTCCAGCAACCTCCGCCGATCCTAATTGCGTTGCCAAGATGACATTAAGAGTGCTTACTTCCTCATCCACTTTCAATCATTTTTCCCTACCCTCCTCTGTATTAGCATGCATACAGCCAACACCTCCCTTTCTCTTTGAACCACTCTCCACATTAGTGACGACCTCATCACTTGAAATAGAAATTCTGCCCCCAACTCTCTGCCCTCTTCCTTGGCTTCGGCTCTTTTTGACAGCCCTTGCATGTTCAACTTGTTTATTTCATGTTCCCCCTTTGGTACACAACATGCCCTTTAGTTTATTATTCGTTGTAGTCCTCCCCTTACTACCCCCTTCGGCCACAACATTTGAATCCCAACCCAAATTAAAGTCCACCACTGCATGACTTGCAGTGCATGGAGTACCCGAATTCAAAGTGCCCATAGTCTCCAACTCCTGCATATTTAACTTCGAATCTTCTTCCCTTACAGTAAGCCATGCTTGAAGCCTTACTTCCCTCCCTAATTAGCGAGATATAAGGATTACCTTCATTAGAATTGGAACTTCTATGATCATATTGGATAGCCTCGTCAATATCTCTAATAATTTCCTCAAAATCTGAGACACAATTCAAACTCCCCTTACCTTTGGTTGCATGCAAGTCCCCCTCAACCCCTAACTCATTGCCATTTAGTTCAGCCTCCATTGCACTCCTACCACTTGATCACATTCCGGAACCACCACTAATCCTTTGTCCTCCATTAAGCCCTGAACAGGCCTCGTATGATCCCTCACCAATACTATCCTGTCCCGACTTACTCGACGGCGTGCGTGACACCTCATAGCCCTGCACCTCAACTATAGTTTTCCTAGCTGGGTTGAACTGTGGTGTTCAGATCCAAGAACCAAATTGCTTCTCTTCCGCCGTTGAAATTCCTTTACTACTAAGCCATAAAATGCAATTTTTATCGTCATGAGAAACTTGCCCACACCAAAAACAGATGTTTGACAATCGTTCATATATAAAAGACACCCAATCATTCCCCTGTCCATCCCAAGTAATCTTCCTCCCCCTACATAAAGGTTTCGTAATATCCACCTCGACGCAAACTTGCATAAAATTACCCCCTCACATCTCCCCCACATCCTTAGGCTTAACAACAACCCCAATTGTTTCCCTAATGCTTGTGGCTACCTCCACCGTTAAAAGAGCAAAAGGAAGATTATGGAGTTGAACCCAAAAGGTCGTCTTCTCAAAACAAAGATTCTGGACCAATACTAAACCATCATACCTTAAGAAAGCAACCAGATGGCGATCAAAAGCCCACAGCTTGCCTTGGAGAACCTTCTCCACATCAACTTCCAGTTCAAATGCGATTAATGCAATATTATTACCCCCGTCACTCACCTCAAAACTTCCCCGAGTTTGCCAAATCGAACAGAAAGTTCTTGCCACTGCTTCAATGTTGATGGACCTCCTCATGAAAAAATTTTCTGCAAGAGCAAAGCTTAAATTCTTTTTGTTTCTTGAAAGGTCCACATTCTTCCCCTCACTCTTCGATAGTGATAAACGCTTCCATCTATTCGCTAGGCCTCCATACCTGTGTTCATGAAAGCACCTAGAGAGATAGTGTACACAAGCAGAAAACAAAACCCACCACCTTACTAGTAACAAAGTACTAGAGGGGACTCAACCTCCTTCTCCAAAAAAGAAGGGAAACCCTGATGCTACCGTAAGGAGTAGGGAACCCTAGCCGCCTACAGAGAAATTTTTAATTTATTTTAGGTAAAAATGCAAAACTGACCCTCTAACTTTCAGTCTTTTTTATTTCAGTCCTCTAACATAAGATATAATTGATTTGGAATATAATATTCTTGCTGAAATTAAATTGCTTTGATAACAATTTAAACAAAGTATAGAAAAATAAAAGCAAATATAATTACATAAAATCAAGAATATAAAAGATAATTATACTCTTAGTGGAAATGATTAAATATTTGTTGATTTAGTCAAGCAATTGATTCATATATTCTTAATTTTATCTCTTTCTAATAACATGTAATGAAATATAACTAGAATTGATTTCTCAAATATTATAACTTTTATTTTCGAAATGTATCAAAATAATCTTTGAGGTTAAGTGAATAAAAGTTGAGATTGATGATATGATAATAACCAAATGGGCTTTTACGTGGAGGGCAATGTGGCCTTAAAAAAATAAAAATAATCTCTATTCTGAAATATTTTTCTCAGTTTGGCCCAAATTCAACTCTCCTATTCCTTAATTAGGCTCTGTTTCATTGGTTCAAAAACTCAACCTAGCTTGTTCATAACTTCCTTTTTTTTTTTTTTTTTAATGAAAATCTATTTCTAAACCTTACAAGCTTTCCTCAAAAAAATTCATATCTCACACTTTCGAAGGTACACTTAAAATTTTCAGCATAATCTGTAATTTGGTTTGAGTCGTATCAAAACCAATATGAGTTTTTATTATAAAAGCAAGCATTGTGAGCCCATTTGGATATAGCTTATTTTGCTAAAAACTGAAAACACTGTAGCAAAATAATTTTAAATGTGTGAATAGTTTCGTGGGACCTATTTTTAATATTTTTTTTCTGAATAAAGTGGTTGTAGGTCCTGTAAATAGTGTGTGAACAGTGCGTGAACAGAAACTTTGTCTCCTACCTAGAAACGCTCATCCAAAAAAAAAAAAAAGGAAAACGCCAGACGCAGACACCCTGGCTTTTTCAGCCGGATCCAAACAGTCACCCATGTGTGAGATTAAAGAAAAAGAAAATGGGAGAGAAATCAAAGGTCCAGAGGGTGCCACTGTCAAATATCTTCTCTATAGGTTCTCCACCCTTTTTGTTTTCCTCACTTTTGGTGTGTTGCTCAATGCTCAATAATTGTTGTTGTTCATGTTGCAGTGATGCCATTTGCTAGCTAGTGTTTTCAAAGTTCTTAGAGATTTACTGGGGTTTTACTTTTTAGCAAGGGATAATGTTTTTTTTAAACCAAACAATTATGGGCACGTGGAAGTCCAGTGACATAAAAAATTATTTATTATTATTATTTTTAGTCACATCAACCTTTTCCATTCACCATTAAAAACATGAATTATTTCAAATTTTCACTGCAAAAATTTGGTCTATAGCTACATTTTTTATAGCAGCGTTTACATGCGCGGCCTATTCACCACAACTATAGGTCTAGCTAGTCTATAGCTGCATTTTTTTAAATGCACCTATAGTTGTGTTTTTGAAAACTCGGCTATAGCTAGAGACCTATAGTTGCGTTTTCAAAAACGCAGCTATAGACCCTGTTTAGGCTGCGTTTAGAACTTGCGGCTATACATATAGTTTTGGCTGCATTTTCAAAAACGCGGCTATAAACCTTGTTTAGGCTGCATTTAGAACCAGCGGCTATACGTACATTTTTGGCTGCGTTTTAAAAATGTGGCTAAAGCCACCTACAGTTGCGTTTTAAAAATGCGGCTAAAGCCTCATACGTATGTTTTTGTCTAAAGCCTCCTATAGGTTTTGTTTTGTTTTTTTTTCCCTTGCTAAATCACAAATTCCTGCCCAAATTTACATAACCGAATACAAAACATATAATCACAAATTCTTGCCCAAATTTTCATAACAAAATACAAAAACAACTACAAAACAGATAATCACAAATTCCTGCCCAAATTTTCATAACAAAATACAAAAACAACTACAAAACAGATAATCACAAATTCCTGCCCAAATTCAAGTTCATTGCTATATACTTTAAATTCTGAAGTTCATTGCCAAAATAGTTATATACTTCACAAAATTTTGCAAGTTCCCAAAACAACTATATACATCACAAAACAGCTATATACAAAACAACTATTTCTGAACCAAATTGCCAAAATTTGCCAAGTTCCCAACAAGTTTACAAGCTTGTAAGTTCCACTGACAATAAAGATCCTATAATGATCCTATACATCACAAATGCTCCAAAATGCTCCACAGACAAGTGATCCAAAATCAAATGCTCCAATGCTCTCTTCACATCTTCTTTTGTTACCCTTTCATCATCAAAATTGTACCTAAAAATGTACTCATTTACAGTTAGACGGTGAGACCTAAGATGATATGTGAGACCCAAAAAACTCATAAACAAGATGATATGTGATGCATGACAATGAGACCCAAAAAACCCCATAAACTCACAATACTCATACCCTCAAACTAGAACAGTGAGACCCAAACATCATGGTAGATTCTTTCACCATCAACCTTCAAATGCCCCAATGCTCTCTTCACGTCTTCTTTTGTTACCCTTTCATCATCAAAATTGTACCTGAAAATGAGTATATCTTAATGATAGACCATAGAATGAATAAACCAGATGATATGTGATGCATGACAGTGAGACCTAAAAAACTCATAAACTCACAATACTCATAAATTCATTGAGATTCATGTAGCACTAACTAAGTTAGTATTTCTTAGAATAAACAATAATATTTTGAAATTGCTGTGTAAAGGAAACTAGAGGAGAAAAGAGAAAATCCAAAATCCACACCAAATGTAACATTCACATACTCTAATATATATATATATATATATATATATATATATATATATATATATATATATTTATATATGAATTCTTTAGAATTGATGTAAACTTGAATACATTACAAACCAAAATTAAGCCTTCAATTCATAAAGAGATTCTGGCTATTCCAAAAAAGAAGATGTAAATCAAATACAAACATGTTGTTTTATGGTTTTTCAACCCAAACACAAGATAGAGTTGCATATCTCACCTATAGTCAGCAAGGGTAAGGTTAGATAGCAACTCAGCTGCAATTGTTGCCTTCCTCCCATTATTTTGCACTCTACTAGTGAAGACGTCTAAGGTTGACTCTACCACCGTCCCGATCTAATAATCAAAAGACGAAGGGAATATGAATCAGCCAAGCCTAAAGAACAAAATGTATGGCGCCCAAAGGAGAATACACATTCCCATTTTTAGCTCCAGCATATCACATACTATACTATTAGTCTAGAAATTACAAACAGACTTGCCGGAAATACTTGGGAAACGTTTTTGATTTTGAATCATCTTTCTTGTAGTGCCTCTTTGGATTAATGGCACTTCTCAACTGTAATCATGAACACGGGTTTGAATTCAAAAATCAAGAGGAAATTTATTTAAAATAATTTTAGAATATAATAATTTGTCTAAGTTGTAGGATCTAATAACTCCGAGCAAGCAAATGAACCATCAAAGTCAATTATAGAAAGGCATGGAGAAGATTAGCAAACCTGTCAGAAGAAATCCTAGAAATAATTATACGAACACTAATGGCAGTATGATGACGTGATGCTCACAGCCCTCTTGAGAACAAAAACATTAAAGCAATCATAATCATTGTTTACACTAAAAAATAATAACAGACACATACTCTCTAGGATGGGGGGAGATGGATAAGAGGCCAAAGGTAAATTTAAATAAATAAATAAACAAAGAACCAATTTGAGACTTTAAATAAAATATGAGCAGAGCAAAAGATTACTCACTAGCCAATATTTCAGACCATAACAAATAACTATCAATGTAGCACTAAATTCCAAATAAAAGATTCCCCTTTTTTTTCTTTTTAGTCACATGGTGGCTAGATCAACAATCTCCTGTCAAACTAGAATGGATGATTGATATACAATCTCCTGTCAAACTACAATAGCTGATTGATTTTAAGGTCAAAGAACAAAACAATTCATGTAGCTTCATACTGAAATTACATATATGGCTTTCAAAGAAAAACTATCAGAATTCTGGTTTTACAACACAAATAGTTGGAATAGAAGTTCAAGAAGTCAGTTTCTAGAATAGATATTTTGTAATCCCAAGACAGCTTGTTTACAAAGAAATAAATGATGGCGGAAATCACATTTTCGTCCTTATATTTTCAGGTGATTCCCACTTTGGTCCCTATATTTTATTTTCACCACTTTTAGTCCCTATCTTGAAAAATGCTTCTCGTTTTGGTCTCTACCGTTACATCAGAGACGGAAAATGCACACGTGACAAACGGAGTGCACTGTTGGCACACTAAAAACTGACGTGGCCATTAAAATAATAATAAAAAATGTCATGTCAGCATCTAAATTAAAAAAATTAATTTTAACTAAATAAAAAAAATTAAAAACAGAATTAGAAACTAAATATCATATGAATTAAGATCTAAATGTGTCTTGAACAAGAACAACAAAAACACAAACCTAGATCCAAGAACACAAACCCAGAAATTAAAAAAAAAAAAAAAACTAGTAAATCTTTGCATCAACTAACCAAAGCGACGGCGTTGGATCAACTAAGCAAAGCGACGGTGAGGTTTCGACTAAGTACTAGTTAGCGAGCGAACCGTAGTGATTGGAGCAGAGAAGCAAGGTCTTGGATCGACTAAGCAAAGCGATGGCGAGGTTTCGGTCAGAGAGTTCCTAGGCGATACGAGATCTGGCGAGATTGACATCGAGGAGAAGTTTCGTTGCATCGTCAACGGAGATGGCGGCGGCGGCGTTGGAGTTAGAGAGAAGATCGGTAGCTTTCTTGAAGCAAGAAGAAGCGAGGTCGAAGCAGCAAAGGTCATGCCAAATAAGGCCGGTCTTGTAGTAGAAGGAAGCGGACTTGATGGACAGAGATGGAACGCTAGAGACGTTATCGGCAAGGGAGAGGACATTGGCGGCGATGTGGCGGAGCTTGGCGAGGTCGAGATGGAGGTTGAACTCAAAGGAGAAGGGACTGAGTTAACTCAGTTGAGTGAGGGATTGACAGAGATTAGAGGAGATGGTGTTAGTGTTAGTGTTATTTCTCAGGGACAAAGATTGGTTTTTTTTTTTTTTTTTTTTTTTTTTTTTTTATTTCTGGGTTTGTGTTCTTGTTGTTCTTGTTTAAGATACACTTAGATCTCAATTCATATGATTTTTAGTTTTTAATTTAGTTTTTAATTTATTTTATTTAGTTAAAATTAATAAATTAATTTTTTTAATTTAGATGCTGACGTGGGACTTTTTATTATTATTGTAATGGCCACATCAGCTTTTAGTGTGCCAACAGTGCACTTCGTTTGCCACGTGTTCCGTCTCTGATGTAACGGCAGGAACCAAAACGAGAAGCGTTTTTCAGGATAGGGACTAAAAGTAGTGAAACTAAAATCTAGGGACTAAAGTGGGAATCGCTTGAAAATGTAAGGACGAAAATGTGATTTCCGCCATAAATGATTAGACAAATATTCCATGTTACCCAAAGTGAGAATTAGAAGACCAGTTTTACTTGAGAGAAAGGAAGAAAATGGGCAATAGAAGCACAAGTACAGGCCATTATATGATCATTTGAAGTGACAAAATGCAAAAAATCAGCAGCCACATTCAAGCAGTTGTTACAAACAGGAGAACATGTCTTCTTTATGAAAATATGCAGCTAAATGCAAGTGGTTGTTATTTAGAAGAAAAATATGTGGTATGTATAAAGATATGTTCCATAACAACCATAATATCGAACCCCACAGGCTCACAATATCTAACCAAAGTTTCCATGTGGTATCCCCATGAAGTTGACATAAGTAGCACCACCTAAGGTGTAAACTAGTTGAACTCTTTTACAAGAACAACTAAGTAAGCCACTCCCCCCCCCCCCCCCCCCCCCCCAAATAAATGGTACAACAATGATCTTGAACATTGCTTACCAATGAGCTGTGGATCAAATGGGACTTCTTCCTCTCTTAAAACAATTAATTCTTTAAATCATTTCAAATTGTCACTATAAACAATAAGTAATTAAAATCCACATAAGTTGTATTTAGAACCTATTTGGCCTCAAGTGCACGTATAAACCTAGCTGAATCTACCCCAATTGGAAACGGAAGAAACACAGAGAAGTAAAATAAGCATATCAAGTTTAGAACATGTAAATACTCACTTTGAAAAATATTTGAGCAACAAAAGCAAGTAGCTTTAATAAATCAATCATATTCTGAGAGGGATGATATAACAAGATGAGTACACTCAAATTTGTTGTCTTCTTAAGGAAAACGCCTCCCCTCCCCCCCCCCCCCCCCCCCTCTTTCCTCTCCATAGCCAAGTATTTCAGCCATGTACCTCTTGTAATACAATCATGAAGTAACCCACAAAGCAGAATAAGATGATAGTTAGCTCTTTCACATACCATACAATCTGCCAACATTAGATACTTGCAATATTTGAATTGATTAATTCCAAGTACTATCTCATTTGAGACCCATTAATGTGAGAAGGACATAAACAGAATGTTAGATTAATATACTGATTATAAGAGCAGTTAGATGCATGATTTTCCCTCCCATTATAATTCATAGCTTGTAGAAATTTGCCACAGTCAAAGCACAAAATACTTAGATTGCCTTATCCTTCAGATCTATTGCCAAGGCAAGGTCCTTTGGACCTACCCTTGGGAGTAACCACATGATATACTAAATGGAGAGCACTCACTGACACAAGAAAATTTTTCAAGATACTAAAAAGGTAATAAAAATTAAATAAGCCACGTGCCTATCCTCATAAAAGAGCACAATCAAATTGTTGGCAACAATCTACAATGCCTTTTATAACCTAGATTAGAAAACATAAAGATCAAATCAACTTGAGCTTTTGTTCCTTTACAATTTTTGTGACCCATGCAACCTAGTCCAATTATGCACATTTGTTTGTTACCTTTTCAGCCAGGTCAACATCTAGGTGGGTAGAAGCAAAGTAATCAAGAAAAAAAAGTGGTTTTGCTCCAAAAGTAATAATGTCATTAACACTCATTGCAACCTGAAGCAAGAAAAAGTGCACAAGAAAAATACTAACAAAATAATTTAACAAAATTTGATAACAAATATTACTAGATCAATCCCAACAGTTTCATGAATTCCAGATTCAAATGCAAGTTTAAGTTTAGTTCCCACACCATCTGTACCAGCAACTGTTAGGATATGTGCCCTTAAATCCTATTTGTATGATGCTATGTATGATATTATGTATGACTTAATATTATGTTTAATAAAGTTGTTTTATTCTTATCTAAAATAATGGTAACATGAATATTCGGACATTATCAAATAGTCCATGAGATGCATAGTATGTGATTTATGTGATTTAGTCACAGAAGATATAGATCACAAGTTCTTTGTAAACTCAGAATTTTGGTTCGTAGTCGGTGATGAAATTGGGCATTTGATCTGCGAAGACTATAATATATTAACTACGATGATTTATCTTGATCATGGAAGTGGTGACTTCTAGTTAATATGTTGATATGTTTTAAGAGTTAAGACATATTGAACAGGACCGCTGTGAGATTTATTATTCTCCTAACGACTGTCAATTGAATAATAAATCTCACGACTTGTATTCACATGAACTCTTAATCTTGAGAGAATAATGGACCTGATCATGAAGTGTAGGTTGCTTTGATATATCAGGAGTGAGATCTAATGTAACGGTCAAAACCTCAGTATGTTGGGCAGCTACATTTAGTGTTGATGGAACATATATTCTCAAGATGGAATTCATAGTCTCTTAACGGAGATATAACATGTTCCCTTAAGATAAGTTTAATGGGTACAGTTATTCAGAGAGTTAGGCCTAATCACTTTAGTAAGACTAAAGTATATATTTATGAAATTGGATTTCATATATATATGGTGAATAACTTAAAAGGATTAAACCGGGTACTCAAGGATTAAGATGTAGTAATTTACAAAGTGGCAGTCTATATTCATGACTTTGTATTACTACGAATATTTTATGAAGGGGTTGCATGTATAATAAAGTCTTGGGATATAATTTATTAATAAGGCCTAGAGTGCAATTATATTTATATAGTGGTATTAAATATAATTAATGGTAACTTTGGACTTGTCAAGAGTTGACAGAAAAGCCCAAGGCCCATTGGAGTTAGTGTCTTATTTGTTCCCTTTTGGTCCCACTCCAAGCCACACACCAAAGCCCAATTGGGAAGGCCCAAAAGGCTAGCCCAATTAGATAATCAGTTATGTGGAGAGAAACATACAGAATTTTATATATGGAATAAAATGGTTTGTATGTTTAATAAGAATATAATAACATGAAATAAGGAAGAGAGACACTCTTTCATATTCTCTCTAGAAAACATAGAACTGATTGAGAGACCACACATCTTAGGCATCCAGTGGAATTGAAGTGAAGATTGAAGGTCTTCCCAAGTACTTCTTCATTCTGAAACTTACATAATGCATGTTATCAATTGCGAATGAAGTAGATCCGTTTATTTTCCGCTGCGTATGTTTTGTATTCGATGTAAACATGTATATTACCCAACAGCAACAAGGTATGAATCGCCTGTCCATGGAAAATAGATTAGCAAACTTTAAAAAATCAAAACAACTAGGCCCAACATGGAACAACAAGATTTTCTTATAAAAGAACACCAAATGAAGACAAAAATCAGCAACTATCCTCAAGTTTTCTTGGCTTGGATCTAGTAGGAATAAGAATGAGATTTTACCTGGCTAAAATTGCCAAATGAATTACCTATTAGACTTGTAAGTATCTATCTAAAAGGCAGAAAAAAACACATGTTCATTTGATAATTTATTAAACACAAAAACTAAAAAACACAGAGATGCAAGCCAATAAAATTACAAGATAGAAAGAGAATGAATATTATGAATCCTAGCCATGCTACTTGAGCCTACAAAGGACTTGGGGTCAAAACAAGACTGCACACCAGTACACATCAGTACTCATTAATTAACTTAAGAAACCAAGCACAAGTCATAAAATTGAGCTGTCAATTACTCCATAATTGATTCACACACACTAACGCGCAAAATAGTTTTAATCCAAATTACATACTTCAAGTTTGGGTGAATCAATTTCTTCCCTCAAGTTTTTTTTTTTTTTTTTTTTTCACATTTTAATCCAGAAACTTTCGCATTCCTGTCAAGTTAGTTCTCCCATCCATTGAAATCTATGAAACTGCCACTCTTCACATACACTATACAATGTAATTTAACTAAACTTAATGGCAATTTTATAAAAAACCAATGGGCGGGATGACCAACTTGACAAAAATGTTTAATTTCAACCACAAAAATCTGGGTTAATAGTCAATTTCTTGTAGCCATCATCTCCTAAAGCCCATGCTAATCAAGTAGCTTGTAGCTAAGCAAACTGCCTATTTGGCTAATCTCACCTCATGAATTGATAGCCATAAATATCCTAAACAAATTCAAGCAAGTCTAAAATAAAGCTCATACATGTCTTAAAAGGAAGAAACCCAATATTAAGTAAATCAATTTCAAGTAATATGACCTTCATTTCCTTCATTCCATCCTCTATACAAACAGAGCATTCCATTCCATTCTATAAAAGGCTTAATTTTGGTGGCACTAAATTTCAGCCTCTGTATAATGTCTGTTGTTGGGACAAAAATTCAGTTTGTTTTTCATGTCAGCTGTAGAGTGTTTGGTGGCTATATATGCTGTTTTGCATTTGATAGAAAATGTTTATAAAAATTGTGCAATCAGTCTTTCTGCGTTAATAATTTTCATTGAATCAAGGATTCAGTATTTTTGGATTTTACATGTTGCCAAAAAATATCGATCAGTCAACAAATTACTTTGAATGAGATTCAGGAGGCATGAAGTAATCCACCCAAAAAAAAATAAAAAATAAAAAGGAGAGCCATTAAGGCATATTGCAAGAGCAGAATTTAAATTGGTAAGAATTATGCCGTAATGCAACTCATATCCCAACAGCTTGCCCAACCAAACTTTAAATCAAATAAAAATTAAATCAAGACCCAAAGAAAGTAATGGAGAAATAGAGACATCAAAAAACTATAGATTCAAACAGTGTAAGAACTATCACATTTATCCACTATAGACATATATGTTGGACCAGTTAATTAAAAAAAACTATATATTCAAACAGTGTAAGTAAGAACTATTGCAATTAGTCAAAATATAAAAGCTTTCTTACTTAGAAAAATCTTATCAAGGGCCAATCAAAATCAAATATACCCATATGCAAGTCACAATTTCAGCTACAACCCACTATAAGATTCCCCTTAAAACAACCCACATCTAGTTCATTATCAAAGCTACGATAAAAAAATTACGTAGCATAAGTAAAAATGATTAAAACCATTTAAAAATATAGTGTCAATCAAAATCATAAGCTATTGAAGATTTATCATATAAAAAAATGCTCCCAGGCTAATCTACCAAAAGAAACACAAATCTAAACCGTAAATTGAAATACCAAAACCTAAATCATATTTTTATCAGCAATTTTTTAAAACAAAATTAAAAAATTTACCAATAATTTTTTTGGAGGTATAATGGTGGTTTGAAGCCAAAATGCGGAGGGAAACCGACTGACGATGGTAAAGTCCCTCAGATTTCTCTCTCTACCCCTAATGTTTCTTATTTTGTATTTTGAATGAAGTCTGCAGAGGAGAATTTATAATAAGGACAGAGCTGCAGAGATAGAGAATGTTGGAGGAAACAATGGGAGAGTTTTAAGAAGAAATTAAAAACTTTACTAGTAATGCTTTTGAGTAAAATTGGTCTGAACATGATGTGCAACCATACTAGCGGTTCTAAGTTTGCAACAACACTGAAACAAAATAGAAATACCCATTTAAGAAAAATAAAATGGTTCCTTTAATAGGCCTAATGAAAAGGTATAATTTTCGGTTTTTTTAAATGTAATCGTGGCACAATTTATCTAAATGTGTGGCGTAATGAGGAGTGATCCATGTAACAGGAAAAAAATTCCATAACATGTACCTATTAGTACTTCCTCATTTACTTTCTAAGCTCATATCTAACAGATCAAATTGCTTGGACATTCAATTGCAGATAAATATTATGCAATGGATTTTAAATTCCCCAATGTAATACCTACGGCCATATCTTCAGTGTTATGACATGCAATCATATATCAATCACCCCTTAAACCTTGTTAGTCTTATTTATTTTTATCAATAAGTAATCTTCTTAATCCATTCCCTGGTAACAATGAAAAATAACCCACTATTTGCCTATTAGATTCAATAATCAATATATAAGCTTGGATCATAATGAAGTCTCACAAAATAGGCTTCAAAAATAGATATGGAAGAAGTAAAAACATAGCTCTACCTTTTCACTTTGCTATGCACTTTGCTTTTGTTGGAATTTGTAGACAGCTTCTAAAATTTGAAGTTGAGACTAAAAGGACTTGGATCAAAACAGGACCACCCACCAATACACATCAGTGCATCACTACTCCATAATTAACTTAAGAAAGTAAACACAAGTGTTAGAACATATGTGAATCATCTTAGGATCATATGTCATCTAGAATTGGCTAATCCTATGACAAAACGCACTTTACTTGTAATTGGGTATATCTAAGATGTGTTTAATACTTCAAGGAACAAGAGTTCAAGTCCAAGTGTTAAAGCCATGCAAATCTATCCAAGAAACAAGTGAAGAAGTGTTTGATTTTAAAGCTCGACAGATAGCATCTATCGAGGTTTAAAAGGCATGTTTAGCCCAATGCTTGACAGCTGCTCAATAGATAACCTATCTATTGAGATTTACGAAAATCAATTTTTTAGATCTGATTTCACACATATCCGTGTATACATGTTTAGGTTTTCTTTTCTCTCAACCCTAAACATATATAAGGATTATTTTAAGGGCCGTCACAAATGATGCAAAGGGATGAAACTTGATGCAAAGGTTTTGTTCAAGCAAATTGTGACCAGAGACAAATTTTCCCTAGTTCATCTTTCTCTTGAAGAAGCTGCTGAATTTGTACATCGTAGAGTTTTGTAACCAAGGAGCTTCATGATCTTCATCGTGTTGATGAACTGAAGAACTTTGTAGCCAACATCCTTCTCAAATTGGTAGTTAGTCACATACTTAGATCCGTGCATCAATTGGTTAGTCACGTACTGGGAGCCGTGCGTTAAAAAGGAGAGATTGTCACTACAGAACAAGTCCAATTGTGTATTGGGGTAAGGGTTCAACTGTAGGTTAGTATAAGGTACTAAGATTCCTTTACTTGTAACTACTTGTTGTGAGAATAGTGGATTCTCAGGAGTGGTGACCTTAAAATCACCCAGTGGGGTTTTTGCCTTGGAAGTTTTCCTCATTCGTAAACAAATCACCGTGTCAACTTTATTTTCCATTGCATATTAACTTAGTTGATGATTTTTTTGTACTACCATGCCTATTGCATGCTAATTGAATTAATTAATTAACTTGGCTAATTAATTGGTTAATTCATCACAAGGGGTCAATACATTCTTAGCCTATCAACAAGTAACAAAATTGAGATGTCAATCCTCCATAATTTATTTGCCCCAAAAGGAAAAAAAAATGACTAAAATCCAAATTACACCCTTCAAGTTTAAGTTGAAGCGAATTATAAGTCCTTGAACTTCAACATTCTTGTCAATTTACTTAACTCGCCGCAATATGACACTGTTTTACTGGACTTAATGGCAATTTTATAGTCTGCAATGGATAGAAGGACCAACTTATGACTAAAACTATAATTTAGAAATGAAATTGACAATTTTCACTCAAAATTAAAAGGGTTGTTGTAATCTGGATTTTGGCCAAAAAACAAAAGAAAAGTTACCGTACCATTGTCACCTATAATCTAATATAAACACATAAAAGAATAAGAAAAATTGAAGATGAAGCGTATCATTAAAAACAAATTATAAGCCTATGTTTTTGTCCTGATTGACAACTAGCGTACTAGAAGTTAGTTCATAATACAAAACAAACCTCCTTTTTTCCAACAACCTATTCACAATACAAATAACCACGTTGCAACATGTACATATATGGTTAAAAAAAAAACTTGGTACAAATCAACCACCAAAATTGGTACAAATTTCACAGTAATTGAAAAAACAAATCTATACTGACGAACAAATTTACAAAACCAAACACCAGTAGCCCACAAATCCAAAGAACACAAACAGAAATATAGAGAGATGATAGTGGACTTGAACTTCAAATGACTGAAATGAAGGGAGAAAATGACTAAAAATCAAACATCAGCCAGGTATTTGTAGATCGATGATGGGCGATGAAGGAGATTTGCAATTCAGTGAGACTTGGAGTGAGTGTTTAGGTGAGATTGGCAGTGCGGGTAATGGAGGCTTGGGTTTCGTCAATAGCGGCACGATGAGGAGGATCAGTGGTAGGGAGGGGTGGATCGGCAATGAGGGTTTGGGAGTCAAAGGTAGATTGGGTTAGGGTGTTCAAATAGTGAGGCAAGAGTGGAATTCAGTGTTTATTTTATTTTATTTTTTTTTTTTAAATTTATACCAAACCTATAGCCACGTTTAAAGAAATGAAGCTATAGGCATGCTTTAAGCCATCTTTTAAAGAAACGTAGATGTAGGCAGGCTATAGCTGCGTTTTGAAAATGTGGCCATAGACCCTTTAAAGAAAAAAAAACTTTTGTTCAACCTATATTCACAATTGAAACATGCGGCTACAGACAATACTATAGCCGCGCCTCTAAAAAATGTGGCTTTAGGTGTGCCTATGGCCGCATTTACCAAATGCGGCTATAGGACATCTTAAAAAAAAAAAAAAAAAATCGACTGGACATATAGCCGCATTTTTTTAAATGCGGCCATAGGCCCTTCCTAATAAAACGCAACTGCAAACTTTATAAACACGGCTATAGAAATTGGCTATAGCTGCGTTTTCAAAAAGGCGGCTATAGGTATATCATTTTAGCCGCATTTATAACAAAGCGGCTATAGGGCAGCTATAGCCGCGTTTTTTGTAAATGCAGCTAAAAAAAACGCGGCTATAGCTAGCATTTTTTGTAATGTAATTTCAACTCAATACCAAAAAGTTATAGACTAAACTAACATATTTAAAATGTTAAAAACTAGTTTAACACATAGGACAAACATTAGGTGCTAAAGTAGTAATTAACCCTTAAAATATATTGATCTATATTCATGAGAGAAGGATGCATAACTTCCAAACTATTGATATGTTTTTCATAAATATGATTTTTCTCTAAAAAAAAAATAGTAAAATGAAATTTGAGTTTCCAAAGATAGTTTCACTTGACATATTATAATCATGTTAATTGTAATAAAAATATTAATTAAAACAAAGCCAATGAGCCTGGAAAATCCATCCAAGAGCTAAGCCCCACAACAGAGCAATATCTATGCTTCTCAATTCCAAAAAGAGGACCAATCGAACAAGTAAAAGTACTCCAAGTAACCACTGCACACCTTTTGTGCAATGGTCACTCCACAAGTACAAGTGCTTATAGGGTGTGGGGCATAAGGGTCAAGGTTCAAGCCTCTAGGAGGGAACTTCACACACATATACACTTAGATTAAGTCAGAGTAAAATTTTTATCTTGTATCATAAAAAAAAAAAAAGTAATCCAAGTAAGCAGTGCTTGAGAAATCAAGGTGGTCGATCCAAGGATCCAAAGAAAACCCATGAAATATCTTCATGACTTGGGAATGGTGAAATTGTTGATACAAAGATTAACGTCCTGCTATTGTACATTTCCCTTGTAGATTCCTCTAAGTTCCTAGGATTTAGGAAGGTGTATTCATGCAAGTAATTTACTTGTAAGTTGTTACTCTATTAATCCTGATTCTATTCAAGTTCTTTCAATTTGACTCAAAGTCTTAGTTGTTAGCCTGTTAGATCCTTTGTTCTTTATCATCGATCATATTTCATGTTCAAGCTGTTTACCATAGTATCCATAAGTCCTATTTAAGTTGTGACTTAGTTTACTTAGCTTATTGATACCCTATAACTTAAAATTGCAATAAGAAATGAGCTCTTGGTACTTGATTGTAATAAGAATTTAGCCTGTTGATTTCCATCTTCAATAATTACATGAATTTGAAAAAAAAAAAAAAAAAACCTCTTAATTAAGGCGTCATTGAATTACATTCCTTCTGAGAATTGAATTCAAATCCCCAAATCAACATCTTTAGCAAACATATCAAAGCATCATCAATACACCGGCACTCATATTGATTAGGCAAAATTAAAATCATCTCAAACAAACACAATTAGTTACATAGATTCCAAATCTATACTTCAAAAGTTCTCTTAATTGAGACATTACCAAACCACATTAATTTTAGAAAAAATCAAATTCCCAAATCAACATCTTAAGCAAACAAATCGAAGTTTGATAAAAGTCATCTATACACCTACATTCATATCAATCAGGCAAAATTAAAATCATTTCAAGCAAACACAATCAGTCACATAGTTCTAATCTATCCTTTATTTTTCTTAGACAAATACAAATATTGTGATTGATACTAGAGGCCAATACACATAATCGCATTGTAGTTTCTTATATAAACCCAGAGACAGTGAAAAGGTACAAAAAAGAACAAAACAAGCTACCAGAGCACTCTGTAGTTGCAGGAAAGGGACCATATTGGATACAGAATGGTTGGAAAGGAATCATTTAGTGTTGAGAGAGAAGCTAAGGGCAATTTCAGGTGTACGACTTTGAGTCCTTCAATGAGACAATGAAATGTTTACATGCGAGCACGCTTGTACTTCATCTAATGATTTTTGGGTCAGAGTTAGACCTATAACAAAGACAAAAACCACAGGAATTGCAATAGTATTTTGGTTTTATGAGAGTAGAAGGCTATATGTAGTGCAAATAAAGATCTAATTAAGAAATATATAATGGGAATACTAAAGGAAGAGAGACAAATAATCATAGCCATCGAAGTAAACCTCGTTTTTGCACCATAGGCTGCTATTATGCCGCTCCAAAAGGCCAAGATCATGCTTAGAATAGAAATAAAAGTTAAAAGATAAGCAAGTAGTCTTGGGTATGTGGCATGGGTAGCCGAAAGATATGCAGCTAGGCAGTGAATTATAATGGAGGAAGTTAAGAAACCAAAAGCCAGCAAATCAAATAGCATCAATTTTTCGAAGTTTTTGTTTTCTCTTAAAAATGCTATGCCTTTGTCTTTGTATCCTCCAGGTAGGTTGATGGCTGCTGTGAAGCTAAGACTTGCAATGATTGTGGATATAACTAAAAAGACGTGAGACAATTTTTCATAATATTTACGTATAATTTCCTCTACCTTGACCTTTCCAGCCTCTTGCCTTTCCTTTTCTCGTCTGTCAACCATCCGATCCAAACTTAAAAGAACAAAGGTAATATATGAGGTGAATCTTATGCTCCCACACATTGAGCATTGGGAGTTGCTTTCATATATATAATCAGATTAGTTACATAGGATAAGATGTTTGAATACAAAAGAATACATTTGAAATACAAATTGCAGATGAGATAGAAATTTAGATGAGATATGAAACTGCTCTGGCTTATCTTAAATTGTTCTTATCTACTGCAATATTTGAATTTGAATTAATCTGATCTACTGTAGTGTTTGAGTCCTTATCAGATTGGTGTGCTTCAATATCCCCTCGCAAGCTCAACGGGGAAGGACACACGTGGAGCTTGGAAATAAGCCAGTGGAAACGGGAAGAAACAAGCGGTTTGGTGAAGACATCGGCTAAATGATCCTTACCAGAAATGAACTGGACATCCAAGGCCATAGCAGCAACTTTATCTCGAACAAAATGGAAATCAACTTCCACATGCTTGGTTCTTGCATGAAAGATTGGATTAGTAGTGAGATATGTTGCACCAATATTGTCACACCACAGCCGAGGAGGATGGGATTGATGGAGACCAAGATCATGTAACAAAAACTAGAGCCAGAGCAATTTAGCAGTGGTATTAGCAATAGCCTTGTATTCAGCCTCTGTGCTTGATCGGGCCACAATAGGTTGCTTCTTAGAGCTCCAAGAAATCAAGTTGTCACCAAGATAAACACAAAAACCACTAGTGGACCGCCTATCATCTGGACATCTAGCCTAATCGGCATCAGAAAAGGCACCAAGGCAAGTGGATGAAGAGCATTTCAGTAAGAGACCATGAGAGATAGTTTGCTTAAGATATCTCAGAATTCTCTTTACTGCTTGCCAGTGAGTGGTAGTCGGTCTGTGCATAAATTAACAAACATGATTAACCGCAAAGGACAAATCTGGTCAAGTGATTAAAAGATACTGTAAAGAGCCAATAATGCTGCGAAATAGAGTGAGATAAGGAAAGATAGCACCATCAAATGCCAAAAGTGGCTTAGCATTTGACATCGGAAAGGAAATTGGCTTGGCATGCAACATATTTGTGCGGTTAAGAAGATCAATGATATAACGGTGTTGAGATAACAAAACACCATCTGGATGCTTAAGAACTTCAATGCTGAGAAAAAAATTTAACTCACCAAGATCTTTAACCGCAAAATCTCGCTGGAGTAGATTGAGAAGGTCATCAATTGCCAAATGATTTGAGCTGGTGATAATGATATCATCCACGTATATGAGTACATACATAGTGAGGGAATTTGAGAGGAAAGTGAAGAGAGATGAGTCAGCTCTAGAGGCAGTAAAGCCAAGCTCCAACAATTTGCCACTCAAGCGCGAAAACCATGCATGAGGCGCTTGTTTGAGACCATAGATGGCATTGTTCAACTTGCATACGTGGTTAGGCAGGGATGGGTGATGAAAACCTGGAGGTTGTAGCATGTATACTTCTTCAGATAAGTTGCCATGAAGAAAGAAATTTTGAATGTCAATTTGGCGCATTGACCAACCAGCTGAGACAGCAAGTGAGAGAACAACCCGAATAATTGTGGGTTTGACAACGGGACTAAAAGTTTCACTAAAATCAATTCCGGCTTGTTGGTGAAATCCTTTGGCTACAAGGCAAGGCTTGTAACGCTCAATTGTGCCATCAGCTCTCCTTTTGATGCGAAAAACCCATTTACAACCCACTATATTACGAGCCGTTGGTGAAATCCTTTGGCTACAAGGCAAGACTCCAAGTGTTATTTTACAACAAGGCATTAAATTCTGCTTCCATAGTAGTGCGCGACTCTGAAATTTTCGCTGCTGTAGAATAACAGGTGGGCTCAGATGGAGACATCAAGGACATGAGAGCTCGAGGAACTGGGTACTGTATAATCCCATCATGAAATTGTTTCGGTTTGGTGATCAAATTCTGTGACCAAGTCAAGATTGGATGAGTATGAAGTGGAGCTAAAATAGAGGACTGAACTGATGGAGGTGCAATGTGATTTAATGAGCTGTTGGTCGGAGAAGCATCATTGATTTTGGCATGATCAGAACATGACAGACTGGTATTGTTGGTTTGAGAGTTGAGATGTGGAGTAGGCAGTGTATTAGTAACCTGCAAAGATGTTAGTGGGACAGTAATAGAAAGTGGAATAATATTAGAAGTGGTGGGCTGCAAAGAAGTAGGTGAAAGTGTTTTATTGGCAAAGGGAAAAGTAAATTCATCAAAGACCACATCACGTGATATATAAATGCAACCAGTGGGTATATGTAGTCATTTATAACCTTTATGATGTGAACTATAGCCAAGAAAAATGCATTGAAGAGAACGAAATTGTAGCTTGTTATTATTGTAGGGACGAAGATGAGGATAACATGCACACCCAAAAACCTTTAAAAATTTGTAGTCAGGTTCTTGATGAAACAATTTGTGAAAAGGAGATTGATGGCCCAGATTAGGAGTGGGCATGCGATTAATGAGATAACAAGCTGTAAGACAAGCATCATCCCAAAATGAGGTAGGAAGAGAACTGTGTGCAAGTAAACCAAGGGCAGTTTCAATAATATGACGATGTTTTCTTTCAACACAACCATTTTGTTGATGAGTATGTGGGCATGAAACACGGTGAGTGATGCCAATTTGTTTAAACAAAGTGTTTAAAGATCTAAATTCACCTCCCCAATCAGTTTGAACACTGAGAATTTTAGCATTGAAGCGATGTTCAACATGACTTTGAAATTGCTTAAAAACATGAAAAACATCAGATTTTGCTTGAATGGGATACAACCAAGTGAATCGAGTATAGGCATCACCAAAAGAGACATAATATTTATTGCCTGAAAAGGAAACAGTTGGTGATGGACCCTATACATCAAAAAATAACAATTCTAAAGGCCTAGATGCAACAAAGGTAGAAGAATTAAAAGAAAACTGATGATTTTTGGCTTGAGAGCATGCTGAACACATTGCCAAAGTTTTATTTGTAGAAACTGGAAGTCGAAACTTGGATAACACTTGACAAACAATACAAAAGTTGGGATGTCCTAAACGAAGATGCCAATTTGCAGCAGATGTTCTTTCTCCAAGCAAAGCATATGATGAAGTGGTTGGAGATGAACGTGAAGAGAGGATATAGCCCATGCCTAAGAGGTCTGCGGTGGAGGATTCTCTCGGTTGTGAGATCCTTAATCAAAAAGAAGTTATCATAGAACTCAAAAAATACAGAATTGTCTTTAGCAAATTGACTAACAAAGAGAAGATTTTTGCAAGCATTAGGAACATATAACACATGTTTTCAAAAAAAAAAGAATGATTAGGTGTACAGAGAGATGCATTTCCAGTATGTGAAATAGGCAAACCTTGACCATTGCCGGTTGTGATCTGATCAGTGCCAAAATATGCTTCAGAGCTCACATTGAGATTAGAGAAGTTTGGTGTAAGATGGTGTGAGGCATCGGTATCAGGATACCAGTTGTCATCTTGAATGGCAGATGGTGAGGAGTAAAAAGCTTGGGCAGTTGCAGGTGGATCAGCTTGAAAAGAATGATCAAATCTGTGGTAGCAACTTATAGCAGCGTGACCAAGTTTGTTGCAAACTTGGCAGACAACACGTGGAGTCCCAGAGGAAAAGGGATTCCTGGATGACTTTGAGGAGCCATGACCACGTCCTCTTGTGCCTCGACCATTTTGATTTGAAGAGGGTCCACGTCCATAGGAACCACGACCATGATTTGTGGTATTCCGATTTGCCATATTGGCAATTGAGAATGCTAACTCAGCAGCTGATCGCTGCTGTTCCAAGCGCTGCTCATGAGCAAGGAGATGCCCATATAGTTCATCAAGAGAATGAGGGTCCACTCGAGTGGTGATAGAAGTGACAAATGGGTCGTATTCAGTTCCTAAGCCAGCAAGAATATAAGAGCTTATTTCAGTATCTAAGAGAGTTTGTCCAACTACAGTGAGTGTATCTCTAAGACTATGCATTCTCTGAAAATAATCAATCACATTTGATTTACCTTTCTTTGAGGTAGCTAACTGATATTGGATTTGCATCACGCGAGCCCGAGATTGGGAGATAAACATACGTTCAAGAGCCACCCATAGAGTGCGAGAGGTATTGTAGCCAAGAACCTAAGATAAAATGGACTCTGAGAGGGATGCAATCAATGTGCTGAGAATAAGTTGATCTTGTTGTTGCCAAGCAACATATTCAGGATTTGGAATAAGAATAGGCTGATTTGATTTGGTGACAGGATTAGAGATAGTGGAAGAAGGTGCTGTTTTGGATCCATCAATATAGCCAAATAAGTTTTGAGCATTGAAATGAGTAACAACTTGGTATTTCCAAAGAAGATAGTTGTCTTTGGTGAGGGTAAGGCGAATTGGATGATTTGGTAGTGTTTGAACAGGGAGAGAGAGAGTGGTGACAATGGAGGGGTTGGTTTGATTTGTGGAGGAGCTGGAATTAGAGGAACTCATGACGTTAGTCGTAAATGCTCTAATACCATAAAAGAACAAAGGTAATATATGAGGTGAATCTTATGCTCCCACACACTAAACGTTGGGAGTTGCTTTCATATATATAATCAAATTAGTTACATAGGATAAGATATTTGAATACAAAAGAATACATTTGAAATACAAATTGCAGATGAGATAGAAATTTAGATGAGATATGAAATTTCTCTAGCTTATCTTAAATTGTTCTTATCTACTGCAATATTTGAATTTGAATTAATCTGATCTGCTGTTGTGTTTGAGTCCTTATCAGATTGGTGTGCTTCAATAAAACTCAATAGAGCGAAGCCTCTATTCAACTTCAACTTTAACATGATCCTAACCTGTAAGTGTTCACGAGGGGAAACGTGACTGACTAAATATCTTAAAATTTCAAATTTCCATCTTCGAACATGCAAGGTCTATATATATATATATATATATATATTCTTACATGACAGGCAAGGGGTGGCAAAATTAGACACGACTTGCGAACTCGACATGACACGGCACAAAATTAACATGTTATGGGTTGAGGCTTAATGGATTTGTGTCATATTTGGGTTGACACGATTAACCCATTTAATAAATGGGTTGGGTTAGTGTTCAACCTATGGAACCCGTTTGACCCGTTTAATTAAATGACATTTTACTAATATACCCTTCATACCTTAGTTATATAAACTTATTAGTTGTTTTGGTTTACTTTCTTTGACATAATGTGATTGATTATTTGTGATATTGAGATATGATTTAGTTTTGAATGATTATTAGTGATGTAATTATTTATTAATTATGAATTTTATATTAAAAATATATATATATTTTTTTTTCATTTCGATAAAATCTAATAAACAGGTCGACATGACTGACCTGTTTAATAAATGGGTCGTGTCAGGGTTGAGGAATCTTGACTCATTTAATAAACATGCCGGGTTAGTGTTGACCCATATAGTTGAATACTCAGGAATTAACATGACACGAACCTGACATGTGAAAACGAATTGCCACCCCTATGACAGACAACTCAATGTTGAAGATTTAATTTCAAATGAACTTAATTGGATGATTACTCTAATGATTTGATTTAGCAAATGAAGTAGAATATTGCATATATATATATATATATATTTATATGTTTTTAAATCATTATGTTTCAAAACTTAAAAGTTAACCGTTTTAAAAGTGAAAAAAAAAAATAAATAAATAAAAGAAAGCAAATGTCTACATTTAAAACATCAAAATAGATGTTAAAAAATTTGTTATAAAAAGTGGATATAAAAATATCATTATCCTTGATAAGAAATGTTAACCAATGCTCTAAAGGCATTTGCTTGAGTTTTCTCATTTACTTTTTTTTTTACCCTTAATTGAAATGTTGTCTCGCTTCAATTTTTTTTTTTTTCATGCTACCATTGGTAACTTTTGGTTTTGGTTTTGTTTTTATTTTTATTTTTTATTTTTTATTTTTTACCTATGTTATATGTTTTTGACAAATAATGAGAAAATTGAGTTAATTTAAAAAAATATATAAAGACTAAGACATGGTTTTAAAAGCCAGATCAGCCTGTTCAACCAAGAGCTAGACACTAATTTGGTCCGGTTGCTTTACAAAACCAGAAATGTCATAAAAAGTAAGTTTAACCTGAATCCGACAGTTGAATCGGCAAAACCGCAGACCAGAACAGTTTGACCGGCCATGGAGCTGTTTGCTAATAACACAAAAACGCAATAGCAGTAGTTTGATAGAAGGATCTAAAGATTTTGAACATAGCCATCTTCCCACTTATCAGAAATTTGAACGATGGGAGCGTAAGAAAAAGAAAAAGAAAAATGAAAGTTGTGAGAATAAATCTTCGTTCTTTAGTTCTTATCCATGAGAACAGATTTGTAAGAACAGATCTTCAGTTTCAGTAAAATAAGCGGATCTCAAATAGACTCTAAGTATTAGATATTTAGATTAGGTTTTTTTTTAATTTTTTTTTCCCAATCTATACCACTATTTAAGTGACTTTCCTTATTTAGGTTCCTCATTTTTTTGGTTCAAAAATGCTCATACACCCCTATATTTAAGTAGAGACAAAACTTAAGGACAATTCGGTAAAAATACAACTCTGACTCCCATTAAAACATTACCTAAAAAATAGTCACCCTCCCGTTAATTTTCAAATTATTTTATCCATTTATAAATTAGATTCTCAAAATAAAAATTATATATAAAATAAAAATATATATATATATATATTTTTTTTTTGCTACAAAATAGGACCATTAATAATTGAAACATTATGACACTAAAAAAAAAACCCTCATCGCACAAAAAAACGGGTGATGAGGCTAGTAAGATGTTAAGGACGTGTCTTTTAGTGAGCATCGGGGACTTCACGTGTTGGGCCTTACAGTAGTGTATTGTGTAGGTGGGCTTCACTTCACTTCACTTCATTTTTAGTTTTTTTTTTTTTTTTTTTAACGATTATGTTTTTTTTTTTTTTTTTTGCTTCTTTTGTTGTTATCTCCTCCATTTTATATTTTATTAATGTTTAATGTTTATTTTCTTTTGAAACCTCTGTTTATTTTTTTTTATACTTTTAGCTATATTTTTTTTTTGATAAAAATGTTACTGGTTTATTAGTTAATTTTCTACAACGTTTAATTATATTTTGTAATTTTTAAAATTTTTATTTTTTAATTATTTATTTATGACGTCACGGTCTGACCATAGTTTCGACTTTGGTTCGACTAGAAAATCAGAAACCAGTTCTCATTTTGGTTTTTTGTCCATTTCGGTTTTTAAAACCATAGTTTAAGGTCTTGAATATATTATATTATATTATATAATTTGATCTTAATTAATAAATATCAAAACTAAAACATCTGCGTCCATATGCTTTGTGGTTTAAGGTGTAAATTTTGAAAATTGTAGGGGGCTGAAAAATATTTGCCAATGTGGTGTGATTGGGGTGTGACTTTGATTGGTCATATTGTTTTACAACTCATGGTTTGTCTTCACTTCCACTGTTTGCATCGTCCTTTGTCATAAATATAGATATGTTGGTTCGACTAGAAAATCAAAAACCAGTTCTCATTTTGGTTTTATGTCCATTTCGGTTTTTAAAACCATAGTTTAAGGTCTTGAATAAATTATATTATATTATATAATTTGATCTTAATTAATAAATATCAGAACTAAAACATCTGCGTCCATATGCTTTGTGGTTTAAGAGGTAAATTTTGAAAATTGTAGGGGCTGAAAAATATTTGCCAATGTGGTGTGATTGGGGTGTGACTTTGATAGGTCATATTGTTTTACAGCTCATGGTTTGTCTTCACTTCCACTGTTTGCATCGTCCTTTGTCATAAATATAGATATGTTGGTTCAACTAGAAAATCAGAAGCCAGTTCTCATTTTGGTTTTTTGTCCATTTCGGTTTTTAAAACCATAGTTTAAGGTCTTGAATAAATTATATTATATTATATTATATGATCTTAATTAATAAATATAAAAACTAAAACATCTACATCCATATGCTTTGTGGTTTAAGATGTAAATTTTGAAAATTGTAGGGGCTGAAAAATATTTGCCAATGTGGTGTGATTGGGGTGTGACTTTGATAGGTTATATTGTTTTACAGCTCATGGTTTGTCTTCACTTCCACTGTTTGCATCATCCTTTGTCATAAATATAGATATGTTGTTTGATTTCTTAATTTTCATTTGTCCTTTTTCTTTTTTTTTCTTTTGAATGTTTTTGGAATATATGTGTCCTTAATTTTATTTTATATTTTATAAATATGCTTGTTTTTAACAACTTCCCATCTTATCATTTAGCCTGAAGACTTAGGGTTTATTTAGATACCACCTATTTTGCTGAAACTGAAAATTTATTGTTGAAAATATTGTAAATAAAGGTAAAAATTAGTTGAAGTAGTATAGTGAGGCCCATGAATAGTATCAAAAAGTGCAATGAGGTCCATGAATAGTAGCAAAAATATGCTGAATAGTAAAATAATTTTAATTTTTCATTCTTATCCAAACACACGCTTAAATTAAATGTTTTAATGTTGGGGTACATCACTGCTAAAGGATAGCCCTACTCACATGATGGCTGCTTTAAGGTAAATAATGGATGGGGGCTATATTTTTTGATATTCAAAGAGTTAGGGTCTGTTGGGCTAAGGAGATGAAAAAGTGGAAGGATAGAAAATAGTTAGAATGATGGAAAAGTAGAGATATAAAAAAAAAAAAAAAATTGTTTGATTGTGTGTGTGTGTGTGTGTGTGTGTGTTAGAACTTCTTTTCTTTTCTCTTGTATGTGTGTGTGTTTATTTCTAAAAAAAAGAAAAGAAAAAAAGAGAGGGAGAGCAATTGTCCCACATTACTTAAGAGAGTGTGTTGTGTAGTATAACTTACCCCACCCTCCCTTAAAAACTACCATGACTTTTGAGTAGAGTTATAGTATGCCTTTGTATTAGAATCTCTTTCCCTCTATCTTGAGTGTGTGTGTTTGTTTCTTAAAAAAAAAAAAGTTAATAGCTTTTATATCTGTTCTAAGAAGAAAATATTGAAGTTATTTTTGTTTTGCTATTTACATTTTTAAAATTTTCATTTTGGCTCATCATGTTTGGTTTCATTTTTATATTGACCATAATGATTATATTTGTTAGTAATTTGACCTTTAAGTGCCAAATAAATATTGTCTATTAAGACATGCCACTTATGTAAGTCAATTTATGTTAGTAATCTGATTGTTAAGTGTTGAATAAATGTTGTTCATTAAGACATGTTACCCATATAAGTCCATTTTTGTTAATAGAGAAATGCTAACGGATTATAATAATATGACTGTTAAGGGTTTGTTTAGGATCCGCTTATTTTGTTGAAACTGAAATTTTTTTTATTGAAAGTACTATAGATAAAGGTAAAAACTAGCTAAAATAGAATAGTGGGACCCATGAATAGTATCAAAAAGTACAGTGAGACTCATAAATAATAGCGAAATAAACTGAATAGTAAAATAAACTGGTTTTTAATTTGTGCCAAATGCACACTAAGTATCAAATAAGTACGGTTCATTAAGAGGTACAACTCACCCATACAATACTAGGTATCACAAGATTATTAAGGAAATTAGACGACATGAGTAATATGAAATGGAATCAAATATGTATGGCCAAAATAAAAAATTTAAAACATAAATGATAAAAATAAAAGGGTTTTACTAATATATATACCCTAAGGGCATACATTAGTAAACCATTTCAAAAAACATTTTATGGGAAACTGAAAAAGTAATTAACTGTTTTGACAGTTTTTTCAATTTTTTATAAAATCATTTCTAAAATGAATGATTAATGTATGCTTAGCCTGATCCAAAATAAAAAATAACATAAAATTTTAAGCATAAAAATGGTATTTTAATATATTATATCATAATTTAAAAATCAATTTACAGTAATCTTGTCAACTGCAAACGCAGGCTTTGATAAACTCCTAGATGTTCCAAAAAAAGAAAAAGAAAAACAGAGTACTTTAATCAACTCGATAATTCAGTTTCAGCCTCCCTCTATGGCACTATCCAATAAAAATATGGTCAAGAAAAACAACGAGAAATTAAAGAAGCGGAAAAATCAACTCAATAATTCTGCCTCCTTATCTTTGATAGTTGTACTGTTGTCGCACTCCCTGCTTCCTTATCTTTAATAATTCAAAAGATTCGTTTCAAGTTGTGGATCTAGAATTTTCAAAAAGCAAACGATAATAACTGTAAAGCATTGATTGGTCACCCATATTATGAATAGATAAGGTAACGACAAAGACTTCCATGCTTATTTATTTATTTTATTTTTTTGTTGCATGTAAATGTCTATAACTTTTTGAACAGTCAACTAATCTCTTCCATGTGCATTTTATCTTCTTTCTAATATACATTACATAATTACAATTAAGGATGAACTCCTTATGAGTGTCTCTAATAGTTGCTTAAAATATTTAAATTTAGAACTTCATCAATCACAAGAGGTTTGGAAAATTACTGTGCCAATCCTTTAAGATTTTCTAGCTTAAGTTATATGCGACTTAGCACCTCATACGTACTTTTTGGCAAGATATACATGTAAAATTTAACTTTAATGTATTAATTTGTCAAATATTGTATTAGGTGAATGATGTGAACGCCAACAATACTCTTTGTATATAGTGAATTAATATTGGCTCAAATTACTGACATTTAAATAGGATTGTAGATTCAAGAGATTTTATGCATATATGCTTATAAGTATATAGACTTGATCCAGCTTGTATCGCGTTTTTCAATATTTTTTTCCTTTTACATAAACTGTTTGTCCATGAGGCATTATCTTTATGGAAAATAACTCAGAAAAGGATTGGATTGTTAAATTCAAAATCCTAAACCATACAGTTCTTAGGTTTGGTGGGTGATGACAAGAGAAAACTAACGAACAATACGATTGTGTGAAATCGAGAGAGATTTTTTTTTGTTTTTTTAGAATTTATTTTTTATATCTAACAATGAAAAGGGTGCTTAAGATCTAAAGTTTTTGAGTTGATGAGTTCTAATTAGCAAAATTGGTAAAATATTTTAATTTTGAATGAAAAATTTGGTAATCAAATTTACCTAAATAAAAAATTCAAGAGGTGTTTTAAGACGAGGATAAAGAATAATTATTATAAAATATATAGATTAAAATTTTATTATTTATATTTAAAAACAAAAAGTCAATGAGCAAGAAAAGAAGCTTTCTTCTGTTCAGGACCGTTAAAAGACTTTTCCTATTCTACTTTCCTTCATTTCTCGTCCTCTGAAATCATTTTCGCAGCATCTTTTGTTTTGTCAATCTTTACACTCTCACTTTGGTTTTATTTTGCTCCACTTTTCAAAAAAAAAAAAAAAAAGAGTTTGATACTTTCAACTTTACGCCATTAATTTTCGTTGCAGTCATCCTCTTAGTTTGGTTTTGCTTTGCTCTAGTTCAAAAAAAAAAAAATTTATAGCAAAGAGTGAGATTTTTCCGACTTTTTATCTTAATCTTCGTTGCAGTTTTTTGTGTAATCATCCTCATCCCATCGTTTTCATTTCACTTTGCTTCACTTCTCAAAAGAAGAAGAAAAAAATAAAGAAAAAAGAAGAAGAAAAGTCCAGCTATAGCTTAATCGTCACCGCTGCTCTCATTTACTATAGCCACTATCCTTGATCTGCTAAAATAAGAGAGGTACTTCCTTTTAGTTCCTCAATTTGATTTTTGTTACAGTCTGTTACACTGATTAACTTTTTCTTTTTTAATTTTCATTTTAGTTTGTTCTACTCATCATTTGTCAAGACAGGCAAGGAAGGAAAAAGAAGAAGGAAAGGAAATTAAGAAAGAACGAAAGAAGGAAGAACGGAAGGAAAGAACAAGATGTCATCTACTGTTTCCCGTTTTCTGATACTCAGTATAGTGACTGTCCGAGTCGAAAACAACTTGCGGCTCTGATTCGGTAACCTTCTTATTTCTTTTTATCTCATTCATCCTTTGACATGGTTCTTTACGGTCGTAATCACCGTAGTCTGTTACTAATTTGGTGCTTAATTATGGATCTAATAGCTGCCCTTAAAATAAAAATTTATAATAAAAATATGGCAAAATAGGAGATAGGGATTAAGAAAAGTGTTAAATTACCAATTTTTCAAAATTTTAAATTATTAAAATATAATAAATTTAAATTATTTAACTACATGCTTCAAATAAAGAAAAAGTTTGTAAGCATGAACAAAATAAGGAACAAATAATTTTTAAAATCTTGCAAATTCTACTATTAAACATTATTTTCTTTTTCTTTTTCTTTTTCTTAAAGAGAGGGGATAGAGGAATTTTGATTCGGGTTCTCCCATGAGAGAAACCAGCAGTTCTACTAAGCAATAAAATATATAAAATTAGGCATAGCTCACGCATTGCGGGTATATATTATTAACAAAATTTTTGTTTTAAATAATATAAAAGCCTTTTATAGCTCTATTATTCATTACAACTAAAACAAATATAGCATAAAAATTTAATATTTGACTTGGAATGGAGAAAAAAAATGCAAAAGCATCGAAAAATACACACCAAATTCTTTATAGAAAAGATAATAACCAAATTCTTTTAAATATTGAAACAAAAAGCAATTGTTAATATCTTTTCAATTAAATTCATCATCCAAAGAAAAAGGTTTTAATCAAATCCATGACTAGTGTACACAATTTTAAGACCTTAACACTATTTGATAATTATTCATGAATGTTTGTGACACATCCAATTCTTTCTTATGAGCAAATAAAAAATAATTTCACTGAATAAAATACAATCCAATGTTCTTAAGTTGTTCTATTTAATTTCAAACTTCTTGTCATATGAGTAAAAATTCTTTCACGAAATATATTGTTAGCTGGCATTTTTAGTAATAAAGAAAATATATAATACCATTAAGCCTAAGTTTTGTTATGATTTAAGTTTTGGACTTAAATTATAAATGACTTACCCTACGATAAATTTTTAAAAATAGGTTCGCTTTTTATGGCATTTTACTTTCTTAAATAATAGAAATAAGATAAAGAAGGAGGTCCCAATGACAAAATCTTAAGAGCAGTAGAGATGGTTAATTAATTAATGTCATTTTTTAACTGGATCAAACCCTTGAAGACATTCTTCCGTTTAAATTGATTTTGAATGACAACCGTTGGAAGATGAAAATGCTTTTTTTTTAGAGGCGACCACCTAATTTATTACATAAGAGCATTTACATATGTTATCTTCATATCATTCTATTTTTCTATCTTAAAAGCTACTTTATCAATTATACCGTACTATTTTATAACACATCCAAAATCTCAATTTTTATTTTTTTATACAATATATTAAAATAATATATCTATCTAATAAAATATATAACCTAAAATCATTTCTCTCTCTCTCTCTCTCTCTCTCTCAACCTTAATCTCACCACTGGGAACAAACCCAAAACCCAACATGACCACCCTTCATACCCAACCACTCCACCACTTGCCAACCATCAATAGCACCACCAACACCTGCCTCCACCATCATCAACAACACAACCACCACCCAAACCCACCACCCCACCACTGTTGCACCACCCAAATCAACCCAACAAATCACAACAGACCCATACCAAAATCACCCAAATCAACCCAGCAAATTACCAACATAACCCACTACCACCACCACCAATCCAAACACAACACAACCTATTGCCACCAAGCCAAATAACACACCGGGACCAAACCCACCACTACATGAATCAAAACTCACTATAATCTCCAAGAATCAAACCCATAGAAAAAAAAATTACAATAGATCAAACCCACTGAAATCTCCACCACCAATCTCCACCGCAAACCCACTGCCAGCAAGCCAAACCACCGATCTCAACCCACATCAGCCACCACACACAACATCGAAACCAAAAAAAAGAAAGAAAAGAAAGATAAAAAAGCAATTAATCAAATTTTTATTTAAAAAATGTACATCTTTCTTCAATTGCTACCACTAGTTGACGTTGTCGATCAACCCAAAATTACAACATTTAGCCACCCTTGATGATACTCAATTTCCAAAAAAAAAAAAAAAAAAAAAGAATCGCCCACATGTGTTTCTCTGTTTGGCTGCCAATATAATGAATATTGCCGATCTCCATGCCGATATAAGAGAGAGGAAGGAGTGAGTGAGACAGGAAGGAGTGAGTGAGACAGAGACAAAGTGTGTTGGTAGAGAGAGGGAGGGAGGTTGGCTTGAGAAAAGAGAAAAGTGATTCAGATTTCAGAGAGAGAGAGAGAGAGAGAGAGAGAGGAGAAATTAATAAAAGGGAGATGCTACATGCACAACATTTTTATAATAAATCATAAGCAGTTAGTTGTTATTGGTTTAAATTTGAACCTAATATTAAAATTACTTTTTTGCCCCAATAATAACAACCAGGAACAACCTGCCACTTAGAATTTGTTGTAAAAATATTATTAATATATCATTTCTCTTAATAAAATATGTGGTTTAAGTTTTACAAGTTGTTACAGTACTGTTTTACATATAAGACAGTACTATAGCACTATTAGAGCATTCTTATCAAGGCTTTCAAATGCTAAAAATCTTATTTTTTTAGCATTTTTGTTCCAAAAGCTTGCTCCATCAAAACTTCTAAATGCTATAATTTTTGCAATTGATGAACAGTGCAATCTCATATTTGAGACTGCACTGTTCACCAATTGTAAAACAAATAGTATTTTTTTATTCCTTTTCTCTTATCCCTCTCTTCTCATTTCCGTTTCTTCCTCACCATTTCTTTTCTTTCTCTCTCCCTCTGCTCGACGTCTCGGTCTCCCTCTCCGACGAAACCCAGGCCGGAGCATCAAGCCAAGTGGATTTTTCTTTTTTTCACTCACTCACCGCTCTCTCTCTGCTCTATCTTTCTCTTTCCTCTCTCACTTCTTTTTTCTCTCTTCTCTCTCTGTGCTTTGCCGATGAGTGGGCGCCACCGATGACTGTGCTCCGGCGATTGTGGGATGCCGATGGCTGTGGTCCGGTGATTGTGGTCATGGATCGTGGGTCCGATGGCTGTGATCCGGTGGTGGCGATGGAGGTTTCTTCTTTTTCTCTTTTTTTTTTTTTTTTTTTTGGGTTCTGCGTGGTTCTTCTTGGGCCCGATTGGGTCTTGATTTGATTTACAGGTGAAGGAGGACGTCAAGCCCCGCCGTGGAAGAAGATGACGACGGGGAGGGAAGTGGGTGTCCGTGTCCTGTGGGTTTTGGTTCGGCGTAATGGGTCTGCTGGTGGCGGCGATGGTGGAGGTTTCTTTTCTTTCTTTCTTTTTTTCTGCTGTGGTTGGTGGTGGTGAGTGGATGTGGTGGTTGTGGATGGATGAGGATGTGGAGGTGTGGCGCCGGCGGTGTTGTGAGAATGAGAGAGAGACAGAGGAGAGAGAGGAAAAATAAATCATTGAAAAAAAATATTATTTAAATGAAATGGTAAAAAAAATAGAAGTTTTGATGTAGATGGTATTGTAAAGTAGTGTGGTATATGTTATAAAAATGAGTTTTGAGAGGCTAAATGCTATATTTTTTGACATTGTTGATGTGAATGCTCTTACAAAAAAATTTGGCAATTAGAAGACCGGGTAATGCATAATTTGCCATTTACAAGTCCGGATATAAATGCTCTAAGGGCCAAGCTGGGGAAAAAATTATGTTGAGTTATTAGATTAAAAGTAGTTCTAGTTTCTGGAATACTCAAAGATTCAGCTATTTCTTGTACAAAAATGGACTTGATCACGTCCCAAGTAACAAATATGTTTTCTACTTTTCTTGTACACACTTTTTAAAAAGAAAATAGTAACATTATGTCGATCCAAAAAAGGGCATAGCCTTTGAGGAACAGAATGGATTTGAATAACAAAGAATTTCCCTTTTCTGATTGATGAGGCGATCACCATCTTCATAGGTTAGACACCGTCATAAAATGAAACTTGTCATTAAAAAAATAGATAAGAAAAGAAAAAAAAAATTAAAAAAGAGGTGTTACGTCCAGAACATTTTTACAATATTTTCACAACAAATCATAGGTGATTAGTTGTTATTGGTTTAAATTTAAATCTAATACTAAGATTACTTTTTTACCCTAACAATAACAACCAGTAACAACTTGCTATTTAAGATTTGTTGTAAAAATATTGTAAAAATATTATGCACATATCATTTCTCAAAAATTAATATACTACGAAAGAACATAACGTCACGAGCGCTACTCAAGAACCAAAATATACAGCAACACAATGAAAAACCCAAAACAGAATGTAGATAACAAAAAAATCATCACATAAAATAATTGAGCGAAAATCATATTACCAAAAGAACTAAAAATAGACAATAAAACAGACTAGCAATCTAGTGAGAGCATTGAGAGAACAAACCAAAAAAGCAATAATTTAACGACCAATCTAAAGCAATACACTTTAGGACAAAAGGGAAATTGCTCCTGTCGGATGCCGTTGCCATGTGACCTTTGGAATTCTCAGACTATGATTAATGTTGAAGAATTACAAAAATAAATAAATTAACGTTGAAGAAAAAAGTAAGTTAAATATTTTTTTAATTAATATCTAGATGTATATAAAATGGTACAATTTAAAATTTTCCATGAGGTCCTCAAAATATTGAGCCAACCCTGTAAAAATAGGAGTTAGGACATCAAACGGCATGAGAATTTACTTGTCAACAGCGTAATTTCCTGTAAGATTTGATATTATATTTATCCAAAAAAAAAAAAAATCCTATTAGATTTGATTTTGGGAATTATTATTTTCACACTTCTTGTTATTTTTAGACCAACTTCTGTAATATGATGGATTGGATAAAGGATATATGATCATAAGTATTTCAAACTAAGAAAAATAATGCCACCACTTGTACTTTAGATTCCATATTAGCTAATAATTAGTGTCCCTAAAAAAAGAGGCTATATCTATGGGGATTCGGGTTCGGGTTCAGGTTCAAGCTCAAGTGTGGGTGCGGGTGCGGGTGCGAGTGTCTGTGTGGCCCGTGCGGGTGTGGTGTGGTGACTCTTCAATTTTTGAAAAAGTAAGGTGTGAGTGCAACGGAATATGTTTTTTAAGAAATTATTGAAAATATTTTTATTTATATTTTCTATATTTTGCTAAGTATACTTTTTCATATAATTGTAAACATATACCAATTTAAAAGCAATACTAGATAATAATTAAAACATGACGTTTATAAATTAGAATGCAACCTACAAGTTTAAAACTAAAACATTCCATGATGTTCAGAAATTAGAATACAACCCACAAGTTTGAAACTAAAACAAAATAGAAGATAAGTGTTCAAGATAATCAAATACAAATATCATCATCATTTTCATGATCAATAGTTTCATTTTGAACTTCACTTTCACTAATAGTAACACTAGTGCTAGCATTCTCAATAACCATGGCCTCCAACTCTGGTTCATCAAGTGTAAGGGTAGCATTCTCAAGAATTCTAGCTCCTCCATGTATGTCACTCTCATTCCAAGAGTCTCTTGTAATATCCCATATCTTTGTTGCTGCATTTACGTACTCCTCATTGTGCCTTGACAAGAGTTGAAGATTAAAATGCACATATGCCAAATCCTCAGCATGTGCAAGAGCTATTTTGTTTCTTTTTAAGGAATGAATGAATTTGTAAGTGCTCCAATTCCTCTCAGCACATGAGGATGAACCAAGTTGTCCAAGAAGTTTAAAGGCAGGAAACCTCCCTCCTGAAAATGTATCAAACTCAATTTTCACCATCCTTAATTCATTCTCATCTTCAAAGTATCGCTCCAAACTCTTGCTTTCTATAGAAATTTTCGTAGCATATCATAAATAGGTGATGTGAATTCAATGATACAATCAACAACATCCCACCGATGATCACTTAAAATCAAATCTTTCACTTTTTGAACTTTTCCAACATTATGCTCCCTATAAGAAGCCCATTAGTCACTAATAGCCATGGCTTAAAGGCATTTTTTTTTTTTATCAACTTCAACCTTTTCAGCATGACAATAACCGAAGAAATCTAGTATCAGCAACTTGAAGCAGTTTTAATGGACAAAATTCATTAAACATTGCCAACCTCATTGAATGGTTCATGATAAAAACACGTATGAAGGATGCATCATCAGCAATACGTATAATCCAACTATGTTCCTCATATGTAACTTCATTCTTTTCAATGTTTTTTACTACAAAAATATTCTTCAAAGCTAGATTGAGTGTGGACAACACATATTGTTCAAAATATTTTGGGATACTCACCTTCAATAAGAGCTTCAGTAGCCTTCATCACATTAGCATTATCAGTGATGACTTGGACAACTTTTTCATATCCAAGATCTTTTATAGCATCCTTCAACAGCTCAACAATAAAATGTTTGTCTTTGTACTCACTTGACCTATCAATTGCTTTTATAAACATTGGACCCCCCATCTGATGCACCCATTATATTAATAAGAGGTCTCCTTTGTGGATCTGACTATCCATCAGAAACTATACTTACACCATTCACAAGCCCAAAGTCCTTAATTGGTTTCAAAAGTCTTTCAACATTTGCTCTTTCTTTTTCAAAAGTGTTGTTCTCAAGGCATTGTATCCAAGAGGAACATAACTCAGAATGGTATGGGTAGCAGCATATGCATAGGAATTATGATAATTTGGGTTCCTTGCAAAGTAAAATGGAAGCCCACCGATATAAAACGTCCTAGCAATTCTATTGTTCAATTCAGCTTTAGCACTATTCTGGAATGCTCTTTCCAAAGGAGAATTCGCAATCACTTTCCTCCTTTTACCATCAACCACTGCATATGTACTACCACTCCCTTCCTGTCCCTAGAATGAGGGAATAGGCCCAAGGAGAGGTGGGGGTAAGGGAATTCAACTTCTGCGTTCTCGCTCTAACTTATCATTCTTAATCTAATCATGCACTCTCTGCATTTACAATCTATGGCCCGATGTCACTTTCATACATGCTTTATTACCTTTACCACTAATTTTTAATAAATGAGCCTTAACCCTAGAATAGGATCCCACAAAAGTTCCATCACAATAGTTGCACTTAAAATGTGTGTTTCCACCTGATTTAGAAGTAGAACTAGTAGGTTTTTCCAATTTAGTTACATACTTCCAAAGAAGACCTTCATCTGATGAAGGTTTTGTGCTAGTAGCTTCATCCATTGAAAATTCAATAATTTCAATTTAAGTTGTTTGACCTACAAATAAATTGACAAATATATAATAACTAAAAAAGAAATCAAGTAATCAACTCAAGTCTTAACATTACAGCTTATAGAAAAAATTAAAAAAAAAAAATCAAATAATAGATACATATTGAGAGACAGATATAGAATGAGCAATAGAGCATGTGAGAGTATAATGGAGGGTGAGAATGAAAGCAAAATACCTGAATGAGCTTGGGACTTGGGTCAGTGATCTGAAGGCTGAGATTGAGACTGAGAGATGAAGAGTGAGCTTAGACAATGAGGCAAAGGAGAGAGTTAGGGAGTGAGAGAGGAAAGACGGAGAGTGAGAGAACGAGAAAGGTAGAGAGCTTTGTCGTTTGAGTGGGATAGGGGTTTTTTTTTTTTTTTTTTTTTTAAGTTGCTTCGAAGTTCGAAACGTTGAGTTTTGTATTATTATTATTATTATTATTATTATTATTATTATTTATTTTTTACTAGAATTTCAACTTGATTCAAAGCCAATTTTGACTTGATTCGGCCTGAATCGGCCCAAATCGGTGCGAATCTGCAAACAAAAAAAAAGGACACGCCACTAACGCGCATGTAACGGCATCAACTGTAGCATAGCTAGTTTGTGTGTGTCGGGTGCGGGTGTGGTGGCCCTGCAGCTGCACCCATGCTTCCTAGGGCTATATTAGATTTTGAAAAATATGTAGCTAAAAGCCTTATATCTCTCAGACTCTCACTGTAGTAAGCTGCAACTTTAGAATTAAAAAACAAAAAACAAAGTAGATGCCTTCTTCCTACCATCTTATGGGCAATAATCTATTTTTTTTAATAATAAAATTAGAAAAAAAGGGACAATAGTCCATTGGTTCACAGCTTATCACAATTTGCCGCATTATTACTATAACCCAAAATAAATCTCAAAGTGCATTCCCAACAAAGAAGGTATAATTGCTAAAAATTGATTTCAGCAACTTATTTCACGAAAAAACACACTACAACAAGGTCGCTATACTCAAAATTTTTAACACTTAAGTATAGTAGGCTGGTATAAATAACAGCCTATTGTAGCTTAGCACTTAAATAATAATAATTTTCTCTCTTTCTTCTCTCTTTTCTTCTTTCTCTCTTCTTCTTTCACCGGCCTTTGGCTTTCTTTCACTTTCTTCTTTCACCCCAAGAGAAAAACTTTGAGATTTTGGGTTTGGGTTTGGGCAAAAATCAAAAGAAATTGAACTTTGGGTTAGAGGAAACCTTGAGATTTTGGGTTTGGGTCTGAGCAAAAATCAAAAGAGGTGGGGCTGGTCGGAGTGTGGTGGTGGTTGGTTGTGGGTTTGTGGAGGTTGGCCAGACGGAGCGTGGCGGTGGCTGGTTATTGGTTTGTGGAGGTGGGGCTGTGGATTTAGGATTGTGGTTGTGGGGTTGTGGAGGTGGGGTTATGGGTTTGTGGAGGTGGTGAGTGTGGGGTTGTGGGTTTGTGAAGGATGGCCGGTCGGAGCGTGGTAGTGTTTGGTTGTGTGTTTGTCGGGGTGGGGCTGTGTGTTTGGGATTGTGGAGGTGGGGTTGTGGTTTGCTTCAAGAAACAGAAAAATGAATAAAAAATAAATAAATAAAAGACACAGAAAAATGAATAAAAAATGAACAATTTTTTAGGTAATGTAAAATATAAAAATTCTGCCGGAGGATATATTGTAAAGGGTGTTGTTAAAACAGATAAAATTGCTTTTTTAAGTTGTTAAATGTTAAAATTTTTACAATATTTAATGTGAATGCTCTAACTAGCTGTAAAACTGTAAATATTGTCAGCTTTCAGCTTTCTTGTGTATCGCACTAACGGCACGCGTGAAGACGGTAGAAGACCATTATCTTCAGTAATATTCCAAACATAGAGGTATGTTAATGTCATTTACATTGGCTTCTTTTGTCCTTTAATTTGATTACACTTGTCCTCTAAAAAAAATTAACAAAATTTGTTTACACTTTCGTTGTTGTCATTGTTTTTTATTGGCCTTTATTTGCCTATACTCTGAAGACAGCAGCCCAACCCAAAAAGAAGCAAAAAATGGAGGTTCTTACGGAGACAGTAAAAGTACTCGTTGAAAAAACTGTGGGCTACACAATTGCAGCTGTCGGACGTCAGATGGGTTATCTGATTCGCTACAAAAAAAATGTTGACAATCTAAATAACAAAGTTGAGGATCTCAAAGTTGCTAGAGATAGTGTGCAGCGTAAGGTTCAAGCTGCTAGTTACAATGTAGAAGAAATTGAAGCTAACGTCCAGAGGTGGCAGACACGTGTTCAGGAGATCACTGCAGAGGCACAAGAATTTGTTGAAAAGGAAGGCCAAGCAAAGTTGAAGTGTTTTAATTTGAAGGCCCGTTATCAGATTGGAAAAAAAGCACACAAGATGCGATTGGACGTCAAGGAACTCAAGGATGAGGCGGACGCGTTCCATACAGTAGGCCACCGTGTCCCTATAGAAGGGGGTACTACTATTTCTACTAAAGGTTATGAGGACTTTGAATCAAGAAAATCAATTTTTGACGGAGTTGTGAAGGCTCTAAAAGATGATAGTATTCCTGCCATTGGGGTTTGTGGGATGGGCGGCTTGGGCAAGACCATGCTTGTTGGAAAAATTGCAACAATAGCCATGAAAGACAAGTTATTTGAAAGGATTGTTACGGTAGTTGTATCCCAAACTCCAAACTTGAAACAGATTCAGAAAGACATTGCAAAAGAATTAAAGTTGAAGTTTGAAGATGAGGACACTGATTTTCAAAAAGCACATTTGCTACGTGAGCGGTTGAAGAAGGAGAAGATCCTTTTAATTGTAGATGATATTTGGAGCAAGATTGACTTGGACGCTCTTGGAATTTCTCTCGGGGACGATCGCAAAGGAAGCAAACTATTGCTAACGTCTAGATTTCGAGATGTATTAGAAAAGGATATGGATACTGAAAAGATATTCCAAGTTGAAGTTCTATCCAACAAAGAAGCTAAATTCTTGTTTGTAAAGATAGTGGGCGATTTTGCTGAAACCTTGAATTTCCAATCTACCATGGTCGAGGTTGTCAAAGAATGTGCAGGCTTACCGATCGCAATTACAACAGTTGCGAATACATTGAAAAATCAAAAGAACCCAAATGTTTGGAAGGATGCCTTGCAACAGTTAAAAAGGGCAAATCCAACACAGATCAAAGGGATGCATGAGAAGGTATACTCGAGTATAAAGTTTAGTTACAATTTTTTGAGTAAGGAAGCGCAATCTTTATTCTTGTTCTGCAGTTCATTTGAAGAAGACATGGTCATACAAATAGATCTCTTATGGAGATATTTGGTGGGTTTGGACTTCTTTGAAGATGTTTATAAAATGGAAGAAGTGAGAAATAGGGTCCACACGTTGGTCGAAATTCTAAAAGATTCTTGCTTGCTGTTAGAAGGTTATGGGAGTGGTACATTTAAAATGCATGACGTCATTCGTGATGTTGCCATACATATTGCAGACAAAGAAAAGAGAATGTTAACCATAAGAAGTTCAGATGATTCCGAAAAATGGTCCAATATGAAAAAAATGAAAGATTCCATTGGAATTGCACTTTTTAAAGCCAAGTTTAGTGAGCTTCCTGAAAGGTTGGAATGTCCACAACTTAAGTTCATTATTTTGGGTGATAAAGAAAATTCTTTGCAGATTCCTAATCACATTTTTGAAGGGGCAAAAAATCTAAAAGTTTTAGTTTTGATGAGGCCAAGTCTCCCACTTCCTTCATCCCTTTCACTTCTTCAGAACCTCCAGACTTTGGCTTTGCTTGAGTGCGAGTCAGAAGACTTGGCTTTAATTGGAGAATTGAAGAATTTGAAAGCTCTTGTCCTAGTTGATTCCGAGATTAAGCAGTTACCAGTAGGAATAAGGCAATTGACTCACCTTCAATTGTTGGACTTGAGAAGGTGCACCGAACTTGAAGCCATTCCATCAAATGTATTAGCAAATTTAAAAAATTTAGAAGAAATACACATGAATCAGAGCTTTAATCAATGGCAGGTTGGCGGAGAAATTACAGAAAGAAGCAATGCTAAAGTCTCAGAGTTAGATCATTTATTACACTTGACCACGTTATGTATACATATTCCAAGTCCGAATATTTTACCAAATGCCGTACTTCTTGATAAGTTGGTAAGATATGAAATATTAATAGGCCCTAATTGGGATTGGGATAGTAATAGTCATGTTGAGTCTGAAATCTCAAGAACATTGAAAATTGACTTTGATAGAAGCTTACAAGAAGAGGATGGAATTAGAATTTTATTGAAAGGTTGCGAATATCTCACTTTGGCTCCAGGGAAGGGTATTAAAAATATTCTTCATGAAGTTGATAAGGAAGGTTTTCCACAATTGAAGCATCTTTATGTTCAAAACAGTGTTGAAATTCAATACATCATTGATTCAATATGGTTTCAATGTGTTGCTTTTCCTGTTTTAGAGTTACTTTCTCTAGTCAATTTGATCAATTTGGAAAAGATATGCCATAACCAACTTGCAATGGGGTCTTTCCACAACTTGAGAAAGTTACAGATAAGAAAATGTGATAATTTGGTATTTGTCTTCTCCTCAACCTTGCTCAGATGCTTTTCGCAACTTCAAGAAATAGAGATTGAGGATTGCGAGGTAATGAGTGCAATTGTTGCAGAAGAAAGAAAACATGGGATACAGGTCAACGATGACGTCATTACGGATACAATTGACTTCCCTCAACTGCGTTCTTTGAATCTAAAAAGATTACCAAATTTAATGGGCTTCTGTTCTAATGTTGATTCTCAACCACTTTTCAACAAAAAGGTATTGTTATGACTTATGATTTAATATCCTCTACAGATTGTGATAACCTTCACACGTACACATTTTAGAGTTGAGCATTATACTATAAGTTGAGCATGAATTTGACTTTCACTTGTATGGAAATTACTTGCTAGTTATTCATTATTGCAAAGTCAAATCCCTTATATATCAAGATTATGACTTTCATTTTGATGGAAAGTATTGATTCTATTAATTTCATTTACTTCCCACAAATTACTAGATTGACGTAATTTGCTTACGAAATTTCCTAATGAGGGAATATGTTAGACAAACACGTATCACACCAATCTTCTTACTAGTCAACAATTGATTTTCTTTGTTCGTGTCAAATTACTTCAATCATGTCCTTTTTATTTCCTTACTTAACTTATTTGATCATTTGTAATATGATTAGAATGTTTAAATTAGTTTGTTTAATTACTAGTGTTAAGGTCCAAACTAAGTTTGTTAACCATAGAAATCTAGAGGGAAATTGTATATATATTTTTATTGCTGTTTTAAGCTTCAATAAAACTGAAACTACCCCCATTTTCAACGGTCATTCTAGTTAAAAAAAAAAAAAAAAAAAAAAAAAAACAAAAACAAACAAACAAACAAACAAATTCGGTTGGGTTTGGTGCCCATTAGCCAATGGGGCGGGAAGAGAAAAATTGTTGCTAAAGTGGTTTACGTATGAGTGTAGACATTAAAATCGGGAGCAATGGGTTTGTGTTGGTGGTGTAGCAATGTGGCACACTACCACATCATCGTTTGGGAAACACCAAAATTGGTCTTTACTCTTTAGAATCTCTGAGCTAAATAATTTGCCTCAAAGCGAGATTTTATTTAAAGAAATTCAATTGATTTTTTATCCTCGAAGCAATATTGTTATCTAAATTTTGTGAGCATAGACATCACATTTTAGAAAGAACTTGAAGAAATGAACCTATTGTCTACCACTCAAATCTCTCTGCGTTAAAAGGCTGGTTTGTTTTCCTTTTCCCCCTTTCTTTTATTAGTTTCTTCCATGTTCTACTCGCTTCATGGGTTTTTGGAATATAATTTAATTAACTGTTCTCATGTTTGTCTCTATGTTTTATTCTCAACATAAACCTTCTTCTTCTTTGGGTAATATAAAGGTATGTTATTGACTCACTCAATAAATATGTGAGAATTGTAGGTTGCATTTTCTAACTTGGAGAATCTACACATGGAAGCCATATATAAGCTAAAGATGTTGTGGCCCAATCAACTTGATAAAGATTCTTTTTGCAAGCTAAAACAATTGCGTGTTGATGACTGTGGAAATCTAATAAACATTTTTCAACCTAATATCTTGAGAAGACTCCAGAATCTCGAAGATTTGCAAATAAGAAATTGCAATTTAGTAGAAGAGGTATTTGAAGTTCGAGGGAAAAATGGTGATGAAATATGTGATATGGTGGTATTCACTCAGTTCAAAGTCTTGAAGCTAATCAATCTACCGAATCTTAAGCATGTATGGTCTTCGGGTCCTCAAGCAATTTTAACATTTCAAAATCTGCAAGAAATTAAAGTTTCTAACTGTAAAAGTATGAAAAGTCTCTTTCCAACTTTGGTAGCTGAAAGTCTTAAACAAATTAAGAAGCTAAAAATACGCGATTGTGGATTGGAGGAAATTGTTGCTATGGAAGAAGGATTGGAAACAGTGACTAAGTTTGTGTTCCCACAACTAGTCTTTCTAAGTCTTGAAATGATGCCTGACCTCAAGTGTTTCTATCCAGGAAAATACACTATAGAGTGTCCATCACTGAAACAGTTGGTGATACTCAAATGCGACAAAGTGAAGATTGCTGCTTTGAATGAATTACGCTTCCCAAATACAGATGGGTTGGGCCATGATGTTCCAATTCAGCAGCCCTTTTTCCAGATTGAAAAGGTATGGGCTTGTACTTGTTTCTTTGTTGACATGGATATAAAATGTTTGCATTGTACAGCTTTTATACTTGTTGGACATTGTTCGGTTGACATTTTTTTTTTTTTCCGTTAAAATGATTTCCACTTTTTTTTTATGGGAAAATGATTTCCACTAAATGGAGCTCTGTCGTTTAACCTCTACGAAACTGAATGAAGATAGTAAAAATGTTTGTTTGTTCGTTTTTTTTTTTTTTTTTTTTTTTGGGGGAGGAGGGGGGGGGGGGGTGCTTTTGTACTGCTCCAATTATTTTTTTTTTTCACCAATATCTTTCGGTTACATGCCTTTAATTCTTCCTACGTAAAATTTAATTTTTTTTCACCGAGTCCTTAGTCCAATCATTTCTTTTTAACTTTGATTATATATTTTTAAAACTATCCTAACTCGCACTACAACCAAAATCCTTCCTTCATATAAAAAAAAAAAAAAAATCCTTCCTTCATATGATTAAAAAAAAATTAAAAAGATAAAATACCATTTTAGCCTCTATATTTTTACATAATTTTGTTTTTTTTCCCTAAATTTTACAAAACATTATTCTTTTCATCCTTTTGTCTATGTATATTCTTCTACCTCAGTTTTGCAACCTTGCTCCCTCCGTCTCTTTCTAATCTTGAACTTTTCAGTTTCTCACCTTCCCTCTATTTTTTCACGTCTCCAATATATAGCATTTACGCACGGTTTAAAATAATTACATAGCTACATCCCATAATTTTCCAAATTTTATGACTTCTTCCTCTTTTTCCCTAGGATTCCTCAAACACATCACTTCAGAGCCAATAAAATTCTACTTTCACCCCGCCACCCCCCCCCCCCCCCCCCTCCCCCCTTTGTTTTCCTCCTGGGTGTTGGAATCTTATCATTATCATATACATTGCGATTTGCCAATTATTTTAGGTGTGATGTAGTATTTCAACTCTCTCTTTTTTTTTTTGGATTCTCTGCAATTGTCATATTACAGTTGTTAATTGTTTGTGATTGAGAGATTGAGAGCTCACTATATATATAATTAGTTAGGGATGTACAAAGGAAGACGAAATTAGCATAGGGAGAATCATGTAGTTCAATCATGTGAGTTAAGGTTAAATCATACCGTCCGTAGAATGAGCATAAAAATGAAGGTTGATACTGTATTTTACAGCATTTTTGAGATTCACTCTGTCCTAAATTTGATCATATAAGAGTGATAATCTTGATTCTTGAGTCACTCACTCTTAAGTCTTAACCCATACTGTATTTTACAGCAATTACTTTTCTTTTTTCAAGAAAACTGACGAGTTTGATAAATTTTGTTAATGGATGAGAGAGATTCTATTATACAAAGTGATAGTCTTGATTCTTGAGTCGGTCACTCTTAACCCATATGTCACCACCATGCATCTACCAAGTTGCCGTATATATTAGATTTCTTTTTGATAGTTGTGGTTTGTTTTTGTTAGAATAATTGTTTTGAGTATATATGTTTTTAAGCAAAATTCGTTAGTGAGAGCTGGGAATATTCTTAGGCGTAGAAAATCATTAGGAATTGATACATGGAGGACCAAGAAAGATTAGAAGGTTATAATAAGTCAAGTAAGAGTGACTTATTGGAGGCTTGATTAACCGAGGTAGCCCAGTAAATGGGAGCATGATAAAAAATTTCTTAAATTTATACAAGGTCAAGTAATGTTATTGATTAACTTTTTTTTTTTTTTTTTTTGGGGGTGATGTTTTCTTTGATTGTCAAGAATCTTCGGCAAAGTATAAGAAAAGAAAAATTAGTGTCTTATATATTGCTAGAAAGTCTTTATATTTAAATCAAAAGCTTTTTTTTTTTTAACAATAAACTGCGCAAAACTCAATTATAGCAATCTACACTTGTACCGTGTAGAGTATTCGGTCAAACATAAAGAGATTATCTTCATTTAGCCTTCATGCATCTTATCAAAATATTGAATTTATAACAAAGTATTAATTAATTGCCATATGTTAATGGGATAAATATATTTATTTCAATGTATTAATTATATGTATATGGTTCACTAATTATTTATAAATAGATTTACATAGTTATTCTTTAAAATTGATATAAGAAATAATATATTTGGAGTACTTATTATAAAAATATTTTAAAGTATAGCATAACTCCTCGTCAAAAAGCAATATATATATATATATATATATATATGTATATATATATATATATATACTCTACCAAAAAAAAAAAAATATATATATATATATATATATATAACATGATACTCGAATACAAAAATATTTGTGTGCTTAATTTCGCCAAAATATAAAAGTAAAAATATTTGTGAATTTATCAAAGTAAAATGTTAATATTTTTAATAATTGTCCTTTCCAAAACAATATACATTTCCTAACTTCTCTTAATGACATATAATATATATACATATAACCAACAATTGGAAAAAAAAAAAAAAAAAACTAATAAAAGACAAAAAAAGAAGAAGATTTTTTTTGTCTTTTATTAAAGAAACAAACACACATACACACACAAGAAAGAGAGAAAGGAGTTCTAACACAAAAACATACCACAAACTCCACTTAAAAGCCATAGTAAAATATATATATATATATATATATATATATTTAATTTAGTAACACACAACCAAAAAAAAAAAGTAATTGTCCTCTTATGTTAGTGGATATAAATAAATGTTTGCATTTTAGTTATATTAATTTTAACAATTTTCCTATCTCAAAAAAAAAAAATTTAACAATTCTCAATTTCTCCAATTTTTTTAGTGAAATAAAATATAATTGAAATTAATTCTCTAAATATTATACCACATAATAGACATTATACATGAGCAATGCGGTAATTCATTCAAATATCAAAGATTTACCGCACATTTCATGGAACTTTGTTTTTTATTTTTAAGAAACACATCACATGGAACTTGGGCAGTTATTACTTATTTAGAGCTAAATTGACATTGTCCTATGCATAAAGTGCCTGAGGATCTAGAGAGAAAATGGTTCAAAATGTGGAGTTAGTAGCACATTTTAATGATTTTTGAAAAAAGAAAAAAGAAAAAAGAGTCTAGCAGACAAATGTATAGATGGATGTGATACTAGTATAATCATTTCATAATGATATACCAAATAATTAAATAAAAAATTGGGACCATTAACAACTTCTCATTATGTCTCACACACAGGCACACATATTACACACACACACACACACACACACACACACACACACACACACACACACACACACACACACACACACACACTAGGCTTATCACACCTTTGTGCGTGCGATAATGCTCTTTTTTATTTATTTGTTTTCTTGGTTTAGTGTTACAATGTTTAAAAGTAATATATAAATAACTGTGTGTATTTTTTTTTTTTAAAGAAAGAGGTGAAATAACGTGGGATAATATTTAAAAATGAGATAGAGATTCTTTTAAAAAAACAGAAGATAAAGATAGTGTCCTAAGTTTTAGGCTTAATAGAAAGATAAAATAAAAAAAATAAAAAAATAAAAAAAACCTAAAACTTAGGTACGGGCCCGTTTGGTAAGAGATTTTTAGTATCGTTGTTTAAGTTTTGTGGAAATACTTGTGGGTGAAAAATGTGTAGAAATATGTATTGTGGTGTTAAAACATTTAACTAAAAATAGAGGTATTTTAGAGAGTCTAATAATTTGTGTGAGAGTATTTTAGTACGCATACACAAGCCTTATCACGCGCTTATGGATAGTGTGTGTGTGTGTGTGTACACACACACACACTAGTCTTATCACGCGCCTATTTAGTGGTCCTATATTGTAGAAAAAAAAATGTGTTTTTATTTTTTATATATAATTTTTATTTTGAAAATCTAATTTATAATTGGATAAAAAAAATTTGAAAATCAAAAAGATAATGGCCCTATTTTTTAAGCAATTTTTTAGTGGGAGTTAGAGTTATATTTTTATCGGATTGTTCTTTAGTTGTTCTCTACTTAAACATAGGGATGTAGAGGCATTTTTGAACAAAAAATAAGGATCCTATACAGAGAAAGCCCCTTAAGTAATAGTAGCAGTAGTAGTAGTCTATATATATATATATATATATTTATATATTACCTAAACAATTTTCCCCAAGCTCACTAGATTTTACATAACCAAATTCAATTTCGAGAGCAATGGCACGATATTTTAGAAAGAACCTGAAGAGATGAACCTCTGTACTCCCACACAATATCTCTTCAATTAAAGGCTAGTTTGTTTCATTTTTCCTCATTTCTTTCATTAGTTTGCTCCATGTTGTACTAGCGACGTGGTTGTTTAGAATATAATTTAATTTTAACCCTTCCCATGTTTGTCTCTGTCTTATAACCAACTTAAACCTTCTGTTCATTCTCAAAAAAAAAAAAAAAAAAAAAAGAAAAACTTAAATCTTTTGTTTCTCAATTATTTTGGTAATATAAAGGTATGTTATTGACTCACTCAATAAATACGTGAGAACTGTAGGTTGCATTTTCTAACTTGGAGGATATATGCATCAGTGACAAAGATAACCTGAAGATGTTGTGGCACAATTATCAACTCATTCCAGATTCCTTTTGCAATCTAAAAAAGTTAGGTGTTGCAAGATGTAAAAATCTAAAGAACATTTTTCCGCCTAATATGTTGAGAAGACTCCAAAATCTTAAAAAATTGGAGATAAGGGATTGCAATTCGGTAGAAGAGGTATTTGACATTAAAGGGGTAAATGTTGATGAAATATGTAATACAGTATCCAATAAGTTGAGAGTCCTGATGTTATTCAATCTTCCGAAACTTAAGCATGTATGGAGTTTGAATCTCCAAGCAATTTTGACATTTCAAAATCTGCTTACTATTGAAGTTTCTAACTGTAAAAGTCTGAAAAGTCTTTTTCCAGTCTCAGTGGCCAAAAGCCTTGAACAACTTCAGCGGCTGGAAATATGTGATTGTGGATTGGAGGAAATTGTTGCTATGGAAGAAGGATTGGAAACAGTGACTAAGTTTGTGTTCCCACGACTAACCACTCTAAGACTTCTTTTGTTACCTGAACTCAAATGTTTCTATCAAGGAAAACACACTTCAGAATGGCCATCACTGAATTGGTTGTACATATCTAAATGCGACAAAGTACAGATTTTTGCATTGAATGAATTAAGCCTCTCAAATACAAATGAGTTGGGCCTTCATGTTCCAGTTCAGCAACCCCTTTTTTTTATTGAAAAGGTATGGACTTGTACTTGTTTACTTGTTTATTTGTTTATATGCATATAAGCATATAACACTTAGTGTAATTATCCAAAAATTAAAACTAATACTGTAACAATTTGTTAATCAATAAGTCTAGGTACACAAATAATTCCCCCAAAATGTTTGAATATTTTCTGTTTTTTTGCTAAACAACGTTAAAATGTTTGAATTGTATAGCTTTTATACTTGATCGACATTGTTCCGTTGACATTTTTTTTTTAGCTGTTAAAATGATTTCCATTAAATGCTTCATATAAATCCAAATGGAGCTCTGTAAACTAAAAATGATTTTTTTTTTATTTGGGTGCTTTTGAACTGCTCCATTTATTATTATTATTATTATTATTATTATTATTATTATTATTATTATTTATCAATTTCTTTCGGTTACTTGCCTTTAATTTTTCCTACATTAAATATGCTTCCCCCCTACCCCACCCCCTTAAATGTGCACCACCGAGTCCTTGGTCCATTCATTTTAAACTTCAGTTACACGTTACACCACCTAATTTTTACAGCTATCCTAACGTACGGTACAATCAAAACCCTTCCTGCATTATTATTATTATTATTATTATTATTATTATTTACTTTTTTTTTAATATACCATAATTTTTGTTGTTATTGTGAAATTATTGTAAAAATATTGTGGATGTAATATTTATTTTATTATTATTATCTTTTCATATGAAGGTTGAGAGCTTACTAAGTGTTAGGAAGGGATACAGTATACAAAGGGAGACAAAATTAGTATAGGGGAAATCATTCATTTCAATCATGTGAGTCAAGGTTAATTAACTCATACGAGTTCAACTATTACGAACTCATTGCATTCGAGACTATTGTTTAGAGTAAATGTTATATATAATCATTTCTCATTATGTGATTTAAAGCTAGTTCATACAATATATATAATCTTTTACTTTGCCCTAAACTCACGAGATCTTACAGAAGCAAATCAAGCAATTTAATTGATTCTCAAAAATAACATTAAAAATCAAACAAATTCAATTGTTTTTGTTTTTATTTTTTTGGTTATCTGAATTTCGAGAGTACAACCACCACATTTTATAAAGAATTGAACTTGAAGAAACTAACCTTTGTACTCCCACATAATTTCTCTTCAATTAAAGGGTGGTTTGTTTCTTTTTTCCTCAATGCTTTCATTAGTTTGCTCTATGTTGTACTAGGCTATTAGCCAGGTGGTTTTTTAGAATACAATTTAATTTTAACCATTCCCATGCCTGTCTCTATTTCTTATTCCCAACATAAATCTTCTTTTTCTTAATTATTTGGGAATATATAGGCTATGTTATTTACTCAGACAATAAATATGTGAGAATTGTAGGTTGCATTTCCTAATTTGGAGGTCATACGCATCTTTGACATGGATAACCTGAAGATGTTGTGGCACAATCATCAACTCGTACCGGATTCCTTTTGCAAACTAAACAATTTGTTTGTTAGCAGATGTAAAAATCTAATTAACATTTTTCTGCCTAATATGTTGAGAAGACTCCAAAATCTTGAAGAATTGGATATATCGGATTGCAATTCTGTAGAAGAGGTATTTGAAATTAGAGGGGTAAATGTTGATGAAATTTGTGATATGGTATCCACTCAGTTGAGAGTCCTGGAATTATCCAATCTTCCAAAGCTTAAGCATGTATGGAGTTTGGATCTCCAAGCAATTTTGACATTTCAAAATCTACGTACTGTTAAAGTTTCTAATTGTAAAATTTTGAAAAGTCTTTTTCCAGTTTCGGTGGCCAAGAGTCTTGAACAACTTGAGAGTCTAACAATACAAGATTGTGGATTGGAGGAAATTGTTGCCCTGGAAGAAGGAGTGGAAACAACAATTAAGTTTGTGTTCCCACGAATAACCTCTCTGTATCTTGATTCGCTGCCTGAACTCAAGTATTTTTATCCAGGAAAACACACTTTAGAGTGGCCATCGTTGAAAAGGTTGAGGATAAAGAATTGTGACAAAGTGAAAATTATTGCTTCGAATGAGTTAAGCTTCCAAGAAAGAGATGAGTTGGGGCATCATGTTCAGATTCAGCAGCCCCTCTTTCCAATTGAAAAGGTATGGATTTGTACTTGTCTCTTTGTTAACATGTATATGACAGTAGCTAGTGTAATTATCATAAAATAAAATAAAAAACTAAATTTAATAACAATTTTTTAATACTAAAATGACTAGTGCGACTACATATAAATAGTTCGATTAGGTTATCTATAAAAAACTTAAAAAAAAAAAAAAAAAAAAAGTAGTAGGATTAGGAGCCAAGTTTCCAGCTGTACCGTAGCTGTGTTGAAGCTATACGAACTAACAAGTAAATGTTCAGAATAAGAAATTAGATACATTGGATAGGTTCATGACTACCTTAACGATACTTTTCAGATTTCTTTTTTGGAAAATGAAGGACATAATTGAGATAATTAACTGACTAAAACCTTATATGAAATCATCTTCTTTAAAACTAATTAGGGTATCATTTTTGTATTTGATAATTTATATAGAGAAGCCTTTCATTTTACTAGTCAATAGATAATTTTCAAATTAATTATGGTTGGTAGGTCGGATCCCATATTATTGTTTAATTTTCTAAACTTTTATTTGAGTTTGGTTCTAAAATAATTTCAGAATTTTGGGTTTGACTAATATGTTTTGCTGCTCTTGTGATAGTTTCAAATTTTTTGTTTCAATTTATTAAAAAAGTTGTTGACGCATATGAATTAGGGAACAATTTTGATGGGTATCTCGACCCATTCTAACCAATTTTGCATATGATTTGTCACATGTTGGGTTTAGACCACTGTCAAATATGATTATTAATCACATTTAAGGCTAAGTTGATTATTAGAATTATTATGAATAGCCTTTAAAAATAAGATAAACATCAATAGCATGCATAGAGTAGGAAAAAAAAAAAACTTACAATATTATGATTAAGGAAAAAACCTATAAAACAAACTAATTACACAAGAAAAACTTTGGAGGACTTGACCTTATCAACCCCGAGGTGAATAGGTCCACTATTAAATAAATGTTTACAGATTGTATAACTCTATTCTTTGTAAACTTAACTATAGTTATCAAACTAAGTTCTGAGATCCACAGACATCTCTGATAGCAATACGCTGCAATGTGAACCTCTAATCCTCAAATGCAATATTCCCTTGAAGATTAGATTCAACACCTTTGATGACTGATTTGTAGCAACTTCAGATTCATCGATTTTGATTGTATGGGAATGAACACTGGTAGTGACTTCGGAAGCAGTAGGCACCAATGGCGGCTTTAGGATTTTTTTTTTTCTATAGGATATAGTAAGAAGATGAATCTTGAGTAAGAGAATAATCTTGCGGTCTACATGTTTTCCTTATTACAAATTTGTTCATAGTACTAGCAAGATTATAAAAGATAAACTATAAGTTCATTTGGTATAATGTTTCTTAATATAATGAACATATTAATTATAGAAGGAAGTAGGAAGGGGGGAGTAAGAGTCGGGTTCAAGTCTCTAGAAAGAAGCTTAATACACACATATATATTCAGATTAGACTAGAATAGGATTTCAATCTCAGATTAAGAATATAAAAATACAATAAACATATTAATTATTGTTGTTAAGTGAACTTTAATTATTATTGCTTATAATATTTTTATCAATTAGTTTATATGTTTACTTTTAACAATTCTTTTATTTAACAATTCTTTTTTTTTTTTTTTTTGTGGATAAATAACGGAATTGTATTAAATAGAAGTTTAGGTACACCGGGGGTGAACATGGAAAATAGTACATCAAACACATAAATTACAAAGATCAAGCATTTCTAAAAAATTAGAACAAGGGAAAAGATTAAGGGAAGAACTCCACTCTAGCAAGGTATGAAGAAGAGATTTAAGATCTGAAATAGACTGTTCATTCCCTTCGAAACATCTTGAGTTCCGCTCTCGCCAAATATACCATAGGACACAATGAGGGACAGCCCTCCTTAAATTAATGCTTCGATGCCTACCAAAGGAACCTTACCAACTCGAAAATAAATTAGAGACACCATGCGGCATAACCCATTAAAGACCAAATAGAGACCACACCATAAACCATAATTCATAAGCAATAGGACAATGAAGAAGAAGATGATTCACCAATTCCCCACTCTTTTTACACATATAGTACCAATCTACAACTGTCACACCCTTATGCCATAAATTTTCAGTAGTCAAAATCTTACCTAATGAGGCAGTCCATAAGAAGAAAGCAATCCTAGGAGGGCCCTTTGAATGCCACACAGGTTTCCAAGGGAAAAAAATGTCAAGAGTAAAGGAAAGGGAGAGATAGTACTCACTCACTTTAAAATTCTTATTCCTTGTTGGTTTCCAACATAGTTTGTCCTGACCTTCACCATTAAGGGGCAATGAATTGATAAGATCAAGAAAAGTGTAAAAATTTTATGTTTCCCAATCTTGAGGAGCTCTAGAAAAAAGAAGATCCCAATGAAGCCTCTGGTTAGGAAAGTGCATAACATTTGCAATAGAAGACTCCTTATTACAACTAAGATTATTGAGTTCCAAAAAAGCCTCTCGGAGAGTATAGCTCCCACACCACACATGATGCCAAAATTTAATTCTGTCACCAACACCAACCTCGAACTGAATGGATTTTGAAAAGATTGGCCAGCCTAGTCTTATGGTTCTCCAAAGACTAACACCATAAGGATTAGAGACTTCTTTTGTACACCAACCTCCCCAATTATTCCTATATTTAGTCTCAATAACCCGCCTCCAGAGATGGGTTGTCTGTCTTCCATATCTCCACATCCATTTTCCCAACAAAGCGTGATTGAAGGCTCTTAAGTTTCTTATACCCAAACCGCTAGATTGCAAGGGAGAACAAACCTGGGCCCATTTTACCAGCCGAAATTTAGGAAACTCATCTAACCCACCCCATAGAAAATTCCTTTGAAGCCTCTCAATACGAATAGCAATATCCATAGGAATAGGGAAGAGAGATAGGAAATAAGTTGGCAAACCTGAGAGAGTGCTTTTGATTAAGGTGATCTTACCACCTTTTGATAAGTATAATCTTTTCCAACTCGTTAATCTTCGCTCCATTCTATCTAGGATAGAGTTCCAAATCGCCCTGTCCTTGAATTTTGCGCCTAAAGGCAGTCCCAAGTAAGTCATTGGCAAAGATGACTGACTACAACCCAGCAATGCCATAAGCTCCTCCATATTAGTCACCTCTCCAACTGGAACTAATTTTAACTTAGCCAGGTTAATATGCAACCCTGACACCGCCTCAAAAAAGGCTAAAATCTCCCGTAAATATTCAACTTGACTTGCTGAAGCATCACTGAAAATTAAAGTGTCATCCGCAAATAGTAGATGGATCACCATGAGGGGGCTATTAGACCTGATACCAACAGTGAAACCCGAAATGTGTCCAGCCAAAACCGCACCACCCAACAAACGGCTTAATGCCTTAATAACAATAGCAAATAGGAGCGGGGAGAGAGGATCTCCTTAGTGTAGCCCCCTAGAGCTCCCAAAGAAATCCTTAGGGGAGCCATTTATCAAAATAGAAAATCTCACTATGGAGATACAAAACAGAATCCACTTTCTCTATTTCTCAGAGAATCCATAGCGCTGCAACATATACATAAGAAAATCCCAGCTGACATGATCAAAAGCTTTCTCCACATCTAACTTACATAAAATCTCAAGAATCCTTGCCTTGAGCCTACTATCCAAACACTCATTAGCAATTAAGAAAAAATCTAGGATTTGTCTATCCAGAACAAAAGCATTTTGAGACTCAGAGATAATTCCAGTAATCACCCTTCTCAGCCTATTAGCCTGCAACTTGGAAATGACTTTATAAATACTACCCACTAGACTAATAGGTCTAAAGTCTCTCACATTGACAGCATCTACTTTCTTTGGAATTAGAGAAATGAAAGTTGCATTAAGGCTTTTCTTAAAGACAGCTTGTGAATGGAAGTTTGCAAGAACCTCCATAATTTCAAGTTTTAAAAAGTCCCAACAAGCCTTAAAGAAAGCCATTGAGAAACCATCTAGTCTTTGAGATTTGTTGCCGTTACAACCTTGGATGACACCATATACCTCATCTTCCTCAAATGGCCTATCTAACCAAGCAGCTTCCTCCTCAGAAATCGTAGAGAATTTCACTTCATCAAGCACAGGTCTTTGGCCCACATTTTCAAAGTACAATTGTTTGTAAAAATGAGAGATGCAAGCTGAAATTGAAGTTGGATCCGAAGGCAATTCACCTTCCACCAAAAGATTGTCTATAGTATTAAATCTTCTATGGGAGTTAGCTGTTCTATGAAAGAACTTAGTGTTTCTATCCTCCTCTCAGATTCGAAGGGGCCTAGATTTCTGCTTCCAACATATTTCAACCATAAGGGTTATCTTTTCAAGATCAATGCGAAGCCTTTCTTTTTCCAAAGTCTCATCATATGATAGAGGACGACTATCTTCCAGCAAGTCAAGAACTTCAAGGTTCTTCCATAACTTGATCATCTTATCCTCCACATTGCCAAATTCTTTAGCATTCCATTTTTTTAAATCTAGCTTCAAAGCTTTTAACCTGCTTGCAAACCGAAAGCTATGGGAACCTTGAAAATGATAGGACTCCCACCAAGTTCTCACTTTCTCCACAAAACCCTCAGCCTTTAACCACATATTCTCGAAGCGAAATGGGCGGCTGCCTCGGTGAAAATTTCCCCCTTTTAAAAGAACTGGAAAGTGGTCTGAAAGTAATCTATGCAATCTTTTTTGACAAATATTAGGAAAGTGCTCTTCCAAATCAAAAGAGAGAAGAAACCTGTCAAGCCTAGACCACGAAGCCACTACTCTAGAATTGGACCAAGTGAAAGTACCACCCTCTAATGGTAAATCAATAAGATTGTGTTCAGAAATGAAATCTTAAAAATCAAGCATGGCTGAAGAGAAAGAGTTTGCACCAAGTCGCTCCGGAGGAAATCGCACTGCATTAAAATCATCTCCAATGCACCAAGGCACATTCCACCAACTATGAATTCCAACTAGCTCTTCCCAAAGCAGTCGCTTGTCATGATCAGAGTTTGGTCCATATACACCAATGAAAGCCCATACAAAATGATTTACCACATTCTTAAATTTGCATGAGATAGAAAACCTTCCCACTGCTTCGTCAATTTTTTCCACCATCCTTCTATCCCACATCACCAAAACACCCCGCGACGCACCTATAGAGCCCAAATAAAGCCAATTCAAATGTTGACAACCCCATAAGTTCCGAATCTCTCTCCTTGTTATCAGTTCCATTTTTGTTTCCTAAAGACAAATAATGTTTGCACCCCAACCTCTGATCATAATCCGAATTCGAAGTCTTTTTTCACAATCATTTAGCCCCCTAATACTTCAGGAGATAATTTTCAAGTTCATTGAGGCACCACAAAGTCCCATTCCCCACTGGCATTCCTACCAAATCAAAATTATTCTCAAAGTTCCAAGAGTTTAGTAGACTATTCAACTCCTGACGCCGTTTAGAACTTGTCTTAAGCTCTCTCTTTTGAGAGCATTTTACCTGCATTTTAGCTTTCTTCCTAGCCTCCAAAGCTAAAAAAACCCAGTAATTTCTACTTCGAAGCCTTCCAAGGAAGTACCCACAAATTTCCTAAAGGCTTTAATTCGTTTCTCAACCCAAGGTGATAATTGAGTGGAATCATCTACCACTTCTACAAGTGGAGCAACTGGGTTACCCATGGCCAAAGGTTGCACAACCAGTGGTTCTTTAATATTTTCCCAATTTACAAGACCCCCATCAAAGTCCCCCAACTCACAATCTGACCCTGATACAACAGAAACAATATCTAAAGCACCATCACAATCATCCGCCCAACTAACAAGATGCCCTTCTTCCTTGAAAGTGTTATTGCCCTGTCCCACAGCTCCCTCGAGATCGGAAAAATCTGATATGCTCCCAAGTGAGTGGTATAGTGAGAGAGGAATGGCAATCTGCCTACCTCCACGAAGCTATAAGACCCATTTCTCTGAATTACCCTAGGTTTGCTACAAATCTTTAACAAAATTCTTAATGGAAGGGTAAGGCTCATCATGACAATCCTCAGCAGTAACTATAGCATCGGAGCTATTGGCAAATCGGAGAGCGTAGCACTGGTCACCACAGTAGTGCTCAACTGAGAAATGCTGCTAGTCAACGGTGGAGGATTAATACTCGACACAGACCCAAATTCTAAAGAATCAGACCGTGGAAGAGAAGAGCTACTGCAGTTGGTGGTAGGGCTATTCTTCATTGGTGGGGAGATAACGTTGTCGGTCGTCAGTTGGGAAGTGGTGCCGTTAATGATGGTGGTCATCGATGGAGGAGTGGGACTGTTCTTCATTGGAAGGGAGATGACGATGTCGGATGACAGAAGGGAAATGGCGTCCTTAATGATGCTGGGCGTCGGAGGCATATCGGTATCATTACTAGTGGTGCTCCTCGGTGGGTTAGAAGTGCCGTTGGTGGTGATGATAGATGGAGGATGCATGGAAAGGGAGATTAGTTTCATCGGCATCGTGTCGATGGTCTAATGAGAATGGGTGGCTTTTGGATTAGAACTAATGAGTTGCTGAGAGACGGGTTGGGCTTTAGGCTTAGGTTTGGGAGCCCAGTTTTGGGTGTGCATGTTACAGCCCTTGAAAGTGTTGGGCCTCATTCCATGACTAATTTGATTGGAGCCCACATCTTTAATGAAAGAAGAAACTACAGCCCACTGCCCTTCTTTCCCATGCTCCACACATAAAGAGATCTCTAGAGTCAGCAAATCTCTTTTGGCAATCACATCAATATTAGACAAAATATCTGCCCCAAATTGTGTCGTATCTTTCCCAGAACAACTCCTGCCTTGATCACGGTATGGGTTTCTGGGAATTGAAGATTTCAAATTTTGAAAGACTGAAATTTTCTCCTTGCCTTTATTTGTTGCATCACCGTGAATATAAGGTCTACCAACCACCACCACCGCATCAGTCTTCAGTGCACTTTGTATTCTAGGACACGATCCCTTAGGTATCACTATGTTACCCTTCCGTCGACCATGAAGAAGTTCAAAAACCATTAAAAACGTGCCATGGGCGTTGGACGCCAATTGAAGGATGAAAACCAAGTCACCCTCTCTAATCGTTCTTGCATAATGACTAGGTGATCGCTTTGAAATTAATTCTTCTAAGTGGAACAAAAAACAGTTTGCACTCTCCTTCCCCATAAAAACAGAGCGCATTGAGGTATGACCTCTCTCAAATATCCGTAATAAGAAATAAGAACCCGTTTTCTCAACGGAAAACTCAAACGTTTTGGATTCAATGAAGAAAAATGTGGAATCACCCATTGCGAATAGAAAGAAACCAGCAGCTACCAAACTAGGAAGAAAGCATGAAATCTGCTTGACAAAGAGATCAATTATGGAGAAAGGATACAGATAGGAAGTTTAAAGGGATAGTTTTATAAGACTTCTACAAGATCAGGTATGCACTATGGGTTGAGTGTTGTGTTGTTAAGACAATTCAACTCAACTTTGACAACTATTGGTCTTTTTAATTATATTAAGAAAACTTTTGTTGTGTTAACTTTTGCTTTTGTCTTCAATCAATGACTCCCCTGTCCTATGCCTCTTGTCTAATGTTTTCATATTTATTTTTTTAGAATCACTCCTTGTCTAATTGTTTAATTGTCTTTTAGTATTAACATTCACTAATCACTAATGAATTGACTTGCGCATGCCTCAATCCCCATTAAACAAAAAAAAAAATCAAAATTAGCTTTTCCATTCACAAATTCAGTCAGAAGTATAAATTAATTGTAACTTTTATTTGCAAGAATAGATTGCTAATAGGATTATATTCAAACTAATTTCAGTTGGACTTAAAAAAGATTTAAGGTCAAAGACTTGAGAATTGCTATGTTTACAACTTTTTTACAATATATTCTAGGTGGTAGGTTGTTACAATTCTAATTTTAATCCACCACTAAAATTTCTATTTTGCCCACTTTTGTAACAACCATTAACAACCTGTTACTTAGGATTTGTTGTGAAATTATTATGTACATATTATTTCTCTAGGGACTCAAGTTGTTCAAAATTTTATTCAAGAAGGTTAAACGAAAGAAAAATTAAAATTATTTCTTTTTTTTTTTTTCTTTTTTGCTTTGCCAGCTAATAGATTTGAAACCCTAATCACTTGATGGGCCGCTAGGCTAAAACTCCATTTTAGTGAAAACGCATTTCAAATTATCAAAACTATAAGTTTTTGAATAGTCAAAATGAATCGAATTTTCATTCTTGCACATTGAGAAACAAAACCTTGAGCACCTATCTTAACATACCTATGAACTCTAAAGACTATAACAAGACAAATTTTGATTCACATGTTTGCTCATACAAACTAAGATATTTAAATCCTAACATCATATTTTGTTGGTTATTTTTGTCTTTGGCTTTCAATTTTTCTAGTTGGTTCCAACTACTTCAACTGATAAAGTCTGTCATAAAAAAAAAAAAAATCTAGGTTAAAATTCTTGACCTGATAATAAGGAACTATAATAATGCAATCAATACTATAAATTGAAATCTATCATATTTAAAAATTAAAAAAAGGTAAAAAAAAATTCAACTTTTAAACACACCTTTAAAACCACAAGTGGCAAACTCTAGTTGAATTGGATCTTTTTTACTTTTTATATTTTTTTTTTTAAAAATAAAAAAACACCTTGTGCATATTCGTACTCAAACTTTTGTGCGTGAGTGATCTTGTTTGAAACCAAACCCCTCAAGTTACATACGATGCCTCTCTCACATACAGATCAGTAGTTCATTTGTGGGGTTTACTCCAGTGTGAGATGGTGTTATATGCAATCACTACACAAGATAATCAATCATGACATATTAGTGTTTGATGTTAGAAAGTCATATATAAGCAATTGCCCCACGACCTCCCCAAAATCATATATAGTATTATCTGATGTTAAATTGCCCCTAATAACACATACATAAAGCCCCTTTACTCGAAGAAAGAAACAACTATCATCATACTAGTTTTTGTCTTTTCATAGTGGGCGCAGTGCTCCTGTTTGGTTAGAGTATTGGTGTTTTTTGTTTTCAAAACAATGTGAAAACAGTCATCAAAAAAGTAAAATCAAAATTTGTTTTCCAATTCTCATAATACAAAAAAGTGTGTTTGTCACCCTGTTTTCGGGTTAGTTTTTAACTCAAAAAAACAGTACTGAAAACACAAAAATTGTGTTTGGAAATATAACTCACTTTTTTAGAATAAAGTGAACTTTTTCTGACAAAGAGTCATGAAGAGAGAGAAATCTCGCAATGCCCAAATGGATTCCCATGAACACACCCAGCACCATCTGTTTTTTCAACACGCCTAACTCAGAACCACCCCTCTTATCTTAATGAAACCACTTTCTACCTAATTAGATTTTAGGTAATCTCTAAGAGACCAATGAGACACTGCCACCTCACCACCTTATCTCTTTTGTTCCCTTTTAATTTTAACTCATTTTAAAACTATTCATATCAAAATCCTAAACCCCATTTCTTCTACAAGTCCATCACGCGGCATGTTGAAGTGTTTCCACATGTTCAAGCATAAAAGACAGAACATCCTTAACCCTGCGACATTCGCACCGAACTCATCGAGTCAAACGATGACTCTAGAAGTACGCCGACATAGACTTTGCTTCTTGTTGGACTCGCCCACAATCACAATATCATAGAGATTTGAATGACAATAGCATATCATAGTATTGTGTACCTATTTTGTTATTCATACCCATTATTATTCTTCCAATTTAATTATACTTTCAATTTTGTCATTTAATCTTCCCCCAATTGGGTTGATATCCTAACTTCGCCACTGGTTAGATACATTCGATCCCTACTTGAAATAGTTGGGAATATTATGCTAAACTTGCTTAGAGAGCACTAACTTTTCCTTTCTTTTGTTCAATGCTTTGATCTTTCCCAGGATACATTGTCTAACTTTGAAGAATTGAAATTAAATTGGGATGATACCATAAATCAGACATACGATCGATTAAAAGCACAGTTCTCTTGCAAACTAAAAGTCCTCGGGCTGTACAGCAAAGATAGGTCAACAGCATTCCCTTGGGTATTTGTTCAAGGATTGTACAATCTTAAGAAGCTTAAAATCTCTAATTTTTTCTTGGAAGAAATTTGTCCATGTGGTATTGTCGATAACGAAGGACAGCATGCTGAGATGTTCGAACGTTTGAAAACTTTACATCTATCTAAAATGCCAAAGTTGATGCATTTGTGGAAGGAAAACTCTCAACAAGGAAGGGGCATTCAAAATTTGGAGTATCTACGTGTATCATATTGCGGCAGATTAAAAAATTTAGTTTCATCCTCAATGTGTTTCCGAAATTTACACACTTTAAGAGTATCGAAATGTCATGGGTTGATTAGTTTGGCAACTTCCTCAACCATCAAAAGTTTGGTCCAACTCAAAGAATTGCGTTTATTTGAATGCAAACGAATGAGAGAAATAGTCACAAACGAGGGAGAAGGTGAAGCAGGAGATGAGATTTGTTTCAATCAATTGAATTCTTTGTGGCTTTATGATTTACCCACTCTGGAAAGCTTCTTCCACTTGAGTAATCGCACCATAAAATTCCCATCGCTGGAATATCTACATGTGGTCAGATGCCCGGAATTGAAGATCTTCTCTAATGGAGTCCTAAGCATGCAGAAGCTAGAGGGTGTTAGACTGGACGGAAACCATTGGTCGGCATACCAAGGAGGTCTGTTACTGGTGGAAGATGTGAATACCTTCATAAAAAGATGTTGGGAGAAAAACAATGATACATGCTTGCGACAACTATTCACTCAGAAGGTATGTTGACTATGTTCTCACGTTTTTATTTTATGTAATTCTTAAAAGCATTTTTTTTAGAGTTAACACAAGGAAAGTGACATGATGCGGACCCAATGGTCACATATCCTAAATTCCAAGGTAACATAACGTTAATAATATATAATATTTATAACACTTGCAATTATTAACATACTTTTTCACTACCGGTCGTTAAAAGGTGCAATGCACTGGAATGTGAATACAACTAGTTTTAAATTAGTTTATTTAATATTGAGTTAGTTTATACATTAAAACAAATGTGAATTCAACTAGTTTATTTAATATTGAGTTAGTTTATACATTAAAACAAATGTGAATTCAACTAGTTTGAAATTAAAAGATAAAAGAAAAAGTTATTGACAAACGCACGTGCCACCTTGGCAATCACTTTAGAAGGCTTTTGGTGGAGTAATTTGCTTCTGCTGCCATGTATTATGCTTTTGGTTTCTTGGCAAGTTTAATCCAAATAAATAAGCTATACATTTATTTTTCATATATTAATCTATAGACATGCACATATGGTATACATTTTTTTTCTTTATTTTATAAGTGTGGGAGTTTTGTTCTCATATTTACCATCTAGTTGACATAAATAAATTTCCATTTTATATATGAACTCATTTTTCTTCTACGGTGATGAAATGCTCATTTCTCTTATATATAATAGCAAAATGATAAGATTTTTTTACACAAGCATATCTCACTCGTTTACACTAGTATAGAAACACTAATTTAATCCCTTTTGTTTTGGGTTTGACAAAAAAAAAAAAAAAAAAAAATCTTCTTATTTTTGTTCTTGAGGAATTTGGTTAGAAAAGACTTGATGTTTGTTCTTGTGCTTGTTGGATCTTGTTACTTGGGTATCAATTGCATTTATTATTGTATATAAGAATGAGATTGTTGATTAGATCATGATCTAGAGTTATGTTGTCTTGGGATTAATTATCTTTCATCTCTTTATTTTTTTGGATTAGTTTTCGTTTGGGGCATTAATTTGAACCTCTTTTATTGTAGACCAATGCAAGCACAAGTGAGGCAGGAGAGGAAAATGATGTTGATGACTTGGAGGATGACTCAATGTAAGGTTCAAGTAAGGGGAGACAGGAAAACGCTGGTGATAGCTTTGGAGATGATTCAATAAGATTCAAGTGAAAATGGAGAGAAAAATACTAAAAATGACTTCAAGAATGACTCAAAAGGAAGATTGATTTTTAATTTATTAATGGTTGATTTCTAGAACAATATTACTTTTATTGTTGAACGAGTGATGTAGTGCTTTTTGTTTTTGGTTGTGATGTTAGAGTTGTAGACATTGTTGGATGGATCAAAAAGTTCACCTTAATGTATTGGTGTGTTACGGATAAGGAAGAGACTCATAGACACATAGTAGCTTTGTCATGGGGCTTTGGAGCTAAGACAAGGCTATTATATAGTCCAAGAAATCATATGAATTTTTATTAGCGAAATTGTAGTCTCATAGACAAATTGATGGATTGCTTTAATCAAGTAGTGAATTTTGTTCTCATCCTTGCTCATCTCTAAGAGGTGAAAACCATTTAGTCTCGTAGACAAATTGATGGATTGCTTTAATCAAGTAGTGAATTTTGTTTTCACCCTTGCTCATCTCTTAGAGGTGAAAACCATATAGCAAGATCCCTAACTCATATCTAAGGAGTTAAAAAAAAATATTCAGCAAAAAAAAAAAAAAAGGAGTTAAAAAAAAATATTCAGCATAAAAAAAATTAAAAAAAAAAAAAACCAGAAGTGAAAAACAAATACTAGCCTACCGTTTAGTTTGGGTTGGCGAGGTTCTAAGTTATCTTACATTTGCTTTGCTAATGATCTTGCTTAGTATGCTTATATTTATTTATTTTAGATGAAGTTACTGGGGATCATACCTTAGACATTGAGACACAACAAAGGTTGATTGAGGTGCTGTTAGGCCAAAAAAACAAGTGTGAGAATTGAGATTAAGCTGTTAGGATATGAATTTAATGATTGGTATCAGGGAAATCCATGTTAAAAAATGGTTAAGTAGTACAAGTTGAGGCTACCCCATTCAATTAAGTTGGTTTTGATGCCTAAAACTATGCCAAGTTTGTACCCTATCTTCTTATTACTTAAATAATTGGTCTTTACACTCTTAATCAAGATGAAAATAGCAAAATTTCAAAAAACATAATGTTTTAAATGACAGAGAAGAGTGCCAAATTTGAATACAATGTAAGAAGGCCTTTAGTAGGCATATCGCTAGTCAATACTGATACAACACGAATAGTGAAACACTTACCTGCAACACATTTTTCCTTTTACTAACAACCTAGCTATATATTAAGTATGTGCTAAATATTTGTACTTACACAATGCAATGAGACCTATAAAAATAGGCAAACCCAAATCCCTATTTATAGGCCACTCCGAAATTTATCTCTTTGTGGAGTGGTCCTCTCACAAACATATGGGCTCATGGATGGAGCTATATATGGACTAGGTGGGGTAATGGGCCCCCCAAAGTTTTTTTTTTTAAAAAATATTAGTATATTAATATAAACTAATTTTAGCAATTTTGTTCAATAAAATTACACGTTGCCCTTCCTTAACTTTGCCATCAATTCTTTTAAGGGTAATGTTATATCCGCAAACTTTTTTACAACATTTTTACAAACTATTCAGTTAGCAAATTTTTATTGGTTTGCATAATTGTATCACTTTTTACTTACCAATAACCACTCACCACATTAGCAATTTGTAAAAATTTTGTAGTTTTATCATTTCCCACCTTTTAAAATCCATAAAAAATTAATATATTAAATCTAAACCAAAATATACAAGCCAAAAAAAATTAGCCCAACAAAAAAATTACCAATAATAAAGCTAAAAAAAATTAAACCCAATCAACATATTTTACCCAAAACAAACAACTTGGCCCTTTAAAAAGTTTTAAACAAAAATCCTTAGTGGTAAAGCAGTAGAGTCAAGGGCTGGAAATGCTGCACACAGCGAGCAGCAAAGCCGCTCCCTAACTTCAAGTTCTGACTTTGTCCCTATACGGGCTTACACCATGACAACGACACTTTCCTTAAGAATGAGTGCACCAAAATCCCTATTTTGCCCCTTCCCTAAACCATTAGTTCTTCACTATTTTTATGTTCTGATTCATTGATATGGTATTTGTTCTTGTAATATTTTTTGAAACTAATTTGTGAAGATGTATGCTATTGCAACCATATTGCCTTGAATTAATTAATAAAACCCTGAAACTTATTGTAGCAGTTTTTCCTGTAAATACAATTTCAAGTGACAAGAGTACATAAGTTGGCAACTTGGCAGTGGCAGTGGAAGACTAGAAGCTAAAAATGAAGCAAAGGCGCGTGCTAGCAGCAGCCCTCAAAAGCAAGTACCAATGGGGTAATTTCACCTTGAGGTAGAGATCACTGGCAGCTTCATGTTCTTCCAAAAACAGCGACCATAAAAACGAGTTGGTCAGTCAAATTGAATGAAATTAAAAGGAAGAATCAATAAAGGTTTTAGGATTTTAGCTTGAAGGGTTATCTTGAACTTGTCTTGTGTAATGAAATTGAGAGGAGCAATATCATTCAAATCTGGGTTTAATATTCAATGGTAGTGATGTTGAAGGGCACTCATTACCGATTTGGGTTTCAAATGGGGAAGAGGATTGAAAACATTTGGGTTGGGTAGTGCATGCATAGGCACATAGAGACAAGAAAACAAAAAAGACTAGACAAAGGAACCAATTATACTCATTTTGAAAATTTAGTGGCTAAATTAAAGCGCCCATTTAAAATATTAGGAACTATAAAAGCACTCATTATGTAAACATTATGGAGCAAAAGTGTTTTTTTTTTAACCTATATAATATAGTTTTTGAAAATGAGAAAATTGAGTTAATTTTTTAAAAATTTTAAAGTCTATGGTCTTGCATATATTATATTATATAATGTAATTTGATCTTAATTAATAAATATCAGAACTAAAACATCTGTCTCCATGCTTTGTGGTTTAAGATGTAAATTTTGAAAATTGTAGGGGCTGAAAAATATTTGCCAATGTGGTGTGATTAGGGTGTGACTTTGATAGATCATATTGTTTTACAGCTCATGCTTTGTCTTCACTTCCACTGTTTGCATCGTCCTTTGGGTGAAAATAGCCAAACACCACGTTTTGCCAAAGTTTGTGGTAATCTAGCACTGTTTCAGAAATATTTAACAATCTACTACTTTTTTGGTACTCGAGTTTCACAAACTCAAATTCTAAATGGTACTCAAGTTCAACAAACTCGAGTTCGTAGTGAGTCCGTCAGCGTGGCACTGGCTAAGCTGGATTTTGGGCATTGAAAAATGCCTTTTGGTACTTGAGTTTCTCAAAGTCGAGTACTGTGCGTCCTAAACTCGAGTTCTGTGGACTCGAGTACTGTGCAATTTTTAATACACAATACCCGAGTTTCCCAAACACAAGTATGGCTCGGGTATCGTAGTTCCACGATCCAAGCTCATACTCGAGTTCAGTGAACTCAGGTTTGGCTCGGGTTGCAGGCCCACCATACTTGAGTTCATTGAACTCGAGTAGTGTACTGTCATACCAAAGTTAAATATCTCACCTCTCTATATTTGCCTTTATTATCAGTTGTTGAAATGGATCTTTGTCCTTCAAACAAAGGCCTATCCTTTTTTTGGGACTTTTAATTTGATGGTTTGAGCAAAATCTACAGAGGATATCGTACGCATGTGTTTCTGTTTATGTAAGGGAGAAGAAATGTACGAGAGAAAGTAAACTTTCTTTTTTTTTTGGAGAATCATAGAAAGTAACTTTTGGAAGATTGGTTTATTCAGATTATCTTTATCTTTATAATTTTATCTTTTGTGAATCCACTGTAATAGTTTCTTTGTGAATAAAAATGTAATTTGAAACAATACTAGCACTAGCAGTGCTGTTGTAGGATTTCCATTGGTGGTTTTTGTAATTTGATATGCAAACTGCAAATGTTAACAATTACTATATGTTTATCACTTTAGGTTTGACCATAAAATCATTCCCACCTATATTATACTTTTTTTTTAAGAAAAAAAAAATTTATCAAAAGGATAATGTAGCAACAGGAACCAAGAGATGACCTGACGAACCATCGTGATCAGTCTCCTTATTCAAATATTTGTTTCCGGTATTAGTTTAACAATGTTTTCTTCAATATCAGTTTCAAGCACAAATGAGCCTTCATGATAAAATCCAATGCCCACGAAATCACCATTTTGACTAAGAACGATCTTATTGGATTCAAAAACAATTTTTAGGTCTGCCTTATTGAGCAAGAACCCAGACACTAAATTTCTACACATATTAGGAACATGAAGAATAGAGTGCTTTCAAAAGTAACTTTCCCTTTCCAGCAACTCTTGCAGAACCACAGTCTCCCAAATAAACATTCTCTTCATCTATTACTTCCTCATAATTAAGAAATAACTCCTTGCTGAAGCAAATGTGTCTAGTAGCCCCAATGTTCACTACCCAATCAGTTATGTTATTGACTAACTTCATTCCGAAACAAGTGCTGCCTCAAATTCTAAGACAACTTTAGGAACATCATACATTTTGTTAATCTTATAATATAATATATAAAATTGTTGGAAGTATAATTTGGAAAATTGTCCAAATTGATTAACAAAGTTAAAATATCAATAATATATCAATAAAACAAGATATGCTCAAATTAACTTATAAGCAAAATAGACAAGTGCAAAAGCATATAAAATTAAGGATTAAGTAAAACTTATGGCCGAGGCATGGAACTAAATCCGTTGTCCTTAAGAAGCGATTTCGTCCCCGCTGGAATGAATCCGTTGGTGCAAATGGCTCAGGCGGTCGCTCTCCAGAATACAATGGCAACGCTATTAACGTACATTCACAAACAGAGTTTCAAACTTGTCACAAATGCCCAAGAGAAAATTTTTAGAAAAAACAAAGAAGCTCAAGTTTCAAAGTAATATATATTTTTTTGTTTTTAACTAATATCATATATGCAAAATTTTGATAGTCTTAGAACTCTAAAAAAGGAAGTAGTTATAGATGATTAGAGTGAAAAAGGAAAGGCAAAAACAAAGGAATTGATGCCGCAAGCTGCTATGTATAATCTGCAAAACAGGAGAAGGTGCGGCTGACTATTCTTCTAAGGAAATATGAGATGATTGAGGGTTTTGTTTGCTGCCAAAAATTCCCACGCCAACCAAGGAAAATTCTAGAGCATGGGCTTGGGCTTTACAACAAAATATTATGGGCTTAAGCTTTGAACATACGCAATTAATTTTAAAACATACCCAGCACATATGTCCGTAAGGTATGTTGTCTTTTTGTTCTATTTTAATTTTTTTAATCATTAGTAAAATTTATCATCATACATCTTTTTTTTTTTTTGTTCTACTTGTATATATAATAATGTCATTGACATCATAAAATCTTGATAATAACTTATTAGTAATGGAAACTTGCACCTTTTTTGAGGGAAATGGAAACTTGCCCTTGAGATATAAAAGATAACTGATGTCTTTTGTGTCCTTGCAAGAACATGTGTCCATTTGAGGATATCTTATTAAGTTATATTTTACTAATAACTTTTTAGCAAAAAGTTTGCTAAAATATATTTGTATTTTAAAAAATGTAAGAAAAATTAAGAAAAAAAAAAATAAGGTTTTAAAAAATTGTATATAAAAGTTAAAAAGCAATAAACTAGCTTATAAACTAATTACAAACACACTTTATGTGATGATGGTAAGTCGTTACTTCAATTCTTAATATGTTATAAATAATCATTTGCAAGAGCATAAAATCCCTTATAAATAATTTTTAAGGACTATATTGTTTTAAATTTGCAAATAACTATTTGTGAGGGCATTAAGGACCTCACAAATAATTTTTAGATTTAACTACAGATTTGGTCAACAACATTTATCACATGTTTCAAAATTGTTCGGAGCATTTCAAAGGTCCCAACAATCAATTGGTCGATGGTTAAGTATGATGTAACATACAGAAACACTATAATCAACCATTGATGTTAGCGTGGAGTACAGTATTTATGATTGTTTAGAAGAAGTAGGTGTATAAAGATCACGTGCTACGCACATGAGCAAACAAATATGAGGATTTCACATCTAAAATCTCTGGCCCTTGATTTGGTGTTTTCATTTATCACACCATTCTTTTCCATCTCTCAATTGACAACATGAATCTTTTCTACTCATATTTAAAAGATTAAGTACGAAATTGAAACATTTGAAAGGGTAAAGATTATTTTAAAACATGACAAAAGTTGAACCCTAAAATGTGCAATTAAACCTAATTTTTAAAGACATCTCCTCAAGTCATCAATTTTTTTTGTCGTTTAATACTATAATATCAAGATAAATTTGTTCAGTAACAATGGCTAATTACCCTCATAAATTGATTATCTGTGAAGGCTTGGTCGTAATATACCTTTTAGCATCAATAACAATTATGAAGACCCTTTTTCGAAGTTTGACTTTTTTGCAAAGCATTCAAATGGAATCTTTTCTTTTAAGCATGGTTTTAAAAATCATACTGGACCGGTCGGTTCAACCTAAAACCAAGTACCAATCCGGTCCTGTAAAACTCCTAAATCAATAAAAACTTATCAAAAACCAGAAAAACCAAAAAAACAAAATAAAAAACGATTTATTAACTGTACCAGTTTTTATAACCACGCTTTTAGGTGCCTATTTTAAGATTACGATACTGTATACATGTTTGTGAGCTGAGTAGTTTAGGTTTTGTAAGACATGATTGTATTGGTTACAGTAGTGGTAGCTACTTCTTTTGTGATTGATGTATGGTTAGTTATCCACTCTAATTGAAATATGGTGTAATAATTAGGGTTATTGCTCCATGCAACCACCATATATATAATGCATGCATGTGAGATGCTTTTTACAAATTGTTATTGTCACCGATTCTTATTGGTTCTCATTATAGATTCACAATTATCATCATTTTTTTACTTATCAATAACAATTCATCACATCAGCCATTTATAAAATAGTTTATAACTCTTTTTCTTAACTTATACATTTTACATACAGGGGTAATTGGCAGATCCAAATCTCATCAACTCTTCAAAGTAAAAAAAAAAAAAAAAAAAAAAAACAAACAAACAAACAAACAAGATGTTGATGGACTTGGGAGTACTTGAGCATCCTGGAACGTTAACTGCTTCTTCTAGGATATGAAGAACAATTTTGTAAAATGCTCGATCCACTGCCAGGAAGAGAGGGGATTCTCCAGCATTATTTGTAAGCGAAGTCAACCTTGGGTGTTCTCTAATTAGTAACTCGACAATATCAAAATGACCATTTCTTACAGCATCATGAAGTGCTGTATCCTTTTCCAGGTTTCCCATCCTTAGTAGCTCATGATTTCTTCCCACCTCAACTTCCATTCTGGCACGATTGATATTGATTAGAACTCGGGTCATCTCCAATCACCCTAACCTTGCTGCAACATGTTGTGGAGTGTTGCCTTTCGAATTTCGCCTGTACAAAAGTTATGGGTGCAACCTGAGGATCCTTTCTGCAATCTGCACCGCTCCACGTTTTGCTGCCACATGAAGAACAGAGTTCCCCTGGGCTGTCACCAGCCGATTCAAATTCAAACTAACATTTGGTTCAAAGAAACTGCCATCTCCACGAATTGCAGCATTGAACAGTTCAGCATCCATTGCTATAAGTTTCTTCTTGGATCTCTAACAATGACCTTGTAAATTTATATGGCAAGCAGCAAGTCATTGAATTAATATAGTATCAAATCTTAACTTTTGTATGATTGTATCTTGCTTATATATTCTGCATGCTATATCTTGATTCTTAAATTCTTTAGGATTTAATGTGCCATGCATGTTTATATATATTATATAATATAATATACGCAGCTGAGTGCTGAGAACAAGATCAAAAAATTAAAAAACAAAACAAAACATAAGCATAAGCATAAACCGACAGTAAAATTTAGGGTAAATTAATTATAGCGAAATTAGACTCATTATACTCGACTTTTCAAAAATGACACTTCCTCCCTAAATTTTCAACAAAATTAACATTTCACCCCCTTTGACCAAATAGATTAATATAAAATATTTCTTCTCCAATATTTATACCCAAATAAAACAAATTCCATACTACCTAGAGTATTTTTCTTATAGCCAAAACGCTTTGCCACCCAATATTTTTATAGCCAAATAGACTTTTTTTTCTTTTCTTTTTATTGGTTATATATATATATATATAGAGAGAGAGAGAGAGAGGGGTGACTGGTAAAATTAGAATTACACACACAAAACATCATAAATGATGTCATTACAGATTGGTCAATAGGGAAGACGAAATCCCAATTAAAATTTATTTATTTTTTCCCTTCCAATAATACTTTTCAACTCACCACCTATTTCATTTTTCTTTTCTTTTTTTTTCCTTGCCTTCTTCCTCCTCACTGATCTTTCTCTTTTTCTTCAAAGAACACCTTTCACCGCCGACCTACTATCTCGTGCAATACATTTTTTTTCTTCTTCTCTTTTTAGTCAAAATCATCACAACTCACAATAACCTTACATAAATCCGTGCACTTGGAACCCCCAAATGCATCAATGGGCTCCAAGACTCAAAGTCATACCCAAACCAAAAGGGCCAAAACCGCTGGCCAACGAATCACATCGGTTTGTCGATTGCCTTTAGGTCAACGGTCAACCATTCATGTTACGCATTAACAAATTTGTTAGCACAGATCTCTAGATTATTATTTTATATGTTTTTAATCTTTTTTTTTTTTTTTTGATGAAACGTTTTTAATCCATTTATGCTAGTCTAGAATGGAAATATTATATATTCACAAGTCCTTTTCTTTTTCTTTTTTCTTTTTTATTGTAAACTTTAATTGGATTTCATTGATAAGGACCGAAGTCCATTGCAATTACATCATTTAAAATTTGGAGTTCAATAACAGGGGGAGTATTCTCCACCCATATTACACAATCGTCTACAGACAAGGCATTCCTAGCAAGTAAGTGAGCAGCAACATTGTTGTTCCTTCTGACGTGCGCAATCCTCCAAGACTTGAAATGTCCTAAGCACCACTGTGAGCCTTCTACTATCTTTTGGATGGTCAATGCTGGGATTGCAGACCTTTTAGCGCATTCATCACTAACTGAGAGTCCCCTTCCACCACAATATCCTTCAAACCCAGGTCCCATGCTAGCAAATACATGTTTCAGCAGCTTTTGCTTCGGCTTCTAGAGCTCCCCAAGGGAAATATATCTTCTTACATAGTGCTCCCATCATCCTTTGTCATTTCTTATGACCACCCCAATTCCGCAACATCTTTGCTCCTTAAACACAGCAGCATCAACATTTTCTTTGTACATACCCTGAAGGGGCCGGGAGGAGTCCAATGTTTAATCTGAGAGGCAGGTTGAGCTTCTTTGTGCATAGTTAGGCAGGCTTCACGATATTCTTCCACGTATTTCCTTGCTTCCCCTGCAATTGCCTTCCCATTCTTGTACTTTCCCCCAAACCTGACAGAATTTCTGTTGTTCCACAACAGCCAAGCTGTGACAGCAAACTTCTCCCAATCCTTCTCACCTGGAAATGCCATAAGCAACCATACCACATCAAGGAAGTCCTTTGGGGGTCCTTTTCAATAAAATATTAACAAACCCGGTATTTAAGTTGCTGTCTTTAAATGAGAATCCATACTGTTGGGTTATAACTTGACCTAGTTGAATTAAACAATTACCCAAATTATAAATTAGTTAAATTTCATGGAAGATTCAATTAAGACACAGCCACACGTTACCAATCACCAGAAATTTTTTGAGTTGAGAGGGCCGAACTATTCTGTCTAAATGAACTCAAATCACAAATAGACAAAATTATCAACTTTAATATTTGTACATACACGCCCAGACACAAGATCTTTTTCATAAGAGACACTTATAATCTTCTTAAACTCTAATAAGTATACAAACATTGTATAATTGGGTATACAACATACAAATATATAGAACCAAAAAAAAAAAAAAAAAAAAAAAAACGAATACAGTATCTTCCATCAAAGTCATGCTTAACTTCATCAATTATTATTTTTATAGCAAATTCATAATTTCCTTTTCAATATATAAATTTTTTACAGAACTTCATCCATGTTTGACAAATCAAAATCATAATGTTATAATTGAAGTCTCATATGAGCTTTTTTTTTTCTTAATAAAATCTTGAGAATATAAAATTTCAACCGTTTAGACCCCTTAAACCCAATAGATTAACCTAAAGAATTAGCCAAGTGATTAACTTAGGTAATTTAAACAAAACTAGGTTAACACAAATATATCAAAAACAATAAAGCAGCGGAAATTAAATAACACAAAGATATGATGACCCAGGAAACCACACCGGTAAAAACCTGGGGAGGATTTAACCTAGCTATCCTCAAGGTAAACTGAATCCACTATGAAAGAATCGAAGTTTACACAATAAGACTTAGACCACTAACATCCTATTGCTTCCCAAGTGTAGGAAACTTACTACCACGACCCCATGATAGCTCCGAGATCCACGGACTCCTTCTTTCTTGAATTCTTCAGCAAATCCACAAGCGCACCTGCTTGTATATCTTTATGCTCTTTTGATTCTGCAACTGTATTGATTTACACAACTCTTGAGATGAATCTCAAGTTTGTAAACCCTAAGTGTATGTGAAGGTAAACACCTCTAGATCTCACAAAGAGATTCACAAACACAGCATTCAGAACACTAAAAACGTGGATAGGGTTTTCCCTTTTATACTTAGGGCAAAACATAAAACCCTATACATTAAATGGACTTGGGCTGAGTTGGAATTTTCTGCAGAAAAACGATCTGCCCGATTTTCGATCGATCGAGTCTAATTCTCGATCGATCGAGTCTGGCAGAAAGTTAACAGTAATTCTGCAAAACAACTCGATTCCAATTTTACATTAAGACCCATACTTTGAGCAAGTCTAACACAAGACTAAACATTGTTTTGATCATGGTTTGCCAACATACACATTGAAGTTCTAATACATTAGTTCCTAATTCTTAGAACCTAACAAACTCCCCCTTTGGCAATCCGTGACAAAACACAGACTTAAATAAAAAGCTCAAAGTTTACAAATTGAAATAGCCCATTACAAAATAAATAGCCACTTAAACAATTCAACCTAAACTACTATCTAACAGTTGCAAAGTAGACAGCAGCTCGACTGAAAACAACCTGTATATTCCTGTAACACTTAACAAACACATAAACGCATGTGTGGAAGAAAAAAAAACAAGGAATATAAAAAGAACTTCTTGATTTCACATAACACAAAATAAAGACATATATCATGAATAACATCATAAATATAAATCAATAAGCAATGAAGTACAGTGAAATAAGAAACATATCAGTACCCAATGTATTACAAAACATATCTCCTAATCAAGAGCCAAAAATGTAAATACAAGGTGAAGCTTCTAGATACAATCTAATAACTCCACAAGCTCCAAGGTATCACACAAACTACAAAAGCTCAAAACTCCCCCTAAAACAAAAATCTCCTCTACACAAAATCTCCAAGATAAACAATATGCACTCCCCCTTTTTGTGACGAATTGCCAAAGGGCACTCACTTATCATCAAAAGGAGGTGGAGGAGAACGATGCGAGCTCGCTAGATCAGCTCGCAAGGCACGTAGCTCATTAAGGATGTCCACCAATAACTGACCATGAGCCGCCTGGACGGTCACGACAGTATCCAGAGTCCGACGAAGGTCTGAAACCTCATCAAACGGTGGAGGAACATCAGCAGCAGCAGCAGCAGCAGCAGGATCAGCAGATGGCTCAGCTGCAGGAACATCTGTAGAAGAAGAAGGGGGTAGAGTAACACTAAAAGGCTCTACCCTAGGACGCTTAGAGCTAGCCCAAAGTTGAGCAGCCCTTTGCCTCAAAAAGGTAGCACCAATAGGAGCAATAATATGAACAGGCTCAGAAACAGGAAAATCATCTAGACCGAGAAAAAGAAGAATCCTATGAATGAAAATAGGAAAGAATAAAGCATAAGCCGTAGAGCTAGACCGATGAACCTCGTTCAAAGAACGAAGGAACAAATGCGGAAAACTGATAGGAGCATCAGTAACTAGCGCATACAAAAAGACACACTGCTCAAGAGGAATGGTGTGGACATGAGAAATAGGCCACAAAGAATGACACGCTATCCTAAAGAAAAGATAGTGCAGCTCGGAAAGCTCAGCTGAAGTGATCCGAGGATCAGAACCCCACTGAATAGAAGACCCAGTGATGTATGACAAAACGTCATCAAGAGGTGGAGACTCCTCATAAGGAAAAACGGGATGGTCCACAATGGACACCCCAAGAGCATCAGACACTACCCGAGGGGTAATGCGAAACTCCACTCCACGTAACCACACCTTTACCAAGGTGTCGTTATCGTAGACATGAATAGAGAGGTTCGAATAGAACTCTCTAATCAGAGAAGCAGGAGGTGGATGCTCAAAATCAAGAAGAGGTAACCAACCCCGACGCTTAAAGTTCCGTCTCACTTCAGGATCAATCTCATCTAAGATGACCCTACGCTCACTCCAAATTTGACGCCTAAGATTAAGGGTCTCATAGGTCACTTGGTTCTGAGCACTAGGAAACCGATCACTATCAAAAGAAGGTGAAGGGTCAGAAGTCCTACGGGCTCTAGTTTTCCTAGGCATGGTGCTAAGGAAAGAAACGAGAGACACAAAGAAGAAGAGCAAAAACCAAAGACCAAGGGCAGACTGCAAGTTAGCACAACATAAAATATAGAAAAAAAAGCAAATCTATATGATGCATGAGCATGAATACCAAATGATGCATGTACTAATGCAGTAACAAGTTCAATTGTGATCCAAATTAACAAAATTGGCTTGAGCAAGCAATATTTATCAAAAATACCCAATTTGAAAAACCAAGTTTTCAAAACACAACAAATTGATAAATTGATCAACACAATAGTTAATTAACACAATATAATGATCAAATTAATCAATCTAACAAGCCAATTCCATCAATTTAACTCAAATTGAACAAAACCCCCAAATTTTATCAATTTCAAGCCCTAGAATTTCAGATTTTCCACAAAATACCAAATTAACCAAATTAAACCATATGGAGTGCTTGAATATACTGTCCCCACAAAAACCCATGAAAGATTTAAAAGAAAAAAACCAAAAAACCAACCCAAATATGCTAAAAATCAAAATGCCGAAAATAACCATAAAATGCATGAAAAATGCATGAAACTCGAAATTAAATGCAAAGGGAGGGGCAAAAAGGTCTTACCGGCCTTGAAGGAGAGATTTGGTGCAAAAAGAACGGAGCAAGACGACAAAATCTAGCAAAAAGTGATTGACCGGTTGGTAGGGAAGAAAAAGTCTTTGAAAAGATTTTGAAAAAGTGAAAAGTCACGTGAAAAACTTCCCTTTTTAAAAACAACCAACACGATTTTCGATCGATCGAAAATTACATTCGATCGGTCGAAAACAGCTTCGATTGATCCAAATTTAGCTTGGATCGATCGAGTCAACCAGAAACTTTTACACTGATTTTGAAACATTTTCGATCGGTCGAAAAATAGCTTCGATCGATCGAAATTCTGGAAAAATTAATTTTTTTGAAAAACACACAAATTTCAGTGAGTCACTTCTCAAAGCATCAGATTTTATGAGAAAAATGCATGAGTATGAGATGAGATGTTTTCCAAAAACACATGAATTCAACCCAGATTTCTTAAAGCAAAAATTTCTTTCAATACCCAAAAAAAAAAACTCAAACAAGCAAACATGTTCTGCATCAATTTCCAGAAATTCTCAAACTTGGTTGGTCAGACCAAGGAACACACAAGAACATGTACACAGTTTAGCAAAGAATAACTCGTGTAGTGTGTGCAACTAGCATAAGCTTGAGAAACATATGAGGTGATATACACATAGAGATCAATCACAATTTCTACAAAATCCATCACATGAATTTGAAAGAGACTTTTACTTAAAGAGTTACATCCTATAACTCCCACATCTCCTAGAGTAAAAGTTTGCAATCATGTAAGTTTCTTGTTTTGCCTTATTATTCAATTTAATTGATTAGAAACTTAATAAAAGCCGAGATAATGTACACACCAATTTTATTAATTGTGAAATTATTATTTCCCAATAATGTACACATCAATTTTAATAGAGGCTACACCTTATGTTCTTTTTGTGCATGTGCTACACTTTCTTGAGCACAAAATCTTACGATATGCACTAAGGTGTTCATGATTGGCTAATAAACAGTGGTGAGATGATTATTTATGTCTTTCTCAATAAGTTCAAGTCCGACAATCAAAGACATACGACTTCAAAATCAAGATCATGTGATCAACAAATATAGCATCTTCCCATACAACATGCACAACAAGACTTTAGCTAGTAAAGTGCAATAGAAATAAGTGCATCAAAGCTAAACAAGGTACAAAAACATGTTATGCAAAATTTGATTGACCAACCTTGTCTTCAAATTTAAGAAAAATAACAAAACACAATTTGCAACAAATTATTATTATTATTTTTTTTATATAAATCAAAGAGACAGACATCCTAGAATGAAATGCATGAATGTAATATAATGCAAATCCTAGAAACAGAAGTCACAAAAGATAGAGTGATGAAGCACAAGGACCATGTCAGACAGACTCAATTAGATTGAGCCTTTTGCATCCAAAACTTTTTAGATGCAACTCTTGCATTGGAGTTATGATTCATCTTAGAATTTTGACCAACTCCAGGATTGGAATAAAGGTTTAACGCCTTTACCAATTCACCAATAAGTACCATAGGATCATGTGCTTGAGGCACAGGTACTTTAGTTTTATTTGCTCGCTTCGCAGCTTGCAACTTAAAACAATTTGGACGAATGTGTCCAGGTTTTCCACAAAAATGACAAACCCATGCAGGCTTATCATGCAATTTGCCCTTAGTAGAAGTAGAAGCTCTAGAATGAGAAGCTTGAAAATCAACCCTAATTTTCCTAGGTGGAGTAACATCTCTAGGTTTGACAGGTTCACTCACTAAGGGTTTGACAATCTCACTCTTAGAAGGTTCAGAAGAGGGAACAAATTTAGTGGAAGAAGGTTCAAGCACAGAAATACTTTCCTCAAAACCTAAACCAGTTTTATCAGAAGGAGACTTTTGAATACTCAGCATGTAATCAAGTTTGGAGCTTGCAGACCTATTAGTTTGTTCTCTAGTAACAGATAAATCAAGTTCAAAACATTTAACTTTATCAAGTAAAAGCATGTTCTCAGTTTTCACATTATTCAAAAGCTCATTTGCATCAAACAATTTTACAAGTAAATTTTTCTTTTCAAGTTCAAGAGATGCAATTTTCTTCAAGCCTAACTCAACATTCATGGCATCCTTTGCAGCAATTTTGCAAAGTTTATTGTAGGCTTCCTGTAAATCTGCATCCTCAGAGAGTTCTCCATCAGAAGGGTTCTCTTCAACAGACATGCTTTTATTAACTACAGTAATAGCAGTGAAAGCAATGAAGTTTCCATCCTCATCACTAGCGGATTCATTGTTAGAAACTTCATCATCACTAAGGGTTACAGCCATAGCTTTACCCTTAGACCTCAAGTATGTAGGACATTCAGATTTTAAATGACCATACCCTTGACAACCATAACATTGTTGTCCCAAAGAATTATTAGAAGGCTGTCCCACTTTCTCCTTAGGTTTTTCAGTGTTATTGACTTTAATAGGATCATTCTTCCTAAAATTTCTAGGTTCAACAGTGTTCTTGCCTCTTGCCCTTCTGTTATTGTTCCTAAGAAAGTTTCTAAAGTTCTTGGCAAGATAGGCAATCTCTGTAGCAGAGAGTTCATCATCAAATCCACCGTCCTCAACATCATCAACAGACTTAAGAGCCATTGATTTGGATTTGTTAGTCTTAGGGAGGTCTAACTCATAGGATTGGAGAGATCCTACAAGTTCTTCAACAGGGATGGAGTCCACATCCTTGCTCTCAGTGATGGCAGTCACTTTGGGTCTAAAGTCCTCAGTCAAAGATCTAAGAATCTTCCTAACAATTTTAGGTTGATCATAGATTTCACCCAAATTATAAGCAGAATTAACAATATCATTCAATTTAGCATAGAATTCATCAAAAGATTCATCATCATTTATTCTAATGCTTTCAAATCTAGTAGTTAATTGCTGCAATTTATTTATCTTAACTGCCTTTGTGCCTTCATGCACAGTCTGGAGGATATTCCAAGCAGTATGAGCAACCTCAACATTTGAGATTCTCTTAAATTCCTCCATGGAAATAGCATTAAAGATAACATTCATAGTTTTGCTATTGAAAGCGGCTGCTTCCTTTTAAGAAGTTTGCCACTCACTCACAGGAGTAGTGGGCTTCTCCCATCCGTACTCAGCGGAATTCCAAACTCTCTCATCAATGGCTTTCAGGAATACTTTCATCCTTACTTTCCAATAAGCATAGTTGTTTCCATCAAAGTGAGGTGGAACAACAAGAGAGTGTCCGTGTTCCACGACAACAGGGGTCAAGGATCAGCTAAAAGATCAAAGGATCAAAAACACAAGCTACCCGCTCTGATACCACTTGTCAGTTCGTTTAGACCCCTTAAACCCAACAGATTAACCTAGAGAATTAGCCAAGTGATTAACTTAGGTAATTTAAACAAAACTAGGTTAACACAAATATATCAAAAACAATAAAGCAGCGGAAATTAAATAACACAAAGATATGATGACCCAGGAAACCACACCGGTAAAAACCTGGGGAGGATTTAACCTAACTATCCTCAAGGTAAACTGAATCCACTATGAAAGAATCGAAGTTTACACAATAAGACTTAGACCACTAACATCCTATTGCTTCCCAAGTGTAGGAAACTTACTACCACGACTCCATGATAGCTCCGAGATCCACGAACTCCTTCTTTCTTGAATTCTTCAGCAAATCCACAAGCGCACCTGCTTGTATATCTTTATGCTCTTTTGATTCTGCAACTGTATTGATTTACACAACTCTTGACATGAATCTCAAGTTTGTAAACCCTAAGTGTATGTGAAAGTAAACACCTCTAGATCTCACAAAGAGATTCACAAACACAGCATTCAGAACACTAAAAACGTGGCTAGGGTTTTCCCTTTTATACTTAAGGCAAAAAATAAAACCCTATACATTAAATGGACTTGGGCTGAGTTGGAATTTTCTGCAGAAAAACGATCTGCCCGATTTTCGATCGATCGAGTCTAATTCTCGATCGATCGAGTCTGGCAGAAAGTTAACAGTAATTCTGCAAAACAACTCGATTCTAATTTTACATTAAGACCCATACTTTGAGCAAGTCTAACACAAGACTAAACATTGTTTTGATCATGGTTTGCCAACATACACATTGAAGTTCTAATACATTAGTTCCTAATTCTTAGAACCTAACACATATATTATCAATGTTGAAAGATTTAGACCCATTAATAGGATTTGAAATTGAGTTAAAAATTAGGGATTCCAGACTTCTACTATTTACTCACAAAACTTACTACCTAATTATTTCATTCTATTGCAATTGTATATTAACTCTAAGCCCTTTTTTTTTTTTTTGGAATGATTACTAGATTATTTTATCAATGCTTTCTTTTGGGGGTGTCAAATCTTTTTTTTTTTTTTTCATATAACCTTTAAATATTTATAAAATATACCTATATTGTAAAAATAAAAATAAATAAAAAATTTTGGAGGGGCCAAAGCCCCCCAAGCATGCATGTTGCTCCGCCACTGTTTATAGTAAAGTTTAGCGTAATATAAATTTGACACAGCGTTATGATCATGATGGAAAAAATCTCAACAAGATCAACCTCAACGGGTGATATTTAGGTTACCACAATCTAAATAATCCATTAACAAAGATTGAGATTACAAGTACAAGTAATGTTACCTAATTTCAAAGTAACTACCCACAACAGAACCTACTGACGTGCTATCAAAGCCCATCTCCAACCCAATTGGTCTACTCTCCTTAGCAGACTTCTTCGATATGCACGAACCTCCAATGCATGGTTGACTTCTCCAAATCAATTCTTGATTAATGTAGCTTAACTTTTCAGCTCCTTCACTTGAAACACCTCCAAAAAAAGTTAAATATTTTTCAAGAATATAAAATATGATTATGTTCTTATATTGGTGAAAATAATTAAATATTTTTCAATTAACTCAAGAAACTGTTTCATAATATTTTTAATTTTATCTCTTTCTATTGGCATATAATATAATTAAAGTCAATTCCTCAAATATTATAACCCCAACATTTGTTGAATGTGTCGTAATAGTCTCTAACGTTTTAAATGTGTCATTTTAGCCTCTACATTTTGGTATTGTCAATATAGTTCTTATCGTTAAGTGGTAGATGATAAAAGTTAACATAACTAATGATGATAATCAAAAAAAAAAAATTATGCCAAATGGGACTTTTACGTGGAAGCCCATGTGGCCTTAAAAAATTAAAAATCTCCATTCTGATATATTTTCCTCAGCGTGGCCCAAATCCAACTCCTATTTCTCAATTAGGCTCATTGATTCCGAAACTCAACCAGCCTGTTCATAACTATGTTTGTTTTTTTAAACGAAAATCTATTTATAAACCTTACAGCTTTTCTCCACAAAACTCAAATCTCCTTTTTCTTTTCTTTTTTTGTGAATTGTGGCACTTCCGAAGTGCCACTAAAAATATTTCGCACATTCCGCTATTTGGTCTAAGTCGGATGAAGACCAATATTAGTTTGTGTTATAAAATTTATAAAAGTAAGCATTGAGTGAGATCAACGAATAAGAAAATGAGAGAGAAATGAAGGTCGAGAGAGTGGTGCAGTTAATTTATTGTTCTGATAATATTGGCGGTGCTTGGTGCAGTGCTACTCACAATAAAGAAGAAAACAAAGCACTCCAATGAGTTATGAGGCAGCTTCGGTGCCACTGTCAAATCTCTTCTCTACTTTAGTTGTTCACTTCTTCCGTTCTCCGCCCTTTTCGTCTTCCTCACTTCTTGGATATTGCTCAATATTTTTTATTGGTAATGTTGCTGTGATTGCTAGTGTTTTCTATTGGTCATGTAAGTAAAAATATTTTTACAACAAATTAAGATGGCATATTATCACCAATGGTTAAAAATGTGATATTAGTGATAGACCAAAATTGTAACAAATAACAATCTGTCACTTAAAATTTATTATGAAACTATTGTAAATGTAGTATTCATTTACCTTTTTTTAAAAAAATAATAATAATAATGGTCAAGTGGTAGTCCATGGGGAAATCTAATGGAATTAAAAAAAAATCATTTTCTCTTATCATTGTTAACCATGTCAGCTTTTTCCATCACTACTAACTAGTTATTGAAAGTTCAATGTTTAGACACCTAGTACAGGTTTTAAAGATTTTAATCTAGATTAACGGAACGAAGTGATTAACTAAATCGAAATTAAATTGCAATATATAACCACTTACAAAACTTCCAGTTATGCAATGTACATGTACTTGAGTGTCCAGCTCCTACTAGCAACAAACCACATTAGTTGTTTCTCTTCTTGGTCTCCAAACGCAATTCAAGTACGCCAAACACAAGTCCAATCTCTCAAATACTTCAAGGCCTCTTGAAGATTTCTAATGTATTTGTGGTTTTCCAACAATCCAAATCACTCAAGGCTACGCTCAATATTTTGGTGAAATTCTCCTCTCAAAGATGGTCAATGGGAGAGGATATACAAGAACTTCCCTTTAAAAGGTACACTGGCCTCCTACTCGTTTTGGATCGATTAAGATTTTATTTTCGTGCATATAAGGGTTATAAATCAAAGGTTGGATGGCTGCACTAAAATTTCAAAACTAATATGAAACCTCTTTTGGGCAAGAGTGGACTAAGGAGTGAATTGCTCTATGGCTCTATTCTTGTCTGCATGCTTGACAACTCGATTGACCAAACTTCATCTCAGTTGACCCAATTCTTTAGAATCAACAACTTCAACTTTTAGCTCGTTCCTTCTTAAAAACCCAAACAACCATAACTCAATTGACTTACATGAAAAAAATATTTGCAATTACCACAAAAATTTTAACACACAATCTACCAATACTTAAATGATCCTAACAATTATTATTAATAACCAAGAACTTTCTACCCTTTTTTATTTAATTCAATAGTTAAGGAATATAGATTTAAAATTTGAATGCTTTGATGGATACATTAGGCTATACCAACCAATTGATTGAGGTACTTAAAAAAATTATATCTCAATTGACATTACTTTTCAAAAAAGGTCATTCAAAATTAAAACATTACATCAAGTGAGATACATCATCATTGCTAAAGAAAAGTTTTTTTTTTTTTTTAAAGGATAAACGGCAGACGTTGCTAAAGAAACGTTAAAGATACAGGTAGTTTTTGGACTTGCCACCCAATCTTTGTTTGAAATTCTTCTAGCCACACAACTAAAGCCAGACATGATTTACGCATTTGATGTCAGCTTCTTCTTCTTCTTTTTCCCATGTCAGCATTCGAGCAACTTGATTTGCGCATGTGATGTCAGCATTCACATCCGCTACATATATACACTAAGCTAATTGATTTGGTAGCCTAAGATAAGGTCGATAGTTGGTTGATCCTAAAGCCACCGTTTTGGATTATTAACTCTGATAACGATTTGACACTAAGAACAAGGGATTTATATTAGTTTATTGATGGGAATCAAGATCAATTGATTGAGAATTTAAACTAGAATTGCATTAAAATTAAGAATTAAAACTGGAATTATAGAGAAACTGGAGAAACAAGTTTCTGTCCAAGTCTGAAACTAAATTATATTCATATCAAAAACTGATTGTACTTTTACATAGCAAGCCTATTTATAATCTTTAACTATTAGGAAATAAAGTAGCTAATAGTTACATAAGTCAAAACTGTAATTAAAGAGAATACATGACAGATATGAGAAGTCAAAATGAGGGGGTTGTTGGCTGCCCTAAAAGGTCAGAAAGGGTAGTAGCTAGTTGTTAGTCCTGAGGGGGGGGGGTTTGGTTGGCCGGCCTAAGGATAGAGGGTGGTTGCATAATTTATTTTCTCGTGTACCACATGCATCAAATAAGTAATTATAATCAATGTTCAATTATTTGACACTGTATGCAATTTTAAACTCTCTCATGTGATCAACTTGATTTCCTCGTGTGATTCCACCATTGGAGCAACTCGAATTTGTATTACATATATACACCAGATCGAGTTATTGATTTGGTAGGCTAAAGCCAGTATTTTATTGCACCTTACTAACATTCGAAAATTTTATTAGAGTACAGTTACACAATATCTCATTTTTTGTTTTCATAATTACTGTGAACTCTATCAATCATGCATTTAATCACTTCCAGACAATTCCTAATAAGTATTCATAGAATTGGAAACCCTCAGAAACATTTTGCTTGATCGAGAATTCAGAGTCTAAACCGGCCCACCTCACAGCGTGTCACATTTATTTCTACAGTGGGTTTTTTCTTTAATCAAGAGTCATTTCTGCTTTCTCTCTCCATTTTAGCACCGCTTCTTTTCCTTGTTCTTTTGCAATTCAGTTGAGACTTTCCTTCTTCTTTTTTTCTTTTCTTTTTTTTGGTGTTGGACCCTCCACGTGAATAATGCAAACTTCCTACCCCACCTGCACTATTACTATTGATGCATTCATATCATGAAGGCATCGCACGCAGAATTTTTAGCTGTGTATGTAACATTAATTGTTCCAATTTTATTGGATGCCCTCACAATGACAGAGTGACCTATCTAATTCTTATTACGAACAATGTTTATTGCACACAATCTTAAAAATAGTGTAAAAATACAGTCAACTTATTTACATATTTCGTACCACCGTACACTTTTAGTGCGGTGATCACTCTATAAGTATAAATATTTGTGGGGTATAAAGGACAAGAGCTGGAGTTCAAGTCTCCAAGATAGTGTTTCACACGTATATACATTTATATTAGACTAGAGTAAGAAATCTATCTTGTATCGAAAAAACTTATTTACATACTTCGTACACACTAGTGTGTAATAAATAGTGCTTATCCAATTTGTGACTTCTCTACTCGTAACTACAAAAACCGAGTAGTGTTCTTTGAAGGAAATCCCAAAGATTCCATGGATTTGAATTCCTCTCTTTCTTCTAACACCATTAATGTCGTCTCAACTTTGACTAAGCCCACTGAGGATGCCAAATCTTCTCCTACTTCTTCTTCTTCTTCTTCTGAGGTGCACAAGCCCATTAGCTACTGGCCAGGAGTGTACCATTCACCAGTGACAGATGCATTGTGGAACGAGAGGGCGAGCATCAATGAGAGGCTATTTGGCATACCAGACGATGCCCCTCCTCCTACTGAATTGCTCACAAGAACTCCCTCAGAGAGTCGCACCACCATTGTCTATGCTTTCTCCTCCGACTCCACCTTGAGAGAGCAGTATAAGGATCCATGGAATGAGTTCAGAATTGGAAAGTTGCTCGAAGACCTTGATGTCTTGGCTTGCGCTGTCAGTTTCAAGGTCTCTCTCTCTCTCTCAACATTTTACCACTTGTTTGTTTACTGGAATTTAAAACTTTGGTAGTATTTTGCTTCAAATTTACTTCACCCAAATGAGATGTTGTTGGGTTAAAGTTAAAGTGATAATCCAGTACCGGTAACATCTTTGTGGTCACCCAAAAAACAACAAAGTTGTTGCTATCACTTGTAAGTCAAAAGCTGGAAACCTGTAATGAATTGAACAACGTGTCATATATGTAGCTGTCAAGGTCCGTACTTCTCTTAATATTTTACTACTTGTGTACTGAAATTTTACCCTTGGGTAATTCTTGAAATTTACTTTCTCTCCCGTGTAATTCATCATTTGCATGTTAAAAGCTGGAAATTTGTAATGAACTTTTGATTTCCTTCAGTGATTTATTTGTTTCGTTTGGTGTGGGATTAGCATTGTTCTGATGATGATATCACAACAAGGCCTCTCATGCTGGTCACAGCTTCTGTGGACAGGATTGTGCTGAAGAAGCCTATAAGTGTTGACAAAGATCTTAAAATAAGTGGTTCTATCATATGGGTTGGCCGCTCCTCAATTGAGATTAAAATGCAAGTCATAACTCAAGGTAATGTAATATGGAAAATGAATAGAATATAGTTTGAGTCTTTGCATGAGATCTACAGTTATAATCTTTAAATAGACTTTCTTATGTTTAAATATTACTTAAATAAAATTTAGGTAATATTGTATATTAAAATAATTTTTTTAATTTAAAATCCATTATTCTTACTTTTAAATTACTAATTCACTTAATGAAGATTGACCAGTTGCAAATTTATTAATCCACAATTTTCTTTGGGAAAATGGTAAAATTGTTACAAATTTTATTTTCGTTGTGTATTTGAATTATTTTTTATAATTTATAAGATCTATATTTTTGGGGCTTTCTTAGAAGAAGAGGAAAAAAAATGCACAATTTACATATTTGGCAAAAAAAACAAAAACGCACACTTTTCCCTTTTTTGTATGGGTTAGTTTACAATTCTCATCACCCTAAACTATAAAATCAAATAGTAATATTTAAAAATAAAATACTACCACTCTGTTACAGAATCTTTTTATTCATGAAATATTTCAAAATGAAATTATTAAAGTACTCTTGAGGGGGCAAATGCAAAAGATCCAATATTGAGACAAAATTAACTCAAAAAAATGTTTATTAATAGAAGAAAAATTACTTAATTTATTAAAATAAATATTTTATTAACATAAAAAAATATAATGTAAATGTCAGTTATGATTTTTTTTGGTGCTTGGTTTCAATTTTTTTTAAACCTAGTAGAGTTAGTATAATCATTGTTACACTTAATAGGTCCTCACAAATTAAGTTGACTATAAATATATATATACATATATATATATAATAAAATAATAATTTGAAATAATCAATAAATAAATAATTATTAATATATGAAACTAAAAGATTAAGCTAAATATAAGATATTACAAAAAATCATTTGAAAACTTAAAAATGAAAATGAAAAAATCAATAAACTTAGAAGTATTAGCAATATAATCATATACTCAAAAAATTTTAAATTATCTATGTAAGCCTTGATTTTTCTAAGATGTTATATGAAATTGTTATTTTGGATTAACTAAAAAGTATCAATGTTTGTTTTTTCCATCTTGGATTTCATTGCTAACTATTAAAGGATTTGTTACTTATAAATAACCATAAAAATAGTTTGTAAAAAAAAATTGAAAAAAAAATAATATGTAAAATTAAGCACATTGATAAGGAGATAATAATATAATATATTATGTTTAAGATTTTTTTTCCCCCTTTCTTCACTACATCAGAGAAGTTACAAGTTATTTTTTAATTTTTAATAAAAAAAAAGTTTTAAGTTTGCAATTGTGAAATTTTGAATTTGAAATGTTAATAAAATTCGACACTTCATTACGATTCACTCCTTAACTATTGGGTCATTTGCAATTTCCCCCTTAACTATTCAGTATTTTCATTTCTCCCTCAAGTATATATTAGTAATTTCCTCATGGAATATTCTATGAATCAAAAGATTTCATTATTAGTTACTAAAGTCCTGTATTTGCTCATTTTCAATTAATAGTTAAAGGGAAACATTGCACAATTTTAGAATTTAGGAAGACAATTGAAGATAAAGGGAGGAAAAACTTTTTTTTCCCTACATATTTTTAGGAAAAAATTACACTTTAGTTTTTACTCTAAATTATACTCAAAATAACACTTTGATCCCTAGCTAAACAATTGGCTGCCCAAATTGAAAAAATTTAATATTTAACCCCTTTCCGTCTATTTTACTATTAAAGTAAATGAAAATGATTGCACGTGCATCACACATGACATGTGAAGAGCTAAACCCTAATACCTTAAAGTAAAAGACCAAATTACCCGTCACTCCCTCTCAATCCTCCATCTCTATTTGTTTACCGAAAAAATTAAAGAAGAGAAAGAAGATCTATTAGAAAATCTTCAAAAGATACGAATAAAAGATTTGCTTTCACTTAAAATCTATTCATATAGAGCATATATGGATTCAACCACAAACACAACACGGCTACTTACACCATGAAATTAAAGCAATCGCACACACAAAAACTATTACAAACCTTATTGAGTTTGTTGATTGTTTCGAGAGAACCAAGACCTCCTAATTGATAAATAAACTATTTCAATGATTCTAGTCTCCAAAGTGAATACTCACTCAATAATAATATTTTTTAGCATACTTTATTAATCAACATTAAGCTATATAAATAAATAGCTTTACAAGATAAAGCTAACATTTAAATTCAAAAGAAACCTAATCTTTATCTATTACAAGTAGATAAGATTTATTCAAGTACTAAACTCAATCTATCTTGTCATTATCTAACTAGCCTCTAAGCACGCACAAAAGACTCTTCTATTTTTTTAAGGTAAAGGTTAATAATTGCTTCGAGATAAGCAGTAACTGTAATTTTTTTTTTTTTTTTGAACATGAAGAAGTAAAAAAGAAATTTAAAAAAAAAAAAAGCCAAATTTTAAGAAATAAAAAGATGAATATAAAGGGAAAAATCCTAAATTTTAGGAGTTTTCTTTTTAAATTCAAAATAAAATTTGTTATTTGAAATTTATGACTCTATTTCTCAAAGAAGTTACATTTCATTAATGAGAGTATTTTTGAACCATATAGAAGACCAATTCAAAAAAAGGAATCCTCCTATAGATAATATAAATAAACTTTAAATATAAGTAGTAACTATAAATTTTTTTTTTTTTTGAACGCGAAGGAATAAAAAAGGAATAAGAAAAGCTAAATTTTAAGAAAAAAAAAAGATGAATGTGAAAGGGGAAAAATCCTAAATTTTAGGAGTTTTCTTTTTGAATTCAAAATAAAATTTGTTATTTAACATTTATAATTCAACTCCTAATAACAAAAATAAAGTCTTAAATAATAAAATTAAAGAAAAACTTGGCACGTAACAAAAACTTACACAATCCATCTCATAATTCGTACTCCCAAAGAGTCTAAATCTTTTGTCTCATTTTTTCTGCTCCACCCTATACTCTACCAATAAAAACTTGCCATGTGTTCACCTAATTAATTAAATACTACTATTAATTAATAACGGTAGTATTAATAAATCAATAATTATAGTATTTAATTAATTAGGTGAACACGTGACAAGTTTTTATTGGTGGAGTATAGAGTGAAGCAGAAAAAGTGGGACAAAAGATTTGGACTCACTCCCAAACATCCTTTCAGATTTTTAAACTTTCATACGTACGTACAGAATACATTTAACTTTTTACCACATACATAACATGGCCTAACGCCTAGCACCAGGGAAGAAACCAAAATTTTAATTTAGTGGGGGCGAGCCCCCGTGGCATGAACCATAGAAATTTAAAATTCAAGAATGAAAAAAATGCTAAAATTGAAGTCTATATACTAAATAAAAAATATTTATATAAAAAAAAAAACATTATTCATTCAGTGTTAGATAAAGAAATGGTGTAGAGAGGCTGTTGAGGAGGCAATAGGGCTGTTTGGTAGTAGTATTGTTGTTTATAATGATGTGAATACTGTAGTTTAAAAAGTGTTGTGAAAATTAGTATTTAAAGTACTCAAAATACAAAAAATGTGTTTGGCACCATATTATAAATAACATATTTAAAATATGAAAAAATATAATTGTGTGTTTGGTATGTATGTTTTTGTTTTTTTAGGCTAAAATGCAAAACTGGCCCTCTAATTTTTTTCAGCTTTCATTTCAGTCCTCTAATTTTACTTTCGTTCATTTCAGTCCTCTAAGTTTTAAATTTATTCAATTAGGGCCTTTCTGTTAACTTTTGTTAAAATTTTTTGAAAAAAAAAATCTGGAAAATATTTTTCAATCTTTAATTGAATTTTTTTAATTTAAAAATTTTGAAGAAAAATTTATAAAATTGAAAAATTAACCACAATATATAACAAAAGTTGATAGAAAGGCCTTAATTGAATAAACTTGAAAGTTAGAGGACTGAATGAACAAAAAAAAAAGTTAGAAAACTGAAATGAAATTTGAAAAAAGTTAGAGGGACAATTTTGCATTTTATCCTTTTTTTTAAAAAAAGTAATGAAAATAATGTCCTATTTTATGTAAGGAGGGAGAAAAAGAAAGAAAGAAAAATAAGAAAAAAAAGGAAAAAGGGATGGGCCCGCAAGAGAAAAAGAAAGATTAAAAAAAAAAAAAAAGGTTTTGTCTTGTCCATGGGTCCCACAATTTTTCAACTTATTTACATAAAGATCACTTAACAAAAGTACTTGAAAACTAAAAATTAGTTTGGTGAATTTTCAAAATATATGTTTTAAACATTCTAAATTAAGAAGTGTAACTCAAACACTCTTGTGAAAAAAGCTCATACCAAACACAACTTTCTTTTTGGGGCCCACAATTTTAGTGTTTAAATACTTTCGTTTGAGCCTGCATACCAAACTAATGTTTAAGCCCATAAAGAAAGGGGCATTTCAATCCGTCTAAGTAGGCCTAATGGGCTTCAAGTTGGTGGGTGTCATGTGAAGTCTAAGGGTCTATTTGAGATCTGCTTATTTTGCTGAAATTAAAAAGTTTTTGCTGAAATTTAAAACTTTTTACCGAAAATACTATAGATAAAGATAAAAATTAACTGAAATAGTATAATGAAACCCATAAATAATATTAAAAAGTGCAGTGAAACCCATGCATAGTAATAAAAATAAGTTGACTTTTTTATTTTTGTCAAACACACTAAGTAGGCCAAGTGGGCTCTAAGTCAGTGGGTGTCACGTGAATATCACGTAAGCATGTTTTCCATCTAAGTGTGCGGCTTAAAAAACTAGCTTATTTTATTATTTAGCTTATTTTTACTACTATTCATGGGCCCCACTGCATTTTTTGATAGTATTCATGAGTCCCACTGTACTATTTCAGCTAATTTTTACATTTATCTACAATATTTTCAGCAAAAAGTTTTCAGTATCAGCAAAATAAACGAATCATAAACAGACTCTAAGTGTTACAATGTTCTCAATTTAGGGGGTTGATTGTGTGTTTCAATAGTTCATGGGATAATGTCTAATTATAGGGTAGAATTTAGAGTGGAATAGTGTAATTTTTCTCATTTTTTTAATTTAAAAAAAAAATCACTTATTGCCCCCTACATTTAGGAGCCTTAGTTTTTCTTGTAAAAATATGAATTTTAGGTATCTTAATACTTTCTATTTTAATTTTCCTTGCTGACCATAACTTTCTAACATTCAAATTCTAAATAGAAGTTCTAGTCCGATCTGAAGACATTAAGATTTAAAGCTTATATAATTATATTATTGCACTCATATGATTAAGTGGGTTGATTAGAGACTTTCATTAATAGAATATTGAGTCTTTTGAGTATTGAGGTACATTGATCTTGATGTATTCTTTACTTTCTCTTTCAGCTTCTTCTTCTTCTTTGGCGCATAGTCACTGTTCAAGATCTTGTATACGCATTTTGATCATGCTATTATTCAGAACCTATGGACAAATTAATCAAATCCTTTTGCAATTAATCCAATCCTTCCCTTCCCTACCAAACTGTGACTATTCTTTGAACGCTAACCCTTCTTTCTAAAGCCCTAAACCATATAGAAATTGTCAATTTCTCCTAACTCTAGACAACATCTTCACTACATATTTTCAGATATGATGAGTACCGATAATACTTTTCACCAGCTTTTTTATCTTTGGTTCAATTACATGATTTTAATCATCACAATTTGCTCCATTAACATAGCTAGTCTTAGTGATCTATCATAAAACTTCAATTTATTTATCTTTAATATGTCAATAACAAGAACACTAGAGCAGCACATTCTCCCTAAACTGACCTATCTCAATATTTTATCAAAAGTGATCACTTCAAGGTATAATAAGGTCATTGATCTTGATTGCCTTCTTATTTTTACTGTTTTTTTTCTTCAAATAAATGCCATTCCATTTTATCGATCAATTTTGTTCTATTAGGTTTGCTGACCCTTCATTATATATTCTTTGACATAGTTTGGCATTCTGACTCTGAAACATTGAAATTCATAGGTTGATTACTTTCGTACACTCCTCCTTAACCAGCATCATGACCTATGCAAACAATATAATCCAAGAATGAAGGATGAAAATGGGGAGTAAAATAATTCCAATCTTCAGAATAAGGATGGTACTCACAACTGATGTCTATCCTATTTATACAATAGAGGAGTGATCTTACCTAGGAAAAAAAAATAAAAAACATTAATGTAGTTGACCACCAATTATTCGGGGATTAAGGCTGGCCTAAGTTGAGTAGTTATGAAATCACTTTACATTCCCTCAATCATTTACAAGAAATTATGCTTTCCTTATATGTTTTAATAATCTTGGAATTCAACTCCTCCTCATATGCATACTAACTTAACTCCTAAGAAACCATGCATAAAGCATGAATCCTTCTTCGAACAAATGAGAACATTGTTCTGCCCACACAATTGTAGACCTATTTGCACAAAGTTGACCACCATCTGATCTACTACATGTTTGTTAGGTGAGGGCCCTGATGATTCAGACTCAGTAGCTCTGACTGCCAAATTCATCTTTGTGGCTCGTGACTAAAAGACTAGCAAAGCTGCTCAAGTGAACCGGCTCACACCAGAAACTGAACAGGAAAAGTTCCTTTATGATGGAGCTGAAGCAAGAGATAAAGCGAGAATGAAGAGGGGAGAAGATAAAAAGCAAAGTGATAAATCGGAGGTGAATAGATTAGAAGCTTTGTTGTCTGAAGGCAGGATTTTCTGTGACATGCCAGCCTTGGCCGACAGAGACAGCATTCTTCTAAGGGATACTCGACTTGAAAATGCTTTGATATGCCATCCACAACAGAGAAACCTCCATGGACGAATCTTTGGAGGGTTTCTGATGCACAGAGCATATGAATTGGCTTTTTCAACAGCTTATGCCTTTGCTGGAATAGTTCCTTCCTTTCTGGAAGTTGATCATGTTGATTTTTATAAACCTGTAAGTACCATCATCCTTTCTTTTGTGACAACATTTCTCCCCCTTTCTAATTTCATTTGTGTGGTTTAGTTTAGGATGCTTATACTAATAGTCAGGAAATATACAAGAGAAGCCCCACAAAAAATTAAGATACTAACTCCTGAAATGGAGAGTGTAAAGAAAGCCTATGAAAGATGAAGATGTAGTATATATCAAGAAGCCATTATATTAAAAAGTGAGAACAAGAACAGAATCTTCATATGAGAGGGAGTGTTGCTTGGGTGCAGCTAATGCTCTCAAATCAAACACATCATGGCACACAAGGGAGTAGCATTCCAAATACACTTCTTTCTTATCTACGACAACACCCTTTCCAGCAAGTGTACAACCCAGCCACAGTCCTTAGAATCAACCGTTACTAGATAAAGATAGAATGGGGGAAAGGAGTACATATGACCAACCCCATTTAGATGATGAGGAGCCAAGTCCAAATTAATTAGTATTAAAGCTTGCGTTAAGCGTTTCTTGTATTTGCAAATAAGTGAGGCCACTTTTTATTTTAAGAACCAAAATTTGTTATATATCAATCATATTGGGGGATTTAGATTGTACTAAAGAGCCCTGCAAGATTGGTTCTACCTTGCCCAAAATGTATTAGCACTACCATGCTTTGACTACCATTTTGGCATTCAGCCTACATGTGACATGAATAACTTTGTACATATCTGGAGAAAAATTATTATATATGTTTGTCGAACAGGTGGATGTTGGAGATTTCCTACGTTTCAAATCATGTGTTCTTTACACAGAACGTGACAATCCTGATCAGCCTCTAATCTATGTTGAAGTAGTTGCTCACGTTACGAGGCCTGAGATGAGATCTAGTGTGGTAAGTCCTAGCAAACTCCGCTTTCAAAGAACAAAAAATTTTATTTGTACTTATATAGGATGATATTATGTCTCTTATATTACCTTAAAAGGAGTAATTGTAGAAGGCTTATAATATCCTTTTCTGCACTATCCGCATGAATTTGAGCTTCAGTTCATAATGGCTGTCTAAAAATTTCCCTTTATTGATTGCATATCTTTTGTCTGTTCCTGTATAATTTGAAACAGGTGTCAAATACTTTCTATTTTACTTTTACTGTTCGTCCTGAGGCAAAAGCCATAAAGAATGGATTTAGGCTCAGGAACGTTGTTCCAGCAACAGAGGAAGAAGCTCGCCGTGTTCTAGAGCGCATGGATGCTGAGGACCTGCAGAGATCACAGAGCATTTAAACGTGCAACAAATTTTTCAAGTCAACTAGTAGTAACTATGCCAATTATGGTTGAAAGTTTGTAAGACCCTAATTATATTAAAGAAAGATCAGAAACGAAAGTAAGGAGGGCTTTTTATTGTAAACCAGTGCCAAGTACTTTGTGTAACAAGGCTCTGTGTAATAGGATGGAATATATCTTCCGCTATGTTTGTATGTGCTTTAAGCAAGGTCCGTTGGTGAGTGTTTATCTGTTTTGTATTGTTGTAATGGCAAGGTGCCCTGCTGTGTTTGCAGTAAGGCAGTATGCTGTGTGTTAGTGTATAGCTTAGGCTAGATTAGCCCATTGGGCTTAGTCCAGTATATTGTACTTGTACTTTACTCTTATTGCTTGTACTGCACACATACCTAGCCTATATAAGGCTCTTTATTGTACATTGTTTTACACATCAATATACAGACTTTCAGTCTTTCTCTCACACTTTATACGTTTAACATGGTATCAGAGCCATTCCTCTGACTTTCTGGTTCCTGTGGACATCTCCGGCGTTCTTCCGCTGCCCTCGCCTTCATCCAGTAGTCACTGTCCGAAGCGAGTCACCGCCGTCACGCCCACAGTCCCTGCAACTCTCGGATCTCACCATCCTGTTCAGCCAACTGCCAAAGCAAAGCCGCAGAGTGATAGAACAGTCAATCCCGAGCAAAACCCAGCAAAGAAAAGCCAGAAAAGACGTCACACGCGCCCACACGCGCTGCCTGAAGCTCCTGACTGCCGAACACGCGATACACGCGCTACCACGCGCCGGCCACTCTCCTTCACGCGCCTCACGCGCCAGACAACATCTGCTTCTGCCACGTCAGCCCTAGGCTGATGTCATCCTGCACACGTCAGCATCCGCGTCATCCGCTACGTCAGCACACGTCAGCCGTTGACTTTGACCGTTGACCACTACTGTTGACCTTTGACTTTGACCAAAGTCAAAATTTTTCAACAGAGCCTATCTTGCTCAGTTTTTCGCGTAGATTCCGATTTTGAGCTCCGTTTCTTCATTTGAGGTATCTAAATTTCACTTTTTGGTCATTTTCTTCATTATGGCTCAACAAAGTGACCGAGATATCATACGTCCTATCACCATTATGTTGGATGGTCCTACTAGCTATCATGCATGGTCTCAGAATATGACTGTCTTTCTCAAGGGTCGTAAATTATGGAGATATGTGACTGGTTCAATTCCTAAGCCAGTACCAAAACCTCAGTCGAAAGCCACAGCTACTGAAGATGCCTCCAAGACTGTTGTTACAGTAGATGATTATGAAGAACGCCTAGAGGAATGGGAGAGCATTCAAAGTAAGATCTTGTCTTGGTTTATCAATACTTCTATCCCTTCCATTCATAATCTTCTTCCTCGTCTTGAGACTGCTGAGGCTGCTTGGAAATTTCTGGCTGATCGTTATAATTGCACTAATGATTCAAGCTTGGAGTTCCACATTGAATCAAAGCTTTATCAAATGAGACAAGAGCCAGGTCAGTCTATATCTGATTTTTATTCTCAGACTTCTACTATGTGGGAACAACTCTCTACTGCAGATCCTCCACTAGTGTGTTCCAAGGACATTGAGCTTTTTGTCAAATATCGGGATCGTCGTAAATTTATGCACTTCATGATGGGTTTACGTGAGGATTTTGAGCCTACTAGAGCTTCTCTGCTTAGCCGGTCTCCTACTCCTTCTCTTGATGCTGCAGTCAAGGAGCTCATTTCTGAAGAGAACCGTCGGCCTACTCATCACATGTCATCATCTGATCATGTATTGGCTACACCATCTCCACAGCCTCCCATTGCTGCATTCACTGCTCCTCCACGAATAAACTCTGGGCGTCCCACCTCTCAGTCTTCCAAAGGTACTCGCTGCGAGTTTTGCCGTGCCAAAGGCCATGACATCTCAGTTTGTCGCAAACTGCAGAAATTCATGCAAGAGCAGAATAAAGCTTCTCTTCCTCGGGCAGCTGCTGTATGTCCTTCAGATTCATCAGTTCCTATAGGTCCATCTTTGGCTTCCTCACCTACTGCAGCTGATATTGAGGCAATAGTTCATCAGGTTTTATCCCGAACTTCCACTGCCCTTTCTGTCACCTCAGGTAAACAACCTTGGTTTTTTGATACTGCATGTTGTAATCATATGACTCCTGATGAATCCCAATTTTCTGATAAGGCACCCTTAGAACACCCTATCACCATTTACACTGCTGATGGAACTCCTATGCCTGTTAGTCATAAAGGAACAATCTCTTCTCCTTATTTATCCCTTAGTGACACTTTTCATATCCCAAAGTTATCCCTCAATTTGCTTTCTGTTGGTCAACTTTTGTGAATTAGGCATAGATCTTCTATTTACTAATCATGGTGTGGATGTGCAGGATCCCCGGACGGGTCAAGTGCTTGGGACAGGCCGTAAGGTTGGTCGTATGTTTGAGGTTCATAACTTGAAGATTCCTTCACAAGTTATTTCTGCAGCTGCTACCACTGCCACACCTGATCTATGGCATGCTCGTCTTGGTCATCCATCCTTATCTCGTCTCCAGTTGTTAGCTTCTCAAGGTCATTTAGGTTCAGTTCAGTTTCAAAAATTTGATTGTACTTCCTGTCATTTTGGCAAACAAACAAAATTGCCCTTTAATAATAGTGACTCATTTTCTTCTGCACCTTTTGATCTTATACATTCTGATATTTGGGGTCCTGCACCGGTTCCCACTGAGGGGGGGTCTAGATATTTTGTCATATTTGTGGATGATTTCTCTCGTTATACTTGGATTTATCTGCTTCACCATAGGTCTGAACTTGTGTCTATTTACCAAACATTTCATAAAATGGTTGAAACACAGTTCAATCGCACTATCAAAGTTTTTTGGTCAGATAATGCTCAAGAATATAATGATAAATCTTTCCTATCCTTTTTAGACAGTCATGGTACCCTTCCTCAACGGTCTTGTCCTTACACCTCTCAACAAAATGGTCGTGCAGAACGAAAACACCGTCACATTCTTGATGTTGTCCGTACCCTTCTCATTTCTGCCTCTCTTCCCGAGCGCTTTTGGGGTGAGGCAGCTCTCACTGCTGTGTACACCATAAATCGTATTCCTTCACCAACCACACACAACAAATCACCATTCGAGCTTCTCTATGGTCAAACTCCTGACTACTCCTCTCTTTGAGTTTTTGGTTGTGCTTGCTTTGTTTCTCTTCCTCCTCATGAACGAACAAAGCTCCAGCCTCGTGCTCGTCTCTGTTGTTTCCTTGGTTATGGTGTATCTCAAAAGGGGTTTCGCTGTTATGATCCCATTTCTCGTCGCCTTCGTGTCTCCCGTCATGTTGAGTTTTGGGAACATCGTCCTTTCACGAGTCTTCAGCAGTTTCCTGCATCCTCTTCCTCAGAGTCACCCATTTTTACTGATCTTTTCCTCCCTCTCTATCCTGAACTTGTGGAGGATTCTTCGACATCGGCTGCCTCTCCAGACGACTTATCTCCGGTTCTGTCCCCGGCTTCTGATCCGCCTGACTTGGATCCTGTGGCACCACCCTCTTCTGAGTCTCCTGTTGGTCCTGAACTGCGTCGATCCACTCGGGTAAGCATTCCTCCCCATTATCTCACTAATTATCACTGCTTTTTTGCCCTTGCTACTCTCTATGAACCTCACACCTATCGTGAGGCCCATACTGACCCTCTTTGGCAGCAAGCTATGAACGAAGAACTAGATGCCCTTCATAAAAATCATACTTGGGATTTGGTTGATTTGCCTCCTGGTCAGTCTGTAGTAGGTTGTAGGTGGGTTTACAAGATCAAGACCAAGGCTGATGGATCTGTTGAACGATACAAGGCTCGCCTTGTTGCCAAGGGCTTTACTCAGGAGTATGGCATTGACTATGAGGAAACATTTGCTCCTGTTGCTCGCCTTACATCTGTCAGATGTCTCATTGTAGTGGCTGCTATTCGTCGTTGGCCTCTTTATCAAATGGATGTGAAGAATGCTTTCCTCAATGGAGACCTCCAAGAAGAAGTGTACATGCAACCACCCCCTGGCTATCCACACTCAGGTAGTCAAGTTTGTCGCCTTCGCCGTGCTCTTTATGGCCTCAAGCAGGCTCCTCGAGCTTGGTTTGAAAAGTTTAGCTCCGTTGTTGCTCAGCAGGGTTTCACTTCGAGTCCTCATGACACTGCCCTCTTTGTCCGAAGATCCTCTGCTGGTATCACTCTTATTCTTCTTTATGTTGATGATATGATTATTACTGGAGATGATTCTGCAGGTATCCGCTCTCTTCAGCACTTCCTTAGTCAGCATTTTGAGATGAAAGATCTGGGCACTCTCAGCTACTTTCTTGGGCTTGAGGTTACCTCATCCTCTGATGGATACTATCTTTCCCAAGCAAAATATGCTTCTGATCTTCTCTCTAAAGCTGGTATCACCGACAACAAGACTGTTTCCACTCCCTTGGAATACAATGCCAAGCTCACACCCTTGGATGGTGAACCTTTATCTGATGCTACTCGCTATCGACAGTTGGTTGGTAGTCTGATCTATCTCACTGTTACTCGTCCAGATATTTCACATGCCGTGGGTATGGTTAGTAAGTTCATGGATGCCCCTCGATCTGTCCACTATGCTGCTGTTCTTCGGATTCTTCGATATGTTAAAGGCACACTTTATCATGGTCTCCACTACTCCTCTCGGTCTTCTCTCGAACTTCATGCTTATTCAGATGCGGACTAGGCAGGTGATCCGACTGATCGATGCTCTATCACAGGTTTCTGTTTCCTGCTGGGTACTTCTCTTGTCTCGTGGCGTAGCAAGAAGCAGGATGTGGTTTCCCGTTCCAGTACTGAGGCTGAGTATCGTGCTCTTGCCGACACCACTTGCGAGCTTGTCTGGCTTCGCTGGCTCTTGGCTGACATGGATGCTCCACAGCCCACTGCCACTCCTCTCTATTGTGACAATCGTAGTGCTATCTACATTGCTCACAATGATGTCTTTCATGAACGCACCAAGCACATTGAGATCGACTGCCACATCACTCGCCAGCATCTTAAGAAAGGCAATCTCAAGTTGTTCTCCATCTCCTCTACTGACCAGCCTGCTGATATCTTCACCAAGACTCACCCGCCTGGTCGTCTTCGAGATCTTATATCCAAACTCCAGTTGGCTTCCTCCTTGCCACCTCGAGTTTGAGGGGGGGTGTTAGTGTATAGCTTAGGCTAGATTAGCCCATTGGGCTTAGCCCAGTATATTGTACTTGTACTTTACTCTTATTGCTTGTACTGCACACATACCTAGCCTATATAAGGCTCTTTATTGTACATTGTTTTACACATCAATATACAGACTTTCAGTCTTTCTCTCACACTTTATACGTTTAACACTGTGTTTTGAAGTCTTTCTTCTAGTGTAGATGTTGTTGTAGTGTCCTGCTCTTTTTGAAGATTGTTCTTCAACTGTGTTTTTATTAATAAAATTACTTTTTTATCAACAAAAAAAACTCGTAGGTATTTATATATTTTTTCCCTTTTAACATAGCAAAATGAGAGGTATGTAAGTTTATTACTCCAGTATTATTCTATGATGTCATTAGACCCGCCACATTCCAATAGGCAAAATTCATTCTCAAAATAACAGAAAGATGCAAATAAGCCGAAGAAACTTACCTCCAAGGTGGTGGAAAAGGAAACAAGAAGAATAACAAGAAAGGGATTAGATCTAGAGAGGCTACATCAGGATACACTACCTTCATTTGTGCTTGACTACTTCCATATTTTCTATGAGTTACAGGAACATTCAGTTGAATTTCCTTCCCCATATATCCTTAGGAACTACTATATCAACAATGTCACAATTAAATTGCACTATTTCCTCCACTATGCTATCTTAGAGTGCAACATGACATCATCTGCATCTGCCTTTGTTGAGTTACCACTATTCTTAACCACACCTAAAGCTGCCACGTCAATCAATCTTGTGTGTTTTCAGGGACGGAACTAGTAAGGGGCAGAGGGGGGCCATTGGCCCCCCCCCCCCACCCTCTTTTTTTTTTTTTAAATAGTAATAGTATACACAATTTAATGAATAGTTTAATAATTGGGCCCAAAATAATTATTTTTGGCCCCCCTCCTCTCAATAAGTTACAAATTGGCCCATGAAAATGATAAAACCCAACTGGCAAACAGCTATACTACAACATCTGTGTTACTGCGTTGGTTGTTTCTTACTCTTTCTTCTTAGATTTAAGCTATTTTTTTATGAGTGTTAAGATTGAATATTTGAATTTTTGTGAAAAAGATATGACTATTTTTGCTGAAAAGGAAAAAAAAAAAAGCGCAAAGAAAAAAAAAGAAGAAAGATGAATACAAATTACAAACCAAGTTAATGTTCTTGTAGTGAGTGAGAGTGGGGTGCATGGGTGGCCATTAATCAGTGTGTGGGGTGGGATGGCAGGTGTGTTTGGCTATTAATTTTTTTTAGGGTAAACGACATATGTGGTCCTTATCCTTTACAGCATATTTCGATTTGGTCCCTAACCTTTCAATTGTGTCACTTTGGTCCCTAACCTTTCAACGTTGTGTCAATTTAGTCCTTGTTGTTATATTTTGGATGAAAATTGATGACATGTCAAACAACCAAAATAAAATTTTAGTGTATTATCACATTAACAAAAACTAATTTTTTATTTTGGCCATAAGACTTGTCATCAATTTTAGTTGGTTGTTTATTAGTAAACTAGTTTAATTTTATGTGGGGTATTATAGAATTGAATAGTTGTGTTAATAAATTGGTGCTAATGTGTAGTGTACAATCATTAGTATTACAAATTTTATTATATAAATTCTATAAATTCATGTATCATTAATCAAAAGAAAATTAGGATTGAAAGGGAGATTGTTGCAAAGTTTAGTACAAAATCAACTGTAGATGATTTTTGTTATTTAAAAGAATGTTGAATTCTATTTTTAAATTATTAATCTAAAATGTATTAATTTGTTTTTCCTCTCTTTTGTTGATATTTTCTTAACATTAAATATATGCTAATTTGTATTTTAAAGATTTTTATTGAGGTTTTGGCCCCCCCTAAATTTTGATCCTAGTTCCGTCCCTGTGTGTTTTATCAACAAGCTACCATTGCTCATCTTCTTCAGGCTTCATTGCACGTTCCTGAATTCTGCCAGAACTGCTACTACTGTCTGTCTCTTATTGCCTTTTGAAGTAGCATGCCCTAAAAATATGTATTTTGTGCATAAATATGATTTTGATTCACAGTTCACCCTAAGAGTGACCCACTCATCATTCTCACACTTCGAGTCAAAGGAATGATTTATTTCCCTCCTCTGATCTCAGAACGCCTTCCTTAAGAAGTTGTTGAGCATCCCTTTCCATTGCCCTTCCCAAATGACAAGAATACAACACTTGGAAGTATGCCAACCGTACACACCGTTTGCCACGTAGGCATTTTTCGTTAGTGAGTTAACGGCAGAGACCAAATTGAGTGCAAGTTGAAAATATTAGAGATCAAATTGATTGCTACCAAAATATAAGGACCAAATTGACTGTGACTCCAAAATGTAAGGACTAAAATGATATTTTTGCAAAAACAAAATTAATGTGTAACTCAATATTACGAATACTGAGTTACTCTTAAATTTTTTGTTGGGTCTATAATTCGAATTTAATAGTATGAGTTATGTTGGAATTTTTAAAAAAATGAACTCGATTTTAAGAAAATGGAGTTTCATTGAAGCTATATCCAAATCAGATATTTCAAAATCAGTATTTCTGTATCTTTCACTTCAGTTCACAACTCCTCAACTATACATCCCTAGATTTGGTGTTTCTCATCTAGCAATCATCTCTCTATCATCTCAGGTACAAAATCCATATCATAATTTGATGCACAAAGAAAAATTTCTGACGTAGGTGATGAATAGTTTTAGATATTGCAAAGGTTTATCAGTCAAAATGTATTTTCATATTAGGAAAGTATTTTCATTTGATATGATGTGTTGTTTGTGCTTCGGTATTTGGTTGAATGAGTGTTATGTGAATACATTGAAGGAATATTGGTTGTTTGGTGTTGCAAATTTGAAGTACAAAAAATGCAAATTTTACAATCTACAAGAAGCAATGAACTAAATCTTATCTGGCTGAGATTTTTGTAAATTGTTATTAAGATTTTAGGAGGGATCTTAGTGAACTGAAGGAACTTATTTTGCTAGTGATTCTTGTTATTTTTCCCTTTAAGGGACACCGCATTTTTTTTTTGGAAAAGGAAATGGATAAATGAAAATGTTTTCCCCCCCTAATCAAAACAAAAACTAGTTGATTTTGACAATATTATGATGAATTGGTGTAATATAATGATAATTATGATGAATTGGTGTAATATAATGATAAATTTGAGGGACGCCAATTTATGCAAGCACTATTGATTTAATTTATTATTGTTGATAATATTATAAGGCTTTTATTAACAAATGGCCTCCTAAAGGCAAGAAAAGTTGTCCTAGTGAACTCAATTTCACTATGAAAAAGTATGGAATTTTTGGTTTTTTTTTTTTTTAATATATGCATCCATAGGTTGTGAGACTTGCATATCATACTTAAATGCATTGCATGAGACAGATTCAAGAGATACGTTAACATTTTCCTAACATCAAATGTTGAAAATAAGAAAGAAACAAAAATTTTAAAAATTAAAATTTGCATTCTGTAACTGAAGGTGTATGTAGTAAGCACAAGTTCTTATTTTGCAAAAGTTGAATGTACATAATCACCATTGTTAGACATTAAAAACAATGTCTAGACATTAACAACAATGTCTAATCTTTGTAGGTAGAAATTAACAATGTCAGTTCGTTTAGACCCCTTAAACCCAAACAGATTAACCTAGAGAATTAGCCAAGTGATTAACTTAGGTAATTTAAACAGATCTAGGTTAACACAATTAATCAAAAACAATAAAGCAGCGGAAATAAAAGAACACAAAGATCTGATGACCCAGGAAAACCAAACCGGTAAAAAACCTGGGGAGGATTTAACCTAGCTATTCTCAAGGTAAAACTGAATCCACTATGAAAGAATTGAAGTTTACGCAATAAGACTTAGACCACTAACATCCTATTGCTACCCAAGTGTAGGAAACTTACTACCACTACCCCATGATAGCTCCGAGATCCACGAACTCCTTCTTTCCTTGAATTCTTCAGCAATCCACAAGCGCACCTGCTTGTATTTCTTTAAGATCTTTGATTCTACAACTGAATGATTTACCAAGCTCTTGACATAAGTCTTGAGTTTGTAAACCCTAAGTGTATATGAAGGCAAACACCTCTAGATCTCACAATGAGATTCACAAACACAGCAAAACAGAACACTTAAAACGTGGCTAGGGTTTTCCCTTATATACTTAGGGCAAAACATAAAACCCTATACATTAAATGGGCTAGGGCTGAGTTGGAAAATTCTGCAGAAAATAAATCTGCACGATTTTCGATCGATCGAGTCTAATTTTCGATCGATCGAGTCAGGCAGAAAGTGCACAGTGAATTCTACATAAAACTCGATTCCAACTTTACATTAAGAGCCATACTTTGAGCAAGTCTAACACAAGACTAAACATTATTTTGATCATAGTTTGCCAACATTACAAATTGAAGTTCTAATACATTAGTTCCTAATTCTTAGAACCTAACAAACAACAACGTCTAATCATGTATTAATTGGTGCATTACTTATTTAATCGTTGGTTGAACTACAAGGTTATATAAAAAATTAAATAGATATAAAAATATACTTGAAAAATCATAAATAAATATGAAAAATGAAAAAATAGGTATGACTAAATTACTAATCAAAACTAAGTTAAAAAAAAAACCATATAATATAATTCAAACAAGCCATATAACTCACATCACTAGAAAACATAAAATAAAAGGATGTCATAGAATTGTAGCTAAGAGTCCATTTGGATACAGTTTATTTTACTAAAAACTGAAAATTGAAAACACTGTAGCAAAATAAATTTTAAATATGTGAATAGTATCATAGGACCCATTAAAATTTTGTTGAAAACAAAGGTTTGTGGGTCCCATAAACAGTGCACGAGACCCACTGAAAAGCACTGAAATGCGCTTCTCAATAAATAAAAAGTGTGAAACGCTAGACGTGGACTGCACTATAGCCGTGGGTCCCACCTATGAAAACACCAAATGCCAAAATGCAGGAATAAAAACACTATCCAAACGGGTATGAAGTCTTTGCTAAATAAACTTTTATTACATTACACATCTTTAAATTATTGGAAGAAAAGAATATATCAAACTACAAAATCATATTCTATGCATATTTCATATTTCACTAGTTGCTCTAATCCCATGGATTACAATATGAGCTAAAATATAAAACTATATCTTTATTGATCAATCCAGTATCAACCTCATTATAAAATATTTGTTTTCATTATGCTCCAAATTTTTTTTTTTTTTTAATTCTTTAAAAGGCATTGCAATGGACCTAAAAAAGTAATCTTGTTCAAATTTACAAAAGTAGTTGGGTGAAAACAACTGGTCCAAGTTGCAAAGGTTGCGGAAAGGCCGCTAGGTTTTAATAAGTTTTGTTACTTCAAGTGCATATACTAGTTCATTGGATTACTAGATTATTAGTCAGACCAGTTAGGCCAGTCCAAGTTTCATAACTATAAAAATTCAATTGATTTTGAATATAACATTCATCCTCAAGTTTAATTTCTCTGATAACAAATGTTTTTTTTTTAATTATTAAAAGGAAGAAACCAATTAAAATAGGACATGCAATAAAAAATATATATAAAAAAAAACACTTTTAATTTTTTTAAGATGTATAACAAATAATTGCATGTACAAATTAGTTGAATTAATTACATATATATATGTATACAAATTTAAGGAGTAATATGTTTATGCTATTAATTGTAATAACCTTAACAGGCTATATTTTCTAAATCCTTTTAATTACATGTAATGTGTGTGTGTCTATATATATATATATATATATATATATATAGTAGTCTAATTAAATTTGTGCTATGTAATTAAATTGAGTATTAATATGGTAAATGTGTTTATTTTCTTGTATTAATTATTTATAAATAATGCACTAATTATTTAGTAAACTTAATGTTAATAATTATTTTCATTAGATTTATATATAAAATATTATTGATTTGGAATATAATATTATTTTTTAAATTAAATTGCTTTGGTAACAATTTAAGCAAATTATATATAGAAAAAATAAAAGCAAATATAATTACATAAAATCAAGAATATAAAAAATAGTTATACTCTTATATTAGTGAAAATAATTAAATATTTGTCGATTCAGTCAAGCAATATTCCTATATTCTTAATTTTATCTCTTTCTAATAACATGTAATGAAATATAATTAAAATTGATTTCTCAAATATTATAATCTTTTATTAGCCAGAATGTGTCAAAATAATCTCAATGGTTAGGTGAGTAAAAGTTGACGTGATTGATGATATTATAATATACAAACTTTTACGTTGACGGGAACGTGGCCAAAACAAATAATAATAATAATAATCTCCATTCTAAAATATTTTTCTCAGTTTGGCCCAAATCCAACCCTCATATTACTTAATTAGGCTTTGTTTCATTGATTCTGAAACTCAACCTAGCTTGTTCATAACTACATTTTTTAAAATGAAAGCCTATTTCTAAACCTTACATGCTTTCCTCAACAAAATTCATATCTCACCCTTTTTGTCTTCCTCACATTTCGGGTGTTGCTCAATATTTGCTGTTATTCATGTTGCAGTGATTGCTATTTGCTAGTATTTTTGGAGTGGTTAAAGATTTACCGGGTTTTTTGAAAAGCATAATATTTTTTTTTTTTAATAACCAAAGAACAATTACGGGCGAATGGAGTCTAGTGGTATAGAAAATAATTTATTGTTATTATTAGTAAAAAAAAAAAAAAAAAACTAAAAAGTTATGGACTAAACTAGCACATTTAAAATGTTAAGAATCAGTTTGACATAGAATAAACATTAGGTACTAAAGTAGTAATTAACCCCTAAAATTTATAGTGAGATATATCTATATTCATGAGAGGTGGGTACATCACTTCCAAACTATTGAATTATTTTTCATGAATGTGATTTTCTTAAAAAAAAAAAAAAAAAAAGAGTAAAATGAAATTTGAATTTCCAAAGATAGTTTCACTTGACATATTATAATCATGTTTAATAGTAATAAAAGTATTAATTAAAACAAAAGCCAATGAGCCTGCAACTGGGAAATCCATCCAAGAGCTAAGCCCCACGACAGAGCGATACGCTTCTCACTTCCAGAAAGGAGGAAATGTTATGTTCAAGCTGTTTACCATAGTATCGATCAGTCTTATTTACGTTGTGACTTAGCATGACTTTAATTAGTTTACTTAGCTTATTGATACTCTTTAACTTAGAATTGCAAAAAGAAATTAGCTCTTGGTACTTTATTGTAATAAGAATTTAGCCTGTTGATTTATATCAATAATTGTTACTAGCATCATTTTCAGCTTATGTGTTGGAATTTTTTTCCTTCTCCCTTGTGCGTGTGTTTGTTTCTCAAAAAAAGAAAAAACCATTATCTTCAATAATTACATCAATTTGTAAAACTAAATCCTCTTAATTAAGGCATCATTGAACTACATTCCTTTTGAGAATTGAATTCGAATCCCCAAATCAACATCTTTAACAAACAAATCGAAGCCTGCCAAAGGTCATTGATACACCGGTACTCATATTGACTAGGCAAAATTAAAATCATCTCAAACAAACACAATCAGTTACATAGATTCCAAATGTATCCTTCAAAATTTCTCTTAATTGAGACATCACCAAACCACCACATTCATTTTAGAAAAAATTCAAATCCCCAAATCAACTTCTTAAGCAAACAAATCGAATTTTGACAAAAGTCATCTATACACCTACAATCATATCAATCAGGCAAAATTAAAATCATTTCAAACAAACACAATCAGTCGCATAGTTCCAATCTATCCTTTATTTTCCTTAAACAAATACAAATAGTGTGATTGATAGAAGAGGCCAATACACATAATCGCATTGCAGTTTCTTATATAAACCCAGATACAGTGAAAAGGTACAGAAAAGGACAAAACAAGCTGCCAGAGCACTCTGTAGTTGCGGGAAAGAGACCATGTTGGCTACAGAACGGTTGGAAAGGAATCATTTAGTGTTGAGAGAGAAGTTGAGGGAAATTTCAGGTGAACGACTCTTGAGTCCTTGAATGAGACAATGAAATGTTTACGTGAGCACGTATGTAGTTGTTGGGTCAGAGTTGGACTTATTGCAAAGGCAGAAATCACAGGAATTGCAGTAGTATTTTGGGTTTTCGGGAGTAGAAGGCTATATGTAGTGCAATTAAAGATCTAATTAAGAAATATATAATGGGAATACCTAAAGGAAGAGAGACAAATAATCAAAGCCATCGAAGTAAACCTCGTTTTTGCCCCCATAGACTGCTATTATGCCACTCCAAAAGGCCAAGGTCATGCTTAGAATGGAAACAAAAGTTAAAAGATAAGCAAGTTGTCTTGGTATGTGGCACGGGTAGCCGAAAGATATGCAGCTAGGCAGTGAATTATAATGGAGGAAGTTGAGAAACCAAAAGCCAGCAAATCAAATAGCATAATTTTTTTGAAGCTTTCGTTTTCTCTTAAAAATGCTATGCCTTTGTCTTTGTATCCTCCAGGCGGGTTGATGGCTGTTGTGAAGCTGAGACTTGCAATGATTGTGGATATAACTAAAAAGACGCGAGACAATTTCTCATAATATTTACGTATAATTTCCTCTACCCTGACCTCTCCAGCCTCTTGCCTTTCCTTTTCTCGTCCGCCAACCATCCGATCCAAACTGAGTAGAGCGAAGCCTCTATACAACTTCAACTTTGACATGATCCTAACCTGTATGTGTTCACGAGGGGAAACGTGACTGACTAAATTCCTTAAAATAGCAAATTTCCATCTTCGAACATGCAAGGTCTATGTATATTCTTGCATGACAGACGACTCAATGTTGAAGATTTAATTTCATATTAGCTTAATTGGATGATTACTCTAATGATTTATTTAGCAAATGAAGTAGAATATTGCATATATATATATATATATATATATATATATATGTTTTTAAGTCATTATTTTTCGAAACTTAAAAGTTAACCCCTTTAAAAGTGAAAAAAAAAAAAAAAAAAAAAAAAAAAAGCAAATGTCTACATTTAAAACATCAAAATAGATGTTAAAAAATTGGTTGTAAATAGTGAATATAAAAATATCATTATTTTTTGAGGGAAATGTTAACCAATAATTTAAAGACATTTGCTTGAGTTTTCTCATTTACTTTTTTTTTTTTTTATCCTTAATTGTATGTTGTCTCTCTGCAAAACAAAATTTTTTTTCTTTCTTTTTGTCTTTTTTTTTTCCATGCTACCATTGGTATCTTTTGATTTTTTTTTTCTTTGACTTCGTTTCCTTCTTCTTCTTCTTTTTTTTTTTTTTTTTCCTGGCTTGTTCAAATATTAGGAACTATAAAAACACTCATTAGGTAAATATTATGGAGTGAAAGTGGTTTTTTTTTTTTACCTATATAACTAGTGTTGGCTGCACGTGCAAGGCACGTGCTGCCCCAGTAGTGAAAAAATTAATAGTTTTTGTGTGTAAAATCGTGAATTTTAGCTCACCTAATTTGACTATATTAAAAAAGAAGTCTAAAAATATAACAAAATATCACAATATTTTCACAATATCTTCATTTTTAGGGTTCGAATATATTTTTTTTATTTTATTTGAGAGAAATGCTACATTCATAAAATTTTTTAGAACAAATTCTAAATGACAAGTTGTTATTGGTTTTAAACTGATAACATTGTTATTGTTATTCTCAAAACATTTATTTTCAGTTGTGGTTAGTCACAATCTCATATTTTACTATTTTATTTCGACTTGTAAGAAATTGATACTTCAATATTTGTAAAATTTTTATGAAATTTGTTATGTCAGTATAACAATATATATGTCAGCTTACATAAATATTTAAAAGAAGAAGAAAAAAAAAACACAAACCGATTACTGGGAAAAAAAAAAGTTTAGGCACTATAGAAATTAATGTTAAAATGTTGTGGACTTAGCATTTTTTTATTTGATCTATAAGAAACTGAGATCTCAAAAATTGTAAAAATATTGTGATAATAATAAGTGTTATAACATTTTCTCAGAACATTTATTTTCAGTTGTAATTGGTCACAGTCTCATATTTTATTGTTTTATTGTGACTTGTAAAAAATTGACACGTCAATAATTGTGAAAATATTGTGAAATTTGTTGTGTCAATATAAAAATATATATGTCAGCTTACATAAACATTTCAAAGAAAAAAAAAACACAAACCGATTACTGGAAAAAAAAAATCTTTAGGCACTATAGCTACAGTGCCAATTGAATAAACCAAAAGCACTATAGCTCTAGTGCTATCCATCAATAATAGCTTACCTATGATTTGTTATGAAATTAATGTTAAAATGTTGTGGACTTAGCATTTTTTTAATTGATATATAAGAAACTGAGATCTCAATAATTGTGAAAATATTGTAATAACAATAAGTGTTATAACATTTTCTCAAAACATTTATTTTTAATTGTGGTTGGTTATAGTCTCATATTTTATTTTTTTATTTCGACTTGTAAGAAATTTATACTTTAATAATTGTGAAAATATTGTGAAATTTTTTGTGTCCGTATAACAATATATATGTCAGCTTATATAAATATTTAAAAGGAAAAAAAAAAAAACACAAACCGATTACGGAGAAAAAAAAAAAACTTTAGGCACTATAGAAATTAATGTTAAAATGTTGTGGACTTAGCATTTTTTTTATTTGATCTGTAAGAAACTGGGAGATCAACAATTGTAAAAATATTGTGATAATAATAATTGTTGTAACATTTTTTCAAAACATTTTTTTCCAGTTGTGGTTGGCTACAGTCTCGTATTTTATTATTTTATTTCGACTTGTAAGAAATTGATATGTCAATAATTGTAAAAATATTGTGAAATTTTTTGTGTCAATATAATAATATAAATGTCAGCTTACATCAATATTTAAAAGAAAAAAAAAAAACACAAACCGATTACTGAAAAAAAAAAGTGACTAACTAAACCATAATTGTGAAAATATTGTGAAATTTATTGTGTCAGTATAACAATATAAATGTCAGCTTATATCAATATTTAAAAGAAAAAAAATACAAACCGATTACTGGAAAAAAAAAAAAGTGACTCACAAAAATGGGACTGTAGATGAACAGTGTCAAAACGCTAGATGTACAGTGCGAAAGCACCATAGCGGCATTGTCAAAATATTTATTTTCAGTTGTGGTTGGCTACAGTCTCATATTTTATTATTTTATTTCGACTTGTAAGAAATTGACACGTCAATAATTGTGAAAATATTGTGAAATTTGTTGTGTCAATATAACAATATAAATGTTAGTTTACATCAATATTTAAAAGAAAAAAAAACACAAACCGATTACTGAAAAAAAAAGACTAAGTAAATTATAATTGTAAAAATATTGTGAAATTTATTGTGTCAGTATAACCGTATAAATGTCAGCTTACATCAATATTTAAAAAAAAAAAAACACAAACCGATTACTAAAAAAAAAGGGACTAACTAAACCATAATTGTGAAAATATTATGAAATTTATTGTGTCAGTAAAAAAATATAAATTTCAGCTTACATCAATATTTAAAAGAAAAAAAAAGCATAAACCGATTACAAAAAAAAAAAGTGACTCACGAAAATAGCACTAAAAATGAACAGTGAATAACACTGCATAAACAGTACAAAAACATTGTTATATAAAAATTTGTTGTGTCAATATAACAATATAAATGTTAGCTTACATCAATATTTAAAAAAAAAAAAACACAAACCGATTACTGGAAAAAAAAAATGTGAGTAACGAAACTATAATTGTGAAAATATTATGAAATTTATTGTGTCAGTATAACAATATAAATGTAAGCTCACAACAACATTTAAAAGAAAAAAACACACAAACGGAATACTGAAAAAAAAAAAAAGGGGACTCATGAAACGAAGGCACTGTTGCCACTACAGTGCTGCACAGTGATTTACACAGGATGAACAGTGTCGAAGCACTGTAGCGGTAATAAAAATTTGTTGTGTCAGTATAACAATATAAATACCAGCTTACATCAATATTTAAAAAAAAAAAAAAACACAAACCGAATACTGGAAAAAAAAAAGTGACTAACGAAACTATAATTGTGAAAATATTGTGAAATTTGTTATGTCAATATAACAATATAAATGTCAACTCACAACAACATTTAAAAGAAAAAAAAAACACAAACGAAATACTTAAAAAAAAAAAAAAAAGACTCACGAAAATACTGCACAGTGATTTACACCGAAGGAACAGTGCCCAACAAAAAAAAAAAAAAAAGGCAAAACGCCTCACGAAACCAAAAATCACTGTAGCTACAGTGATTTTGCGCATTCGCGCTTTTTATATATAGATATGTTTTTGACAAATAATGAGAAAATTGAGTTAATTTTTTTAAAAAAAATTTTAAAGACTAACACATGAATTTAAAAACTAGATCGACCGGTTCAACCAGAAGCCGGACACTAATTTGGTCCGGTTGCTTCACAAAACCAGAAATGTCATAAAAAGTAAGTTTAACTGGATTCCGGCAGTTGAATCGGCAAAACTGCAGACCGGAACGGTTTAACTGGCCATGGAGCGGTTTGCTTAAAACACAAAAACGCAGCAGCAGTAGTTTGATAGAAGGATCTGAAAATTCTGAACATAGCCATCTTCCCACTTATCTGAAGCCTGAACGATGGGAGTGTAAGAAAAAGAAACAAAAAAATGAAAGTTGTGGGAACAGATCTTCGATCTTCAGTCCCTATCCATGGGGGTGGTGAAATAGTCAAATCGATTTCAGTTTTTCTCACACATAGAGAGCGCTTAGAAAACTGAAACTTCTTGTTTCATACTGTCATTCTTTCACCTGGGTGGGGGTGGCGGACTGCATAAGGATAAGTATTAGAAATTTAGATTAGTCATTTTTTTTTAATATATTTACACTGGGATTTTTTTTATTTGAGTTTTTTTTTTAAATATATGTACACCTCTATATTTAACTAGAGATAAAACTTAAGAACAATCTAATAAAAATATAACTCTAACTCCCACTAGAATATTGTCTAAAAAATAGTCACTCTCCAGTTGAATTTTAAATTTTTTTTATTCACTTAATGAGTCTAGAAAAATCATTAAGGTCGTCCATCTATGGTTTTAAAAACTAGAACAGACAAAGAATTGAAAAAGAGACTGATTATTAGTTTTATGGTCCGACCAAGGTCGAACCGATGGTCGAATTGATGATGTCATAATTAATATATTTAAAATATTAAAATAATTTTTGTTTAAAATTTGAATTTTAAGAACTTATATTAAGAAAATATAAAAATTAGAAAATTTGTTTTTTTCTCCATACCACCTTTCTTTTCTAGGGTAATTACACTGAACCCACATGTGGTTTGGCCTGAAATCACTCTGCCTATCCGTGGTTCAAAAAGTGTTACTTTACCCACTTGAGGTATGTTCCGTTTGTTTTCCGTTACCCATCTCTGTTAAAATCAAGGGTAAATAGGTATTTTTGCTCAAATTTTATGTCTTTCTTCTCCCAAAACAAAAAATAGCACAAAAATGTAAGAGAAACAAGATCAAAAGGGAGGGTTTTGTGAAAAGGAAGCTCTCTCTCTCTCTCTCTTTGCGTCTCTATTGTAGAGTACTTGGAGAGAGACATTTGCTGATGAATATGGATATGGGTGTGTGCTCAAACTTTAAACTTTTCATTGTATAATGAGCAGAGGCTTCAATCTCTTCTTCTCAGAAGAAGATGGCTCTGCAAGAAGAGAAAACCCAACAGCTGCAAAGTCCTGCAACGGTCATTGATGCTTTGTTCTGTGAGGAAGAGCGTTTTGAGGGAGTGAATGGTATTGGGGAAGAAGGGAGTGATGAAAATGTGAAAAAACACTCATTCCCTTCAATTTTGCTAGAGAATGACTTGTTTTGGGAGGATGATGAACTTGTGTCCCTAAAATCCAAGGAGGGAGAGACCGATGAGTGTTTGAGCAGTCTGATCTCAGATAGGTCTCTAATGGTGGCTAAGAAAGAGGCTATGGATTGGATTTTGAAGGTTAAAGCACACTATGGGTTCTATGCTTTGACTGTTGTTCTTGTAGTGAATTACTTTGATAGGTTTGCTTCAAGCCTCACGTTTAAGAGGGAAAAGCCCTAGATGGCTCATATTTTTATAATGTGGGATTCTGTGTTAGTTTTAGGTGGAGGAATCCAAGTATGTGTTTGAAGCAAAGACTATTAAGAGAATGGAGCTTCTGGTGCTGTCCACTCTTCAATGGAGGATGAACTCGGTGATCCCAATTTCATTCTTTTATCACATTATCAAGAGGCTTGGTTTAAAGAACCACTTGCATTGGGATTTCCTGTTGAGGTGTGAGCACCTTCATCTCTCTATCATTGTAGGTAAGCTATCCAATGAGATTGATTGTCTAAGTGCAATAGATATTGAAGGAAAGAGACATTCATTTGTGATCTATCTCAATTTCTAATCTTGTCTTTAATATTGGGCTTTGTACCAGATTCAAGGGTTATGAGTCATCTTCCATCTATATTAGCTACTGCAATAATGCTTCATGTAATTAGGGATATAGAGCCTTATAATCCACTAGAATATCAAAATCAGCTTATGAGTGTACTTAAAATTAGTGAGGTGTGTATTTAATTACATTAATTTCTATATCAGAGCTCTCTCTGATCGCTTCCTTTTCACAAAAACCTCCCTTTTGATCTTGTTTCTCTTGTATTTTTGTGTTATTTTTTTGTTTTGGGAGGAGAGAAACATAAAATTTGTGCAAAAATACCTATTTACCCCTGATTTTAACAGAGGTGGGTTACGGAAAACAAACGGAACATACATCAGGTGAGTAAAGTTACACTTTTTAAACCACGGGTAGGTAAAATGATTTCGGACTAAACCACAGGTGGGTTTAGTGTAATTACCCCTTCTTGTCTTGTCAATAATGGTTGACAAAGAATAAACCATTTAGTATTTAAGTTTCATCTTTTAGTTTATATAAATATAATAGTATAAATTTAACTATTTACTTAACCAAGAAAATTTAAAAAAAAAAAAAAAACCCAAAGTCAGATGACTAGACAAGTCAGTGACTTATGAGTTATGACTCTTTAAGAGCATTCACAGCAGTTGAGCTATTTTTTTAGCTATTTGACACCACAAAAAGCTACTTTATCTATATTTTACCTATTCACTTTACAAAACATCCAGTAGCAATGGATTTATTTTAACTTTCAACATAATAAAATAATATAAACAACACAATAAAATAATATAAACATCACAATAAAATAATATATCTACTATAATAAAATAATACATTCTACTACCAAAAAAAAAAAAAAAAAAACACCACAAAATGATCAATGGCACAATTCACAACCACCGCCAAGAGCAGCCACCCACAAAAACCTTTCAGCCAGCTACATCCACCTCAGTTACCAAACCACCACCAACACAGCCAACAAACTGCCATTTCAACCACAATCCTCGATCACAACCAAACCCACAAAAAAAAAAAAAAAAATCAAACACCAAAAAAACCATGCAAAGAAAAACCAAAAACACCAGCAAAAAAATAAAATAAAAAACATATTGGAAACCCACAAACCCAGCAATCCAAAACCCATGAACCCAGAATTCCCACCGTCGTCAATCATGGCATCGTAGGGACGAGCGATGTTACTAATTACCATTGACGTTCAAAGACGAGCTGGAGTTGATGTTACTGTGGGTTCAGTGGAGAATCAACCCTATGTCGATGCTGCCCACGCTGTCAACATCCTTGTCGTGCTTTAGTTTCCGATTACGCTTCGATCTCACCACTCTACCCGTACATCTCTCTTTTGGCTTGGGACTTGGGGCTTGGGTTGGCAAGTTGAGTTGGCAGAAGGGGTGGGTCGGAGCTGGGTAGACGAGTTGGGTTTGTGGCGACATGAGAGGTCTGGAAGTTGAGAGAGAGAGTTGAGAGTTCTGAGAAGAAAAGAAAAAGAAAAAAAAAAGGAAAAAATAATATTTTAATAAGAGGGAGAATAATTTTTTTTTTTTTAGCTTTTAGCTATAGTGCACATCTATTTATAGATGTGCACTGTAGCAAGAAGGTAAAAAAAATTTAGCTATAGCTCCACTACTGCAACCCTCTTTTTTGTGTTTCGGTGTAGCTAAAATAGTTATATAGCTATTTAGCTACACTGCTGCAAATGCTCTAACAATCCACTTTCCCACTCCGCTACTCTTAGCCACACTTTTACTCTCTCTTTATATATTAATTTTTTTCTAATACATCTCGTAAATCTAGCACTCCATTCCGGCACTCCCCACTTTACTTACCATCAAAGATTCTTTATTTTTCTAGTCTTTTGGCCTCCACAAAATCCTTATCTTCCTCTCTATCTCAGGAAGTTATATCTATAATTTATCTCTACAATATCATCATCAGTTCCTCTCATTTCTCTCTTTCTCATTGAAGATCTGTAGATACCACTCCAAAATGCTAATTTCAATGCCAAGCATGAATATTCAGTCATTTTCTCTCTCTCAAGCATAGCCAATCTTAAGATAAAAGACTTTATTGCAACAATCTATCCTCACCATCAACTAATCTAAGAAAAAAAAGATTTTTACTGCAAAAAAGCTCCATTGTAGATCTCTTTCAGCAATTTTACAAAATCAATTCAACCAAACGGGTTTTCGATTTTACGGTTGAATTGGGCAGTTTTCAACTATTTCTGATTTTTAGCTCTTTTTCCATTATTTTTCATAACCAGACCGAATTAATGGCCGATTCATGGTTGAATTGGTTGGACCAACCGGTCCGGTTTGGTTTTTAAAACCATGTGTCCATCTTAATGGATGACTATTACATCATTAGTGGGTCATCAAATAAAGATGAGTAACCGTTCAATACATTCAATAACGACCATCAAAGGTCTTAAACTCTCCCATCAAGATAAAGAACGTTACGATTAGGGTAATAATCACCCTCATTTACGTCCAACAGCTACTTAAGTCACCTTTAAAAGGGACCATCAGTCCATTTGCTAAGGTGCATCAAAAAACTATTACAAAATGCTATCTATATACGAAAGATATAGGCTGATACTAACTTGAGCATCGGAGGCTCTCCCACCGAGCACAACTTGGTGGTCTCTTCGATCAGTCCCTCTTTTATTTTGCAGGTCGTACAAGATCGTCAAGAACTCTGGATTGGAAGAGTGACCCAACTGATGATTTTGGCATCATCAGTTTGGCGTTGTTTGTAGGAAAAGGTGAGCCACTAACCTCTTCCTATGAAAAAGGTTTACTCAGTTCAATCCAAAGTTATAAAATATTAAATTGCTGCGCTCATCAAGAGTAGCAACAAAAAATGCATAGCAGTGAATCAGATAAACTCTGTGGAGTTGAGTTTCAATGAAGATTTCATGATTAAAAGTCTCAAAGTGGGCATACAATATTGAGGGAAGAGCAAAGAGGCTACCTCTCGCCAAGGAGCAAGGCCATGAACGAAGCAAATGGAGGAAGCAGTATTGGAAAGTAAGTACCCAAATTTTCTATTTACTTCTTGATTATCTTAAGTGCCTCCACAATGCATATATTGGCATGTTTGGACCGTAATGGATCCTTTATCCATCTGTTATCCATGATTCACGCCCCTCATTAATTCACTCAAACAATATTGCGTTGCTAAACTAAAATATAAGGCTATTCATAAACTAAATAGTGAAGCATATATATAGTTAGAAATATGGAGAATGTTTGGTAATATCTCATGCACGAAAGATGTGCTTGTTTAAAAGGGGATGTAAATATTTGTACAACTGTGAGGCTTTAATAGTTACAGCCTACATAGATATATAATATATATGGTAAATAAAAAGGATTAGTCAATGGGGAGACTTACCGTTTCCTCTATAATATTCCTATAAGAGCTAGATTTTATGGCCTTGATATCCTATTTATGGCCATCAAAAATGTCTTATTACATTTCCTAATATAATCATAGCATAACATCCTAGTTGATACGCGCGTATAATGACTTTTCATATCACCACTTTTCTTTCCTAGTGCATCTTGCTAAGATAAGAAAAAAAAGGGAGATATTGCTTCGGTTTCAAACTAAGATTCCTCAAATATCTTCTTTACATGGTGAATAAGTTTTTGTGATGCCAATATGCTCATGCACCGTATGATATAATGCTTATGTTATGTTTATTGGTCAAGGTTATGAATTTATGATACTCCAACATTTAAACATTCCTATTAAGAACTGTTTAAGGTAAAAACTCCGAACCTTTGTTTTTCTGCCAAATTTAAAGATATTAATTTTGAGTTTTAAAGAAAAAAGAAGCCAAAATTTATCTCATAATTTTGGACATTAAAGAGGTGGAGTCAAATCTTACTAGCTTTCCAAATTTATAAACCCTAGGTTTAGGCATTAAAACCAAAAGTTATTTGGTTGCATTTTTAGAATTTTGAAATTAAATCTAAGGTTTTCAAAGAAAATTATGCCTAAAGAAAGGTGGTGAATTTCCTATTGGGCATTAAGGATCCTCCTATAAATGCTCCTTGGGGCTTTCAGTCAAATGTGTTAAATATTATTTTTGGGTCAAAAGATCTGATTATCCATATAACATAAAAAAGGAATGCAAGTTTGTAATTGAAAAAATCGTAAATTTTATGCCAATTCATATAAAGATATTTAGAATCAATATTTTGAAATGTTCTACCATAGAACAAACAAAGTTTGTTGTTCAAAATTTTCCATGTATATATACATGTTGCTTTGACTTTGAAAATAGAGCACGAAAATTGTTCCATTTATATGCAAATCTCACCTCACGGTTTCATGAATACTTTGGTGATATCTATATGCTTGTGCATCATACTTTCATAAATTGAGCCATAATTTTAATGCTCAGTTTGAAATAAATTACATTTTATTTATGCACATACATATTTGTGTTACGTAAACACACTAAGGGATACTATGCTAAATACTATGTCATAGATGCATCAACATATACCGTCCCTAAGCCATAACAAATTTTATATTTGTTAATAATATTTGTGAATTTCTTACTTGACAATGCTACTCCAAGTCTAACACTTTGCACAATAAAAGTAATAGACTATTTACTGTACCTATACTCTTAAGTTCATAAGCTTTAGAATGAGAGCTTGTCAAAAAGAAACAACCAAGAAAGAGATAAAAAAACTCTTAAGTGGAAAAGGGGAATACAACCAAAGATTGTGAAAATTCCTTTGACATCACAAATGGCGAATCAAGCCCTAGTGATTTTGAAGCCAATATCAACCCAACAAAGAAGAGCTCATTGAAAAGGAGTCAGCTTAAAAGGATACCAAAAGTCCCACACACACATCCAAGTCACTTGTCATGTTCGCAAAGTGGTTCCAAGCCAAGCATGCATGTTCTAACATCCTTGCAAAGGTGGGCTCGGATATTCAATTTCTAAAAAAGTCTCCAAGGTGACAGGTAATTAAACCTTACTCATTCTCTCTCTTGTTAACTTGTGTGTAACATATATATCTTAAATTTAAGGCATTACATAGTATAGTAGAACCTTATGAATTGCATTATTTAATGATTCAACCCTTTTTGTCATTTAAATGTCTGCAATAGTTTGTTATTTTGAAAGTTAATTACTTATATGATTTAGTAAGGTCGGAATAGAGAAATTTGAGGTCTAGAATAAAAGATTCGCAACATCATTTTTTAAAAATATTCATGACCGTTTCTCTAGTTCATATCTTACCAACTTATTGCACATGATATCACAACATCAAACACTTCTTTTTATCTTAAAATCATTTTTGATATACGTTGGAAACTTGAGAATCCAAAATAATCGACATACCAGTTTTAACTTCGACACTTTAAAGAAGCATGTAGCCAATAACTTCAGTCTTCACAAATCATATTATACTTCTAGAAAGAACTTCATCAAATGACATCCATAATTGTATAGCATGCAATTGCATATTTGTATATTGTCATTCCTAACAAAATGCAACTAGCACTATTGAAGTGACTTAAGTGTACAATTAAAGAAGAGAGAAGGGGAAATTGCTTCTTCCAATAGCAATGACCATGGTCATCAAAGCACTCCAAAAAAAAAAAAAACACAAAAGTTCCAACCACGATTGACCATTCCTCTAGACATTAACAAACGAGAATTTCACTTTTCATGTTTGAATGGGGGCAATAACGTGGCCTAGTTTTTACGCCTTCAAAAAATTAAAGCAAAAGAGATCTATGCCTTAGGCATGAAGTATCATGTTAAGCTTAAAAATCTTAATAGAGAAAAGCTCGTCGAGAAGATCTTAGCAATGAAAAATCAAGGTGTGTGGCAAAATAAAGACATCATCTAAGGTAACACATTTATTTCTGTCTTTTTTTATATTTGTCTATAAAATTTACACCTAGTAAGGTTTCATGCAAACTTGTATGTAGTACTAGATGAATTACTAAAGAGGTAAAGCTCTAGGATTACAAGAAAGTAAGAAAAATGCCCAACTAGGCCATTCGTAACTTATTATTTATATATAAACTATTATATGGTTCTTATTTAACCGAAATTTGGCAAGCGTATGTGCTACTTGATGCAGATAACAACATGACCTCAAGAAGGTCAAAAACAAAATAGCATCAAGGAGTCCCAAAAGTGACATAGTCTCAAAGAGACCCAAGGCTATATAATTTCCAAAGGAGCTAGAAAATTGATCCATGTGATTGTCAGTCTACTCAAGCAATGATCGTCAAAGAAAGAATCGATCCAAGTGATCATTGTCCAAAGAAGCCATTGAACTTCACCCAACAAAGACCACTAATCATGTGGCATTAAAGACCACGTAACCACATGGCGCACAAAGACCATTAACCACATGGCATACAAAGACCACTAATTACATGGCACACAAAGACTACGTAACTATGTGGCACCCAAAGACCGCTATGGACGTGGCATACAAAGACCACTAATCATGTGGCATCAAAGACCACGTAACCACGTGGCATACAAAGACCACTAATCACGTAGCACACAAAGACCACGTAACTATATCACACCCAAAGACCACTATGGACGTGGCATACAAAGACCACTAATCATGTGGTATCAAAGACCATGTAACCACGTGGCACACAAAGACCACGTAACCACGTGGCACACAAAGACCATTAATTACATGGCATATACATAAAAGACCCACTTGATATAGTGGGCACTCAAAAAGACCCACATTTTCAACATTGGGCACTCAAAATGGTCATCCAAATAAAACAGCTTGCTCTTCAGCAGTGATATAAAATGATCGTCCAAAGAAATCAGTTTACTCCAAAATCAAGCAATGATCCTTCAAACATCCAAAAGGACCTTCAAAAGGTAGAAACTAAGACGAACCACCATCCCTGAAGAAGAAATTAATTGAAAGACGAAGGAGTTTGAATCTAAACAAGTCAAGAGCATTCCCTAAGTCTGATCAACACAAAATCAAACTTGGGAATAGGGGGCAACTGATGAGTCTAGAAAAATCATTAAAGCCGTCCATCTTAATGGACAACCATTACATCATTAGTGGGTCATCAAAGAAAGATGAGTAATCGCTCAATACATTCAATAATGACCATCAAAGGTCTTAAACTCTCTCATCAAGACAAAGAACATTACGATTAGGGTAATAATCACCCTCATTTATGTCCAATAGCTACCTAAGTCACCTATAAAAGGGACCATCGGTCCATTTGCTAAGGTACGTCAAAAAACTATTACAAAATGCTATCTACATACGAAAAATATGGGTTGATACTAACTTGAGCATTGGAGGCTCCCCCACCGAGTACAACCTGGTGGTCTCTTCGATTAGTCCCTCCTTTATTTTGCAGGTCCTACAAGATCGTCAAGAGCTCCGGATTGGACGAGTGACCCAACTGACGATTTTGACATTATCACCACTTATAAATTAGATTTTCAAAATAAAAATTATATTTATAAAATGAAAACATAGATTTTCTTTTTTCTACAAAATAGGTCCATTAATAAATAAAAAAATTATGACACAAAAATAAAAAGCATCATCGCAAGAAAAAAGTGTGATGAGGCCAGTAAGATGTTAAGGACATGTCTTTTAGTGAGCATTAGGGACTTCACGTGTAGTGTGTAGGTGGGCTTCACTTCTTCTCTCTTTCTTTTTTTTTCTTCTTTTTTTTTTTTTCTTTTTTTTTAACGATTATGAATTTTTTTGCTTCTTTTGTTGTTATCTCCTTCAATTTATATTTTATTAATGTTTAATGTTTATTTTCTTTTGAAACCTCTCTTTATTGTTTTATACTTTTAGCTATATATTTTTAATAAAAGTGTTATTGGTTTATTAGTTGATTTTCTACTACGTTTAATTATATTTTGTAATTTTTAAAATTTTTATTTTTTAATTATTTATTTATGATGTCACGGTCCAAGTCCGGTTTGACTAGAAAATCAGAAACAAGTTCTCATTCTGGTTTTTTTGTCTATTTCAGTTTTTAAAACCCTGGTTTAAAGTCTTGAATATATTATATTATATTATATTATATTATATTATATTATATTATCTTAATTAATTGGGTTTGTTAGGAATCCGCTTATTTTGCTGAAACTGAAAACTTTTTGCTGAAAGTATCATAAATAAAAGTAAAAGTTAGCTAAAATAGTACAGCGGGATCCATAAATAGTACCAAAAAGTGTAGTAGGACCTATGAATAGTAGCAAAACTATGCTAAATAGTAAAATAAATTAACAAAAATAATTTTTGCCAAACTCACGCTAGTCCGTTTGAATACTGCTTATTTTGCTAAAAACGGAAAACATTATAGCAAAATAATTTTTAAATGTGTGAATAGTGTTGTGAGACTTATTTTTAATGAAAGTTTTGTTGGAAAGTGAGGTTTGTGGGTCCTATGAACAATGCACAGGACCCACTGGAAAAGCCACCACAGCCACAAAACGCTAAAAAAGCAATGAAACGCAGATGCAAACGCGTCCCTTTTCATCAGTACCCAAACGGGTGTGTCCGTTTGGATATCCCTTATTTTGCTGAAAATTGAAAACTAAAAATACTTTAACAAAATAATTTTTAAATGAGTGAATAGTGCTATGGGACCAATTTTTAATGAAAGTTTTGTTGAAAAAAGAGGTTTGTGAGTCCCATGAACAGTGCATGGGATCCACTGGAACGCTTGACGTGGATCAAAGCCTACGTTTGGGTATCCCAGCACTTTCTGGGGCTATCCTAGCAGTTTTGAAAACACTGGGATAGCCCCGTTTTTTTGTAGTGGGAACGCAAACTCAATATCCAAACGGGTACAAGTTGATCAAAGCCTATGTTTGCAGTTGACAAGATTACTGTAAATTGATTTTTAAATTGTGATATATTATATATTAAAATACTATTGTTTCCTTAAAATTTTAGGTTATTTTTATTTTGGGTTTGGTTGGGTTAGGACATAAAATAATCATCCATTTTAGAAAAGTTTTTATGAGGAATTGAAAAAGTTGTCAAAACAGTTATTCACTTTTTCAGTTTCCCATAAAATGTTTTCTAAAATGATTTACTAGTGTATACTCTTAGAGTATACATTAGTAAAACCTTTTTATTTTTATCATTTATGTTTTAAATTTTTTATTTTGGCCATATTTATTTGATTCCATTTCATAGTACTCATGTCAGTCTATTTTCCTTAATCTTGTGACGCCTAGTATTGTATGGGTGAGTTTTACCTCTTAATGAATTGTCATTATCTGATACTTAACAGTCATATTATTAACAAAAATAGACTTATATGGGTAACATGTATTAATGGACAACATTTATTTAACACTTTACAGTCATAAATTGACTTATATGAATGACATGTCTTAATAGACAATATATATATATATGGCACTTAAAGGTCAAAGTACTAACAAATATAATGATCATGGTCAATATAAAAACGAAATCAGATGTGATGAGCTAAAATGAAAATTTAAAAAATGTAAACAGCAAAAAAAAAAATAACTTCAATATTTTTATCTTAGAACAAATATAAAAGCCATTAACTTAATCAATATGTATATTCAAATTTAGACAGCTAGATAAGAGTGATGGAACATCTTCTAGCCAAACCTATTGGCCATCTACTAGTCTAGAATACTTGGCACAACTTCTAGCCAAACCTGTTGGCCATCTACTAGTCTAGATTACATAGCTAAATACTAAGAGACCTTTTTTTACTTATCGGGGTGAGAAATTACTTTGTCCATCGAGAACTATAGGAACTGTAAAAGTGGTCTTCTAGGGTTCTTTTAAGTCCCAACCAGTAAAACTTTGTCACTTATGCAATTATAACATTACCTAGTGATTTTTTATTTTATTTTTATCTTTATTTTTATATCTTATGCTGATTAGGAAATAGATTCACATTTGCATAAGTGACATAATCTCATTAATTAGGAAGACACTCTAAGAGTCCTCTTAGTAGATCTAATAATTTCTTGGTATGAGAAGGACACAATGCGGAAAAAGATTAGCCATACTCCTTGCTTTTAACTTGTACAAATGCCCATTTTCAGACAGATCAATTTCTTTGGATATTATGCCCAGTTTGGATGGAGAACAAAAGAGGTAGAGTATCTGGAGTTGGTTGGAAATTAAGCTAATTTTTGGCCAACTCTCCCCTACTCCCCTTCCCTCCTTCTCCATTTAAACGGGCAATTAGTGCTTTATAAAAATTCAAAAGCCTAGAGCCGCTAGTGCTTCCGCATCTAATCCAATTGCTTCCAATGAACACATTGCCCCATAAATTCTTCATGCTCATTGCTAATAACAAAACTAACACTAAGGATCTATTTGGTTGTGGTGAAAAGTAGGAGGATGAAAAATAAAGGAGAAAATATGAAAGAAAATAATTTGTAGGGTTGTTCAGTAATGATGAAAAATAGAATAGATTTTGGTGGGACCTATGCATTTTCTTCCTGTGCTATCAAAAAGAAACCTCTCCAAATTGGAGTGATTTATAGGAGAAAAAATGGCAGAGGAGAGGGGTAGATGACAAATTACTAAATGTGCCCTTCCCTTCACTGTGTCTGTGTTGTGTTTTAGGTTCAGTTCATTTTCTTTTTCTTTTTTTTTTCAACGTGTTTTCTTTTGTTTCTCAAACAGTGACTTATTTTTTTTAATCATTGGTCTTTCTATTTTCTTTCTTTTATCAAACAATAGGATTTTTTTTTTTCTTTCAACGTGTTTTCTTTCTTTTATCAAACTGTGGCTTTTTTTTTTTAACCAAGTCTCGACGGTTGTTTTTGTGTTTAACAATAGCTTTTTTATTTTTTAAAACTTTTTTGAATCAATGGTGGTAATTAATTTTTAACCAAACGATGGATGGCTCCTCTATAATTGTCATATATAATATAATGTAATGTAATTATAAAGAAAAATAAAACAAATTACAAGAGTATAAGAGTAAATTTATATAAATTACTTTTTCTATCCTCATTATTTTGCTCAACCAAATAAAAAAGTTTTTTTTTTTTTTTTTTTTTATCCCTATACCTTTCCATCATTCTAACTCTTTTTTATCTTCTCACTTTTTCTTCTCCTCAGCCCAATAGACCCTAACTCTTTGAATGTTAGAAAATATAGCCCCATCCATTATTTACCTTAAACCAGCAATCACGTGAGTATACATTAATCATTCATTTTAGGAAAGTTTTTATGAAAAATTGAAAAAACTGTTAAAACAGTTAATTAATTTTTCAATTTTCCTTAAAATGTTTTTTGAAATGGTTTACTAATATATGCCCGAAGGGTATATACATTAGTAAAACCCTTTTATTTTTCTCATTTAGGTTTTAAATTTTTTTTTTGGCCATACATATTTGATTCCATTTCATATTTACTCATGCCGTCTAATTTCCTTAATAATCTTGTGACACCTAATATTGTATGGGTGAGTTGTACCTCTTAATGAACAGTACTTATTTGATACTTAGTGTGCGTTTGGCACAAATTAAAAAGCTAGCATATTTTACTATTTAACTTATTTTTGCTATTATTTATGGGTCTTATTACACTTTTTGGTGCTATTCATGAATCCCATTGTATTATTTTAACTAGCTTTTATTTTTATCTGTAACACTTTCTGCAAAAAAATTTTAGCTTTAGCAAAATAAACGGATCCCAAACAAATCCTTAAAAGTCATATTATTATAATCCGTTAGCATTTCCCCATTAACAAAAATGGACTTATATGGGTAACATGTCTTAATGGACAACATTTATTCAACACTTAACAATCAGATTACTAACATAAATTGACTTATATGAGTGACATGTCTTAATAGACAATATTTATTTGGCATTTAAAGGTCAAATTACTAACAAATATAATCATTACGGTCAATATAAAAACAAAACCAGACATGATGAGCTAAAATGAAAATTTAAAAAATGTAAATAGCAAAACAAAAATATCTTCAATCTTTTCTTCTTAGAACAAATATAGAAGCTATTAATTTTTTTTTTTTTTTTTTTTTGAGAAACAAACACACACACTCAAGATAGAGGTAAAGAGATTCTAATACAAAGGCACACCACAACTCTGCTCAAAAGCCATGGTAACTTTTAAGGGAGAATGAGATAAATTATACTACACACAACACACTCTCTTAAACAATGTAGAACAACTACTCTTTTTTTTTTTTTTTCCTTTTTGTTTTATAGAAATAAACACACACACACACACAAAAGAAAGGAAAAAAAGTTCTAACACACACACACACACACAATCAAACAATTTTTTTTTTTATCTCTCTACTTTTCCATCATTCTAACTATTTTCTACCCTTCCAAATTGTCATCTCCTCAGCCCAACAGATCCTAACTCTTTGAATATTAGAAAATAATCAAAATATAGCCCCCATCCATTATTTACCTTAAACCAGCCATCACGTGAGTAGGGCTATCCATTAGTAGTGATGTACCCCAACATTAAAACATTTAATATTAGTCTGAAGGCTAAATGATAAGATGGGAAGTTTTTAAAAACAAGCATATTTATAAAGAAAGATGTTAACGAGTGTCCTAATAATCCATTTAATAAAAATTTTGATTTTACTTTTATGAGAAATAAAAAAAACTATCAAAATATTAATTACTTTTTTTATTTTTCATAAAAACTTTTTTTAAATGGATTATTAATGAGTGCCCTTAGGGCACTCGTTATCATTTCTCATTTATAAAATATAAAATAAAATTAAGGATATTTCAAAAACATAAAAAAAAAGGACAAATGAAAATTATAAAAAATCAAACAACGTATCTATAATTGTGACAAAGACGATGCAAACAGTGGAAGTGAAGACAAAGCATAAGCTGTAAAACAATATGACCTATCAAAGTCACACCCCAATCACACCGCATTGGCAAATATTTTTCAGCCCCTACAACTTTCAAAATTTACATCTTAAACCACAAAGCATATGGACGCAGATGTTTTAGTTCTGTTATTTGGCACTATCCAATCAAAATAGAGAAATGATATGTCCACAATATTTTTCATAATATTTTCACAATAAATCTTAAGTGGCAGGTTATTACTGGTTGTTATTGTTAAGGTAAAAGGTTAATCTTAATGTTAAGTTCAAATTTGAACTTATAACAACTAACCACCTATAATTTATTATAAGAATATTATAAAAAATATTGTGAACGTAGCACCTCTCATCAAAATATGATAAAAAAAAAAAAAAACGGAAAAGAGGAGGAAAATCAGGGGGAAGAAAACAGAGTACTTTCTTCAACTCAATTATTCTGCCTGCCACTATCTAATAATTCAAAAGATTCGTTCCAAGATGTGGATCTAGAATTTTCAAAAAGCAAAGCAATAATAATTGTAAAGCATTGATTAGTCACCCAAATTATGAATAGATAAGGTAACGACAAAGACTTCCGTGCTTATTTATTTATTGTTTTTGTGGCAAGTAAATGTCTATCTCTTTGAACAGTTAAGTAATCTCTTCCAGATGCATTTTATCTTCTTTCTAATATACATTAGATAATTACAATTAAGGATGAATTCCTTATGAGTGTCTCTAATAGTTGCTTAAAATATTTAAATTTAGAACTTCATGAATCAAAAGAGGTTTGGAAAATTACTGTGTCAATCCTTTAAGATTTTTCAGCTTAAATTGGAAGTATAGTTAAATCTCTATCACACACACACATATATAGCTATATACTTAATCTTTTTAAGTTATATGTGAGTGTGACTATGCACCCCATACATACTTTTTGACAAGATATACATCTAAAATTTAACTTTAATGTATTAATTTGTCAAATATTGTATTAGGTGAAAATAACCTTGGAGATGCTCAATGCCGATGACATCAATAATATCTATCTAGCAACACTTAGTTGTACATTTTACAACTTTTATAAACACTATATAGTGCTTATGTTTTTTAAATTAAGGTGGGAATGATGTGAACACCAACAATACTCTTTGTATATACTGAATTAATATTGGCTCAAATTAGTGACATTTATTTAGGATTGTAGATTCAAGAGATTTTATGCATATATGCTCATAAGAGTATAGACTTGATCCAGCTTACTTGAATCGCGTTTTTCAATATTTTTTTCCTTTAACAAAAACTGTTTGTCCATGAGGCATTATCTTTATGGAAGATAACTCAGAAAAGGATTGGATTGTCAAATTCAAAATCCTAAATCATACAGTTATTAGGTTTGGTGGGTGATGACAGGAGAAAATTGACCAACAATAGGATTTATGTGATTTAGATTAAGTGAAATGGAGAGAGAGTTACTTTTTTTAGAATTTATTTTTTATATCTAACAATATAAAGGGTGCTTAAGATCTAAAGTTTTTGAACTCATGAGTTATAGTTAGCACAATCAGTAAATGATAAAATTTAGGCGCAGTACTTTAAGTGTCGTTTCTTGGGTTTTCTTCTTAAGATTTAGCCATGTGGCTACTTAACTAAAAAATACACTGTCTTTCCATGAGAAAAAATTCACATGTCAAAATCTTAAGAAGAAAAACTTAAGAAACAGTACCTAAATACTGTACTTAGAGCATTCACAGCAGTGGTACTAAATAGCTATATTGCTAAAAATATAGCTATTTAGCACCACCTTTTACCAAAAACAAGGCTGCAGCAGTGGAGCTATATTTAAAAAATATAGCTCCACAGCTACAGTACACATCTATTTTTAGATGTGTACTGTAGCTCAAAGCTAAAAAAAAAAAAAATTTTTTTATTCCCCCCTTAAATAAAAATTTTTTTCCGCTGCTCTCCTCTCAGCTCTCTCCTTTCAAACTCTCAGCTCTCAGCTCTCTCCTCTCACTCTGCCTCACTCTCTCCTCTCTCAAACTCTCAGCTCAAACTCTCTCAGCTCTCTGCTCTCTCAAACTCTCAGCTCGCCGATCCCACCCGTCGCCCATCGCCGATCCCACCCGTCGCCCAAGCCCAAGCCGATCGCACCCGTCGCCCAAGCCCATCGCCGACCCACCCGTCGCCCAAGCCCATCGCCGATCCCATCGCCCATCGCCGATCCATCGCCGATGCCCAAGCTGTCGCCCATCGCCGATCCTATCGCCCATCACCGATCGCCCATCGCCCATCGCTGTGCTGGTTTTTTTTTTTTTTTTTTTTTTTTTTTTTTTTTTTTTTCTGCTGTGAACTGCTGTTTGCTGTGGTGGTGGTGATGGTTGTGCTGTGGTGGCGGTGGTGATGGCTGTGCTTGCTGTGAAATTTTTTATTATTATTGTAATGAATTTTTTGTATTATTTTAATCAAATAGCTAAAAATATAGATGTATTGCTGTGGAGTGTGAGGAGGTAATAGCTAAAATTATAGATAAAGTGACTTTTAGATGATAGAAATATACATCCACTGCTGTGAATGCTCTTAAGTTTTATCCATTAGAAAAATACCTTAATTTTGAATAAAAAATTTGGTATTCAAATTTACCTGTATAAAAAATTCAATTGATGTTTTAAGAGGATGATAAATAATAATTATCATAAAATATATAGATTAAAATTTTATTATTTTTATTTAAAACAAAAAGTCAATGAGCAAGAAAAGAAACTCTCTTCTTTTGAGGTCCGTTAAAAGACTTTCCTTATTCTACTTTCCTTCATTTCTCTTTTCCTCTAAAATCATTTTCGCAGCATCTTTTTGTTTCGTCAACGGTCAATCTTTACCCTCTCACTTTGGTTTTATTTTGCTCCACTTTTCAAAAAAAAAAAAAAAAAGAGTTTGATACATCCTACTTTACGCCATTAATTTTCGCTGCAGTCATCCTCTTAGTTTGGTTTTGCTTTGCTCTAGTTCTTAAAAAAAAATATATTTATAGTAAAGAGTGAGATTTTTCCGACTTTTTACCTTAATCTTCGTTGCAGTTTTTTGTGTTATCATCCTCATCCCATCGTTTTAATTTTACTTTGCTTCACTTCTCAAAAGAAGAAGAAAAAAATAAAGAAAAAAGAAGAAGAAAAGTCCAGCTATAGCTTAATCGTCACCGCTGCTCTCATTTACTATAGCCACTATCCTTGATCTGCTAAAATAAGAGAGGTACTTCCTTTTTGTTCCTCAATTTGATTTTTGTTGCAGTTTGTTACACTGATTTACTTTTTCTTTTTTAATTTTCATTTTAGTTTGTTCTACTCATCATTTTTCAAGACAGGCAAGGAAGGAAAAAGAAGAAGGAAAGGAAATTAAGAAAGAACGAAAGAAGGAAGAACGGAAGGAAAGAACAAGATGTCATCTACTGTTTCCCGTTTTCTGATACTCAGTATAGTGACTGTCCGAGTCGAAAACAACTTGCGGCTCTGATTCGGTAACCTTCTTATTTCTTTTTATCTCATTCATCCTTTGACATGGTTCTTTACGGTCGTAATCACCGTAGTCTGTTACTAATTTGGTGCTTAATTATGGATCTAATAGCTGCCCTTAAAATAAAAATTTATAATAAAAATATGGCAAAATAGGAGATAGGGATTAAGAAAAGTGTTAAATTACCAATTTTTCAAAATTTTAAATTATTAAAATATAATAAATTTAAATTATTTAACTACATGCTTCAAATAAAGAAAAAGTTTGTAAGCATGAACAAAATAAGGAACAAATAATTTTTAAAATCTTGCAAATTCTACTATTAAACATTATTTTCTTTTTCTTTTTCTTTTTCTTAAAGAGAGGGGATAGAGGAATTTTGATTCGGGTTCTCCCATGAGAGAAACCAGCAGTTCTACTAAGCAATAAAATATATAAAATTAGGCATAGCTCACGCATTGCGGGTATATATTATTAACAAAATTTTTGTTTTAAATAATATAAAAGCCTTTCATAGCTCTATTATTCATTACAACTAAAACAAATATAGCATAAAAATTTAATATTTGACTTGGAATGGAGAAAAAAAATGCAAAAGCATCGAACAATACAGATCAAATTCTTTATAGAAAAGATAATAACCAAATTCTTTTAAAAATTGAAACGAGAAGCAATTGTTAATATCTTTTCAATTAAATTCATCATCCAAACCAAAAGATTTTAATCAAATCCATGACTAGTGTACACAATTTTAAGACCTTAACACTATTTGATAATTATTCATGAATGTTTGTGACACATCCAACTCTTTCTTATGAGCACATAAAAAATAATTTCACTGAATAAAATACAATCCAATGTTCTTAAGTTGTTCTATTTAATTTCAAACTTCTTGTCATATGAGTAAAAATTCTTTCACGAAATATATTGTTAGCTGGCATTTGTAGTAATAAAGAAAATTTATAATACCATTAAGCCTAAGTTTTGTTTTGATTTAAGTTTTGGATTTAAAGTATAAATGACTTACCCTACGATAAATTTTTAAAAATACGTCCGCTTTTTATGGTATTTTACTTTCTTAAATTATAGAAATAAGATAAAGAAGGAAGTCCCAACGACTAAATCTTAAAGAACAGTAGAAATGGTTAATTAATTAATGTCATTTTTTAACTGGATCAAACCCTTGAAGACATTCTTCCATTTAAATTGATTTTGAATGACAACCGTTGGAAGATGAAAATGCTTTTTTTTTTAGTGGCGACCACCTAATATATTACATAAGAGCATTTACATATGTTTTCTTCAAATCATTCTATTTTATTTTCTCAAAAGTTACTTTATTAATTATACCGTACTATTTTATAACACATCTAACATCCCAACTTTTATTTTCCTATACAATATATTAAAATAATATATCCATCCAATAAAATATATAACCTAAAATCATTTCTCTCCTCTCTCTAATTTCTATCTCTGTCTCTCTGTCTCTCTATCTCTCTCTCTCTCTCTCTCTCTCAACCTTAATCTCACCACTGGGAACAAACCCAAAACCCAACATGACCACCCTTCAAACCCAACCACCCCACCACCTGCCGCCACCATCATCAACAACACAACCACCACCCAAACCCACCACCCCACCACTGTTGCACCACCCAAATCAACCCAACAAATCACAACAAACCCATACCAAAATCACCCAAATCAACCCAGCAAATTACCAACATAACCCACTACCACCACCACCAATCCAAACACAACACAGCCTATTGCCACCAAGCCAAATAACACACCGGGACCAAAACCCACCACTACATGAATCAAAACTAACTATAATCCCCAAGAATCAAAATCATAGAAAAAAAAAAATTACAATAGATCAAACCCACTGAAATCTCCACCACCAATCTCCACCGCAAACCCACTGCCAGCAAGCCAAACCACCGATCTCAACCCACATCAGCCACCACACACAACACCGAAACCAAAAAAAAGAAAGAAAAGAAAGATAAAAAAGAAATTAATCAAATTTTTATTTAAAAAATGTACATCTTTCTTCAATTGCTGCCACTAGTTGACGTTGTCGATCAACCCAAAATTACAACATTTAGCCACCCTTGATGATACTCAATTTCCAAAAAAAAAAAAAAAAGATTCGCCCACATGTGTTTCTCCGTTTCCATGCCGATATAAGAGAGAGGAAGGAGTGAGTGAGACAGAGACAAAGTGTGTTGGGAGAGAGAGGGAGGGAGGTTGGCTTGAGAAAAGAGAAGTGATTCAGATTTCAGAGAGAGAGAGAGAGAGAGAGAAATTAATAAAAGGGAGATGCTACGTCCACAACGTTTTTACAATAAATCATAAGCGGTTAGTTGTCATTGGTTTAAATTTGAACCTAATACTAAAATTACTTTTTTGCCCCAATAATAACAACCAATAACAACCTGCCACTTAGAATTTGTTGTAAAAATATTATTAATATATCATTTCTCTTAATAAAATATGTGGTTCAAGTTTTACAAGTTGCTACAGTACTGTCATACATATAAGACGTACTATAGCACTATTGCAAAAAAAAATTGGCAATTAGAAGACCGGGTAATGCATAATTTGCCATTTACAAGTCCGGATGTAAATGCTCTAAGGGCCACGCTGGGGAAAAAATTATGTTGAGTTATTAGATTAAAAGTAGTTCTAGTTTCTGGAATGCTCAAAGATTCAGCTATTTCTTGTACAAAAATGGACTTGATCACGTCCCATGTAACAAATATGTTTTCTACTTTCCTTGTACACACTTTTTAAAAAGAAAATAGTAACAATATGTCGATCCAAAAAAGGGCATAGCCTTGGAGGAACAGAATGGATTTGCATAACAAAGAATTTCCCTTTTCTGATTGATGAGGCAATCACCATCTTCATAGGTTAGACACCGTCATAAAATGAAACTTGTCATTAAAAAAATAGATAAGAAAAGAAAAAAAAATTAAGAAAGAGGTGTTATGTCCACAACATTTTTACAACAAATCATACTAAGATTACTTTTTTGTCCCAACAATAAGAACCGGTAATAACTTGCCACTTAAGATTTGTTGTAAAAATATTGGAAAAATATTGTGCACATATCATTTCTCAAAAATTAATATATTGCAAAAGAACATAACATCACGAACGCTACTCAAGAACCAAAATATACACCAACACAACGAAAAACCCAAAACAGAATGTAGATAACAAAAAAATCATCACATAAAATAATTGAGCAAAAATCATATTACCAAAAGAACTAAAAATAGACAATAAAATAGACTAGCAATCTAGTGAGAGCATTGAGAGAACAAACCAAGAAAGCAGTAATTTAACAACCAATCTAAAGCAATACACTTTAGGGCAAAAGGGAAATTACTCCTGTCGGATGCCATTGCCATGTGACCTTTGGAATTCTCAGACTATGATTAATGTTGAAGAATTTCAAAAAATAAATAAATAAATAAATTAACGTTGAAGAAAAAAGTAAGTTAAAAATTTTTTTAATTAATATCTAGATATATATAAAATGGTACCATTTAAAATTTTCCGCGAGATCCCACAAAATATTGAGCCAACCCTGTAAAAATAGCGTAATTTCCTTTTTTAAACGGCATGAGAATTTACTTGTCAACAGCGTAATTTCCTGTTAGATTTGATATTATATTTATCCAAAAAAAAAAATCCTATTAGATTTGATTTTGGGAATTATTATTTTCACACTTCTTGTTTTTTTTTTTTTTTTTTGACGTAAAAGATAAAAACACTTCTTGTTATTTTTAGACCAACTTCTGTAATATGATGGATTGGATAAAGGAAATATGATCATAAGCATTTCAAACTAAGAAAAATAATGCCACCACTTGTACTTTAGATTCCATATTAGCTAATAATTAGTGTCCCTAAAAAAAGAGGCTATATCTATGGGGATTTGTGTTTGGGTTCAAGTTCGGGTTCAGGTGCGGGTGCGAGTGTGGGTGTGGCCCGTGCGGGTGTGGTGTGGTGACTCGGCAATTTTTGAAAAAGTAAGGTGTGAGTGCAACGGAATATGTTTTTTAAGAAATTATTGAAAATATTTTTATTTATATTTTCTATATTTGCTAAGCATACTTTTTCATATAATTGTAAACATATACCAATTTAAAAGCAATAGTAGATAATAATTAAAACATGACGTTTATAAATTAGAATGCAACCTACAATTTTAAAACTAAAACATTCCATGATGTTTGGAAATTAGAATACAACCCACAAATTTAAAACTAAAACAAAATAAAAGAAAAGTGTTCAAGATAATCAAATACAAATGTTGATAGGGATAAAACTCCCACTAGACGTCGGCACCCTATGCGGGGTGACGGTGAGAGGTACGATGACTGACGCTAGACCCTGACGACACAACCCTTGAACGGGGTGATGGGGGAGATCGTCGACGGGGGGAGGCGTGGGCCGCCAAAGCCTGTCTTGCGATGTACGCCTCCCTGAGAAAATTAGTCTTATCGCGTACGCTATTAGTTGGACAGATATCTTGTGGAGTACGATTGCTCCACAAAGGGGTGTCTTGCCAAACACACTTGATGGTCCCAGGAGTATCTTGCGCTCCACGCTACTCAGGGGCAATTCCGGTAAAGTGGTATCTTCTCCAACACGCCTTGGCCAAGGGCCACTACTACTATTACTATAAATACTTCCACACCCTCCAAAACTGGGGTACATATGCTTCTACCCTGACTCTAGCACTCTAAAGTTGTGAGCAATATTAACTTAACCATCGGAGGGTCGTTGGCCGGTACCACGCCGGTACCTCCCTTTGAGGTTCTTTCTACCTATACAGGTTCGTCCAAAGCACGTGAAGGCCTTGCAGCTTACTGAGTTGATTTTTGGCTTCATCAATTGGCGCCGTCTGTGGGAAGCGTTACGTAGACTGTGTTTCGTGCTTCTCGGACAAAAAGTTGCATGGTACTCACGCGTTCAAGGGCAACCACCATGAACGATCAAGGTAATGAACAGCGCACCACGGCACTCGAAAGGCAGGTCCAAACTCTGGCAGCCGCGGTGGAACGCCTCACAAAACGTAACAACGACTTGGAAGAACAACTACAACGGAAGAACGCGATGCTTGACAACCAAGGAGAGAACTAAGAGGAAAACAGTGCTGAGGAGAGGAACCATGAAGGCCCTGAGGGAAGCAATGCCTTGAGCCGACCTGAAGGACAGGAGACGAACCGTCCGTCGGCCGATGGCCATGTCCCGTCCAACGTGGTCGCGGAAATGCAAATAATGAGGGAGCGCATGAATCTCATGATGAACGCCCTCAAAGGACGGGTATCGAACGACCTCGACGACCTCGTCCAAAGCACAGATTCCCCATTTACCACGCCGGTCATCTTGTTCCCCACACCGCCAAAGTTCCGCATGCCCCAGATAGAAAGCTACGATGGGTCGAAAGATCCACTAAACCACTTGGAGTCATTCAAGACATTGATGCACTTGCACGGTGTGCCGGACCAAATTATGTGTCGGGCCTTCCCGGCAACGCTCAAGGGTTCCGCAAGGACCTGGTTCGGCAGGCTGACGCCCGGCTCTATCGGTACCTTCAGAGAGCTGAGTGCTCAGTTCGTTACGCACTTCATCGGGGGACACAGGTACAAAAAATCCACTGCGTGCCTGATGAACATTAGGCAACGGGAGGATAAGACGCTCAGATCCTACATAGCCCGCTTCAACAAAGAGGCACTTTCAATTGATGAAGCAGACGATAAGATACAGGTCGCCGCATTCACAAACGGGCTAAGGAAGGGTAAATTCTTGTTCTCTCTATACAAAAATGACCCGAAGACTATGTCGGATGTATTTTACAGGGCAACAAAGTACATGAATGCGGAAGATGCATTACTGGCCCGGGAAGAGAAGCCTTCCAGGAAAAGGGAGAGACAGGAGGACGCACGACAAGATAAGGGGCAAAAGGCGCCTCAGCCAGGAGAAGGCTGAGACAATAGACGCCCGAAACCACCAACCGGGAAATTCACAAACTTTACCCCGTTGATGGCTCCGATCGATCAAGTCCTGATGCAGATCAAGGATGACGGGTCCTTGATGTTTCCGGGAAAGCTGAAGGGGAACTCGGACAGACGTCCCAAAGACAAATATTGCCGCTTCCATCGAGACCACGGCCACGACACCACCGACTGTTACGATTTGAAGCAGCAGATTGAAGCCCTGATTAGGCAAGGGAAGTTGCAGAGGTTCGTCAGCCGAGAGAGAACAGAAGCACCTCGACAGGAACAAGTTCCCCGCCGGGACAATGAGCGTCCCAGACCACCTATAGGGGACATAAGGATGATCGTTGGGAGTACACTAGCCGTCGGTTTAACAAAGAAGGCTCTGAAATCTCACCTCAGAGCAGTTCAGAATGTTCAGGCTGTGAGCTTTGCCCAGAAAAAGCCATGAATCAACAGCCCCACTATGGAGTTCACAGAAGAAGACGCCCAGCACTTTCATCATCCGCACAACGACGCCCTTGTCGTCAACATCTAGATAGGAGACTATAACACATACCGGGTCTTAATCGACAACGGAAGCTCCGCGGACATTCTTTACTATCCGGCGTTCCAACAGATGCAGATTGACAAAGAACGCTTGGTCCCTACCAAGGCCCCGCTCACCGGATTCGGGGGGACGAGAGTATACCCTCTCGGCTCGATCACATTGCCTGTCACTGTCGGGGAATACCCTCGGCAGGTCACTAGGGATGTTACCTTCCTCGTCGTTAATTGCTCATCCGCCTACAACGCAATCATAGGACGACCCACCCTCAACGCCTGGAAGGCTGCAACCTCGACCTATGCCTTAAAGGTCAAGTTCCCTACCGAGCACGGAGTAGAAGAGCTATGGGGAGACCAGGTGGCCGCGCGAGAATGTTACGTCGCGATGGTAGAAATGAACAGTCAACTACAAACAATGAACATAGAGCAGAGAGTGGGGGCAGAACCTGTGGAGGAGCTCGAAGAAATAGTACTCGACGAGTCCAGGCCTGACAGAACCACCAGGATCGGTGCTTTCAACAGCCCTACGGCTCGCCAGGCGCTCGTGGCTTTCCTCAAGGAAAACCAAGATGTATTTTCCTGGAGTCATGAGGACATGCCGGGAATCGACCCGTCAGTTATGGTGCACAGGCTGAACATGTCACCAACCTACCGACCTGTGCGGCAGAAGAAGAGGGTATTCGCCCCAGAGCGAGACCAGGCAGTAGCAGAGGAAGTCGGTAAGTTGCGAGAAGCAGGCTTCATCCGGGAAGTATACTACCCCGACTGGTTGGCCAATGTGGTGATGGTCAAGAAAGCTAGCGGGAAGTGGCGGATGTGTGTAGACTTTAAGGATCTAAATAAGGCGTGCCCCAAAGACAGCTACCCCCTCCCTCGAGTCGACACACTGGTAGACTCTACGGCCCGACACCAGCTTCTGAGCTTTATGGACGCCTTCTCGGGGTACAACCAGATCCGGATGGATGAGGCAGATCAAGAGAAGACCTCGTTCGTCACCAGCCAGGGACTTTTCTGCTACAAGGTAATGCCATTCGGACTGAAGAATGCGGGCGCCACTTATCAAAGACTCATGAACAAGATGTCCGCCGACCAGATAGGAAGGAATGTTCAAGTGTACGTCGACGACATGTTGGTGAAAAGCCGAAGGAAGGAGGACCATTTGAGAGATCTCAAAGAAACATTCGGCACCCTCTGCTCCTATGACATGAAGCTCAACCCGTCAAAGTGTGCGTTCGGAGTGACTGCAGGAAAGTTCCTTGGCTTCATGGTGTCTCAGAGAGGCATCAAGGCCAACCCGGACAAGATTCGAGCCATAATAGAGATGGCCCCCCCGAAGAATGCAAAGGAGGTACAAAGCTTAAACGGAAAGGTGGCAGCCCTGAACAGATTCGTATCAAGAGCAACGAACAAGTGCCTTCCGTTCTTCCGCACGCTGAAAAAAGCCTTCGAGTGGACGGACGAATGCCAAAAGGCGTTTGAAGCACTGAAGGCCTACCTCTCCTCACCTCCATTACTGAGTCCTTCGCAGCCAAGGGAGGAACTCTTCCTCTACTTAGCTGTCTCCCCAGTGGCCGTCAGCGTAGCCTTGATCAGAGAGGAAGATGGGGCTCAAAAGCCCGTGTACTACGCCAGCAAGGCGTTTAGGGAGTAGAAGAAAGGTATCCGCCCATAGAGAAGCTCGCCTTCGCCTTGATTACTGCGGCACGAAAGCTCAAGCCGTACTTCCAAGCCTATACCATAGTCGTTTTAACCGACAAGCCCTTGCGGCGGGCGATGCACAATCCCGAAGCCGCCGGTCGCCTGGCTTTGTGGGCAATAGAGTTGACCGAGTTCGACATCCGATACAGCCCACGCACCGCCGTCAAGGGGCAGGCCGTCGCAGACTTCATAGCCGAATTCACCAACGGAGACGACAAGGGGGCAAGCGACTGCCCTACAGAGAGTGTACATACAGATGGGTCATTAACTAGACAGGCCGGTGGAGTAGGTGTCGTACTTCACTCCCCCGAGGGAGATCAAATCGAATGCATGATCCGCCTGGACTTCCCCACTACCAACAACGAAGCAGAGTATGAAGTTTTGATAACTGGGTTGGACCTCGCCAAAGCAGCAGGAGCAGCCCGGGTCGTAATCTCCTGCGACTCCCAGGTCGTCGTCAACTAAGTAAATGGAGATTACGAGTGCAGAAGCGATAAAATGAAGAAATATCTCCATCAAGCGAAGAGAAGGGTGGACGAACTGAAGGCAGAGATAGTCCAGGTCCCTAAAGAAGAAAATGAGTAAGCCGACCGCCTTGCCAAAGCCGCCTCATCAGGACAGGGGACCGCCACTGACGGTGTGCTCTCTTTTGTGCAGTTTTCTCCGCTAATAGACTCTGTCGATATGCAGGAAATAAGCTCCGAAAGTGATTGGACCACGCCCTTAATTTCCTACCTGAAAGATGGCATCCTGCCAGACGAAAGAGAAGCCGCTAGAAGGCTGAAGGCCTGAGCGGCAAGATTCGTGTTAATAAAGGACGTCCTGTACAAAAGAGGTTTCTCTCGCCCATACCTAAGGTGCCTGGGATCCGAAGAGGCAGACTATGTCATGAGGAAAGTCCACGAAAGAATATGCGGGAATCATTCGGGATCGTGGTCACTGACGCATAAATTGATTCGGGCAGGGTACTATTGGCCGAATATGCAAAAAGACACGCAGGCTTATGTCAAAGCCTGCAACAAGTGCCAGAGATTCAGCAACATCATCAGGCAGCCGTCAGAAGAGCTGACCCCCATGACGGCCCCGTGGCCATTCGCTCAATGGGGACTAGATATCATGGGCCTGTTCACAACGGCTATGCGACAACTGAAGTTCTTGGTGGTAGGCAGAGACTACTTCACGAAATTGGTAGAAGCCGAAGCATTAGCCACTATTACAGAGAAAAACATATGGAGCTTCGTCTGGAGCTCCATCATATGCAGGTTCGGAATACCCAGAGTACTAGTCTCCGACAACGGGAAACAATTTGACAACGGTCCCTTCCGCGAATTCTGCTCGCAGCTGGGAATAAAGAATCATTACTCCTCCCCCACCCACCCCCAGGCCAACGGTCAGGTCGAAGTAACGAACCGATCCTTGCTGAAGATTATCAAGACTCGGCTCGAGGGGGCAAAGGAGATATGGCCTGAAGAGCTCCCAAGTGTATTATGGGCATACAGGACGACAGCAAGGACCCCCACAGGAGAAACACCGTTCCGACTAACCTACGGAAGCGAGGCAGTCATTCCCGCCGAAGTAGGACTCACAAGCTACAGGGTGAACACCCACGATGAAGACAGGAACAATGAGGCCTTGCGCCTATAGCTCGACCTGATCGACGAAAACAGAGCAGTAGCAGAGCAAAGGCTCGCCCGGTACCAGGATCGCATGGCTAAACACTACAATTCCCGAGTCAGACACAGGGAATTCTAAGTCGGAGACCTCGTTCTAAGAAAGATCATGGGTGCCACCAGAGACCCCGCCCAAGGAAAGCTTGGCCCCAACTGGAAAGGACCTTACCGGATCACAGCATGGCAAAGGAAGGGCACCTACCATTTGGAAACACTGGAAGGACAGAAGCTACACCATCCATAGAATGCCGAGTACCTACGAAAGTACTATCAGTAAAAAAGAATGGCAACCCCTTACTTGTAATCTGCTTTAATGTATTTTTAGAACTCAATAGGCATGTTCTCCCTTTCTTAAAGAATTATGCAAGACACAGGTTTATCTAAAGTCTCTTATATATTTTGTTAAGTGTTGAACATCTAAACATGTGAGGCACCAAAATTGACGGTATAAGAACCGGCAGCCCAAAGCGACGATGGCCTCTGAATCTACAAGGCATAAAAGCGTCAAGCACAAAAGCTGACGGCTTAGAAGCCAACCATTTAAAGAATCTACAAGGCATAAAAGCGTCAAGCACAAAAGCTGGCGGCTTAGAAGCCAACCATCTAAAAAATCTACAAGGCACAAAACCGGTCGAGCACAAAAGCTGACGGTTCAAAGACGACGGACCTAAAAGCCTCAACATTGTCCTAAAAAGGAAAATGCCAAAAAGCCTAAGTCTAAAAAGACGACGGCATTCAAAGACGACGGGTCTAAAAGCCTCAACATTGTCCTAAAAAGGAAAATGCCAAAAAGCCTAAGTCTAAAAAGATGACGAGCCTAAAAGCCACAACAATGTCCTAGAACAGAAACGGAAAAAAAAAAATCAAATCTAAATGGCGACGGCGTAAAAAGGCAACGGCCCAAAACCACGGCGTTATCTTAAAAATGGCAAAAGACAGGAGCCGAAGTCTGAAAGACGACGGTCCAAATATAAAAGCCTGGTAACATTGCACATGACGGTTGTGAATCTAACACAAGAAGCATCAAGGATCCACAATCAAGCTACCATGAAGAAAATAAAAGAAGAAAGGGAAACACAAAGCTTGAATAAAAGCAGGCAATACACACAAGAACAAGTAGGAAATAAAAAGTGCATTAATAAAAATGCCTTAAACGGCAACATTGTTCACAACGGTAAAAAATTAATACACATTAAAATGCCTTAAAAGGCAACTGTTCATGACGGTAAAAAAAAAAAAAAATTTATCTACAAAAAATTACAAGGTCACTGGACGGGAGAATCAACAATCTTCACATCAGCTTCGTGGTCTTGAACTTGAGACTGGGCGCTAGTGTCTGCCTTGTCACCACCTTTCCCGTCGCCCTTGAGATTTGGGTCCTCGTCAAAAAGACGCTCCGTACTGTCAGAGGCGGCGGGGAGGACAGAAGTCTGAGCCTGGGCCTCGTCGATGCTCACATGGGAGAGATCAAGCTCCGAGTGCAAAGCCTTCACTTGACGGAGGGCATCGTCAAAGCCGTCCGCGAAGGTGTTGCCCAACTCCATCAGGTAGGCTTCGGAGTCACGGTACTCTCTGATGGAGTCCTCACTAGCCTGACGGAGTTGGTCCTTGACGGACGAAATCTCCGTCTCCTTGTCAGCAAGGACCTTCTGCAGCATATCCATCTGCTTCTCCAGCTCAGCCCTCTCTTGTTCAGACACGGAAAGCTTCTTCTCAATTTTCACCTTCCAGGCCTTGTATTGTAAAAGCTCATCATTCGTCTCTGCTGCCTCAGCCCGTAGACGGCTTAGGGCCGTCTCCTCATGAACACAACGGTCCATGAGGCCTTTCATCATAAGGACAGCCTGAAACAGAGAAATGTCAAGTCAAACATGACGATAAAAAGAGAAGAATGATGATGAAATGATGACGGATAGAGGATTTACCTGAGCAAGATTAAAGAGGCCCATTTCACCCATCGCCTCCGTCGCGTGGTTCCCCAAGTCTTCATAGTCTTCCGCTGTCATTATGGAAGACAACTTCTCCAAGGTGTACTTGGAGACCTCGCGAAGGAGGACGGGTGGCTTCTCAGCATGAGGCACCGAGCCGCCCGTCATCAAGCCTTTCCCCTTACCGTGCTTGACGGGGACCTTCTTCACCTCTGCCTCGAGGCCAACGACGGTTTGGGGCGTAACCTTCGCCTTTTTGGCATGACGATCTCCCTCTTGACCTGGTTTTCTTTTCGGTAAGGCCGGCTTGGGCGCGCCTGTCCCACCGGCCTGGGCATCCTTGTTCTTGGCGGCAGCTTGTTGCCTAATGAAAGCCCTCCTCTTTGCCTCCTCCATCTCTACAAAGGTAGACGATACGTGAGTTAATGACAAGGAATGGAAACTTGAAATTCAAGTGAACGGACTTACGTGCTCGAACTTGTATCTCGTATTTTAGTGCCTCCTTGGACGGTTCAGGCCCGTCACAGTGCCAACAGATTGTTTTTAGCGTCACCAACGTGGCCCAAGATCTTTCCATCAACTCAGTTTTTTGGAAAATCTTCTCCAAAAAACTCCACTGTTCAAGAGAGACTTGCGGACGGTCCTGGGCTCCAAAGGAAGACGGTCAGAAATCGACGGTGTTTACAGTAAAAAAAAAAAAATGTAAACATACGCGTACCAGACGGGGGTAAAACACCCTATGTTGTGTCGACGGGCATAAACTCGGTCTCCCCTAGATGACACATCCACTCATCCCCGTCCATAAAAAAATACCTAGACTTCCAGTCCCTATTGGAATCTGGAGTATCACTTACTAGCCTTAACAACAGGCTCCTAGCAACAAAGCTATACATCTCTCGTGATTTTATAATCTCTACTGAACGGTAGCAATGAAAGAACTCCTCCACTGTTAATCATTTCTTCCCCTTGGACATTGATCCGTACAGTACCTCTACCCCAAGGAAAACCCTCCAGGCATTTGGGGAAACTTGGTTGACGGACAGTCCTAAGTAATGGAGGAGTTGACAGTGCAGCTGAGTCAGGGGAAATCTCAGCCCAGCCTTGAGCATTTGCTCGTAGATCCCGTCACCCTTGACGCCGTGGTAGTAACACTTTTCTAACTTATTGGGCAGACGGATGGGTATATTGTCGGGTATTTGGTACTTGCTCCTAAGTGTTTTAAAGTGCGACTCCTTTATTGTGGACGTAAAATCATTTACCGTCCATAGCGAGAGCATGACGAACTTCCTCATCCCATTAGTGCCTATAACGGATTGGATTTGTTGTTCATCTTCCACTAGTCCGTCACTAAGATTACTCTCTGTCCTATCACTACTTGAAGAAGAGGAGGAGGAGGTAGATGAGCTCTCTTCACTTGAAGTTGTAGGATCCTTTGGACCCGACGGGTTAACTTCATCGTGGCCTTCTCCCTCCCGGACAAACGATTGATTACTGGACGCTCTAGACATCTATCACCTACATGCGACAGAAAACCCTAAGTTCAACTGTCCTAAAGATACCCGACGGTGGTAAAAGTAAACAAGAGAATGATAAGTACTTACCGGTTGATTTCGCTGATGAAGGGTGTAACCGAAGGTTGTGAGGACGTGACGGGCGAATAGGCTGACGGATCAAATGCTTTTTTGGCTGGGTGAACAGATGCGCTCTGATCGCTTGATTTCAGTAAAAAGTGAAAAATGAAGGAAGAGAGGAGAGGCTTATATATGGGGGTAGCACGGAAGGCGAGGGGACGCCTCGTTTTTGGCACACGGGCATTGAGTCGATGACACGTGCCCTGCATTAATTACCCCGCATTAATTACTGAGTGATAGCCTATATATTCGACCCTCTCATTGCGAACGGGAATCGTCACCCCATCACTCCGTCTTCTGTGTGTGTTCACGGACTGATGAGCTGAGGGGGCACCTGATAGGGATAAAACTCCCACTAGACGCCGGCACCCTATGCGGGGTGACGGTGAGAGGTACGATGACGGACGCTAGACCCTGACGACACGACCCTTGAACGGGGTGACGGGGAGACCATCGACGGGGGGAGGCGTGGGCCGCCAAAGCCTATCTTGCGATGTACGCCTCCCTAAGAAAATGAGTCTTATCGCGTACGCTATTAGTTGGACAGATATCTTATGGAGTACGATTGCTCTACAAAGGGGTGTCTTGCCTAACACACTTGATGGTCCTAGGAGTATCTTGCGCTCCACGCTACTCAAGGACAATTCCGGTAAAGTGGTATCTTCTCTAACACGCCTTGGCCAAGGGCCACTACTACTATTACTATAAATACTTCCACGCCCTCCAAAACCGGGGTACGCATGCTTCTATCCCGATTCTAGCACTCTAGAGTTGTGAGCAATATTAACTTAACCATCGGAGGGTCGTTGGCCGGTACCACGCCAATACCTCCCTTTGAGGTTCTTTCTACCTGTGCAGGTTCGTCCGAAGCACGTGAAGGCCTTGCAGCTTACTGAGTTGATTTTTGGCTTCATCAAATGTCATCATCAATTTCAAGATCAATAGTTTCATTTTGAACTTCACTTTCACTAATAGTAACACTAGTGCTAGCATTTCCAATAACTATGGCCTCCAACTCTGGTTCATCAAGTGTAAGGGTAGCATTCTCAAGAATTCTATCTCCTCCATGTATGTCACTCTCATTCCAAGAGTGCAATATTCCATATCTTTGTTGCTGCATTTACGTACTCCTCATTGTGCTTTGACAAGAGTTGAAGATTAGAATGCACATATGCCAAATCCTCAGCATATGCAAGAGCCAATTTGTTTCTTTTTAAGGAATAAATGAATTTGTATGTGCTCCAATTCCTCTCAGCACATGAGGATGAACAAAGTTGTCCAAGAAGTTTAAAGGCAGGAAACCTCCCTCCTAAAAATGTATCAAATTCAATTTTCACTATCCTTAATTCATTCTCATCTTCAAAGTATCGCTCTAAACTTTTGCTCCTTTCTATAGAAATTTTCGTAGCATATCATAAATAGGTGCTGTGAATTCAATGATACAATCAACAACATCCCACCGATAATCACTTAAAATCAAAATTTTCACTTTTTGAGCTTTTCCAACATCATGCTCCCTATAAGAAGCCCATTAGTCACTAATAGCCATGACTTGAAGGCATTTTTTTATCAACTTCAACCTTTTCAGCATGACAATAACCGAAGCAAATCTAGTATCAACAACTTGGAGCAGTTTTAATGGACAAAATTCATTAAACATTGCCAACCTCATTGAATGGTTCATGATAAAAACACGTATGAAGGATGCATCATCAGCAATACGTATAATCCAACTACGTTCCTCATATGTAACTTCATTCTTTTCAATGTTTTTTGCTACATAAATATTCTTCAAAGCTAGATTGAGAGTGTGGACAACACATGTTGTCCAAAATATTTTGGGATACTCACCTTCAATAAGAGCTCCAGTAGCCTTCATCACATTAGCATTATCAGTGATGACTTGGACAACTTTTTCATATCCAATATCTTTTATAGCATCCTTCAACAACTCAATAATAAAATGTTTGTCTTTGTACTCACTTGACCCCATCAATTGCCTTTATAAACACTGGACCCCCATTTGATGCACCCATTATATTAATAAGAGGTCTCCTTTGTGGATCTGACTATCCACCAGAAATTATACTTACACCATTCGTAAGCCAAAAGTCCTTAATTGGTTTCAAAAGTCTTTCAACATTTGCTTTTTCTTTTTCAAAAGTGTTGTTTTCAAGGCATTGTATCCAAGAGAAACATAACTCGAAATGGTATGGGTAGCAGCATATGCATAGGAATTATGATAATTTGGGTTCCTTGCAAAGTGAAATGGAAGCCCACCGATATAAAACGTCCTAGCAATTCTATTGTTCAATTAAGCTTTAGCACTATTCTGGACTGCTCTCTCCAAAGGAGAATTCGCAATCACCTTCCTCCTTTTTCCATCAACCACTGCATCTGTACTACCACTCCTTTCCTGTCCCTAGAATGAGGGAATAGGCCCAGGGAGAGGTGGGGGTAAGGGAATTCAACTTCTGCATTCTCGCTCTAACTTATCATTCTTAATCTAATCATGCACTCTCTGCATTTACAATCTATGGCTCGATGTCACTTTCATACATGCTTTAATACCTTTACCACTAATTTTTAATAAATGAGCCTTGACCCTAGAATAGGATCCCACAAAAGTTCCATCACAATAGTAGCACCTAAAATGTGTGTTTCCACCTAATTTAGAAGTAGAACTAGTAGGTTTTTCCAATGTAGTTACATACTTCCAAAGAAGACCTTCATCTGATGAAGGTTTTGCGCTAGTAGCTTCATCCATTGAAAATTCAATAATTTCAATTTAAGGTGTTTGATTTACAAATAATTTGACAAATATATAATAACTAAATAAGAAATCAAGTTGATGGGGAAGACAAGTATAGCTCGTCCTTGTGTTGTCGTCCACAAGAAGCGAGCTCATCTTAAAGTTTAACTTCATAGGACGAGTTACACAACAGCCGTCCATCCGTCCATATAGTCTGTTCCCTTAAACTAGGATCAACGCAATAAATCTAGAGAGGTCATCCTGATATTGACGCCAACACCCGTCCAAGCATGGATGAGCCTCAACGGGAATCCTACCATGCATGGAAAAACACATGCTACGTGGAAGGATCCTAGGACATCGTTGTAACCTCTACAAATATTTCAACTTCCTATAGCAGTTATCTCCTGACCTCCACAAATGAGGGGAAAGTTATAGAATAGTAACCGTTCCTTTGGCCCTATATAAGCACCTTTTTCTGACAGAAAAAGTAAGTCTGAATCTCTCTAGAAACTCTTGATAGAATTAGAAGTTCTTGATTTTGGAAGAGGAAAACTAACTTCATCATCGGAGAGTCTTAGACCGGCCAACCCCTATCTCCTTTAATTTTTCATTTTTCTTGACAGGCCTTCGAGATCATCAAAGTCCAAAACATTCAGCCTACTGATTTGATAGAGCATCATCACAAGTAATTAACTCAAGTCTCAACATTACAGCTTATATAAAAAATTAAAAAAAATCAGATAATAGATACATATTGAGAGACAGATATAGAATGAGCAATAGAGCATGTAAGAGTATAATGGAGGGTGAGAATGAAAGCAAAATACCTGAGTGAGCTTGGGTCTTGGGTTAGTGATCTTGAGGCTGAGATTGAGACTGAGAGATGAAGAGTGAGCTTAGGCAATGAGGCAAAGGAGAGAGTTAGGGAGTGAGAGAGGAAAGACGAAGAGTGAGCGAATGAGAAAGGCAGAGAGCTTTGTCGTTTAAGAGGGATAAGGGTTTTTTTTATTTTTTTATTTTTTATATTTTTTTTAAGTTGCTTCAAAGTTCAAAACATTGAGTTTTGTATTATTATTATTTATTTTTCTACTAGAATTTCAACTTGATTCCACACCGGTTTTGACTTGATTCAGCTTGAATCGGCCCAAATCAGTGCGAATCTGCAAACAAAAAAAAGGACATGCCACTGACGCGCATGTAACGGTGTCAACTGCCGCATAGCTAGTTTGTGTGTGTTGGGTGCAGGTGTGGTGGCCCTGCAGCTGCACCCATGCTTCCTAGGGCTATATTAGATTTTGAACAATATGTAGCTGAAAGCCATATATCTCTCAGCCTCTCACTGTTGTAAGTTGCAACTTTAGAATTAAAAAACAAAAAACAAAGTAGATGCCTTCTTCCTACCATCTTATGGGCAATAATCTATTTTTTTTAATAATAAAATTAGAAAAAAAGGGACAATAGTCCATTGGTTCACAGCTTATCACAATTTGCCGCATTAGTACTATAACCCAAAATAATTCTCTAAGTGCATTCCCAACAAAGGAGGTATAATTGCTAAAAATTGATTTTAGCAACTTATTTCACAAAAAAACACACTACAACAAGGTCGCTGTACTCAAAATTTTTAACAACTGTGTTTACAATACCTATGTTTACAATTCCTGTGTTTGCAATACCTGTGTTTAACAATTGTGTTTGTAATACCTGTGTTTACAATTCCCTGATGCAAAGCATTTTGGGACTGCAAATGCCAAATACTCCTTACATTTGGCATTTGCATTCCCCAATGCTAATGCTCTTATAGTAGGCTGGTATAAATAACAGCCTACTGTAGCTCAGCACTTAAATAATAATAATCTTCTCTCTTTCTTCTCTCTTTTCTTCTTTCTCTTTTTTTTTTTTTTTTGGTTAAATCTTTTCTTCTTTCTCTCTTCTTCTTTCGCCGGCCTTTGGCTTTCTTTCACTTTCTTCTTTCACCCCATGAGAAAAAATTTGAGATTTTGAGTTTGGGTTTGAGCAAAAATCAAAAGAAATTGAACTTTGGGTTAAAGGAAACCTTGAGATTTTGGGTTTGGGTTTGAGCAAAAATCAAAAGAGGTGGGGTTGGTTGGAGTGTGGTGGTGGTTGGTTGTGGGTTTCTGGAGGATGGCCAGACGGAGTGTGGTGGTGGCTGGTTATGGGTTTGTGGAGGTGGGGCTGTGGATTTGGGATTGTGGAGGTGGGGTTGCAGAGGTGGTGAGTGTGGGGTTGTGGGTTTGTGGAGGATGGATGGTCGGAGTGTGGTGGTGTTTGGTTGTGGGTTTGTAGAGGTGGGGATGTGGGATTGGGATTGTGAAGGTGGGGTTATGGGTTTGTGGAGGTGGTGAGTGTGGGGTTGTGGGTTTGTGAAGGATGGCCGGTCGGAGCGTGGGAGTGTTTGGTTGTGGGTTTCTCGGGGTGGGGCTGTGTGTTTGGGATTGTGGAGGTGGGGTTGTGGTTTGCTTCAGACGAAAGAGAAGAAAAGAGTAGAAGAAACAGAGAAATGAATAAAAAAAAATTAAAAAAGAAAAAAGAAAAGAGAGAGAGAGAGAGAGAGAGAGAGAGAGAGAGAGAGAGAGAAATGAATAAAAAAATGAACAATTTTTTAGGTAATGTAAAAAATAGAAATTCTGCCAGAGGATGCATTGCAAAGGGTGTTGTTAAAACAGACTAGCCTTTGAGCACGCGCTCACACGTGAGCGTGTGCTCAGAGGCTTTTCTATTTTTTTTTTAGGTAAAAGTTAATAATTTTTATCCATTATAATCTAGAAATATATATTTTTTATTTTTCAAAAAAATAAAAAGGATTATTGTAGGCAAAAGACTTGGTTGTAAGAAAGTGTTATTAATAGAAGAAATGGGTTTATTCGACCATCAAAGAAGTCCATTGTGAATTCCAATTGAGAAGACAAAAATCAAACCCACAAAAGTTACATGAGAATTAATTGGATTTTATAGATTTAGTGTTTGTCCTTGAAAAGCAAGTAAGAGACGAAATTTAGGTGAACGGTGAACTTCACTCAGGAAAAAAAATGAGGACTTATAAATAAAGAAGAATCTCATTAGATGAAGGGAATAAATATTGCATACCTTTTTTTAAAGAATAAAACTAGTTGTGTGAACAGTTTTTTTGAACACGCTCCAAAACTTTTTTTTTTTTTTTAAGACGCTGGAAGAAAGTTAAGTGAGGGTAGAAGCAATTTTCCTTAATCTAATAGGTGGGAGAAAAACGTAAGTTGGAAATAACTATATTTGGAAAGGAGTAGGGGGTGGTGGTTTTATTTGTGTTTGTGGGCTGAAAAGATTTTTTGTTTTTTAGAAATAGGAGAGAAGTTTGAATCTATTTAGGTTTCTAGTGTGAAGTTATACAGAGTATTATGTGGTAGTTTTTTTAGTTTTTTTATTTGAATTTATCTATTATTAGTGAGTTTACACAGAAAGGAATTTTTAAAAAATTATTGTAAAATTTAAGATTTAAAATGGAGTAAACTGTCGGTTTAGTGTTTGCTACTTTTTAGGAAAAAAAATGTATCAACCGTGCGTGAGATATATTTAAATAGAGAGTGTTCTCTAGTAGTTTTTTTTTTTTTTTTTTTGGTAAATTACATATTTAATCTCTATCCTTTACACTATATTTCAATTTGGTCCCTAAATTTTCAATTGTGTTAATTTAATCCCTAACCTTTTAACATTGTGTCAATTTAGTCTCTGTTATTATCTTTTAAATAAAATTTACTGACGTGGCAAATGACCAAAATAAAATACTGACGTGGCATAGTCCGTATCAACTTGTTAAAAAAAAATATTAACAGGTAGGATTTAAGTTTTAAGAAATTATCACATCTTAAAAAAATTTCAAAACACAAAAACTATTAAAACTAAAAAACCCCAATTTCTTAGATTCTATCTCCTCCTCTCCTCTTTACATTCATTGCTGGAGTTAGCTTGAATTTGCTCTCTCCGGTGACTACTAACGACCAGCCACACTCTTCCTCCAAGCCCGCTCCTCACCACTAAGGAAGAAAGTAAAAAAAATGGAAATTTGGCTCATATTTATGAACCGATCAAACTCTAAATAAGAAATACAATAGCCCGTTGTGTTCCACTAAGGCATAAAACACTTTTGAGTTGAAATCCTTTTTGCCAATCACAAACAAGGGCTTCAAGAATTGGCTTCAGTGTTCCAATACAAAGCCAGTCAACCGCCTATTCACATTTAATCCAAGCAATTAAACCCCCCAACTGCCTATTCACATTTCACTGTGAAATTTTACCAGGAAAAGCAAATCCTTAGATAGAGGGATCTCATATTTAAAGATTCAAAGCTTAAAACCTCAAAAAGCTCAAAGCTCAGAAACAATAATGACTCAAAATTTTCATCCAAACTGAAATACCTTTTTTATCCAAAAGAACATGGGAAATCAGATTTCTGCTTCTGCAGCCGAAGAAATTCCCATTCCAATTTTAAACCTAATTAAGTTCCAAAACTCAGGAATCGTGAAATACTCTTTAAGGAAAAAATTTGGGAGGCTATAGTTACCGATAGTGAAAATTTTGAAGTGGAAGAAGAAACAAAATGGAAAGGGCATTGGCTTTTGGGGTCGGAGGGAAAGAGAGAGAGAAGGAAGTTAAACGAAGAGCTAATAGTGAAAGTTGGGGGCGAAGAGCTTCGTTGGATGGAGGCTTGAATGGTGTGGCTGGTCTTTAGTAGTCACCGGAGATAACAAATTCAAGCTTACTCCGGCGATGAATGTAAAGAGGAGAGGAGGAGATAGTCAAATAGACATAGACTTCAAAGAATTGGGGGGTTTTGTTTTCAATAGTTGTGTTTTGAGTGTTTTTTTTTTTTTTTTTTTTAAATATGATAATTTAAACTTAAAATCCTACGTGTTAATCTATCTTTTTACTAGTTGACGTGGACTATGCTACATCAGTATTTTATTTTAATCATTTAACACGTCTGTGATTTTTATATAAAAAATAACAATAGAGACTAAATTGACACGGTATTAAAAAATTAGAGACTAAATTAACATAATTAAAAAGTTAAGGACTAAATTAAAATATAATGTAAAGAATAGGGATCAAATATGTAGTTTACCCTTCTTCTTTTTTTGAATTTTGTTGAATTACGATTTTAACCTCATTTTTTATTTTTTAAAAATAAGGGTTATCTGATTAGATTAGAGGTTTTTTTAACAGTAAAAAAAAAAGCAATAACTAAGCACGTGCGTCAGAAGCTCTTCTATTTTTTGAGTAAAGATTAATAATTTATATTTATTATAATTTGGGATTTTTACTTTTTCCAATAACAAAAAAAAAAAAAAAATCTAAGGGTGTGATGAAGTAAGAAAAAAAAGAACACGTAGGTGAGTTTTGTAGATTAGAGAAATTTTAAAATTAACAAAATAGTGATCCTATTTTGTAAGGAATTAGTGAGTAGAAGTAGGAATTTAAATCAACGTAAAAGTAGGAGTTTATTAGAAGTAGGAAGATATTTCAACATAAAAGTAGGAATTTATTATTTTTTTCAATTTACTATTTTAACCTTATTTTTTAAGTTTTAGGTAGGGGTATTTTTTACAGTAAAAAAAACAATAACTAACTTTCTTTTATCAATTTACTATTTTAATCCTATTTTTAAGTTATTAGTTAATTAATTTAGAGGTATTTTTGACGGCAAAAAAGCAATAACTAAACTTTCTGAATTCCTTTAATATATACAGATTAGATCACAAAAAATAAAAAATAAAATTAAGGGTGTGATGAAGAAAAAAAAAAAAGAATACGTGAGGTGAGTTTTGTAGATTAGAGGAGTTTATTAGAAACAGGAAGGCATTTTAACGTAAAAATAGGAATTTATTATTTTTATCAATTTACTGTTTTAACCCCATTTTTTAGTTTTAGGTAGAGGCATTTTGGACAGTAAAAAAAGTAATAATTAACTTTTTTTTGTTAATTTACTATTTTAACCATATATTTAAGTTGTTAGTTAATTAATTTAAGGATATTTTTGACAATAAAAAAAACAATAACTAACTTTCTGAATCCTCTTAATATATACCAATAAAATAATTTTTTTAAGTCGATAAAATGTTAAAAATTTTACAGTTTTTACTGTGAATACTCTAATTAGCTGTAAAACTGTAAATGTTGTCAGCTTTCAGCTTTCTTCTGTATCGCACTAACGGCACGCGTGAAGACGGTAGAAGACCATTATCTTCAGTAATATTCCGAACAAAGAGGTATGTTAATGTCGTATTTATTGGCTTCTTTTGTCCTTTAATTTGATTACACTTTTCCTCCAAAAAAAAAATTAACAAAATTTGTTTATACTTTCGTTGTTGTCATTGTTTTTTTATTGGCCTTTATTTGCCAATTATACTCTCAAGTCAGCAGCCCAACCCAAGAAGAAGCAAAAAATGGAGGTTCTTACGAAGACCGTAAAAGTACTCGTTGAAAAAACAGCGGGTTACACAATTGCAGCAGTCGGACGTCAGATGGGTTATCTAATTCACTACAAAAAAAATGTTGACAATCTAAATAACAAAGTTGACGATCTCAAAGTTGCTAGAGATAGTGTGCAGCGTAAGGTTCAAGCTGCTAGTTACAATGTAGAAGAAATTGAAGCTAACGTCCAGAGGTGGCAGACACGTGTTCAGGGGATCAGTGCAGAGGTAGAAGAATTTGTTGAAAAGGAAGGCCAAGCAAAGTTGAAGTGTTTTAATTTGAAGGCCCGTTATCAGATTGGAAAAAAAGCACACAAGATGGGATTGGACGTCAAGGAACTCAAGGATGAGGCGGACACGTTCCATACAGTAGGCCACCGTGTCCCTATAGAAGGGGGTACTACAATTTCTACTAAAGGTTATGAGGACTTTGAATCAAGAAAATCTATTTTTGACGGAGTTATGAAGGCTCTAAAAGACGATAATATTCCTGCCATTGGGGTTTGTGGGATGGGCGGCTTGGGCAAGACCATGCTTGTTGGAAAAATTGCAACACAAGCCATGAAAGACAAGTTATTTGAAAGGATTGTTACGGTAGTTGTATCCCAAACTCCAAACTTGAAACAGATTCAGAAAGATATTGCAAAACAATTAAAGTTGAAGTTTGAAGATGAGGACACTGATTTTCAAAAAGCACATTTGCTTCGTGAGCGGTTGAAGAAGGAGAAGATCGTTTTAATTGTAGATGATATTTGGAGCAAGATTGACTTGGACGCTCTTGGAATTTCTCTCGGGGACGATCGCAAAGGAAGCAAACTATTGCTAACATCTAGATTTCGAGATGTATTAGACAAGGATATGGATGCTGAAAAGATATTCCAAGTTGAAGTTCTATCAAACGAAGAAGCTAAGTTCTTGTTTGTAAAGATAGTGGGCGATTTTGCTGAGACCTTGAATTTCCAATCTACCATGGTTGAGGTTGTCAAAGAATGTGCAGGCTTACCGATTGCAATTACAACAGTTGCGAGTACATTGAAAAATCAAAAGAACCCAAATGTTTGGAAAGATGCCTTGCAACAGTTAAAAAGGGCAAATCCAACACAGATCAAAGGGATGCATGAGAAGGTATACTTGAGTATAGAGTTTAGTTACAGTTTTTTAAATAAGGAAGCGCAATCTTTATTCTTGTTCTGCAGTTCATTTGAAGAAGATATGGTCATAAAAATAGATCTCTTATGGAGATATTTGGTGGGTTTGGACTTCTTTGAAGATGTTTATAAAATGGAAGAAGTGAGAAATAGGGTCCACACGTTGGTCGAAATTCTAAAAGATTCTTGCTTGCTGTTAGAAGGTTATAGGAGTGGTACATTTAAAATGCATGACGTCATTCGTGATGTTGCCATACATATTGCAGACAAAGAAAAGAAAATGTTAACCATAAGAAGTTTAGATGATTCGGAAAAATGGTCCAATATGAAAAAAATGAAAGACTCCATTGGAATCGCACTTTCTGAAGCCAAGTTTAGTGAGCTTCCTGAAAGGTTGGAATGTCCACAACTTAACTACATTATTTTGGGTGGTAAAGAAAATTCTTCGCAGATTCCTAATCACATTTTTGAAGGGGCAAAAAATCTAAAAGTTTTAGTTTTGATGAGACCAAGTCTCCCATTTCCTTCATCCCTTTCACTTCTTCAGAACCTCCAGACATTGGCTCTGCTTGAGTGCGAGTCAGAAGACTTGGCTTTAATTGGAGAACTGAAGAATTTGAAAGCTCTTGTCCTAGTTGATTCCAAGATTAAGCGGTTACCCATAGAAATAAGGCAATTGACTCAACTTCAATTGTTGGACTTGAGAAGGTGCACCGAACTTAGAGCCATTCCATCAAATGTATTATCAAATTTAAAAAATTTAGAAGAAATACACATGCATCGGAGCTTTAATCAATGGCAGGTTGGCGGAGAAATTACAAAAAGAAGTAATGCTCGAGTCTCAGAGTTAGATAATTTATCATGCTTGACCATGTTATGTATACATATTCCTAATCCCAATATTCTACCAAATGCCTTACTTTTTGATAAGTTGGTAAGATATGAATTATTAATAGGCCCTAGTTGGGATTGGGATAGCAATAGTCGTGTGGAATTTGAAATCTCAAAATCATTGAAAATTGACCTTGATAGAAGCTTTCAAGAAGATGAAAGAGTTAAAATTTTATTGAAAGGTTGCGAATATCTCACTTTGGCCCTTGGGAAGGGTATTAAAAATATTCTTTATGAAGTTGATAAGGAAGGCTTTCCACGGTTAAAGCATCTTTATGTTCAAAACAGCGTTGAGATTCAATACATCATTGATTCGACATGGTTTCAACGTGTTGCCTTTCCTGTTTTAGAGTTACTTTCTCTAGACAATATGATCAATTTGGAAAAGATTTGTCATAAGGCCCATAACCAACTTGCAATGGGGTCTTTCCACAACTTGAGAAAGTTAGAAATAAGAAAATGTGATAATTTGATGTTTGTCTTCTCCTCAACCTTGCTAAGGTGCTTTTCGCAACTCCAAGAAATTGAGATTATGAATTGCAAGGTAATGAGTGCAATTGTTGCAGAGGAAAGAAAACATGGGATACAGGTCAATGATGATATCATTACTGATACAATTGACTTCACTCAATTGCATTCTTTGAATCTAAAAAGATTACCAAGTTTAAAGGGCTTTTGTTCTGATGTTGATTCTCAACCACTTTTCAACAAAAAGGTATTGTTATGACTTATGATTTAATATCCTCTACAGATTGTGATAACCTTCACACGTACACATTTTAGAGTTGAGCATTATACTAAAAGTTGAGCATGAATTTGACTTTCACTTGCATGGAAATTACTTGCTAGTTATTCATTATTGCAAAGTCAAATCCCTTATATATCATGATTATGACTTTCATTTTGATGGAAAGTATTGATTCTATTAATTTCATTTACTTCCCACAAATTACTAGATTGCCGTAATTTGCTTACGAAATTTCCTTATGAGGGAATATGTTAGACAAACACGTATCACACCAATCTTCTTACTAGTCAACAATTGATTTTCTTTGTGCATGTCAAATTACTTCAATCATGTCCTTTTTATTTCCTTACTTAACTTATTTGATCATTTGTAATATGATTAGAATGTTTAAATTGGTTTGTTTAATTACTAGTGTTAAGGTCCAAACTAAGTTTGTTAACCATAGAAATCTAGAGGGAAATTGTATATATATTTTTATTGCCGTTTTAAGCTTCAATAAAACTGAAACTAACCCCATTTTCAACTCTCATTCTAGTTTAAATCAAAAAAAAAAAAAAAAAAAAAAAAAAAAAACAAAAACAAACAAACAAACAAACAAATCGGGTTGGGTTTGGTGCCCATTACCCAACGGGGCGGGAAGAGAAAAAATTGTTGCTAAAGTGGTTTAGGTATGAGTGCAGACATTAAAATCGGGTGCAATGGGTTTGTGTTGGTGGGGTAGCAATGTGGCACACTACCACTAATCATCGTTTGGGAAACACCAAAATTGGTCTTTGCTCTTTAGAATCTCTAAGCTAAATAATTTGCCTCAAAGCGAGATTTTATTTAAAGAAATTCAATTGATTTTTTATCCTCAAAGCAATATTGTTAGAAATGAACCTACTTGAAGAAATGAACCTACTGTCTACCACTCAAATCTCTCTTCGTGAAGGCTGGTTTGTTTTCCTTTTCCCCCTTTCTTTTATTAGTTTCTTCCATGTTCTACTCGCTTCATGGGTTTTTGGAATATAATTTAATAAACTTTTCTCATGTTTGTCTCTATGTCTTAATCTCAACATAAATCTTCTTCTTCTTTGGGTAATATAAAGGTATGCTATTGACTCACTCAATAAATATGTGAGAATTGTAGGTTGCATTTTCTAACTTGGAGAATCTACACATCGAAGCCATATATAAGCTGAAGATGTTGTGGCCCAATCAACTTGATCAAGATTCTTTTTGCAAACTAAAACAATTGTGTGTTGATGACTGTGGAAATCTAATAAACATTTTTCAGCCTAATATCTTGAGAAGACTCCAGAATCTCGAAGATTTGCAAATAAGAAATTGCAATTTAGTAGAAGAGATATTTGAAGTTCAAGGAAAAAATGGTGATGAAATATGTGATATGGTGGTATCCACTCAGTTCAAAGTCTTGAAGCTAATCAATCTACCGAATCTTAAGCATGTATGGTCTTCGGGTCCTCAAGCAATTTTAACATTTCAAAATCTGCATGAAATTGAAGTTTCTAACTGTAACAGTATGAAAAGTCTCTTCCCAGCTTCGGTGGCCCAAAGTCTTAAACAACTTAAGAAGCTAAAAATACACGATTGTGGATTGGAGGAAATTGTTGCTATGGAAGAAGGATTGGAAACAATGACTAAGTTTGTGTTCCCACAACTAGTCTCTCTAAGTCTTGAAATGATGCCTGACCTCAAGTGTTTCTATCCAGGAAAATACACTATAGAGTGTCTATCACTGAAACAGTTGATGATACTCAAATGCGACAAAGTGAAGATTGCTGCTTTGAATGAATTACGCTTCCCAAATACAGATGGGTTGGGCCATGATGTTCCGATTCAGCAGCCCTTTTTCCAGATTGAAAAGGTATGGGCTTGTACTTGTTTCTTTGTTGACATGGATATAAAATGTTTGCATTGTACAGCTTTTATACTTGTTGGACATTGTTCGGTTGACATTTTTTTTTTCCGTTAAAATGATTTCCACTTAATGCTTCATATAGATCTAAATGGAGCTCTGTCGTTTAACCTCTACGAAACTAAATGAAGACAGTAAAAATGTTTCGGCCTGAATAAATATGTGAGAGGGAAATTGTATATATATTTTTATTGCCGTTTTAAGCTTCAATAAAACTGAAACTACCCCATTTTCAACTCTCATTCTAGTTTAAAAAAAAAAATTTAGGAAGTGTCAGGTGCCCGTTACCCAACGGGACGAGAAGAGAAAAATTGTTGCTAAAGTGGTTTAGGTGTGAGAGCAGACATTAAAATCGGGTGCAATGGGTTTGTGCTGATGGGATAGCAACGTGGCACACTACCACTAATCATCGTTTGGGAAACACCAAAATTGGTCTTTACTCTTTAGAATCTCTGAGCTAAATAATTTGCCCCAAAGCGAGATTTTAATTAAAGAAATTCAATTGATTTTTTTATTTTTATTTTTATTCTCGAAGCAATATTGTTATCTAAATTTTGTGAGCATAGACATCACATCTTAGAAAGAACTTGAAGAAATGAACCTACTGTTTGCCACTCAAATCTCTCTTCGTTAAAAGGCTGGTTTGTTTTCCTTTCCCCCTTTCTTTTATTAGTTTCTTCCTTGTTCTACTTGCTTCATGGGTTTTTGGAATATAAATTAATTAACTTTTCTCATGTTTGTCTCTATGTTTTATTCTCAACATAAATCTTCTTCTTCTTCTTTGGGTAATATAAAGGTATGTTATTGACTCACTCAATAAATATGTGAGAATTGTAGGTTGCATTTTCTAACTTGGAGAATCTACACATCGATGCCATATATAAGCTAAAGGTGTTATGGAACAATCAACTCGATCCAGATTCTTTTTGCAAGCTAAAACAATTGTGTGTTGATGACTGCGAAAATCTAATAAACATTTTTCAGCCTAATATCTTGAGAAGACTCCAGAATCTTGAAGATTTGCAGATAAGAAATTGCAATTTAGTAGAAGAGATATTTGAAGTTCAAGGGAAAAATGGTGATGAAATATGTGATATGGTGGTATCCACTCAATTCAAAGTCTTGAAGTTAATCAATCTACCGAATCTTAAGCATGTATGGTCTTCGGGTCCCCAAGCAATTTTAACATTTCAAAATCTGCATGAAGTTGAAGTTTCTAATTGTAAAAATATGAAAAGTCTCTTTCCAGCTTTGGTGGCCAAAAGTCTTAAACAACTTAAGAAGCTAAAAATACACAATTGTGGATTGGAGGAAATTGTTGCTATGGAAGAAGGATTGGAAACAGTGACTAAGTTTGTGTTCCCACAACTAGTCTCTCTAAGTCTTGAATTGATGCCTGACCTCAAGTGTTTCTATCCAGGAAAACACACTATAGAGTGGCCATCACTGAAACAGTTGATGATACTCAAATGCGACAGAGTGAATGTTGTTGCTCTGAATGAATTAAACTTCCCAAATACAGATGGGTCGGGCCATGATGTTCCGATTCGGCAGCCCTTTTTCCAGATTGAAAAGGTATGGACTTGTACTTGTTTCTTTGTTGACATGGATATAAAATGTTTGCATGGTATAGCTTTTATACTTGATGGACATTGTTCGGTTGACATTTTTTTTCCGTTAAAATGATTTCCACTTTTTTTTTTTAATGAGAAAATGATTTTAACTTAATGCTTCGTATAAATCTAAATGGAGCTCTGTCATTTAACCTCTACGAAACTGAATGAAGATAGTAAAAATGTTTTTTTTTTTTTTTTTTGGCTGCTTTTGTACTGCTCCAATTATTATTTTTTTTTCACCAATATCTTTCGGTTACGTGCCTTTAATTCTTCCTACGTAAAATATACTTTTTCCCCCCTTAATTGTGCACCACCGAGTCCTTAGTCCAATCATTTCTTTTTAACTTTGATTATATTTTTTTAAAACTATCCTAACTTGCACTACAACCAAAATCTTTCCTTCATATTCCCATATAAAAAAAAAAATCCTTCCTATGATTAAAAAATAAAAATAAAAATAAAAAGATAAAATATCATTTTTGTCTCTAGATTTTTACAAAATTTTGTTTTTTATCCCTAAATTTTACTAAACATTATACTTTTCATCCTTTTGTCTATGTATATTCTTCTACCTCAGTTTTGCAATCTTGCTTCCTCCGTCTCTTTCTAATCTTGAACTTTTCAGTTTCTCGCACCTTCCCTCTATTTTTTCACGTCTCCAATATATAGCATTGACGCACGGTTTAAAATAATTACATAGCTACATCCCATAATTTTTCAAATTTTACGACTTCTTCCTCTTTTTCCCTAGGATTCCTCAAACACATCACTTAAGAGCCAATAAAATTTTACTATCACCACCCCCCCCCCCCCTTTTTTTTCCTTCTGGGTGTTGGAATCTTATCATTATCATATACATACATTGCGATTTGCCAATTATTTTAGGTGTGATGTAGTATTTCAACTCTCTTTTTTTTGGGATTCTCTGCAATTGTCATATTACAGTTGTTAATTGTTTGTGATTGAGAGATTGAGAGCTCACTATATATATGGTTAGTTAGGGATGTACAAAGGAAGACGAAATCAGCATAGGGAGAATCATGCAGTTCAATCATGTGAGTTAAGGTTAAATCATACCGTTCGTAGAATGAGCATAAAAATGAAGGTTGATACTGTATTTTACGGCATTTTTGAGATTCACTCTGTCCTAAATTTGATCATATAAGAGTGATAATCTTGATTCTTGAGTCACTCACTCTTAAGTCTTAACCCATACTGTATTTTACAGCAATTATTTTTCTTTTTTCAAGAAAACTGACGAGTTTGATAAATTTTGTTAATGGATGAGAGAGATTCTATTATACAAAGTGATAGTCTTGATTCTTGAGTCAATCACTCTTAACCCATATGTCACCACCATGCATCTACCAAGTTGCCGTATATATTAGATTTCTTTTTGATAGTTGTGGTTTGTTTTTGTTAGAATAATTGTTTTGAGTATATATGTTTTTAAGCAAAATTCGTTAGTGAGAGCTGGGAATATTCTTATGCGTAGAAAATCATTAGGAATTGATACATGGAGGACCAAGAAAGAGTAGAAGGTTATAATAAGTCAAGGAAGAGTGACTCATTGGAGGCTTAATTAACTGAGGTAGCCCAGTGAATGGGAGCATGATAAAAAATTTCTTAAATTTATATAAGGTCAAGTAATGTTATTGATTAAACTTTTTTTTTTTTTTTTTGGGTGATATTTTCTTTGATTGTCAAGAATCTTCAGCAAAGTATAAGAAAAGAAAAATTAGTGTCTTATATATTGGTAGAAAGTCTTTATATTTAAATCAAAAACTTTTTTTTAACAATAAACTGCTCAAAACTCAATATATTATAGCAATCTACAATTGTACCGTGTAGAGTATTCGGTCAAACATAAAGAGATTCTCTTCATTTAGCCTTCTTGCATCTTATCAAAATATTGAATTTATAACAAAGTATTAATTAATTGCCATATGTTAATGGGATAAATATATTTATTTGAATGTATTAATTATATGTATATGGTTCACTAATTATTTATAAATAAATTTATATAGTTATTCTTTAAAATTGATATAAGAAATAATTTATTTGGAGTACTTATTATAAAAATATTTAAAAGTATAGCATAACTCCTCATCAAAAAGCAATATATATATATATATATATATATATAATGATACTCGAATACAAAAATGTGTGCTTAATTTTGCCAAAATATAAAAGTAAAAATATTTGTGAATTTATCAAAGTAAAATGTTAATATTTTTAATAATTGTCCTTTCCAAAACAATATACATTTCCTAACTTCTCTTAATGACATATAGTATATATACATAAAACCAACAATTGGAAAAAAAAAAACCAATAAAAGACAAAAAAAAGAAAAGAAAAGATTTTTGTCTTTTATTAAAGAAACAAACACACATACACATACAAGGAAGAGAGAAAGGGGTTCTAACACAAAAACATACCACAAACTCCACTTAAAAGCGTAAAAAAAAATATTTAATTTAGTAACGCACAACCAGAAAAAAAGAAAAAAGTAATTGTCCTCTTATGTTAGTGGATATAAATAAATATTTGCATTTTAGTTATATTAATTTTAACAATTTTCCTATCTCAAAAAAAAAAAAAATTAACAATTTTCAATTTCTCCAATTTTTTTAGTGAAATAAAATATAATTGAAATTAATTCTCTAAATATTATATCACATAATAGATATAATACATGAGCAATGCGATAATTCATTCAAATATCAAAGATTTACCGCACATTTCATTGAACTTTGTTTTTTTATTTTTAAGAAACACATCACATGGAACTTGGGCAGTTATTACTTATTTAGAGCTAAATTCACATTGTCTTGTGTATAAAGTGCTTAAGGATCTAGAGAGAAAAGAGTTCAAAATGTAGAGTTAGTAGCACATTTTAATAATTTTTGAAAAAAAAAAAAAAAAAGAGTCTAGCAGATAAATGTATAGATGGATGTGATACTAGTATAATCATTTCACAAATGATATACCAAATAATTAAATAAAAATTGGGACCATTAACAACTTCTCATTATGTCTAACACACAGGCACACATTATATATATATATATATATATATATATATATAGACACGCACACACTAGGCTTATCACACACGCTTTGTGCGTGCAATAATGCTCTTTTTTATGTATTTTTTTTCTTGGTTTAGTGTTACAATGTTTAAAAGTAATATATAAATAACTGTGTATTTTTTTTTTTAAAGAAAGAGGTAAAATAACATGGGATAATATTTAAAAATGAGATAGAGATTCTTCTAAGAAAACAGAAGATAAAGATGGTGTCCTAAGTTTTAAGCTTAATAGAAAAGATTAAAAAAAAAAAAAAAAAAAAACCTAAAACTTACGTACGGGCTCGTTTGGTAGGAGATTTCTAGTATCGTTGTTTAAGTTTTGTGGAAATACTTGTGGGTGAAAAATGTGTTGAAATATGTGTTATGATGTTAAAACATTTAACTAAAAAATAGAGGTATTTTAGAGAGTCTAATAATTTGTGTAAGAGTATTTTAGTACGCATACACTAGCTTTATCACGCGCTTATGGATAGTGTGTGTGTGTGTGTGTGTGTACACACACACACACTAGCCTTATCACGCACCTATTTAGTGGTACTATATTGTAGAAAAAAAAATGTGTTTTTATTTTATATATTTAATTTTTATTTTGAAAATCTAATTTATAATTAAATAAAAAAATTTGAAAATCAAAAAGATAATGGCCTTATTTTTTAAACAATTTTTTAGTGGGAGTTAGAGTTGTATTTTTATCGAATTGTTCTTTAGTTTTGTCTCTACTTAAACATAGGAATGTAGAGGCATTTTTGAACAAAAGAAAATGAGGATCCTATATAGAGAAAGCCCCTTAAATAGTAGTAGTAGTAGTTGTAGTAGTAGTAGTAGTGTGTGTCTATATATATATACATATATATATATATATATTTATATATTACCTAAACAATTTTCCCCAAACCCACGAGATTTTACATAACCAAATTCAATTTCGAGAGCAATGGCACGATATTTTAGAAAGAACCTGAAGAGATGAACCTCTGTACTCCCACACAATCTCTCTTCAATTAAAGGCTAGTTTGTTTCATTTTTCCTCAATTCTTTCATTAGTTTGCTCCATGTTGTACTAGCGTCGTGGTTGTTTAGAATATAATTTAATTTTAACTCTTCCCATGTTTGTCTCTGTCTTATAACCAACTTAAACCTTCAATTCATTCTCGAAAAAAAAAAAAAAAAAAAAAACTTAAATCTTCTGCTTCTCAATTATTTTGGTAATATAAAGGTATGTTATTGACTCACTCAATAAATATGTGAGAACTGTAGGTTGCATTTTCTAACTTGGAGGATATATGCATCAGTGACATAGATAACCTGAAGATGTTGTGGCACAATTATCAACTCGTTCCAGATTCCTTTTGCAATCTAAAAGAGTTAGGCGTTGCAAGATGTAAAAATCTAAAGAACATTTTTCCACCTTATATGTTGAGAAGACTCCAAAATCTTCAAAAATTGGAGATAAGGGATTGCAATTCGGTAGAAGAGGTATTTGACATTAGAGGGGTAAATGTTGATGAAATATGTGATACTGTATCCAATAAGTTAAGAAACCTGATGTTATTCAATCTTCCGAAACTTAAGCATGTATGGAGTTTGAATCTCCAAGCAATTTTGACATTTCAAAATTTGTTTAATATTGAAGTTTCTAACTGTAAAAGTCTGAAAAGTCTTTTTCCAGTCTCAGTGGCCATAAGCCTTGAACAACTTCAATGGCTGGAAATATGTGATTGTGGATTGGAGGAAATTGTTGCTATGGAAGAAGGATTGGAAACAGTGACTAAGTTTGTGTTCCCACGACTATTTTCTCTAAGGCTTGTTTCGTTACCTGAACTCAAATGTTTCTATCGAGGAAAACACACTTCAGAATGGCCATCACTGAATTATTTGCGCATATCTAAATGCGACAAAGTAAAGATTTTTGCATCAAATGAATTAAGCCTCTCAGATACAAACGAGTTGGGTCATCATGTTCCAGTTCAGCAACCCCTTTTTTTGATGGAAAAGGTATGGACTTGTACTTGTTTATTCATTTATTTGTATATAAGCATATAACACTTAGTGTAATTATCCAAAAATTAAAACTAACACAATAACAATTTGTTAATCAATAAGTCTAGGTACACAAATAATTCCCCCAAAATGTTTGAATATTTTCTTTTTTTTTGCTAAACCACGTTAAAATGTTTGAATTGTATAGCTTTTATACTTGATCGACATTGTTCGGTTGACATTTTTTTTTTTACCTGTTAAAATGATTTCCATTAAATGCTTCATATAAATCCAAATGGAGCTCTGTAAACTAAAAATGATTTTTTTTATTTGGGTGCTTTTGAACTGCTCCATTATTATTACTAGTATGTAACCCCGTGCATATGCACAAGTACATTTAAAACAATCACAATTATATATAATATATATATTTGATTAGAAATCTAATTGGATCTAGACTCTTCAGTTTTTGCCCTCAATAATTCACTTGCCACAAAAATTAATAAATTAAATAGGACACATGACGCAAAATTGAACCCCAATTAAAATTCAATCTAAAATCTAATTAAATTTAGACTTTTTGATTTTTGCACCTAATAATTTACTTGACACAAAAATTTAAAAATTAAATACACGTGACACAAAATTAGACTCCAATTTAAAAATAATTAAATTTTCTCTCTGTTTTAGCTATATATATATATGTATATATATGACTTATAAATTTGAATTTTTTTAGTTATATGATTATGTTTTTTATGATTTATTATATTGGAATTCTCGTTTTCTACATTAAATTAATTAATTTGGCACAAAAATTTAAAAATATATATTAAATGGAACACATGACACAAAATTAAACTCTAATTGAAATTCAATTTTTACCTAAATTAACTCACTTGGCACAAAATTCTAAAATTTAGATTAAATGAGACACGTGGCATAAAATTAGACACTAATTGAATTCTAATTTGAAATTTAATTAGATTTTCTCTCTGTTTTACCTATTATTATATATATAGATTATTATTATTATTATTATTTATCAATTTCTTTCGGTTACTTGCCTTTAATTTTTCCTACATTAAATATGCTTCCCCCGTACCCCACCCCCTTAAATGTGCACCACCGAGTCCTTGGTCCAAACATTTTTTTTTTTTTTTTTTAACTTCGGTTACACGTTACACCACCTAATTTTTACAGCTATCCTAACGTACGGTACAATCAAAACCCTTCCTTCATTATTATTATTATTATTATTTTTTACTCTTTTTTTAATATACCATAATTTTTGTTGTTATTGTGAAATTATTGTAAAAATATTATGGATGTAATATTTATTTTATTATTATTATCTTTTCATATGAAGGTTGAGAGCTTACTAAGTGTTAGGAAGGGATACAGTTTACAAAGGGAGACAAAATTAGTATAGGGGAAATCATGCATTTCAATCATGTGAGTTAAGGTTAATTAACTCATTCCAGTTCAACTATTTCGAACTCATTGCATTAGAGACTATTGTTTAGAGTAAATGTTATACTAGTACTAATATAATCAGTTGTTAAACAATATCGCAAATAATTTTATAAAAATTTGTGACCGCTTAATCATTTCTCATTATGTGAATTAAAGCTAGTTCATACAATATATATAATCTCTTACCTAAATAATTTGCCCTAAACTCACGAGATCTTACAGAAACAAATCAAGCAATTTAATTGATTCTCAAAAAAAACATTAAAAATCAAACAAATTCAATTGTTTTTGTTTTTATTTTTTTGGTTATCTGAATTTCGAGAGTACAGCCATCACATTTTATAAAGAATTGAACTTGAAGAAACTAACCTCTGTACTCCCACATAATTTCTCTTCAATTAAAGGGTGGTTTGTTTTTTTTTCCTCAATGCTTTCATTAGTTTGCTCCATGTTGTACTAGGCTATTAGCCACGTGGTTTTTTAGAATACAATTTAATTTTAACCATTCCCTTGCTTGTCTCTATTTCTTATTCCCAACATGAATCTTCTTTTTCTTAATTATTTGGGAATATAAAGGCTATGTTATTTACTCAGTCAATAAATATGTGAGAACTGTAGGTTGCGTTTCCTAACTTAAAGAATATATATATCATGGACATGGACAACCTGAAGATGTTGTGGCACAATCATCAATTCCAAAATCTTGAAGGATTGCATATATTACGTTGCAATTCTGTAGAAGAGGTATTTGAAATTAGAGGGGTAAATGTTGATGAAATTTGTGATACGGTATCCACTCAGTTGAGAGTCCTGAGGTTATTAGATCTTCCGAAGCTTAAGCATGTATGGAGTTTGGATCTCCAAGCAATTTTGACATTTCAAAATCTACTTACTGTTGAAGTTTTTAATTGTAAAATTTTGAAAAGTCTTTTTCCAGTCTCGGTGGCCAAGAGTCTTGAACAACTTGAGAGTCTAACAATACACAATTGTGGATTGGAGGAAATTGTTGCCTTGGAAGAAGGAGTGGAAACAACAATTAAGTTTGTGTTCCCACGAATAACCTCTCTATATCTTGAATCGCTACCCGAACTCAAGTATTTTTATCCAGGTAAACACACTTTAGAGTGGCCATCGTTGAAAAGGTTGAAGATAAAGAATTGTGGCAAAGTGAAAATTATTGCTTTGAATGAGTTAAGCTTCCAAGAAAGAGATGAGTTGGGGCATCATGTTCAGATTCAGCAGCCCCTCTTTCCGATTGAAAAGGTATGGATTTGTACTTGTCTCTTTGTTAACATGTATATGACAGTAGCTAGTGTAATTATCATAAAATAAAATAAAAAACTAAATTTAATAACAATTTTTTAATACTAAAATGACTAGTGCGACTACATATAAATAGTTCGATTAGGTTATCTATAAAAAACTCAAAAACGAAAAAAAGTAGTAGGATTAGGAGCCAAGTTTCCAGCTGTACCGTAGATGTGTTGAAGCTATACGAACTAACAAGTAAATGTTCAGAATAAGAAATTAGATACATTGGATAGGTTCATGACTACCTTAACGATACTTTTCAGATTTCTTTTTTGGAAAATGAAGGACATAATTGAGATAATTAACTGACTAAAACCTTTTATGAAATCATCTTTTCTTTAAAACTAATTAGGGTATCATTTTTGTATTTGATAATTTATATAGAGAAGCCTTTCATTATACTAGTCAATAGATAATTTTCAAATTAATTATGGTTGGTAAGTCGGATTCCATATTATTGTTTAATTTTCTAAACTTTTATTTGAGTTTGGTTCTAAAATAATTTCAGAATTTTGGGTTTGACTAATATGTTTTGTTGCTCTTGTGATAGTTTCAAATTTTTTGTTTCAATTTATTAAAAAAGTTGTTGACGCATATGAATTAGGGAACAATTTTGATGGGTATCTCGACCCATTCTAACCAATTTTGCATATGATTTGTCACATGTTGGGTTTAGACCACTGTCAAATATGATTATTAATCACATTTAAGGCTAAGTTGATTATTAGAATTATTATGAATAGCCTTTAAAAATAAGATAAACATCAATAGCATGCATAGAGTAGAAAAGTTAAAAAAAAAAAAAAACTTATGATATTATGATTAAGGAAAAAACCTATAATACAAACTAATTACACAGGAAAAACTTTTGAGGACTTGACCTTATCAACCCCGAGGTGAATAGGTCCACTATTAAATAAATGTTTATAGACTGGATAACTCTATTCTTTGAAACTTAACTATAGTTATCAAACTAAGTTCTGAGATCCACAGACATCTCTAATAGCAATACGCTGCAATGTGAACCTCTAATCCACAAATGCAATATTCCCTTGAAGATTAGATTCAGCACCTTTGATGACTGATTTGTAGCAACTTCAGATTCATCGATTTTGATTGTATGAGAATGAACACTGGTAGCGACTTTGGAAGCAGTAGGCACCAATGGCGGCTTTAGGATTTTTTTTTTCTATAGGATTTAGTAAGAAGATGAATCTTGAGTAAGAGAATAATCTTGCGGTCTACATGTTTTAATTTCCTTATTACAAATTTGTTCATGGTACTAGCAAGATTATAAAAGATAAACTATAAGTTCATTTGGTATAATGTTTCTTAATATAATGAACATATTAATTATAGAAGGAAGTTGGAAGGGGGGAGTAAGAGTCAGGTTCAAGTCTCTAGAAAGAAGCTTAATACACACACACACACACACACACACACACACACACACACACACACACACACACACACACATATATATATATATATATATATATATATATTCAAATTAGACTAGAATAGGATTTCAATCTCAGATTAAGAATATAAAAATACAATAAACATATTAATTATTGTTGTTAAGTGAACTTTAATTATTATTGCGTATAATATTTTTATCTATTAGTTTATATGTTTACTTTTAACAATTATTTTATTTAACAATTTTTTTTTTTTGATAAATAACGGAATTGTATTAAATAGAAGTTTAGGTACACCGGGGGTGAATATGGAAAATAGTACATCAACCACATAAATTACAAAGATCAAGCATCTCTAAAAAATTAGAACAAGGGAAAAGATTAAAGGAAGAACTCCACTCTAGCAAGGTATGAAGAAGAGATTTAAGATCTGAAATAGACTGTTCATTCCCTTCGAAACATCTTGAGTTCCGCTCTCGCCAAATACACCATAGGACACAATGAGGGACAGCCCTCCTTAAATCAATGCTTCGATGCCTACCGAAAGAACCTTGCCAACTCGAAAATAAATCAGAGACACCATGCGGCATAACCCATTAAAGACCAAATAGAGCTCACACCATAGACCATAATTCATAAGCAATAGGACAATGAAGAAGAAGATGATTCACCAATTCCCCACTCTTTTTACACATATAGTACCAATCTACAATTGCGACACCCTTATGCCATAAATTTTTAGTAGTCAAAATTTTACCTAATGAGGCAGTCCACAAGAAGAAAGCAACCCTAGGAGGGCCCATTGAACGCCACACAGGTTTCCAAGGGAAAAAAATGTCAAGAGTAAAGGAAAGGGAGAGATAGTACTCACTCACTTTAAAATTCTTATTCCTTGTTGGTTTCCAACATAGTTTGTCCTGACCTTCACCATTAAGGGGAAATGAATTGATAAGATCAAGAAAAGTGTAAAAATGTTCTGTTTCCCAATCTTGAGGAGCTCTAGAAAAAAGAAGATCCCAATGAAGCCTCTGGTTAGGAAAGTGCATAACATTTGCAATAGAAGACTCCTTATTACAACTAATATTATAGAGTTCCGAAAAAGCCTCTCGGAGAGTATAGCTCCCACACCACACATGATGCCAAAATTTAATTCCGTCACCAACACCAACCTCGAACTGAATGGATTTTGAAAAGATTGGCCAGCCTTGTCTTATGGTTCTCCAAAGACTAACACCATAAGGATTAGAGACTTCTTTTGTACACCAACCTCCCCAATTATTCCCATATTTAGTCTCAATAAACTGCCTCCAGAGATGGGTTATCTGTCTTCCATATCTCCACATCCATTTTCCCAATAAAGCGTAATTGAAGGCTCTCAAGTTTCTAATACCCAAACCGCTAGACTGCAAGGGAGAATAAAGCTGGGCCCATTTTACTAGCCGGAATTTAGGAAACTCATCTATCCCATCCCATAGAAAATTCCTTTGAAGCCTCTCAATACGAATAGCAATATCCACAGGAATAGGGAAGAGAGATAGGAAATAAGTTGGCAAGCCTGAGAGAGTGCTTTTGATTAAGGTGATCTTACCACCTTTTGATAAGTATAATCTTTTCCAACTCGTTAATCTTCGCTCCATTCTTTCTAGGATAGAGTTCCAAATTGCCCTGTCCTTGAATTTTGCGCCTAAAGGCAGTCCCAAGTAAGTCATTGGCAAATATGACTGTCTACAACCCAGCAATGCCATAAGCTCCCCCATATTAGTCACCTCTCCAACTGGATCTAATTCTGACTTAGCCAGGTTAATGTGCAACCCTGACACCGCCTTAAAAAAGGCTAAAATCTCCCGTAAATATTCAACCTGACTTGCTGAAGCATCACTGAAAATTAAAGTGTCATCCGCAAAGAGTAGATGGGTCACCATGAGGGGGCTATTAGACCTGATAACAATAGTGAAACCCGAAATGTGTCCAACCAGAACCGCACCATTCAACAAACGGCTTAATGCCTTAATAACAATAGCAAATAGGAGCGAGGAGAGAGGATCTCCTTAGCGTAGCCCCCTAGAGCTCCCAAAGAAATCCTTAGGGGAGCCATTTATCAAAATAGAAAATCTCACTGTGGAGATACAAAACAGAATCCACTTTCTCTATTTCTCTGAGAATCCATAGCGCTGCAACATATACATATGAAAATCCCAGCTGACATGATCAAAAGCTTTCTCCACATCTAACTTACATAAAACCCCAGGAATCCTTGCCTTGAGCCTACTATCCAAACACTCATTAGCAATTAAGACAAAATCTAGGATTTGTCTATCCAAAACAAAAGCACTCAGAGATAATTCCAGTAATCACCCTTCTCAGCCTATTAGCCAGCAACTTGGAAATGACTTTATAAATACTACCCACTAGACTAATAGGTCTAAAGTCTCTCACATTGACAACATCTACTTTCTTTGGAATGAGAGCAATGAAAGTTGCATTAAGGCTTTTTTTAAAGACAGATTGTGAATGGAAGTTTGCAAGAACAACATATTTCAACCATAAGGGTTACCTTTTCAAGATCAATGCGAAGCCTTTCTTTTTCCAAAGTCCCATCATATGATAGAGGACGACTATCTTCCAGCAAGTCAAGAACTTCAAGGTTCTTCCATAACTTGATCATCTTATCCTCCAAAGCTTTTAATTTGCTTGCAAACCGAAAGCTATGGGAACCTTGAAAATGATAGGACTCCCACCAAGTTCTCACTTTCTCCACAAAACCCTCAGCCTTTAACCACATATTCTCGAAGCGAAATGGGTGGCTGCCTCGGTGAAAATTTCCCCCTTTTAAAAGAATTGGAAAGTGGTCTGAAAGTAATCTATGCAATCTTTTTTGACAAATATTAGGAAAGTGCTCTTCCAAATCAAAAGAGAGAAGAAACCTGTCAAGCCTAGACCGCGAAGCCACTGCTCTAGAAGTGGACCAAGTGAAAGTACCACCCTTTAATGGTAAATCAATAAGATTGTGTTCAGAAATGAAATCTTAAAAATCAAGCATGGCTGAAGAGAAAGAGTTTACACCAAGTCGCTCCGGAGGAAATCACACTGCATTAAAATCATCTCCAATGCACCAAGGCACATTCCACCAACTATGAATTCCAGCCAACTCTTCCCAAAGCAGTCGCCTGTCACGATCAGAGTTTGGTCCATATACACCAGTGAAAGCCCATACAAAATGATTTACCACATTCTTAAATTTGCACGAGATAGAAAACCTTCCCACTGCTTCGTCAATTTTTTCCACCATTCTTCTATCCCACATCACCAAAACACCCCTCGACGCACCTATAGAGCCCAAATAAAGCCAATCCAAATGTTGACAACCCCATAAGTTCCGAATCTCTCTCCTTGTTATCAATTCCATTTTTGTTTCCTAAAGACAAATAATGTCTGCACCCCAACCTCTGATCATATTCCGAATTCGAAGTCTTTTTTCACAATCATTTAGCCCCCTAACACTCTAGGAGATAATTTTCAGGTTCATTGAATCACCACAAAGTCCCATTCCCCACTGGCATTCCTACCAAATCAAAATTATTCTCAAAGTTCCAAGAGTTAAGTAGACTATTCAACTCCTGACGCCCTTTAGAACTTGTCTTAAGCTCTCTCTTCTGAGAGCATTCTACCTGCATTTTAGCTTTCTTCTTAGCCTCCAAAGCTAAGAAAATCCCAGTAATTTCTACTTCGAAGTCTTCCAAGGAAGTACCCACAAATTTCCTAAAGGCTTTAATTCGTTTCTCAACCCAAGGAGATAATTGAGTGGAATCATCTGCCACTTCTACAAGTGGAGCAACTGGGTTAGCCATGGCCAAAGGTTGCACAACCAATGGTTCTTTAATATTTCCCAATTTACAAGACCCCCATCAAAGTCCCCTAACTCACAATCTGACCCTGATACAACAAAAACATTATCTAAATCACCATCACAATCATCCACCCAACTAACAAGATGCCCTTCTTCCTTGAAAGTGTTATTACCTTGTCCCACAGCTCCCTCGAGATTGGAATAATCCGACATGCTCCTAAGTGAGTGGTATAGTGAGAGAGGAATGGCAATCTGCCTACCTCCATAAAGCTCTAAGACCCATTTCTCTGAATTACCCTAGGTTTGCTCCAAATCTTTAACAAAATTCTTAATGGAAGGGTAAGGCTCATCATGACAATCTTCAGTAGTAAGTAGCATCAGAGCTATTGGCAAATCGAAGAGCGTAGCACTAGTCACCACAGTAGTGCTCGACTGAGAAATGCTGCTAGTCAACGGTGGAGGATTAATACTCGACACAGACCCAAATTCTAAAGAATCAGCCCGTGGAAGAGAAGAGTTGCTGCTGTTGGTGGGAGGGCTGTTCTTCATTGGTGGGGAGATAACGTTGTCGGTCGTCAGTTAGGAAGTGGTGCCGTTCATGATGGTGGTCATCGATGGAGGAGTGGGACTGTTCTTCATTAAAGGAGAGATGACGATGTCAGACGACGGAAGGGAAATGGCGTCCTTAATGATGCTGGGCGTCGGAGGCATATCAGTATCGTTACTAGTGGTGCTCCTCGGTGGGTTAGAAGTGCCGTTGGTGGTGATGATAGATGGAGGATGCATGGAAAGGGAGATTAGCTTCATCGGCATCGTGTTAATGGTCTAATGACAATGGGTGGCTTTTGGATTAGAACTAATGAGTTGCTGAGAGACGGGTTGGGCTTTAGGCTTAGGTTTGGGAGCCCAGTTTTGGGTGTGCATGTTACAGCCCATGAAAGTGTTGGGCCTCATTCCATGACTAATTTGATTGGAGCCCACATCTTTAATAAAAGAAGAAACTACAGCCCACTGCCCTTCTTTCCCACACTCCACGCATAAAGAGATCTTTAGAGTCAGCAAATCTCTTTTGGCAATCACATCAATATTGGACAAAATATCTGCCCCAAATTGTGCCGTATCTTTCCCAGAACAACTCCTGCCTTAATCACGGTATGGGTTTCTAGGAATTAAAGATTTCAAATTTTGAAAGACCGAAATTTTCTCCTTGCCTTTATTTGTTGCACCGCCGTGAATATCAGGTCTACCAACCACCACCACCGCATCAGTCTTCGGTGCATTTTGTATTCTAGGACACAATCCCTTAGGTATCACTATGTTACCCTTCCGTCGACCATGAAGAAGTTTAGAAACCATTAAAAACGTGCCATGGGCGTTGGACGCCAATTGAAGGATGAAAACCAAGTCACCCTCTCTAATCGTTCTTGCATAATGACTAGGTGATCGCTTTGAAATTAATTCTTCTAAGTGGAACAAAAAACAGTTTGCACTCTCCTTCCCCATAAAAACAGAGCGCATTGAGGTATGACCTCTCTCAAAGATCCATAATAAGAAATAAGAACCCGTTTTCTCAACAGAAAACTCAAACGTTTTGGATTCAATGAAGAAAAATGTGGAATCACCCATTGCGAATAGAAAGAAAGCAGCAGCTACCAAACTAGGAAGAAAGCATGAAATCTGCTTGACAAAGAGATCAAATGTGGAGAAAGGATACAGATAGGAAGTTTAAAGGGATAGTTTTATAAGACTTCTACAAGATCAGGTATGCATTATGGGTTGAGTGTTGTGTTGTTAAGACAATTCAACTCAACTTTGACAACTATTGGTCTTTGTAATTATATTAAGAAAACTTTTGTTGTGTTATCTTTTGCTTTTGTCTTCAATCAATCACTCCCCTGTCCTATGCCTCTTGTCTAATGTTTTCATATTTATTTTTTTAGAATCACTCCTTGTCTAATTGTTTAATTGTCTTTTAGTATTAACATTCACTAATCACTAATGAATTGACTTGCCCATGCCTCAATCCCCATTAAACCAAAAAAAAAAAATTCAAAATTAGCTATTCCATTCACAAATTCAATCAGAAGTATAAATTAATTGTAACTTTTATTTGCAAGAATAGATTGCTAATAGGATTATATTCAAACTAATTTCAGTTGGACTTAAAAAAGATTTAAGGTCAAAGACTTGAGAATTGCTATGTTCACAACTTTTTTACAATATATTCTAGGTGGTAGGTTGTTACAATTCTAATTTTAATCCACCACTAAAATTACTATTTTGCCTACTTTTGTAATAGCCATTAACAACCTGTTACTTAGGATTTGTTTTGAAATTGTTATGTACATATCATTTCTCTAGGGACTCAAGTTGTTCAAAATTTTATTTAAGAAGGTTAAACAAAAGAAAAATTAAAATTATTTCTTTTCTTTTTTTTTTCTTTTTTTTGCTTTGCCAGCTTTTGAAGTTCATTTGAACACCCTGGACTAAAGCTAATGCCACCCCTAATAGGCACAAAATCTTTTAGATCTCAAATGAGTAGCTCCAAAGTTCTTAAAAACGTTTTTTAGGGTTTTCTTTATATATTGAGTAAAATAGATTTGAAACCCTAATCACTTGATGGGCCGCTAGGCTAAAACTCCATTTTAGTGAAAACACATTTCAATTTATCAAAACTATAAGTTTTTGATTAGTCGAAATGAATCGAATTTTCATTCTTGCACATTGAGAAACAAAACCTTGAGCACCTATCTTAACATACCTATGAACTCTAAAGACTATAACAATACAAATTTTGATTCACATGTTTGCTCATACAAACTAAGATATTTAAATCCTAACATCATATTTTGTTGGTTATTTTTGTCCTTGGCTTTCAATTTTTCTAGATGGTTCCAACTACTTCAACTAATAAAGTCTGTCATAAAAAAAAAAAAAATCTAGGTTAAAATTCCACATACACAAAAAAATCACTAAGTGTCTTGACCTGATAATAAGGAACTATAATAATGCAATCAATACTATAAATTGAAATCTATCATATTTAAAAATTAAAAAAAGGAAAAAAAAATTCAACTTTTAAACACACCTTTATAACCACAAGTGGCAAACTCTAGTTGAATTGGATCTTTTTTACTTTTTATATTTCCTTTAAAAACAAAATACACCTTGTGCATATTCGTACTCAAACTTTTGTGCGTGAGTGACCTTGTTTGAAACCAAATCCCTCAAGTTGCATACTATGCCTCTCTCACATACAGATCAGTAGTTCATTTGTGGGGTTTACTCCAGTGTGAGATGGTGTTATATGCAATCACTACACAAGATAATCAATCATGACATATTAGTGTTTGATGTTAGAAAGTCATATATAAGCAATTGCCCCACGACCTCCCCAAAATCATATATAGCATTATCTGATGTTAAATTGCCCCTAAAGCCCCTTTACTCGAAGAAAGAAACAACTACCGTCATACTAGTTTTTGTCTTTTCATAGTGGGCGCAGTACTGCTCCTGTTTGGTTAGAGTATTGGTGTTTTTTGTTTTCAAAACAATGTGAAAACAGTCATCAAAAAAGTAAAATCAAAATTTGTTTTCCAATTCTCATAATACAAAAAAGTGTGTTTGTCACCCTGTTTTCGGGTTAGTTTTTAACTCAAAAAAACAGTACTGAGAACACAAAAATTGTGTTTGGAAATATAACTCAATTTTTTAGAATAAAGTGAACTTTTTCTGACAAAGAGTCATGAAGAGAGAGAAATCTCGCAATACCCAAATGGATTCATGAACACACCCAGCACCATCTGTTTTTTCAACACGAGTGGTTCTGGTGCCACAACAATGTGCACAAAGTTGTGCACATTGTTGTGGCACCAGAATTTTCCTTTCAACACGCCTAACCCAGAACCACCCCTCTTATCTTAATGAAATCACTTTCTACCTAATTAGATTTTAGGTAATCCTAAACCCCATTTCTTCTACAATTCCATCACGCGGCATGTTGAAGTGTTTCCACATGTTCAAGCATAAAAGACAGAACATCCTTAATCCTGCGACATTCGCACCGAACTCATCGAGTCAAACGATGATTCTAGAAGTACGCCGACATAGACTTTGCTTGTCGATGGACTCGCCGACAATCACAATATCATAGAGATTTGTATGACAATAGCATATCATAGTATTGTGTACGTATTTTGTATCCATACCCATTATTATTCTTCCAATTTAATTGTACTTTCAAGTTTGTCATTTAATCTTTCCTCCAATTGAGTTGATATCCTAACTTCGCCACTGGTTAGATACATTCGATCCCTACTTGAAATAGTTGGGAATATTATACTAAACTTGCTTAGAGAACACTAACTTTTCCTTTCTTTTGTTCAATGCTTTGATCTTTCCCAGGATACATTGTCTAACTTTGAAGAATTGAAATTAAATTGGGATGATACCATAAATCAGACATACGATCGATTAAAAGCACAGTTCTCTTGCAAACTAAAAGTCGTCGGGCTGTACAGCAAAGATGGGTCAACAGCATTCCCTTGGGTATTTGTTCAAGGATTGTACAATCTTAAGGAGCTTGACATCGCTAATTTTTTCTTGGAAGAAATTTGTCCATGTGGAATTGTCGATAACGAAGGACAATATGCTGAGATGTTCGAACGTTTGACAACTTTACATCTATCTGAAATGCCCAAGTTGATGCATTTGTGGAAGGAAAACTCTCAACAAGGTAGGGGCATTCAAAATTTGGAGTCTCTACATGTATCATATTGCGGCAAATTAAAAAATTTAGTACCATCCTCAATGTGTTTCCGAAATTTATACACTTTGGAAGTATCGGAATGTCATGGGTTGATTAGTTTAGCAACTTCCTCAACCGTCAAAAGTTTGGTCCAACTCAAAGAATTGAGATTATTTAGATGCAAAAGAATGCGAGAAATAGTCACAAACGAGGGAGAAGGTGAAGCAGGAGATGAGATTTGTTTCAATCAATTGAAAGATTTGGTGCTTTATAATTTACCCACTCTGGGAAGCTTCTTCCACTTGGGTAATCGCACCATAAAATTCCCATCACTAGAATCTCTACATGTGGCCAGATGCCCGGAATTGAAGATCTTCTCTAATGGAGTCCTAAGCATGCAGAAGCTAAAGAGTGTTAGACTGGATGGAAACTATTGGTCGACATACCACAAAAGTCTGTTCCCATTGGAAGATGTGAATACCTTCATAGAAAGATGTTGGGAGAAAAACAATAATCCATGCTTGCGATAACTATTCACTCAGAAGGTATGTTAACTATGTTCTCCCGTTTTTATTTTATGTAATTCTTAAAAGCATTTTTGTTGGAGTTTAAAACAAGGAAAGTGACATGATGCGGACCCAATGATCACATATCCTAAATTCCAAGGTAACATAACGTTAATAATATATAATATTTATAACACTTGCAATTATTCATGTACTTTTTCACTACTGGTCGTTAAAAGGTGCAATGCACTGGAATGTGAATTCAACTAGTTTTAAATTAAAAGATAAAAGAAAAAGTTATTGACAAACGCACGTGCCACCTTGGCAATCACTTTTAGAAGGCTTTTGGTGGAGTAATTTGCTTCTGCTGCCATGTATTATGCTTTTGGTTTCTTGGCAAGTTTAATCCAAATAAATAAGCTATACATTTATTTTTCATATATTTATCTATAGACATGCACATATGGTATACATTTTTTTTTCTTTATTTTATAAGTGTGGGAGTTTTGTTCTCATATTTACCATCTAGTTGACATAAGTAAATTCCCATTTTATATATGAACTCATTTTTCTTCTACGGTGATGAAATGCTCATTTCTCTTATATATAATAGCAAAATGATAAGATTTTTTTACACAAGCATATCTCACTCGTTTACAATGATATAGAAACACTAATTTAATCCCTTTTTTTTGGGTTTGACCAAAAAAAAAAAAAATCTTCTTATTTTTGTTCTTGAGGAATTTGGTTAGAAAAGACTTGATGTTTGTTCTTGTGCTTGTTGGATCTTGTTACTTAGGTATCAATTGCATTTATTATTGTATATAAGAATGAGATTGTTGATTAGATCATGATATAGTGTTATGTTGTTTTGGGATTAATTATCTTTCATCTCTTTATTTTTTTTGGATTAGTTTTCGTTTGGGGCATTAATTTGAACCTCTTTTATTGTAGACCAATGCAAGCACAAGTGAGGCGGGAGAGGAAAATGATGTTGATGACTTGGAGGATGACTCAATGTAAGATTTAAGTAAGGGGAGACAGGAAAACGCTAGTGATAGCTTTGGAGATGACTCAATAAGATTCAAGTGAAAATGGAGAGAAAAATACTAAAAATGACTTCAAGAATGACTCAAAGGAAGATTGATCTTTTAATTTATTAATGGTTGATTTCTAAAACAATATTACTTTTATTGTTGAACGAGTGATGTAGTGCTTTTTGTTTTTGGTTGTGATGTTAGAGTTGTAGACATTGTTGGATGGATCAAAAAGTTCACCTTAATGTATTGGTGTGTTACGGATAAGGAAGAGACTCATAGACACATAGTAGCTTTGTCATGGGGCTTTGGAGCTAAGACAAGGCTATTATATAGTCCAAGAAATCATATGAATTTTTATTAGCGAAACTGTAGTCTCATAGACAAATTGATGGATTGCTTTAATCAAGTAGTGAATTTTGTTCTCATCCTTGCTAATCTCTAAGAGGTGAAAACCATATAGCAAGATCCCTAACTCATATCTAAGGAGTTAAAAACAAATATTCAGCAAAAAAAAAAAAAAAAAAAAAAAAGGAGTTAAAAAAAAATATTCAGCATAAAAAAAATTAAAAAAAAAAACCAGAAGTGAAAAACAAATACTAGCCTACAGTTTAATTTGGGTTGGCGAGGTTCTAAGTTATCTTACATTTGCTTTGCTAATGATCTTGCTTAGTATGCTTATATTTATTTATTTTAGATGAAGTTACTGGGGATCATACCTTAGACATTGAGACACAACAAAGGTTGATTGAGGTGCTGTTAGGCCAAAAAAACAAGTGTGAGAATTGAGATTAAGCTGTTAGGATATGAATTTAATGATTGGTATCAGTGAAACCCATGTTAAAAAATGGTTAAGTAGTACAAGTTGAGGCTACCCCATTCAATTAAGTTGGTTTTGATGCCTATAACTATGCCAAGTTTGTATACTATCTTCTTATTACTTAAATAATTGGTCTTTACACTCTTAATCAAGATGAAAATAGCAAAATTTCAAAAAACGTAATGTTTTAAATGACAGAGAAGAGTGCCAAATTTGAATACAATGTAAGAAGGCCTTTAGTAGGCATATCGCTACTCAATACTGATACAACACAAATAGTGAAACACTTACCTGCAACACATTTTTCCTTTTACTAACAACCTAGCTATATATTAAGTATGTGCTTAATATTTGTACTTACACAATGCAATGAGACCTTCTATAAAAATAGGCAAACCCAAATCCCTATTTATAGGCCACTCCGAAATTTATCTCTTATAGCATGTTTGGGAGTTAAAAAAAGGAGGGGGAGTAGAGTAGAGGGAGGGAGAGTAATTCAATTACCTTGTTTGGAACTTTTTTAAGGAAGGAGGGGGAGGGATTTGGAGGGGTTTGGGGGGGTTTCAACTACCTCTAACCCCTCATTTTTAATTCCTCCAAATTGGAGAGATTTGGAGGTAGAGTAGAGTAGATAAGTTATTAGCCAAATAAATTCCCTAATTTACCCTTTCTAAATTAACAAAATTACCCTTTCTAAAGGGCTAATTACTCCCTTCTCCCTCCCTAATTTTAAAAACATCCAAACAATATAGAGAGGATTCATTCCCCTCTACTCTCCTCCCCACTACTCTCCTTCCCTCTACTCCCTTCTACTCTCCTCCCTCTCTAAACTTCCAAACAAGCCATTAGTGGAGTGGTCCTCTCACAAACATTTGGGCTCATGGATGGAGCTATATATGGACTAGGTGGGGTAATGGGCCCCCCAAAGTTTTTTTTAAAAAAAATATTAGTATATTAATATATACTAATTTTAGCAATTTTGTTCAATAAAATTACACGTTCCCCTTCCTTAACTTTGCCATCAATTCTTTTAAGGGTAATGTTATATCCGCAAAATTTTTTACAACATTTTTACAAACTATTCAGTTAGCAAATTTTTATTGGTTTGCATAATTGTATCACTTTTTACTTACCAATAACCACTCACCACATTAGCAATTTGTAAAAATTTTGTAGTTTTATCATTTCCCACCTTTTAAAAGCCATAAAAAATTAATATATTAAATCTAAACCAAAATATACAAGCCAAAAAAAATTAGCCCAACAAAAAAATTACCAATAATAAAGCTAAAAAAAATTAAACCCAATCAACATATTTTACCCAAAACAAACAACTTGGCCCTTTAAAAAGTTTTAAACAAAAATCCTTAGTGGTAAAGCAGTAGAGTCAAGGGCCGGAAACGCTACACACAGCGAGCAGCAGAGCCGCTCCCTAACTTCAAGTTCTGACTTTGTCCCTGTACGGGCTTACACCATGACAACGACACTTTCCTTAAGAATGAGTGCACCAAAATCCCTATTTAGCCCCTTCCTTAAACCATTAGTTCTTCACTATTTTTATGTTTTGATTCGTTGATATGGTATTTGTTCTTGTAATATTTTTTGAAACTAATTTGTGAAGATGTATGCTATTGCAACCATATTGCCTTGAATTAATTAATAAAACCCTGAAACTTATTGTAGCTGTTTTTCCTGTAAATACAATTTCAAGTGACAAGAGTACATAAGTTGGCAACTTGGCAGTGGCAGTGGAAGACTAGAAGCTAAAAATGAAGCAAAGGCGCGTGCTAGCAGCAGCCCTCAAAAGCAAGTACCAATGGGGTAATTTCACCTTGAGGTAGAGATCACTGGCAGCTTCATGTTCTTTCAAAAACAGCGACCATAAAAACGAGTTGGTCAATCAAATTGAATGAAATTAAAAGGCAGAATCAATAAAGGTTTTAGGATTTTAGCTTGAAGGGTTATCTTGAACTTGTCTTGTGCAATGAAATTGAGAGGAGCAATATCATTCAAATTTGGGTTTAATATTCAAAGGTAGGGATGTTGAAGGGCACTCATTACCGATTTGGGTTTCAAATGGGGAAGAGGATTCAAAACATTTGGGTTGGGTAGTGCACGCATAGGCACATAGAGACAAGAAAACAAAAAAGACTAGACAAAGGAACCAATTATACTCATTTTGAAAATTTAGTGGCTAAATTAAAGCGCCCATTTAAAATATTAGGAACTATAAAAGCACTCATTATGTAAACATTATGGAGCAAACGTGTTTTTTTTTTTTTTAACCTATATAATATAGTTTTTGAAAATGAGAAAATTGAGTTAATTTTTTAAAAATTTTAAAGTCTATGGTCTTGCATATATTATATTATATAATGTAATTTGATCTTAATTAATAAATATCAAAACTAAAACATCTGCCTCCATGCTTTGTGGTTTAAGATGTAAATTTTGAAAATTATAGGGGCTGAAAAATATTTGCCAATGTGGTGTGATTAGGGTGTGACTTTGATAGATCATATTGTTTTACAGCTCATGCTTTGTCTTCACTTCCACTGTTTGCATCGTCCTTTGGGTGAAAATAGCCAAACACTACGTTTTGGCAAAGTTTGTGGTAATCTAGCACTGTTTCAAAAATATTTAACAATCTACCACTTTTTTGGTACTTGAGTTTCACAACTCAAATTCTAAATGGTACTCAAGTTCAACGAACTCGAGTTCGTAGTGAGTCCGCCAGCGTGGCACTGGCTAAGCTGGATTTTGGGCATTGAAAAATGCCTTCTGGTACTCGAGTTTCTCAAAGTCGAGTACTGTGTGTCCTGAACTCGAGTTCTGTGGACTCGAATACTGTGCAATTTTTAATACACAATACCCGAGTTTCCCAAACACAAGTATGGCTCGAGTATCGTAGTTCCACGATCCAAGCTCATACTCGAGTTCAGTGAACTCGGGTTTGGCTTGGGTTGTAGGCCCACCATACTTGAGTTCATTGAACTCGAGTAGTGTACTGTCATACCAAAGTTAAATATCTCACCTCTCTATATTTGCCTTTATTATCAGTTGCTGAAATGGATCTTTGTCCTTCAAACAAAGGCCTATCCTTTTTTGGGGACTTTTAATTTGATGGTTTGAGTAAAATCTACAGAAGATATTGTATGCATGTGTTTCTGTTTACGTAAGGGAGAAGAAATGTACGAGAGAAAGTAACTTTTTTTTTTTTTTGGAGAATCATAGAAAGTAACTTTTGGAAGATTGGTTTATTCAGATTATCTTTATCTTTATAATTTTATCTTTTGTGAATCCACTGTAATAGTTTCTTTGTGAATAAAAATGTAATTTGAAACAATACTAGCACTAGCAGTACTGTTGTAGGATTTCCATTGGTGGTTTTTGTAATTTGATATGCAAACTGCAAATGTTAACAATTACTATATGTTTATCACTTTAGGTTTGACCCTAAAATCATTCCCACCTATATTATACTTTTTTTTTTAAGAAAAAAAATGTTATCAAAAGGATAATGTAGCAACAGGAACCAAGAGATGACCTGACGAAATCCACGTGATCAGTCTCCTTATTAAAATATTTGTTTCCGGTATTAGTTTAACAATGTTTTCTTCAATATCAGTTTCAAGCACAAATGAGCCTTCATGACAAAATCCAATGCCCACGAAATCACCATTTTGACTAAGAACGATCTCATTGGATTCAAAAACAATTTTTAGGTCTGCCTTATTGAGCAAGAACCCAGACACTAAATTTCTACACATATTAAGAATATGAAGAACAGAGTGCAAGACTAAAGACTTACCTGAAGTAAATTTCAAAAGTAACTTTCCCTTTCCAGCAACTCTAGCAGTACCAGAGTCTCCCAAATAAACATTCTCTTCATCTATTACTTCCTCATAATTAAGAAATAACTCCTTGCTGAAGCAAATGTGTCTAGTAGCCCCAATGTTCACTACCCAATCAATTATGTTATTGACTAACTTCATTCCGAAACTAGTGCTTCCTCAAATTCTGAGACAACTTTAGGAACATCATACATTTTGTTAATCTTATAATATAATATATAAGATTGTTGGAAGTATAATTTGGAAAATTGTCCAAATTGATTAACAAAGTTACAAAGAAATATCAATAATATATCAATAAAACAAGATATGCTCAAATTAACTTATAAGCAAAATAGAAAAGTGCAAAAGCATATAAAATTAAGGATTAAGTAAAACTTATGGCTGAGGCATGGAACTAAATCCGCTGTCCTTAAGAAACGATTTTGTCCCCACTAGAATGAATCCGTTGGTGCAAATGGCTCAAGCGGTCGCTCTCCAGAATACAACGGCAACTCTATTAATATGCACTCACAAACAGAGTTTCGAACTTGTCACAAATGCCCAAGAGAAAATTTTTAGAAAAAACAGAGAAGCTCAAGTTTCAAAGTAATATATATTTTTTTGTTTTTAACTAATATCATATATGCAAAATTTTGATAGTCTTAGAACTCTAAAAAAGGAAGTAGTTAAAGATGATTAGAGTGAAAAAGGAAAGGCAAAAACAAAGGAATTGATGCCGCAAGCTGCTGTGTATAATCTGCAAAACAGGAGAAGGTGCGGCTGACTATTCTTCTAAGGAAATATGAGATGATTGAGGGTTTTGTTTGCTGCCAAAAATTCCCACGCCAACCAAGGAAAATTCTAGAGCATGGGCTTGGGCTTTTCAACAAAATATTATGGGCTTAAGCTTTGAACATGCGCAATTAATTTTAAAACATACCCAGCACATATATCCTAAGGTATGTTATCTTTTTGTTCTATTTTAATTTTTTTAATCATTAGTAAAATTTATCATCATACATCTTTTTTTTTTTTTGTTCTACTTGTATATATAATAATGTCATTGAGATCATAAAATCTTGATAATAACTTATTAGTCATGGAAACTTGCCCTTGAGATATAAAAGATAACTGATGTTTTTTGTGTCCTTGCAAGAACATGTGTCTGTTTGAGAACATCTTATTAAGTTTTATTTTACTAATAACTTTTTAGCAAAAAGTTTGCTAAAATATATTTGTATTTTAAAAAATGTAAGAAAAATTAAGAAAAAAAAATAAAGTTTTAAAAAATTGTATATAAAAGTTAAAAAGCAAAAAACTAGCTTATAAACTAATTACAAACACACTTTATGTGATGATGGTAAGTCGTTACTTCAATTCTTAATATGTTATAAATAATCATTTGCAAGAGCATAAAATCCCTTATAAATAATTTTTAAGGACTATATTGTTTTAAATTTGCAAATAACTATTTGAGAGGGCATTAAGGACCTCACAAATAATTTTTAGATTTAACTACAGATTTGGTCACCAACATTTATCACATGTTTCAAAATTGTTCCGAGCATTTCAAAGGTCCCAACAATCAATAGGTCGATGGTTGAGTATGATGTAACATACAGAAACACTATAATCAACCACTGATGTTAGCGTGGAGTACAGTATTTATGATTGTTTAGAAGAAGTAGGTGTAAAAAGATCACGTGCTACGCACATGAGCAAACAAATATGAGGATTTCACATCTAAAATCCCTGGCCCTTGATTTGGTGTTTTCATTTATCACACCATTCTTTTCCATCTCTCAATTGACAACATTAATCTTTTCTACTCATATTTAAAAGATTAAGTACGAAATTGAAACATTTGAAAGGGTAAAGATTATTTTAAAACATGACAAAAGTTGAACCCCAAAATGTGCAATTAAACCTAATTTTTAAAGACATCTCCTCACTAAAGGCAAGTCATCAATTTTTTTTGTCGTTTAATACTATAATATCAGGAAAAATTTGTTCAGTAACAATGGCTAATTACCCTCGTAAATTGATTATCTGTGAAGGCTTGGTCGTAATATACCTTTTAGCATCAAGAACAATTATGAAGACCCTTTTTGGAAGTTTGACTTTTTTGCAAAGCGTTCAAATGGGATCTTTTCTTTTAAGCATGGTTTTAAAAATCGTACTGGACCAGTCGGTTCAACCTAAAACCAAGCACCAATCCGGTCCTGTAAAACTCCTAAATCAATAAAAGCTTATCAAAAACCAGAAAAAAAAAAAAAACCCAATAAAACAGAATAAAAAAACGATTTATTGACTGTACTGGTTTTTGTAACCACACTTTTAGGTGCCTATTTTAAGATTACAATATTGTGTACGTGTTTGTGAGCTGAGTAGTTTAGGTTTTGTACAGACATGATTGTATAGGTTACCGTAGTGGTAGCTACTTCTTTTGTGATTGATGTATGGTTAGTTATCCACTCTAATTGAAATAGGGTTTAATAATTAGGGTTATTGCTCCATGCAACCACCATATATATAATGTATGCATGTGAGATGTAAAAGTTAATGGGATAATTAGGATTGCTACTTTTTACAAATTGTTATTATCACCGATTCTTATTGGTTCTCATTATGGATTCACAATTATCATCATTTTTTTACTTATTAATAACAATTCACCACATCAGCCATTTATAAAATAGTTTATAACTCTTTTTCTTAACTTATACATTTTACATAAAGGGGTAATTGGCAGATCCAAATCTCATCAACACTTCAAAGTAAAAAAAAAAAAACAAACAAACAAACAAAAGATATTGATAGACTTGGGAGTACTTGAGCATCTTGGTGTTGGTGCACTGCACCATAAGTCCAGCCCACGTGTTTTTTCAAGAGCTCATTTAATGAGCATGGCACTCCATGACTTGTGAGAAGTCTGACTTCTCTTAATGAGAAGTGAGCCAAAGTGTGTTGGACACGTTGTAGGCAAAGAAAAGAAACAAGCAAAGGCCATTCGGTCAATGAGAGCTGAGGAAAGGAATATTGGTTGAAGCAAAGTCAAAGCAAGTGGCTTGCATTTATTGTGACTTGATGCGAAGAGTGTGAAAGGAAGAAAAGATGAAAAGGTGAAAGAAATAAAAGGGAAAGGCCATTCGGCCATTTGGGGCAGAGCAAAAGGGAAAGGAAGTCCCAGCAAGTGCAATCTTTGAAGAGCTGCGTGAGTGAGAGAAAGCAAAAAGAGAGAAAAATAGAGAGAGCAAGAGAAAATTGTGAGAGAAATACAATGAGAAAGAGAGCAGTGAGTTAAAAGAAAAAGAGAGTTTTTCTTTGCTTAAGTTGTATCTCTAAGTGTTGTAATCTCTATTTAATATAGTGAAATTATTCGGAGTTTGTGCCGTGGTTTTTCCCTTTAAGGAGAAAGGATTTCCACGTAAATTTTTGTGTTCTTATGTGGTTGTGCTTCCGTTGTGCTTGCTGAAATCTATTCACAGTTATATAGAATTTTATCCCAACAAGTGGTATCAGAGCGTAGGTTTGATTGGGAGCAATGGCCGGAGAAGAAGGAAAGACGTCAGGAATTGAGAAGTTTAACGGCACAGACTTCGGCTAGTGGAAGATGCAGATTGAAGATTATCTATATGGGAAGAAATTACATCTTCCTCTTTTGGGAAGGAAACCAGATAGTATGGAAGAAGAAGAATGGAGTCTTCTTGATAGACAGGTGCTAGGAGTTATACGATTAACTCTGACAAGATCAGCTGCACACAACGTTATGAAGGAAAAGACCACAGTGGATCTGATGAAGGCTTTGTCTAGTATGTATGAAAAGCCTTCGGCTAACAATAAGGTGCATTTGATGAAGAAGTTATTTAATCTGAAGATGGTGGAAAATACTCCTGTGGCTCAGCATTTGAATGAGTTTAACACCATCACAAATCAATTGTCATCTGTGGAGATTGATTTTGATGATGAGATCCGTGCACTAATTGTTTTGGCTTCTTTGCCAAACAGTTGGGAGGCCGTGAAAATGGCCAGTAAGCAATTCTGCAGGGAAAAGCAAACTCAAATATGATGATATTCAAGATTTGATTCTAAGTGAGGAGGTTCGCAGAAGAGATGCTGGTATAAACAATGCACAAGATCAAGCTCTTGTCATGGAGAACAGGGGTAGAAATAGAAGCAAAGGGCCTGATGATCGAGCTAAATTTAATGACAGGTCACAGTCAAAAAGTAAATATCAATTTAAAAAGATGAGAGAATGCTTTCATTGTGGGAAAAAAGGTCATGTGAAAAGAAACTGTTGACATTGGAATAAAGAACAAACTGAAGAGAAAGATGAAAAGAATGATAATGAGAAGAATACTACAGCAGTTATGTTTCATGAGGATGTTCTGATGCTCTCTCTTGAAGAGAAAAAATGTGAGCATGTTGCTAAGAATGATGTTGAGTGGGTTGTTGATTCAGCAGCTTCCCACCATGTTATCCCCACAAAAAGGTTGTTCACCACATACAAAGCAGGCGACTTTGGTGTTGTGAAGATGGGTAACTCCAGTTGTTCAAAAATTGTGGGAATTGGTGACGTGTGCATCAAGACCAATGTTGGTTACACGTTGATATTGAAAAATGTGTGGCATGTTGAGTGGGTTGTTGATTCAGCAGCTTCCCACCATGTTATCCCCACAAAAGGTTGTTCACCACATACAAAGCAGGCGACTTTGGTGTTGTGAAGATGGGTAACTCCAGTTATTCAAAAATTGTGGGAATTGGTGACATGTGCATCAAGACCAATGTTGGTTACACGTTGATATTGAAGAATGTGTGGCATGTTCCGGATTTAAAGATGAATGTGTTTTCTACATTGGCTATGGATCGAGCTAGTTATTGTAACCATCTCAAAAATGGAAGATGAAAACTTTCTAAAGGATTATTGGTTATTGCAAGAGGACGTGCTTGTTGTGGCATGTACAGGACTCATGTGAGGGCTTGTAAGAAGAAGTTCAATGCAGTCAAAGTTTTTGATAAAACTCCACAGTTGAGAGTTGATATTAATTGTGTTGCAGCCAAGAGAGTAAAATTCTCTCTACCTGAAAGTGATTTAAATGAGAAAGTGATATTTGATGAAAAATATCATGATGCTAAGAAGAATGATGAAGTGAAAGATCGTGAAGGTCTTGAGAAGGGAGAGCAATATTCTCCACTAGAGATTGTTGAACCTCTTGAAAGGAGGTGTACTGAAGAACATCAAGCAGTTAGCTTCAAGCATATATGTGCTTTTGTTGAGGGGGAGCCAAGAAATTGGATTAGAGATATCCAAGGGGAAATAAATTATTTGGAAATGAAAGGTATTAGTTTTGATAATATTTTCTCAGTGTTGGTGAAGATAATGAAAAAAGTTGAGTCTGGTGTTGGCTTGACCAGGATTAATTCTATCTGAAAATCTAAGTTGAATCTCCCCTGCAAGTGGGCTGGAGGGGGAGATTGTTGGTGCACTGCACCATGAGTCCAGCTCACGTGTTTTTTCAAGAGCTCATTTAATGAGCATGGCACTACATGACTTGTGAGAAGTCTGACTTCTCTTAATGCGATGTGAGCCAAAGTGTGTTGGACACGTTGTAGGCAAAAGAAAAGAAACAAGCAAAGGCCATTCGGCCAATGAGAGCTGAGGAAAGGAATTTTGGTTGAAGCAAAGTCAAAGCAAGTGGGTTGCATTTATTGTGACTTGATGTGAAGAGTGTGAAAGGAAGTAAAGAAAAAAAGGCGAAAGAAAAAAAAGGGAAAGGCCATTCGGCCATTTGGGGCAGAGCAAAAGGGAAAGGAAGTCCCAGCAAGTGCAGTCTTTGAAGAGCTGCGTGAGTGAGAGTAAGCAAAAAGAGAAGAGAAAAATAGAGAGCAAGAGAAAATTGTGAGAGAAACACAGCAAGAAAGAGAGCAGTGAGTTAAAAGAAAAAGAGAGTTTTTCTTTGCTTAAGTTGTATCTCTAAGTGTTGTAATCTCTATTTAATATAGTGAAATTATTCGAAGTTTGTCCTGTAATTTTTCCCTTCAAGGAGAAAGAGTTTTCACGTAAATCTTTGTGTTCTTGTGTGATTGTGCTTCCTCTATGCTTGTTGAAATTTATTCACAGTTATATAGAATTTTATCCCAACACCTGGAACGTTAACTGCTTCTTCTAGGATGTGAAGAACAATTTTTGTAAAATGCTCGATCCACTGCCAGGAAGAGAGGGGATTCTCCAGCATTATTTGTAAGCGAAGTCAACCTTGGGTGTTCTCTAATTAGTAACTCGACAATATCAAAATGACCATTTCTTACAGCATCATGAAGTGCTGTATCCTTTTCCAGGTTTCCCATCCTTAGTAGCTCATGATTTCTTCCCACCTCAACTTCCATTATGGCACGATTGATATTGATTAGAACTCGGGTCATCTCCAATCACCCTAACCTTGCTGCAACATGTTGTGGAGTGTCGCCTTTCGAATTTCTCCTGTACAAAAGTTATGGGTGCAACCTGAGGATCCTTTCTGCAATCTGTACCGCTCCACGTTTTGCTGCCACATGAAGAACAGAGTTCCCCTGGGCTGTCACCAGCCGATTCAAATTCAAACTAACATTTGGTTCAAAGAAACTGCCATCTCCACGAATTGCAGCATTGAACAGTTCAGCATCCATTGCTATAAGTTTCTTCTTGGATCTCTAACAATGACCTTGTAAATTTATATGGCAAGCACCAAGTGATTGAATTAATATAGTATCAAATCTTAACTTTTGTATGATTGTATCTTGGTTATATATTGATATTCTGCATGCTATATCTTGATTCTTAAATTCTTTTAGGATTTAATGTGCCATGCATGTTCATATATATTATATAATATAATATACGCAGCTGAGTGCTGAGAACAAGATCAAAAAATTAAAAAACAAAACAAAACATAAGCATAAGCATAAACCGATGGTAAAATTTAGGGTAAATTAATTATAGCGAAATTAGACTCATTATACTCGACTTTTCAAAAATGACACTTCCTCCCTAAATTTTCAACATAATTAACATTTCACCCCTTTTGACCAAATAGATTAATATGGAATATTTCTTCTCCAATATTTATACCCAAATAAAACAAATTCCATACTACCTAGACAAATAGTATTTTTCTTATAGCCAAACGCTTTACCACCCAATATTTTTATAGCCAAATAGACTCTTTTTTTTCTTTTTATTGGTTTTATATATATATATATATATATATAGAGAGAGAGAGAGAGAGAGAGAGAGAGAGAGAGAGAGAGAGAGAGAGGGGTGACTGGTAAAATTAGAATTACACATAAAACATCATAAATGATGTCATTACAGATTGGTCACTAGGGAAGACGAAATCAAAATCATAATGTTATAATTGAAGTCTCATATGAGCTTTTTTTTTTTTCTTGATAAAATCTTGAGAATATAAAATTTTAACCAAATTGCATATATTATTAATGTTGAAAGATTTAGACGCATTAATAGGATTTGAAATTGAGTTAAAAATTAGGGGTTCCACACTTCTACTATTTACTCACAAAACTTACTACCTAATTATTTCATTCTATTGCAATTGTATATCAACTCTAAACCCTTTTTTTTTTTTTGGAATGATTACTAGATTATTTTATCAATGCTTTCTTTTAGGGGTGTCAAATCTTTTATTTTTCATATAACCTTTAAATATTTATAAAATATACCTACATTGTAAAAATAAAAATAAATAAAAAATTTTGGAGGGGCCAAAGCCCCCCAAGCATGCATGTTGCTCCGCCACTGTTTATAGTAAAGTTTAGCGTAATATAAATTTGACACGGCGTTATGATCATGATGGAAAAAATCTCAACAAGATCAACCTCAACGGGTGATATTTAGATCACCACAATCTAAATAATCCATTAACAAAGCTTGAGATTACAAGTACAAGTAATGTTACCTAATTGGTCTACTCTCCTTAGAAGACTTCTTCGATATGCACGAACCTCCAATTCATGGTTGACTTCTCCAAATCAATTCTTAATTTATGTAGCTTAACTTTTCAGCTCCTTCACTTGAAACACCTCAAAAAAAAGTTAAATATTTTTCAAGAAAATAAAAAAATGATTATGTTCTTATATTGGTGAAAATAATTAGATATTTTTCAATTAACTCAAGAACTGTTTCATAATTTTTTTAATTTTATCTCTTTCTATTGGCATATAATATAATTAAAGTCAATTCCTCAAATATTATAACCCCAACATTTGTTGAATGTGTCATAATAGTCTCTAACGTTTAAAATGTGTCATTTTAGCCTTTACATTTTGGTATTGTCAATATAATTCTTACCGTTAAGTGGTAAATGATAAAAGTTAACGTAACTAATGATGATAATCAAAAAAAAAAAAAAAAATTATGCCAAATGGGACTTTTACGTGGAAGCCCATGTGGCCTTAAAAAATTAAAAATCTCCATTCTGATATATTTTCCTCAGCGTGGCCCAAATCCAGCTCCTATTTCTCCATTAGGCTCATTGATTCTGAAACTCAACCAGCCTGTTCATAACTATGTTTTTTTTTTTTAAACGAAAATCTATTTATAAACCTTACAGCTTTTCTCCACAAAACTCAAATCTCCTTTTTCTTTTCTTTTTTTGTGAATTGTGGCACTAAAGTGCCACTAAAAATATTTCGCACATTCCGCTATATGGTCTAAGTCGGATGAAGACCAATATTAGTTTGTGTTATAAAATTTATAAAAGTAAGCATTGAGTGAGATCAACGAATAAGAAAATGAAAGAGAAATGAAGGTCGAGAGAGTGGTGCAGTTAATTTATTGTTCTGATAATATTGGCGGTGCTTGGTGCAGTGCTACTCACAATAAAGAAGAAAACAAAGCACTCCAATGAGTTATGAGGCAGCTTCGGTGCCACTGTCAAATCTCTTCTCTATTTTAGTTGTTCACTTCTTCCGTTCTCCGCCCTTTTCGTCTTCCTCACTTTTTGGATATTGCTCAATATTTTCTATTGGTCATGTTGCTGTGATTGCTAGTGTTTTCTATTGGTCATGTAAGTAAAAATATTTTCACAACAAATTAAGATGGCAGATTATTACCAATGGTTAAAAATGTGATATTAGTGATAGACCAAAATTGTAACAAATAATAATCTGTCACTTAAAATTTATTATGAAACTATTGTAAATGTAGTATTCATTTACCTTTTTTTAAAAAAATAATAATAATTATGGTCAAGTGGTAGTCCATGGGGAAATCTAATGGAATTAAAAAAAAAATCATTTTCTCTTATCTTTGTTAACCATGTCAGCTTTTTCCATCACTACTAACTAGTTATTGAAAGTTCATGTTTAGACACCTGGTACAAGTTTTTAAAGATTTTAATCCAGATAAACGGAACAAAGTGATTAACTAAATCCAAATTAAATTGCAATATATAACCACTTACAAAACTTCCAGTTATGCAATGTACATGTACTTGAGTGTCCAGCTCCTTCTAGCAACAAACCACATTAGTTGTTTCTCTTCTTGGTCTCCAAACGCAATTCAAGTACGCCAAACACAAGTCCAATCTCTCAAATACTTCAAGGCCTCTTGAAGGTTTCTAATGTATTTGTGGTTTTCCAACAATCCAAATCACTCAAGGCTACGCTCAATAGTTTGGTGAAATTCTCCTCTCAATGATGGTCAATGGGAGAGGGGATACAAGAACTTCCCTTTAAAAGGTACACTGGCCTCCTACTCGTTTTGGATCGATTAAGATTTTATTTTCGTGCATATAAGGGTTATAAATCAAAGGTTGGATGGCTGCACTAAAATTTCAAAACTAATATGAAACCTCTTTTGGGCAAGAGTGGACTAAGGAGTGAATTGCTCTATGGCTCTATTCTTGTCTGCATGCTTGACAACTCGATTGACCAAACTTCATCTCAGTTGACCCAATTCTTAAGAATCAACTACTTCAACTTTCAGCTCGTTCCTTCTTAAAAACCCAAACAACCATAACTCAATTGACTTACATGAAAAACAATTTGCAATTACCACAAAAATTTTAACACACAATCTACCAATACTTAAATGATCCTAACAATCTATATATATATAATAATAGGTAAAGCAGAGAGAAAATCCAATTAAATTTCAAATTGGAATTCAATTAGTGTCTAATTTTAAGCCACGTGTCTCATCTAATCTAAATTATAAAATTTTGTGTCAAATGAGTTAATTTAGGTAAAAATTGAATTTTAATTAGAGTTTAATTTTGCGCCATGTGTTCCTCTAATATAAATTTTTAAATTTTTGTGCCAAATTAGTTAATTTAATGTAGAAAACGAGGAGTCCAATATAATAAATCATAAAAAATATAATCATATAACTAAAAAAATTCAAATATATATATATATATATTATTTGTAATTGTGATTGTTTTAAATGTATCTGTGCATATGCACGAGGTTACATACTAGTTAGAATTAATAACCAAGAACTTTCTACCCTTTTTTATTTAATTCAATAGTTAAGGAATATAGATTTAAACTTTGAATGCTTTGATGGATACATTAGGCTATACCAACCAATTGATTGTGGTACTTAAAAAAATTATATCTCAATTGACATTTCTTAAAAAAAAAGTCATTCAAAATTAAAACATTACATCAAGTGAGATACATCATCATTGCTAAAGAAAAGTTTTTTTTTTTTTTTTTTTTAGGATAAACGGCAGACATTGCTAAAGAAACGTTAAAGATACAAGTAGTTTTTGGACTTGCCACCCAATCTTTGTTCGAAATTCTTCTAGCCACACAACTAAAGCCAGACATGATTTACGCATTTGATGTCAGCTTCTTCTTTTTTTTTTTTTTTTTTTTTTTTTCCATGTCAGCATTCGAGCAACTTGATTTGCGCATGTGATGTTAGCTATATATATATATATATATATATATATATATATATATATATACACTATACTAATTGATTTGGTAGCCTAAGATAAGGTCGATAGTTGGTTGATCCTAAAGCCATCTTTTTGGATTATTAACTCTGATAACGATTTGACACTAAAAACAAGGGATTTATATTAGTTTATTGATGGGAATCAAGATCAATTGATTGAGAATTTGAACTAGAATTGCATTAAAATTAAGAATTAAAACTGGAATTACAGAGAAACTGGAGAAACAAGTTTCTGTCCAAGTCTAAAACTAAATTATATTCATATCAAAAACTGATTGTACTCTTACATAGCAAGCCTATTTATAATCTTTAACTATTAGAAAATAAAGTAGCTAATAATTACATAAGTCAAAACTGTAATTAAAGAGGATACATGACAGATATGAGAAGTCAAAATAAGAGGGTTGTTGGCTGCCCTAAAAGGTCAGAAAGGGTGACTGGCTGTTTGGCTTGTAGATAGTAGCTAGTTGTTAGTCCTGAAGAGGGAGGGGGGGGGCGGGTGGTTTGGTTGGCCGGCCTAAGGATAGAGGGTGGTTGCATAATTTATTTTCTCGTGTACCACATGCATCAAATAAGTAATTATAATCAATGTTCAATTATTTGACACTGTATGCAATTTTAAACTCTCCATGTAATCAACTTGATTTCCTCATGTGATTCCACCATTGGAGCAACTCGAATTTGTATTACATATATACACCAGATCGAGTTATTGATTTGGTAGGCTAAAGCCAGCATTTTATTGCACCTTACTAACATTCGAAAATTTTATTAGAGTACAGTTACACAAAATCCCATTTTTTGTTTTCATAGTTACTGTGAACTCTATCAATCATGCATTTAATCACTTCCAGACAATTCCTAATAAGTATTCATAGAATTGGAAACCCTCAGAAACATTTTGCTTGATCGAGAAGCCAGAGTCTAAACCGGCCCACCTCACAGCGTGTCACATTTATTTCTACAGTGGGTTTTTTCTTTAATCAATAGTCATTTCTGCTTTCTCTCTCCATTTTAGCACCGCTTCTTTTCCTTGTTCTTTTGCAATTCAGTTGAGACTTTCCTTCTTCTTTTTTCTTTTCTTTTTATGGTGTTGGACCCTCCACGTGAATAATGCAAACTTCCTACCCCACCTGCACTATTACTATTGATGCATTCATATCATGAAGGCATCGCACGCAGGATTTTTTGCTGTGTATGTAACACTAATTGTTCCAATTTTATTGGATGCCCTCACAGTGACAGAGTGACCTATCTAATTCTTATTACGAACAATGTTTATTGCACACAATCTTAAAAATCGTGTAAAAATACGGTCTCAACTTATTTACATACTTCGTACCACCGTGCACTTTTGGTGCGGTAATCACTCTATAAGTATAAATGCTTGTGGGATGTAGGGGGCAAGAGCTGGAGTTCAAGTCTCCAAGATAGAGTTTCACACACATATATTTAGATTAGACTAAAGTAAAAAATCTATCTTGTATCAAAAAAACTTATTTACATACTTCGTACACACTTGTGTGTAATAAATAGTGCTTATCCAATTTGTGACTTCTCTACTCATAACTACAAAAACCGAGTAGTGTTCTTTGAAGGAAATCCCAAAGATTCCATGGATTTGAATTCCTCTCTTTCTTCTAACACCATTAATGTCGTCTCAACTTTGACTAAGCCCACTGAGGATGCCAAATCTTCTCCTACTTCTTCTTCTTCTTCTTCTTCTTCTTCTGAGGTGCACAAGCCCATTAGCTACTGGCCAGGAGTGTACCATTCACCAGTGACAGATGCATTGTGGAACGATAGGGCGAGTATCAATGAGAGGCTATTTGACATACCAGACGATGCCCCTCCTCCTACTGAATTGCTCACAAGAACTCCCTCAGAGAGTCGCACCACCATTGTCTATGCTTTCTCCTCCGACTCCACCTTGAGAGAGCAGTATAAGGATCCATGGAATGAGTTCAGAATTGGAAAGTTGCTCGAAGACCTTGATGTCTTGGCTTGCGCTGTCAGTTTCAAGGTCTCTCTCTCTCTCTCTCTCTCTCAACATTTTACCACTTGTTTGTTTACTGGAATTTAAAACTTTGGTAGTATTTTGCTTCAAATTTACTTCTCCCAAATGAGATGTTGTTGGGTTAAAGTTAAAGTGATAATCCAGTACTGGTAACATGGTCACCCAAAAAACAACAAAGTTGTTGCTATCACTTGTAAGTCAAAAGCTGGAAACCTGTAATGAATTGAACAACGTGTCATATATGTAGCCGTCAAGGTCCGTACTTCTCTTAATATTGTACCACTTGTGTACTGAAATCTTACCCTTGGGTAATTCTTGAAATTTACTTTCTCTCACGTGTGGTTGATCATTTGCATGTTAAAAGCTGGAAATTTGTAATGAACTTTTGATTTCCTTCAGTGATTTATTTGTTTCGTTTGGTGTGGGATTAGCATTGTTCTGATGATGATATCACAACAAGGCCTCTCATGCTGGTCACAGCTTCTGTGGACAGGATTGTGCTGAAGAAGCCTATAAGTGTTGACAAAGATCTTAAAATAAGTGGTTCTATCATATGGGTTGGCCGCTCCTCAATTGAGATTCAAATGCAAGTCATAACTCAAGGTAATGTAATATGGAAAATGAATAGAATATAGTTTGAGTCTTTGCATGAGATCTACAGTTATAATCTTTATATAGACTTTCTTATGTTTAAATATTACTTAAATAAAATTTAGGTAATATTCTATATTAAAATATTTTTTTTAATTTAAAATCCATTATTCTTACTTTTAAATTACTTGTGGTAGGAATTTTCGCCCCAGACCCCAATTAGAAGGATTTGTCTTCTTTGGAAACGGTTTTGAGCCTATCCTCAAAGTTTTGTTCAATCCCACATCGGGGAGAGACGCCTCCCACATATGTCTTATAAGATTGAGCTCAAGACATATGTGTACCATCAGAGGACCTTTTGATGTGGGAGGGATTTTCGTCCCAGACTCCAATTAGAAGGATTTGTCCTCTTTAGAAACGGCTTTGAGCCTATCCTCAAGATTTTGTATCCTTCTAATTGGAGTCTGGGGCGAAAATCCCTCCCACATGTGCCTTATAAGCTTGAGCTCAAGACACATGTGTACCATCAATGGGATTGGGGTCTGGGGCGAAAATCCCTCTTACATTAAAAGGCTTACTAATTCACTTAATGAAGATTGATCAGTTGCAAATTTATTAATCCACAATTTTCTTTGGGAAAATGGTAAAATTGTTACAAATTGTATTTTCGTTGTGTATTTGAATTATTTTTTATAATTTATAAGATCTATATTTTTGGGGCTTTCTTAAAAGAGGAGGAAAAAAATGCACAATTTACATTTTTGGCAAAAAAATGCACAATTCTCATCACCCTAAACTATAAAATCAAATAGTAATATTTAAAAATAAAATACCACCACTCTGTTACAGAATCTTTTTATTCATGAAATATTTCAAAATGAAATTATTAAAGTACTCTTGAGGGGGCAAATGCAAAAGATCCAATATTGAGACAAAATTAACTAAAAAAATGTTTATTAATTGAAGAAAAATTACTTAATTTATTAAAATAAATATTTTATTAACATAAAAAAATATAATGTAAATGTCAGTTATGATTTTTTTTGGTGCTTGGTTTCAATTTTTTTTAAACCTAGTAGAGTTAGTATAATCATTGTTACACTTAATAGGTCCTCACAAATTAAGTTGACTATAAATATATATATAATAAAATAATAATTTGAAATAATCAATAAATAAATAATTATTAATATACGAAACTAAAAGATTAAGCTAAATATAAGATATTCCAAAAAATCATTTGAATACTTAAAAATTAAAATGAAAAAATCAATAAACTTAGAAGTATTAGCAATATAATTATATACTCAAAAAATTTTAAATTATCTATGTAAGCCTTGATTTTTCTAAAATGTTATATGAAATTGTTATTTTGGATTAACTAAAAAGTATCAATGTTTGTTTTTTCCATCTTAGATTTCATTGCTAACTATTAAAGGATTTGTTACTTATAAATAACCATAAAAATAGTTTGTAAAAAAAATTGAAAAAAAAAATAATATGTAAAATTAAGCACATTGATTAGGAGATAATAATATAATATATTATATATGTTTAAGATTTTTTTCCCCCTTTCTTCACTACATCAGAGAAGTTACAAGTTATTTTTTAATTTTTAATAAAAAAATTTTTTTAAGTTTGCCATTGTGAAATTTTGAATTTGAAATGTTAATAAAATTCGACACTTCATTACGATTCACTCCTTAACTATTGGGTCATTTGCAATTTCCCCCTTAACTATTCAGTATTTTCATTTCTCCCTCAAGTATATATTAGTAATTACCTCATGGAATATTCTATGAATCAAAAGATTTCATTATTAGTTACTAAAGTCCTGTATTTGCTCATTTTCAATTAATAGTTAAAGGGAAACATTGCACAATTTTAGAATTTAGGAAGACAATTGAAGATAAAGGGAGGAAATACTTTTTTTTCCTTACATATTTTTAGGAAAAACTTACACTTTAATTTTTACCCTAAATTATACTCAAAATAACACTTTGATCCCTAGCTAAACAATCGGCTGCCCAAATTGAAAAAATTTAATATTTAACCCCTTTCCTTCTATTTTGCTATTAAAGTAAATGAAAATGATTGCACGTGCATCACACATAACATGTGAAGAGCTAAACCCTAATACCTCAAAATAAAAGACCAAATTACCTGTCACTCCCTCTCAATCCTCCATCCCTATTTGTTTATCGAAAAAATTAAAGAAGAGAAAGAATATCTATTAGAAAATCTTCAAAAGATACAAATAAACGATTTGCTTTCACTTAAAATCTATTCATATAGAGCATATATGGATTCAACCACAAACACAACACGGCTACTTACACCATGAAATTAAAGCAATCGCACACACAAAAACTATTACAAACCTTATTGAGTTTGTTGATTGCTTCGAGAGAACCAAGACCTCCTAATTGATAAATAAACTATTTCAATGATTCTAGTTTCCAAAGTGAATACTCACTCAATAATAATATTTTTTAGAATACTTTATTAATCAACATTAAGCTATATAAATAGATAGCTTTACAAGATAAAGCTAACATTTAAATTCAAAAGAAACATAATCTTTATCTACTACAAGTAAATAAGATTTATTCAAGTACTGAACTTAATCTATCCTGTCATTATCTAACTAGCCTCTAAGCACGCGCAAAAAACTCTTCTATTTTTTTAGGGTAAAGGTTAATAATTTGCTTCGAGATAAGTAGTAACTGTAATTTTTTTTTTTTTTTTTTTGAACATGAAGAAGTAAAAAAGAAATTTTTTTAAAAAGCCAAATTTTAAGAAATAAAAAGATGAATATAAAGGGAAAAATCCTAAATTTTAGGAGTTTTCTTTTTAAATTCAAAATAAAATTTGTTATTTGAAATTTATGACTCTATTTCTCAGAGAAGTTACATTTCATTAATGAGAGTATTTTTGAACCATATAGAAGACCAATTCAAAAAGGGGAATCCTCCTATAGATAATATAGATAAACTTTAAACATAAGTAGTAACTATAAATTTTTTTTGAACGTGAAGGAATAAAAAAGGAATAAGAAAAGCTAAATTTTAAGAAATAAAAAGATGAACGTGAAAGGGGGAAAATCCTAAATTTTAGGAGTTTTCTTTTTGAATTCAAAATAAAATTTGTTATTTAACATTTATAATTCAACTCCTAATAACAAAAATAAAGTCTTAAATAATAAAATTAAAGAAAAACTTGGCACGTAACAAAAACTTACACAATGCATCTCATAATTCATACTCCCAAAGAGTCTAAATCTTCTGTCCCATTTTTTCTGCTCCACCCTATACTCCACCAATAAAAACTTGTCACGTGTTCACCTAATTAATTAAATACTATAATTATTGACTTATTAATACTACCGTTATTAATTAATAGTAGTATTTAATTAATTAGGTGAACACGTGACAAGCTTTTATTGATGAAGTATAGAGTGAAGCAGGAAAAGTGGGACAAAAGATTTGGACTCACTCCCAAGCATCCTTTCAGATTTCAAACTTCCATATGAAAAAATATAATTGTGTGTTTGGTATGTATGTTTGTTTTTTTTTTTAGGCTAAAATGCAAAACTGACCCTCTAACTTTTTTCAGTTTTCATTTCAGTCCTCTAACTTTACTTTCGTTCATTTCAGTCCTCTAAGTTTTAGATTTATTCAATTAGGGTCTTTCTGTTAACTTCTGTTAAAATTTTTTGAAAAAAAAAATCTGGAAAATATTTTTCAATCATTAATTGAATTTTTTTAATTTAAAAAATTTGAAGAAAAATTTATAAAATTGAAAAATTAACCACAACATATAACAAAAGTTGATAGAAATGCCTTAATTGAATAAACTTGAAAGTTAGAGGACTGAAATGAACAAAAAAAAAAATTAGAAGACTAAAATGAAATTTGAAGAAAGTTAGAGGAACAATTTTGCATTTTACCCTTTTTTTTTTTTTTAAGTAATGAAAATAATGTCCTATTTTATGTAAGGAGGGAGAAAAAGAAAGAAAAAAAAATAAGAAAAAAAGGAAAAAGGGATGGGCCCGTATGAGAAAAAGAAAGATAAAAAAGAAGTTTTGTTCTTGTCCATGGGTCCCACAATTTTTCAACTTATTTACATAAAGATCACTTAACAGAAGTACTTGAAAACTAAAAACCGGTTTGGTGAATTTTTAAAATATATGTTTTAAACATTCTAAATTAAGAAGTGTAACTCAAACACTCTTGTTAAAAAAGCTCATACCAAACACAACTTTCTTTTTAGGGACCACAATTCTAGTGTTTAAATACTTTCGTTTGAGCCTGCATACCAAACTAATGTTTAAGCCTACAAAGAAAGGGGCATTTCAATCCGTCTAAGTAGGCCTAATGGGCTTCAAGTTAGTGGGTGTCATGTGAAGTTTAAGAGTCTGTTTGGAATCTGCTTATTTTATTGAAATTAAAAATTTTTTGGTAAAATTTAAAACTTTTTGTTGAAAGTACTGTAGATAAAGGTAAAAATTAACTGAAATAGTATAATAGAACCCATAAATAATATTGAAAAGTGCAATAGAACCCATACATAGTAACAAAAATAAGCTGGCTTTTTTATTTTTTTCAAACACACTAAGTAGGCCAAGTGGGCTCTAAGTCAGTGGGTGTCACGTGAATATCACGTATGCATGTTTTCCATCTAAGTGTGTGTTTGGCTCCAGCTTAAAAAACTAGCTTATTTTATTATTCAGCTTATTTTTATTACTATTCATAGGCCCCACTGCACTTTTTGATACTATTCATGCGCCCTACTGTACTATTTCAGCTAATTTTTACATTTATCTACAATATTTTCAGTAAAAAGTTTTCAATTTCAGCAAAATAAGCGAATCATAAACAGACTCTAAGTGTTACAATGTTTTCAATTTAGGGGGTTGATTGTGTGTTTCAATAGTTCATGGGATAATGTCTAATTTTATGGTAGAATTTAGAGTAGAATAGTGTAATTTTTCTCATTTTTTTAATTTAAAAAAAAAATCACTTATTGCCCCGTACATTTAGGAGCCTTAGTTTTTCTTGTAAAAATATGAATTTTAGGTATCTTAATACTTTCTATTTTAATTTTCCTTGCTGACCATAACTTTCTAACATTCAAATTCTAAATAGAAGTTCTAGTCCGATCTGAAGACACATTAAGATTTAAAGCTTATATAATTATATTATTGCACTCATATGATTAAGTGGGTTGATTAGAGACTTTCATTAATAGAATATTGAGTCTTTTGAGTATTGAGGTACATTGATCTTGATGTATTCTTTACTTTCTCTTTCAGCTTGTTCTTCTTCTTCTTTGGCGCATAGTCACTGTTCAAGATCTTGTATACGCATTTTGATCATGCTATTATTCAGAACCTATGGACAAATTAATCAAATCCTTTTGCAATTAATCCAATCCTTCCCTTCCCTACCAAAACTGTGACTATTCTTTGAACGCTAACCCTTCTTTCTAAAGCCCTAAACCATATAGAAATTGTCAATTTCTCCTAACTCTAAACATCTTCACTACATATTTTCAGATATGATGAGTACTGATAATACTTTTCACCAGCTTTTTTATCTTTGGTTCAATTACATGATTTTAATCATCACAATTTGCTCCATTAACATAGCTAGTCTTAGTGATCTATCATAAAACTTCAATCCATTTATCTTTAATATGTCAATAACAAGAACACTGGAGCAGCACATTCTCCCTAAACTGACCTATCTCAATATTTTATCACAAGTGATCACTTCAGGTATAATGAGGTCATTGATCTCGATTGCCTTCTTATTTTTACTGTTTTTTTTTCTTCAAATAAATGCCATTCCATTTTATCGATCAATTTTGTTCTATTAGGTTTGCTGACCCTTCATTATATATTCTTTGACATAGTTTGGCATTCTGACTCTGAAACAATGAAATTCATAGGTTGATTACTTTCGTACACTCCTCCTTAACCAGCATCATGACCTATGCAAACAATATAATCCAAGAATGAAGGATGAAAATGGGGAGTAAAATAATTCCAATCTTCAGAATAAGGATGGTACTCACAACTGATGTCTATCCTATTTATACAATAGAGGAGTGATCTTACCTAGGAAAAAAAAAAACATTAATGTAGTTGACCCCCAATTATTCGGGGATTAAGGCTGGCCTAAGTTGAGTAGTTATGAAATCACTTTATATTTCCTCAATCATTTACAAGAAATTATGCTTTCCTTATATATTTTAATAATCTTGGAATTCAACTCCTCCTCATATGCATACTAACTTAACTCGTAAGAAACCATGCATAAAGCATGAATCCTTCTTCGAACAAATGAGAACACTGTTCTGCCCAGACAATTGTAGACCTACTTGCACAAAGTTGACTACCATCTGATCTACTACATGTTTGTTAGGTGAGGGCCCAGATGATTCAGACTCAGTAGCTCTGACTGCCAAATTCATCTTTGTGGCTCGTGACTACAAGACTAACAAAGCTGCTCAAGTGAACCGGCTCACACCAGAAACTGAACTGGAAAAATTCCTTTATGATGGAGCCGAAGCAAGAGATAAGGCGGGAAGAATGAAGAGGGGAGAAGATAAAAAGCAAAGTGATAAATCGGAGGTGAATAGATTAGAAGCTTTGTTGTCTGAAGGCAGGATTTTCTGTGACATGCCAGCCTTGGCCGACAGAGACAGCATTCTTCTAAGGGATACTCGACTTGAAAATGCTTTGATATGCCATCCACAACAGAGAAACATCCATGGACGAATCTTTGGAGGGTTTCTGATGCACAGAGCATATGAATTGGCTTTTTCAACGGCTTATGCCTTTGCTGGAATAGTTCCTTCCTTTCTGGAAGTTGATCATGTTGATTTCTATAAACCTGTAAGTACCATCATCCTTTCTTTTGAGACAACATTTCTCCCCCTTTCTAATTTCATTTGTGTGGTTTGGTTTAGGATGCTTATACTAATAGTCAGGACATATACAAGAGAAGCCCCACAAAAAATTAAGATACTAACTCCTGAAATGGAGTGTAAAGAAAGCCTATGAAAGATGAACATGTAGTATATATCAAGAAGCCATTTTATTAAAAAGTGAGAACAAGAACAGAATCTTCATATGAGAGGGAGTGTTGCTTGGGTGCAGCTAATGCTCTCAAATCAAACACATCATGGCACACAAGGGAGTAGCATTCCAAACACCCTTCTTTCTTATCTACGACAACACCCTTTCCAGCAAGTGTACAACCCAGCCACGGTCCTTGGAATCAACCGTTACTAGATAAAGATAGAATGGGGGAAAGGAGTACATATGACCAACCCCATTTAGATGATGAGGAGCCAAGTCCAAATTAATTAGTATTAAGGCTTGAGTTAAGCGTTTCTTGTATTTGCAAATAAATGAGGCCACTTTTTATTTTAAGAACCAAAATTTGTTATATATCAATCATATTGGGGGATTTAGATTGTACTAAAGAGCCCTGCAAGATTGGTTCTACCTTGCCCAAAATGTATTAGCACTACCATGCTTTGACTACCATTTTGGCATTCAGCCTACATGTAACATGAATAACTTTGTACAAATCTGGAGAAAAATTATTATATATGTTTGTCGAACAGGTGGATGTTGGAGATTTCCTACGTTTCAAATCATGTGTTCTTTACACAGAACATGACAATCCTGATCAGCCTCTAATCTATGTTGAAGTAGTTGCTCACGTTACGAGGCCTGAGATGAGGTCTAGTGTGGTAAGTCCTAGCAAACTTCGCTTTCAAAGAACAAAAAATTTTATTTGTACTTATATAGGATGATATTATGTCTCTTATATTACCTTAAAAGGAGTAATTGTAGAAGGCTTATAATATCCTTTTCTGCACTATCCGCATGAATTTGAGCTTCAGTTCATAATGGCTGTCTAAAAATTTCCCTCTATTGATTGCATATCTTTTGTCTGTTCCTGTATAATTTGAAACAGGTGTCAAATACTTTCTATTTTACTTTCACTGTTCGTCCTGAGGCAAAAGCCACAAAGAATGGATTTAGGCTCAGGAACGTTGTTCCAGCAACAGAGGAAGAAGCTCGCCGTGTTCTAGAGCGCATGGATGCTGAGGACCTGCAGAGATCACAGAGCATTTAAACGTGCAACAAATTTTTCAAGGCAACTAGTAGTAACTATGCCAATTATGGTTGAAAGTTTGTAAGACTCTAATTATATTAAAGAAAGATCAGAAACGAAAGTAAGGAGGGCTTTTTATTGTAAACCAGTGCCAAGTACTTTGTGAAACAAGGCTCTGTGTAATAGGTGGAATATATCTTCCGCTATGTTTGTATGTGCTTTGAGCAAGGTCCGTTGGTGAGTGTTTATCTGTTTTGTATTGTTGTAATGGCAAGGTGCCCTGCTGTGTTTGCAGTAAGGCAGTATGCTGTGTTTTGAAGTCTTTCTTCTAGTGTAGGTAGTGTCCTGCTCTTTTTGAAGATTGTTCTTCAATTGTGTTTTTATTAATAAAATTACTTTTTTATCAACAAAAAAAACTCGTAGGTATTTATATATTTTTTTCCCTTTTAACATAGCAAAATGAGAGGTATGTAATTTTATTACTCCAGTATTATTCTATGAGGTCATTAGACCCGCCACATTCCAGCAGGCAAAATTCATTCTCAAAATAACTGAAAGATGCAAATAAGCCGAAGAAACTTACCTCCAAGGTGGTGGAAAAGGAAACAAGAAGAATAACAAGAAAGGGATTAGATCTGGAGAGGCTATATCAGGAGACACTACCTTTATTTGTGCTTGACTACTTCCATATTTTATACGAGTTACAGGAACATTCAGTTGAATTTCCTTCCCCATATATCCTTAGGAACTACTATATCAACAATGTCACAATTAAATTGCACTATTTCCTCCACTATGCTATCTTAGAGTGCAACATGACATCATCTGCATCTGCCTTGGTTGAGTTACCACTATTCTTAACCACACCTAAAGCTGCCATGTTAATCAATCTTGTGTGTTTTATCAACAAGCTACCATTGCTCATCTTCTTCAGGCTTCATTGCACGTTCCTGAATTCTGCCAGAACTGCTACTACTGTCTGTCTCTTATTGCCTTTTGAAGTAGCATGCCCTAAAACTATGTATTTTGTGCATAAATATGATTTTGATTCATAATTCACCGTAAGAGTGACCCACTCATCATTCTCACACTTCAAGTCAAAGGAATGATTTATTTCCCTCCTCTGATCTCAAAACGCCTTCCTTAAGAGGTTGTTGAGCATCCCTTTCCCTTGCCCTCCCCAAATGACAAGAATGCAACACTTGGAAGTATGCCAACAATACACACCGTTTGCCACGTAGGCATTTTTCGTTAGTGAGTTAACGGCAGAGACCAAATTGAGTGCAAGTTGAAAATATTAGAGACCAAATTGATTGCTACCAAAATATAGGGACCAAATTAACTTTGACTCCAAAATGTAAAGACCAAAATGGTGTTTTTGCAAAAACAAAATTAAAGTATAACTCAATATTACGAATACTGAGTTACTCTAAAATTTTTTGTTGGGTCTATAATTCAAATTTAATAGTATCGAGTTATATTGGAATTTTTAAAAAAGTGAACTCGATTTTAAGAAAATGGAGTTTCATTGAAGCTATATCCAAATCAGATATTTCAAAATCAGTGTTTTTGTATCTTTCACTTCAATTCACAGCTCCTCGGCTATACATCCCTGGATTCGGTGTTTCCTATCTAGCAATCATCTCTCTACCATCTCAGGTACAAAACCCATATCATAATTTGATGCACAAAGAAAAATTTCTGACGTAGGTGAGGAATAGTTTTAGATATTGCAAAGGTTTATCAGCCAAAATAAATTTTCATATTAGGAAAGTATTTTCATTTGATATTGTACGGTGCGGAATACCCAGGCCCATTGAGGCCCCAAAACCCCATTCCAGCGAAACGGCCCATACGGTCTTTGGCCCAAGTGTTGAGTTAACTCGAAACCCAACGGGCAGTTGGCACTTGGCACGTGTCATGACCCATTCATTGGCAACCTGCCTAAGTCGGCATCCCCGAGAATTGGAGCTACTCGTGTACTTGCCCGGTAATTCACTGGGTAGTATCATGCCGAGCAATGCACTAAACTAGGAACTGGTTCCTAGGCCATTTCCGCCTCGTTCCACTCCCACCTAAACTCCCACTTAGGCATGTTCACATTGGACCTCTCCTTCCACTAGCCATCAGGATAATCATAACACCTCACTAATTTTGGGGGTATAAATAGGAGCAGCTGGGGAAGAAAAAGGGGGGGGAGAGAGACAGAGGAAGACACTGGAAAAGGAGAGGGAGAGACAAAGTGCTATGGGATTTCGATTCAGCGGATCACCAGGAGTGGGAAATCCATAACCCACATCAATAAATAGGTTGTAGGCCCAAGTGTAGATTGACCCATCCATCTTTTCTCCTTGGTGCGTACAATTGGCGCCGTCTGTGGGAATCTCCTACATAGTGGTGGTCCGACCGAGACTCACGCTCGGGAAAATGTCTAAAAGATGTTCAGGTTGTGCCGAAAGCGATTCAGTAGGGTCCCCCTGGCGAGAGCGAAGGCATAAGCGACGTGAAGATAGGGATCGTAGGCAAGAAGAGGAGCAGTCCGGCCTCGGAGAGGGGTCTTACCAAACCCGTCGGACAAGGTCGGGAGCATCAGGGCACGGGCAGTTCGACGAAAGGGACGAGGAACTTGAGCGGTTGAGAAGACTGGTAAAGGACTTGGAGTTAGAAGCCATGAACGGGCAAAGAAGAAGGGATCGAGACTACCGGGAAAGGGAATTTGACAGCGGGGGAAACCGTTACGAAGGCTCCCACCAGTCTGGCCCCCATCGACCCCAGGACCGCTCATATTCTCGAGAATCCCGTCTACACCAAGAACGTTCACGATCAAGGGAGTATATAGATCGGGGCTCAAACTCCCCAGAACCGCGACCCCGAAATGCCGCTATGGATGCGATGAGTCGCGCTTTACGAAGAGCTGCCCGGTTACCATTCTCAGCCAATATCGAGCGGGCCCCAATGCCCAGCTGGTTTAAGCGACCCCCTTTTAATTTCTACGACGAAAAGACGGATCTGGTGGAGCACGTCAGCCATTACATACAGATGATGTCTCTACATACGCATAATAACGCACTAATGTGCAAGGTATTTCCCTCGAGCCTCGGGCCCACTGCTCTGAGATGGTTTAATGGGCTGCAGAAGGGTTCCATCCACAGTTCCGCCGAGTTGAGCCAAGAATTTGGTGTCCGGTTCGTAACGTGCAGCCGAGTACCACAACCAGTGGACGCGTTACTGTCCATGAAGATGAGGATAGGGGAAACCCTCCGCAGCTACTCCAGTCGGTATTGGGAGCTTTACAATGAGATCAGTGGAAAATCGCGGCAAGTACTTTCAGGATGGGGCTTCCCGAGGATTCCGAACTACGGGAGTTGCTGACGAAAAAGCCTCCCGAGGATATGAGGCAACTCATGAGGCGTATCGAGGAGTACAAACGTTTGGAGGATGACCGGTTGCAAAGTAAGGGTAAGGCCACGTTGGCCAACAGGTCTCGGCAAAGAAGTTTTCAGTCGAGACCTCGAATGGATTTGAGGATGCAAGGACCGGAGATGCAGGTGGGGGAAGTGAATGTGACGTTTAAGGAGCTGGTGCACAGGATTGTAGATCGGATCAAGAACGAACCATACTTCAGGTGGCCGAATAAGATGGGGGGTGACCCATCCCGAAGAAATCAAAATTTGTTTTGTACATATCATAAAGAAAAGGGGCACACTACCAAGTAATACCGAATGCTGAAGGATCACTTGGGGCAATTAGTAAGGGCCGGGCACCTGAAGGAATTCGTGGTGGACTCGGGAGATGGCGGTGCCGGGCAGGGCCAACGACAAAGAGGCAACCCCCTTCCACCCCTGCTAGGAGTAATTGAAGTCATCCATGCTATCCCAAAGGGGATGGCAGCGGTCGGGAAGGGAAGTGTGTTGACCATAGCATCTATGGGGGACTGCCCTGACGAGCAACCAACAGATAAGAAGACAAAGATAGCACGGGACCCCATTGTTTTTAATGACGACGATTTAAAGGGGACCATTCAGCCGCACGATGACGCGCTGGTGGTGACTGCCCAGATAAACAGTTTCATACTAAAGAGGGTAATGATAGACCAAAGGAGTGGGGCCGACATTATGTACCCGGATCTGTTCAAGGGACTGGGACTGGGACTGAAGAAGGAGCACCTCTCGAGATATGACACCCCACTGATAGGTTTTGTCGGCCATGTGGCTATCCCCGAAGGACAAATATCGCTCCTTGTGAATATGGAGGGAAAGGAGGTAACAGTGACTTTCGTGGTTGTAGCCTCATTCTCTCCCTACACGGCTATTTTGGGGAGACCGTGGATTCATGCCTTGGGGGCAGTCCCTTCCACCCTGCATATAAAGATTAAGTTCCACACTGAGCATGGTGTTGCCGTGGTAAGGGGGAATCAGCAAGCCATCCGACAGTGCCTGGTTGCAGCAGTCGATCAGAAGCGCGAGCAGAGTGAACATGAGGGAGCCCATAAGAGGGACCTCTTATAGCAACTACAAAAAGCCCGAGAAGGGATGAGGACTGACTGTGCCGAGGATCTTGTTAGAGTAAAGATATTGTCGGACAGTGAGAAGTATTTTCAAATAGGGGCAAGTCTGAATGACGAGGACAAGGTGGAAACATTGCTTTTTCTTGTGCAAAATGTAGACGTGTTCGCCTGGAATCCGTATGAGGTTCTTGGGGTCGATCCCGAGTTCATCATTCACAGGCTTAACATGGATCCGTCGTTTATGCCGAAGAAGCAAAGGCCAAGAAGGTCGGCCAAGGAACATGTTAAAGCAATACGGTTGGAGGTAGGGAGGTTGAAGGAAGCTGGGGCAATACGGAAAATCTTCTTCCCGAAATGGCTGGCAAACACCATGGTGGTCAGAAAGAAGAGTGGGAAGTGGAGAGTTTGTGTGGATTTCATCGATTTGAACTGAGCATGTCTAAAGGACCCATTCCCCGTACCGAAGATAGATCAGTTAATAGACGCCACTTTTGGTCACCCAAGGATGAGTTTCCTCGACGCTTTTCAGGGTTATCATCAGATCACCCTATCCGCCAAGGATCAGGATAAAACGGCGTTCATCTCCCCTAACGCGAACTACCACTACACCGTTATGCCCTTCGGGTTAAAGAACGCTGGGGCAACATATCAACGGATGATGACGAGAATGTTTCAGGAAGAGATCGGGCGCACAGTTGAAGTATACATCGATGACATGGCGGTAAAAAGCAAACAAGAAGTACGGCACACAGAGGATCTCTAAAGGGTGTTTGAGATACTATGACGACATAGGTTGTGTCTGAACACGAATAAATGCGCTTTCAGGGTAGGGGCCAGGAAGTTCCTGGGTTACCTGATTACTAGCCATGGAATAGAGGTTGACCCCGATCAGATTGAAGCAGTCCGGCGCCTCAAACCACCGGGCAATCCTAAGGAAGTTTAGGTGTTGACCAGGATGTTGGCAGCCCTTAATAGACTAATCTCTAAGTTTGCCGATCGCTGTCGGCCGTTCTACCAACTCTTGAAGAAATGGAAAGGATTCCATTGGGACTCGAATTGTGAAAGAGCTTTTCAGGATTTGAAAGAGTATCTGATGAAGGCGCCTATGTTGACGGCGTCGACTCCCGGGGAAGATTTGTTCATGTACCTCTCAGTGTCGGAGCATGCCGTGAGTGCCGTGCTGTTAAGTGATCACGGGGTCCAGCAGCCGATATATTATATTAGTAAAACTTCGGTTGACGCGGAAACGAGATACTTGCCCTTGGAGAAGTTGGTCTTGGCGTTAGTACACGCCACGAGAAAATTGCCCCACTATTTTCAGGCTCATACCGTCTATGTCCTGACCGAGTACCCCCTACAGTCTTTGTTGAAAAGATCAGACTTTACTGGCCGAATTGCCAAATGGGGGACTCGGCTAGGATCCTTCAATATAAGGTATAGGCCGAGAAACGCGATCAAAGGACAAGTTCTCGCTGATTTCGTCACGGAGTTCTCTCCTAAGTACGAAGGGCGGGTAGTGTGTCAAGTGGAGTTATGCCCATGGAAGGTATTTGTGGACGGTGCGTCCAACGCATTGGGGGCGGGCGCCAGGATCGTCATCATCACCCCGGAAGGAATACGGCTGGAACACTCCTTCAGGTTGGGATTTAGGGCCTCCAACAACGAGGCCGAATACGAGGCCCTGCTTGCCAAGCTAAAGGTGGTCTTGGAGATAGGCGCTCGGGACTTGGAAATATACTCGGATTCCCGGTTGGTGGTCGGACAGGTACACGAAAGTTTCGAAGCGCGTGACTCTCGAATGAAGGAATACTTACAACTAGTAAAGCGAACCATGAGCAAATTCGGCACAGCAACCCTAACATAGGTTCCCCGGGGACAGAACAGGCACGCCGACTCTCTAGCTGCTTTAGCATCATCAATAGTAGAGGACATACCTCGGTTGATCAAGGTAGAGGTCATAGCCAAACCAAGCGTTAACGTCACAGATGGTGTAAGTGTTGCGGCAATCACAACAAATGGACCATGTTGGATGGACCCAATCATTGACTTTTTGTCCAAGGACCAGGTACCTGACAACAAGAAGGAAGCGACAAGGATTCGCCGGGTTGCTCCCCGGTACTGGTTGTCCGCAGATCAAAAGCTTTATCGAAGATAGTTCGGTAGGCCGTATCTTTTGTGCGTACATCCAGAAAAGGTTGGTCTAATCCTGACCGAGCTACATAGTGGGGTGTGCGGCAGTCATGTGGGGGGACGCTCGTTAGTGCATAGGGCGATGACGCAGGAGTTTTGGTGGCCTCAAATGCAGAAGGAAGCAGCCGAGTATGTACGCAAGTGTGAACAATGTCAAAAACACGCCCCCCTGATCCACCAGCCGATAGGACACCTAAACCCGATCAGCAGCCCCTGGCCCTTCGCACAGTGGGGGCTTGACATACTCGGCGGCTTTCCACGGGCAATCGGGATTTGGAAGTTTGTATTGGTAGCCGTCGACTATTTTACTATATGGGTTGAGGCGGAGGTGCTAGCTAACATACGAGACGTTGATATTAAGAAGTTCATGTGGAAAAATATAATCACAAGATTTGGTGTTCCGGACACAGTCATATCCGACAATGGGATGCAGTTAATAGCAGGGCGTTCCGCGAATTTTGCGGTAACCTCGGCATCAAGAACAGGTACTCCACCCCGGCGTATCCCCAAAGCAACAGACAAGCGGAAGCCGTTAACAAATCAATCTTGTACAAATTAAAGAAAAGATTGGATGGCACAAAAGGTCGCTAGGCCGAGGAACTCCATAACGTTTTGTGGGCCTACCGGACAACGCCCAGAAGGTCTACTGGAGAAACCCCACTTTCACTCACATACGGAGCAGAGGCTGTGATACCCACGGAAGTTAGTGTATGTAGCGCACGGGTTGCAGGCTACGAGCCCGACCAGAACGAGGAGTTGCTGGTAAAACACCTGGACTCGCTGGAGGAATACCGAGAAGCAGCAACGGTACGGCTGGTAGAATATCAACAGAAACTCGCCCGGCGGTACAACCGAGGTATGCAAACTAGAGAATTCGCTGTCGGAAACTTGGTGTTACGAAAGACGGTGGGGAGTATGTGGGACACAAATGCTGGGAAGCTCGCCCCAACCTGGGAAGGACCTTACAGGGTCACTGCCATTGCCAGGACGGGAGCATACTACTTAGAAGACTTAGACGCGACCCCATTACCCCAGCCGTGGAACGTGCACAACTTAAAGAAGTTCTATCATTGATTGTTCATACGCAAGCAAGTTAGATGTAACCCTGGGTAACATGTTTAATTTGGTGTAAAAAGAGGTTTATGTCGCAGTTGTTGCGTTACTCTACTTACCTAAGGACAAAAACCTGATCCTCGGTTCGATCCCTATCACCGAGCAGGTGGAAACCTAATGATTCACGATAAGGACAGAAACCTGATCCTCGGTTTGATCCCTATCACTGAGCAGGTGGAAACCTAATGATTTACCTAAGGACAAAAACCTGATCCTCGGTTCGATCCCTATCACCGAGCAGGTGGAAACCTAATGATTTACGCCAAGGACAGAAACCTGATCCTTGGTTCAATCCCTATCACCGAGCAGGTGGAAACCTAATGATTTACCCAAGGACAGAAACCTAATCCTCAGTTCAACCTTATAGACAGCTAAACATTTAACCCTACTTTCGGTCCGGCAAAGATAACCGAGCGTACTGGTCGGCCCATGGTAAAAACAGTTTCAGGCGCCTCCACGATAACCCTTTGTAATCCATACTCGAACGCCATGTTTACCCGAGCGCATGCACACCTGCTCACGCGAAAGTCTATGTACGTGATAATTAAACAATGGCAAGAAAGTGAGTAAACATGATACTAAAACATGTATAGAACTGACTTAAACAATGACTTGAAAATTGAACCAGTAGGCAATATGTTCGGTAAATGTTTTGAACGAAAAAGAAAGACAAGGGTAATAAATGTTTTCGTCACCACAACCCGGTGAGGTGGGCAAAGATTCTCCGATTAAACAAAAGATAAGGGTTAAATTGTTCAGTCACCACAGCCCGGCGACGTAAGCATGATTATTTGTAGTAAAATTAAAAAGAAATAGGACTCAGCACTTATCACAGATGATCGATTGGGTGGCTTTGCGCAGTGGACTCGAGTGGCTATTCTGCTGCCGAAGAAAACTGAGGTAGAGCCCCCTTCCTGGGTTGATCATCAACACGGAGGTCACTTGTGATTTCCAAATCAACCAACTCTATGTGGGAGTCGATCACGTCTACCAGATCCCTCATGCTCGGGGTCTCTTCCTCGGAATTTACACTGGAGGGGTTCTGAGCTATAGTGGAGGGCCCCGAGAAGGGAATCTGGCTGGGATTTCTTAAAGGGGAGGCCTCGGGGACCCCCGCGGCCTGCGGAGCAGCGAACCAAGCCTCCTTGAAAGCAAGCTTGCGGACCTCCTGGATGACAGGCTCTATCGAGTTCTCGGCGTCAGCAAACCCTTCATTGTACCACCTGTTCTCGCTGGCCTCCAAGGCCGCCCTCATATCGGCCAGCTCCTCTGCCTGCGCTGCATTAAGACTCTCGGCCTCCCCAAGTTTCAGCTCCGTCCCGCTCAGCTTAGTTTCCAACTCCAACAATTTCTTCTCCGTCGTGGCCCTAGCCTTTTCAGACATGACCTCTTTCTTTTCCGCGGTTGCGACAGCCTTTGCTTTCTCCTTCAATGTCGCCTCGGCCACATCCTTAAGAGCTTTCACTCGTTCAACATCCCCGGCAAGCTCCTTCAGCCGTCCCTCAAGAACGTGGGTCAACTGGGCGGCCTAAAAGACGACTACAATTGTTACAGCAATCCAAAATAAAACACAAGAAAGCAAAACTAGAATAGAGAACAAAGCCTTACCGCTACAGTGTGCCATTGTAGCCGCCTGCCCAATGACTTATCAGTGCCCTCCTTGCAGACGCGAACGTCCTTCGGCAGCAGAAGGCAGTGCACTAAGCTCTGAGCGATGCGGCCACCTTCACCTTTCTCCCACACCCGAACACTAGCGTTCGCAAGGAGGGGCTTGCCGTCCAGTATGAAGGAGGGGCACCATGCCGAGGATGCACGGGAGGATGATGCAATGTACAGCCCAGTTTGAACCACCGGCTCCAGAATGGTAATGCTTGTCAGTGACCGAGGCAGTGTCCATGAAGGCGCGTCAGCAGACTCAGTAGGCAGATGCTCGGTAACGCGTGGCCTCTTCCTGGTGCGGCCTGGAGGTGGAGGAGTTCAGTCTTGACCCTGGGTTTCTTGCTGGGGCACATTCTGCAGGGCCCCGGGAGCCAAACTACTTACTGACAGCGTCCTTCTGGCCACCATGTCTTGACCTTGTTCGGCGGTATCTGCTGAACTAACTATTTCAACCTCTACCCTGGCTGTTTCAGCGAAAACCCCTGGGTCAGCGGGCTCTTCTGGCTAAATGGGGGCTTCTGGCTGTATAGGCACGTGGATTTGCTCCCGGCGCCGCCTAGATACCCGTTCGGCTGATTCGTCCCGCAATGGCGCAAGCTCGTCTGAGCGAGTGTATCGTGGGCCGAGTTCGCGCGCTTCGCCTACTAAAAGCTTAGGTGGGAGGAAATTTGCATGCCGAAAGTCAACGTAGGAGAGAAAGGGGCTGTCAACTAATAAAGCTTGGCTAAACGCCTGCCAAGTCGAATACACGGGTTCTACACCGAGGATCAGGTAGGATACCCGGAGTTGCCCGTCCCAATGAACGAAAATTCTGACCGGAGCACGAAGTTCAGGTCTTGAACGTTCACCACTCTAAGATTTGGCTTAAACTTTTTACTGTTTCCACGGAGTAAACATGAGAGGCTGTTAGTAATCGCATGGTTAAATCAAAATTAAAGAAATAAGACTAAAAAGACACTATACCGACCAACATCACGCGGGGAGAACACGCAAGGGAGCTCCTCGGCAAACCAATTGCCGCTCACTCGAACAAACTCCCCGGTAGAATTCCTATTGGAGTCAGGGAGGCATGAAATGAGTCGCACCCTCATATCCCTAGTCTTTAGGTAATAATCCGACTTTATATTACCACATAAACTATACATAAAATTGATATCGTGAAAAGTCAGTTGCAGCCCGAACAACTGATTTAGCCTACTAACACAACTCACCACTCTATAAAAATTGGGGGGAAGCTGGTCAGGACAAAGCTCGTAGAACCTAAGGGCACCTAAGATGAGGGGGTCAAAGGGAAAAAGACGGTATTTTCACCACAGCGCCTTTGGATGTCAATGTCGCCCTTATGGCAATAGGCGATATCGACATCCTCGGGAACGTTATAAGTAGCCCTAAAGGTGGCCAAAGAGGCTTTTGATGAAAGAAGATGAAAGAAACCCATTTCCAGTACTAAGACCCTAATATGCGATCAAAAGAAATTTAAATGAAAGAATTGCAAGAAGGGCAGAAGAGACTTACTTTAGGCTCTAAAAGGAGAGGAGTGTTCTGGGCTGAAGGATGAACTCGCAGAAATTTGTGCACGGCAGAGAAGGGTCTAGAGAATGGAGAGTGTAAAGTGAAACTCAACTTTGGAAGGAACTATATATAGAGGCAAAAGAAGGAGGGGGGGTAATAAATGATGCAAATAATTAGTGGAGCCGGAAACTCTACGAATCCCTGCCCAAAATGCCACACGCGCCTCACCTCGATTCACGTACCATCAGGTAATAATTGTGGATAAACCAACGGACAGCCACGACACGCCTTTGGAGAGCGCATTAATGGGCCCTTTAACCGACCCTTAGCTGTCCATTCTACTTCCCCGAGCTGTAATTAACTTCTAGGCTCCTTGATTCGTATCCCGGCAAACGAACAAGAATCAAGTGGAGGCTAATGTACGATGCCGAATACCTAGGCCCATTAAGGCCCCAAAGCCCCATTTCAGCGAAATGGCCCATACGATCTTTGGCCCAAGTGTTGAGTTAACTCGAAACCCGACAGGCAGTTGGCACTTGGCACGTGTCACGACCCATTCATTAGCAACCTGCCTAAGTCGACATCCCCGAGAATTGGAGCTGCTCGTGTACTTGCCCGGTAATTCATTGGGTTGTATCATGCCAAGCAATACACTAAACTAGGAACTGGTTCCTAGGCCATTTCCGCCTCTTTCCACTCCCACCTAAACTCCCACTTAGGCATGTTCACATTGGACCTCTCCTTCCACTAGCCATCAGGATAATCATAACACCCCACTAATTTTTGAGGTATAAATAGGAGCAGGTGGGGAAGAAAAAGGGGGGAGAGAAACAGAGGAGGACATTGGAAAAGGAGAGGGAGAGACAAAGTGCCAAGGGATTTTGGTTCAACGGATCACCAGGAGTGGGAAATCCATAACCCACATCAATAAATAGGTTGTAGGCCCAAGTGTAGATTGGCACATCCATCTTTTCTCCTTGGTGCGTACAGATATGATGTATTGTTTGTGCTTCGGTATTTGGTTGAATGAGTGTTATGTGAGTACATTGAAGGAATATTGGTTGTTTGGTGTTGCAAATTTGAAGTACAAAAAATGAAAATTTTACAATCTGCAAGAAGCGATGAACTAAACCTTATCTGGCTGAGATTTTTGTAAATTGTTATTAAGAGTTTAGGAGGGATCTTAGCGAAATGAAAGAACTTATTTTGCTAGTGATTCTTGTTATTTTTCCCTTTAAGGGACACCACTTTTTTTTTTTTTTTTTTGGAAAAGGAAATGGATAAATGAAATTGTTTCCCCCCCCCCCCCCTAATCAAAACAAAAACTAGTTGATTTTGACAATATTAAGATGAATTGGTGTAATATAATGATAATTATGATGAATTGGTATAATATAATGATAATTATGATGAATTAGTGTAATATAATGATAAATTTGAGGGACGCCAATTTATTTAGGCACTATTGATTTAATTTATTATTGTTGATAATATTAGAAGGCTTTTATTAACAAATGGCCTCCTAAAGGCAAGAAAAGTTGTCCTAGTGAACTCAATTTCACTATGAAAGAGTATGCAATTCTTGGTTTTTTTTTTTTTTAATATGCATCCATAGGTTGTGAGACTCGTCTATCAGACTTAAATGCATTGCATGAGACAAATTCAAGAGATACGTTAACATTTTCCTAACATCAAATGTTGAAAATAAGAAAGAAACAAAAATTTTAAAAATTAAAATTTGCATTATGTAACTGAAGGTGTATGTAGTAAGCACAAGTTCTTATTTTGCAAAAGTTGAATATACATAATCACCATTGTTAGACATTAAAAATAATGTCTAGACATTAACAACAATGTCTAATTTTTGTAGGTAGAAATTAACAACAACGTCTAATCATGTATTAATTGGTGCATTACTTATTTAATTGTTGGTTGAAGTACAAGGTTAAATAAAAATTTAATAGATATAAAAATATATTTGAAAAATCATAAATAAATATGAAAAATGAAAAAATAGGTATGACTAAATTACTAATCAAAACTAAGTCTAAAAAAAACCATATAATATAATTCAAACAAGCCATATAACTCACATCACTAGAAAACATAAAATAAAAGGATGTCATAGAATAGTTACTAAGAGTCCATTTGGATACAGTTTATTTTGTTAAAAACTGAAAATTGAAACAATGTAGCAAGTAATTTTTAAATGTGTGAATAGTGCCGTGAGACCTATTTTTAACGAAAGTTTTGTTAAAAAAAGAGGTTTGTGGGTCCCGTGAACAATGCACGGGACCCATTGAAAAGCACTGAAACGCGCTTCTCAATGAAAAAAAAAAAAAAAAAAAAAAGTGTGAAACACTGGATGTGGACTACACTGTAGCCGTGGGTCGCACCTATGAAAACGCCAAATGCCAAAACACAGGAATAAAAACGCTATCCAAATGGGTATTTAAGTCTTTGCCAAATAAACTTTTATTACATTACACATCTTAAAATTATTGGAAGAAAAGAATATATCAAACTACAAAATCATGTTCTATGCATATTTCATATCTCACTAGTTGCTCTAATCCCATGGATTACAATTTGAGCTAAAATATAAAACTATATCTTTATTGATCAATCCAGTATCAACCTCATTATAAAATATTTGTTTTCATTATGCTCCAATTTTTTTTTTCTTTAAAAGGCATTGCAATGGACCTAAAAAAGTAATCTTGTTCAAATTTACAAAAGTAGTTGGGTGAAAACAACCGGTCCAAGTTGCACAGGTTGCCAAAAGGCCGCTAGGTTTTAATGAGTTTTGTTAGTTCAAGTGCATATACTAGTTCACTGGATTAGTAGATTATTAGTCAGACCAGTTAGGCCGGTCCAAGTTTCATAACTATAAAAATTCAATTGATTTTGAATATGACATTCATCCTCAAGTTTAATTTCTCTGATAACAAATGTTTTTTTTTTAATTATTAAAAGGAAGAAACCAATTAAATAGGACATGCAATAAATATATATATAAAACACTTTTAATTTTTTTAAGATGTATAACAAATAATTGCATGTACAAATTAGTTGAATTAATTACATATATACGTATACAAAGGGGTAATATGTTTATGCTTTTAATTGTAATAACCTTAACAGGCTATATTTTCTAAATCCTTTTAATTACATGTAATGTGTGTGTGTGTGTGTGTGTCTATATATATATATATATAGACACCTTTTTTTAAACCGTTGGATTTAAATAAATCCAATGGAAAAAAAAAAAAAATCCTCATTAATGTTAATATTCTGATTAGCATCTCATTAATTATCTCTCATTTATTATATTTTATATTTATCTCTAAACCCAAAAAAAATGTTATATTTGACTCTCTCTCAAAAAAAGTGTTATATTTGACTCTCTCTTTCTCTCTACATTTCTCTCTGTATCTCATACTTGGGCTGATTTAATGGGTAGTTCACGGCCAGAGAGCCTCTTGAAGATCTTTTTCAACAATCTCGTGGAATCGTACTCTCTGATCTTCTTGCGTGCCATTTCCTTCTGATTTCTCTCTAACCTGTGAAGAATGAAATCTTAGCTGTCAGTTTATATCAAAAAAAAATCCAATGCCCCCAGATCTAGATCATGATTCACGCAGATTTGGCAAAAAAATCAAATTTATTCGGAACACAAAAATATGGGAAATGAAATATAATGAAGAATAGAAAGAGGAACCAAAATTTAAAAAATAAAATAAAATAAATTTCCGTTGAAAGAGAAGCAGGAGGAAGCTCACTAATATGAAGTTTGTGATAAATTTAGAAACAAAGAACTTTGAAATCTTTGAGTCTATGGCTTGGTCTATTTATAATTGCCAACTTGCCAACTGAATTTTTTTTTAATTTCTTTTTTAAATACTAATTTTAGAATTGTGTTTCGTTGGGTTCAAACTTTGGTGTAGCGGGAACTATTTTACCTGATCAGTTTCTGCATGTGATCAGGAAGGATGCTACTGAATCTAAATGTGATGTTGCCTCGTTATATAATTGAATCTTATTTCTTTGTCAATATATATACAAATAAATTTGAATATGCATCACTGAAAAATGAGAAATGAAAAACACCTATCCCATCTACTATAATATCTTATCTGGGAAGACAAACTATGATCCAAAATCAATTAGCATCTAAATATATACCCAAAGGTCCCAAACATCCATGTCTGCACCCAACCAAAGTCAAAGATTATTTGTTGAAAATATATACATACTCTTCAACCCAAATTGTGGAGACATAAAACTAGGTTAGGTCCAAGAATTTCTTGAAAAAGCTTACGATCTATCACAAGAATGGGGTAACATCCCAGCAAAAATTGGTTGGGATCTAAATAGCAAACCTCAGGTGTGACCTCGCGACGAATTAATTATCAACAATTTCTCATTAGACAAACAATGCAATATATATATATATATATATATATATATATATATATATATATATATATATATATATTTTCCTTCTGCTAGCAATCTATCTATTGAGGTAGAACAACAGTGGAGGAGAAAGAGATAGAGAGAGAAACGTAGAGAGAGAGTCAAATATAACACTTTTTTTTAGGTTTAGAGATAAATATAAAATATAATAAATGATGGATAATTAATGAGATTCTAATCAGAATATTAGCATTTATGAGTCTTTTTTTGACCGTTGGATCTACTTACACTAGGTGTTCTTTTTTTTGTTTTTTTTTTTTTTTTTTTTGTTGAAGTGTTGTTTAATGACTGACCAAGCTTGTAATTTTTTGATCTGAGATAGAATTTAATCTTCACAGAAACAATGCGAGACCAAGGTACTCTATATTTCCCTCAAAAAAAAAATTATTCAATGTTAGATTTGACGTTGAACATTTATATTTGAAATTATTTGTTAAGTTGATGACAATGCATTAATATATATTTTTAATAAAATAATGTTTTTTTTTTTTGAGGAAGTTTAATAAAATAATGTTAGTATTTTAATTTGTAATATACAAAGTTTAATATAACTTAAATATACTAAGACAGTAAGACATGTTAAAAGTAAGTTAAAATTTTTATAATAAAGTCTTTATGAAAAGATTGGGTTTGATCAATCACCTAGTCTGATTGAGTCAAAATCAAATGCTGGAAAAAACTTTTTAGACAAAAATAGAGTGCTATAACTATTATCTATATTTTATTTTTTTGCGTTCGATTTTTTTAAAGTCATTGGCAAAAAAATAATATATGTAAAAGGTTTTAAATAATAAATAAGGAGAGAGAAGCAAAATCGCTAATAATTAAGTGAGGGAGGTGTAATTCAATTAGCATTTAATGCTATTTTTTTAACCATTAGATCAATTACAAATCTACGGTCTACAAAGGATGTAACTCTTGTCAAATTACATCAGATGTAACTCGAATTCATCTCATATTTTTTTTATTGCATGTCCTATTTAATTGGTTTCTTCCTTTTAATAATTAAAAAAAACATTTGTTATCAGAGAAATTAAACTTGAGGATGAATGTCATATTCAAAATCAATTGAATTTTTATAGTTATGAAACTTGGACCGGCCTAACTGGTCTGACTAATAATCTACTAATCCAGTGAACTAGTATATGCACTTGAACTAACAAAACTCATTAAAACCTAGCGGCCTTTTGGGCAACCTGTGCAACTTGGATCGGTTGTTTTCACCCAACTACTTTTGTAAATTTGAACAAGATTACTTTTTTAGGTCCATTGCAATGCCTTGTAAAGAATAAAAAAAAAATTTTGGAGCATAATGAAAACAAATATTTTATAATGAGGTTGATACTGGATTGATCAATAAAGATATAGTTTTATATTTTAGCTCATATTGTAATCCATGGGATTAGAGCAACTAGTGAGATATGAAATATGCATAGAACATGATTTTGTAGTTTGATATATTCTTTTCTTCCAATAATTTTAAGATGTGTAATGTAATAAAAGTTTATTCAGCAAAGACAGTACTAGTAAGTAATCCAAATAAGCAATGGTTGAGAAATCAAGGTGGTCCATCCAAGGATCCAAAGAAAACCCATGAAATATCTTCTTGACTTTGGAATGGTGAAATTGTTGATACAGAGATTAACCTCCAGCTATTGTACATACATTTCCCTTGTAGATTCCTCTTAATTCCTAGGATTTAGGAAGGTGTATTCATGCAACTAGTTTACTTGTAAGTTGTTAATCCTATTTATATTCGAGTTCTTTCAATTTGACTCAAGTTCTTAGTTGTTAGCCTGTAAGATCCTTTGTTCCTAAGCATCGATCATATTCTTGGTCAAGCTATTTACCATACTATTGATAATCGATTAGTCTTACTAGCATGTAACCCATCAAATGCATAGATGCATTTAAAATTAAACACAATTTTTATCATAAAAATATAAATAATTAGTCAAATTATTAAAAAAAATAGCTTGTAACACATGCATATGTTATATGTTAGATACATTTAAAATTAAACATAATTCTTATCATAAAAATATAAATAATTAGTCAAAAAACTTTTAAAGTAAACGTAATTAGTCACATATTAAAATTCTTACCTAAATTTAATACTACTTGTAGGGGTCTAAAGCTCAATTCCAGATAATAGGCCGTGGGCCTATCCGAGGAGACACGTCTGTCTGAGGACAATAAATCATGAAGAAAGTACATAGTTTAACTCCTCGCTGAAACATAGCTTGTATGAAGACGAAGAGGAATGGTCCGAGGAGTTTTACCTCTTCGGATGATCAAAGAGATGACCAAGATGGATGCACTAATGTTTACCCTAATATTTTAGGGGATTCTCCTGGTAAGTGCAAGCAAGTAGGACAGGTGGAAGTAAGGAGATATTATGTAAAAAGCTGCTGCCACTGCATTTATTATCCTGCAGCTAACCCTCTGGCCGCATTAATGTGGAAAGGATGTCTGAACAGTGACTCTCAACCTTTACAGCTGCCGTGTAAAGACTTTAAGGGAAAGTTGATGGGACAAGTATCAAAGAAAAAACACCTAACTGGCACATGAGAAGAACTGGCTTATAAATAGAGCTGGAGGCAAGGAAAGAAGGCATCGAACACTCTAGAGAAAAAAGAGAAGAAGCAACCAACAGAGAGAGAAAGAGAAAGTTACAGACACTCAAATAACTGTAAAAATATTTCTCCTCAGACCAAGCTGAGGACAACTTTATACAACTTCAGCACTTTGTTTTGGTTGATCTGCTTATAACCATACTTGGGCCAACAATAATCTCATGTCAAGCCCAGTTTATTTAGCCCACTCTCTACAATTTCATTACGAGGATGCTATTCATGTTTTGGGCTTAAGTTCATCGCACTTGTAGGCCCATCCTGCAGAATTGTGACCTTAAACTACTTATGATTATTTTTTTTCTAATTTTTGATAAGATAAAACGTGTGGTGATATTTGCTGTGCGATAATTTTTATTGAGTATATGTGATTGGTTTTTTAAACATATATATATATATATATATATATATATATATATATATATATATATATATAGTTCATTAATACTAAATTCTTAGTATTTTGCACTCATTCAGTCACTTGACACAATGATTAAAAAATTTAAGTGGATAATTATAATGTAGTCCCCACATAAATTTAGACACATGACACAAAATTATATTCTAATTTTAAATTTTAATTGAATTTTCTCTAAATTTTACTTATTAATATATACTAGCTTGTAACCCCATTCATATGCATGAATACACTTAAAAATATAAAATAAGATACATAATATAATTCCTATATATAATTTAAATATTATTAATAGTCATTTTTATATTTTGTTAACTCTTTAAAAAATTTTGTAAGGATATTATTATGTATAAAATGTATATTATCCATTTAAATATTATTAATAGTCTTTTTTTTTTTTTTTTACGATTCATTTATTCTAGACTCTTTGGTTTTTGAACTTTTTTTAGTAAACAGTAATACTTATTAAGTTATTAGAACACACACGAAAATAGTAATAATAATATTTTAAACCGAGTTTATAATACATTACATAACCAAAATACAACTACAAAAAGACCTAACCTTTGGTTTTTGTACTTAATAACTCACTTGGATGAATATTTATAATGTGGTCTCACATTTTATTCTAAAATTAAGAAATAAAACTCTTTAAGAATAAATAATTTAAGACACATGGCGCAAAATTGGAACTCTAATTTGAAATTCTAATTTGAGTTTCTCTCAGTTTTACCTATTATTATATATATAGATACATTTAGATTTACAGTGCGACTGAGCATGACTTTAGTTTACTTAGTTTATTGATGCTCTATAACTTAGAATTGCAATAAGAAATTAGCTCTTGATTGTAATAAGAATTTAGCCTGTTGATTTCCATCAATAACTGTTACTAGCATCATCTTCAATAATTACATCAATTTGAAAAGAAAAAAAAAATCCTCTTAATTAAGGCGTCATTGAACTACATTCCTTTTGAGAATTGAATTCAAATCCCCAAATCAACGTCTTTAGCAAGCAAATCGAAGCATCATCGATACAGCAGCACTCATATTGATTAGCCAAAATTAAAATCATCTCAAACAAACACAATCAGTTACATAGATTCCAAATCTATCCTTCAAAAGTTCTCTTAATTGAGACATCACCAAACCACATTCATTTTAGAAGCGAAGTCAAATCCCCAAATCAACGTCTTAAGCAAACAAATCGAAGTTTGACAAAAGTCATCTATACACCTACAATCATATCGATCAGGCAAAATTAAAATCATTTCAAACAAACACAACCACGTCACATGGATTCCAATCTATCCTTTATTTTTCTTATACAAATACAAATAGTGTGTGATTGATAGTAGAGGCCAACGCACAAAATCGCATTGCAGTGTCTTGGGTATATGGCACGGGATATGCAGCTAGCTAGGGATCGAGGAAGATGAGAAAACAAAAGCCAGCAAATCAAACAGCATAAATATTTTGAAGTTTCCGTTTTCTCTTAAAAATGGTATGCCTTTTTCATTGTACCCACCAGGCGGGTTGATGAAGTAGAGTGTATATATTTGTTTTTAATTCATTATGTTTCGAAACTTAAAAGATAACCCATTTTAAAAGTGAAAAAAATAATTATAATAAAAAAGAAGAAGCAAATGTGTACATTTTTTTTTTAAGAAGCAAATGTGTACATTTTTTTTTTAAGAAGCAAATGTGTACATTTAAAACATGAAAATAGATGTTAAAAAACTGGTTGTAAAATGTGGATGTAAGAACATCATTGTCATTTCTATATATTATATTATTATTGATGTGTAGTATGAGTTGGGATATTAATTAATCTTACAGATTTACGCTAAATAAATTTATTTATTTATTTATAATTTGATGGTTACAACTGTGGTACGGGTATTTGAACTTAAAATGTTTTCACTGGAAGCACTAGGAGGTGCCAACCTATTGAATTATACAAAGCTCTTAGCCAAGATTAGTTTAATAAAGAGCTAAATTGAATACAATTATTACTTGAGCCAAAATTAAAGCAACCACATTAAACTTTTAGGTTTGTTTAGTTGGAGTGATTATTGAAGGGAATTTGGGAGAGAAAAGTGGGAAGAAAATGGAAGTGGAGGGTGTTTGATTTTTTCCCTGGCCCACCAAAAATCAATCTCTCCAAATTGGAGAGAAAATATGAGTGATTTTGCTTGAACCTTCTCATTTACTTTTTTTTTCCCTCAATTGTAATGTTATCTCTCTCTCTTTTTTTCTGCTTTTTTTTTTTTTTTTTTTATTTGTTTCATGCTACCATTCCTAGCTATGTTATGTTATGTTTTTTTTTTTCATTAACTTTGTTTCCTGCTTTTTTTCTTTTTTTCCTGCTTGTTCAATGTCAAATTTGCGCTTTTCTTTTTTTTTTTTCTTTTTTTTACAAAGTTTAGTTACAAACTTAGTTGTATGGCTAAGGGTAGCAAAATTTGACAAGACCCGCGAACCTAACATGACTAACCTATTTATAAACAGATCATGGGTTAAGGCTGTAACGGTGCTTGGGCCGCTACTGTGACATTGGGCTGGACTATCTCATCCTGCCGTACTAAGCCCAAAATGTTCTGGATTGGAGAGTCGGGACCGGTCCAGTTGCAACTCACCTTGGCCCGGCTTGTGCGCAAGCTATGCCCTGACCTGTCACAATTTATGTTGCGTAGTTGTGGCAAGCAGATCCTTTTGAAATAATTACCGCAGACAGGTATATTATAAAAATAAGGGAAATGCGTTTGCCATACTTTAAATAAATAAGCATTGGAATGAACACATAAAGAGAACAACAGAGATGAACTTAAGAGAAGTAAGTATAAAAGGAAATGAGCAAGAAATGACGGCAAGCTGGTAAAATTATTAGTCTGTCGTGGTATGTTAAAGGAATCCAAGCCAAAAAGGAGACAACACTCCCTCAATGCAACTAATTTCTCAAAGGAGAAATTAATGGCTTTGAAGGAATGGTCCTAAATGACCTCTTTTTCGAGCGTGAGCAAATGGAAAGTGTGGTTTTTCGAGAGGGAGAAAGGAAATAACAACCCACTTTGGTACATGCCTATCCTCTCACTTTCTTCCCTTTTTATTTTCTTATTTCAATCTCCTTTTTAAATTACTTTTCCCTCCCTTCTTTCTCTGTTGCAATTCTTCTCCTTCCCTCTTTCTTTTCTTACTCTTTTTTTCTTTTTACTTGCTATGTTTTCTTTTCTTTTCCTTAATTCTTCCTTACTTTGCCCCCTCCCTTTTTGTGCACAAGGAAAATTCTTATATAATGCCTGCCGAGACATTGCTTTTACTTTTTTACCCCCTTAACTGTCTTTATCCGATGAGTGTACTCACCGACCATTACTGGTTGGTCAGGTACTCAGCCAGCGCCACGTTCCTGCGCTGGCCGCACTGCACCACATCACCAGACAAAGACAAGGGCATTTTGTTCGTTAGCTTGCCGTGGCATTCTCACCTGTCACGGCAGAGTACTCTCTCTCTCTCCCTCATGGCATGCACCAAAAGGTTCCAATTCAGCTTTGCCATTTTCGGGTGCTATGCCATCCAAGCAGGACACTCACCCAAAAGTGGCCTGAGCGGGACCCTTGAAATGGGTTCTTCCCTCTCCCCTCCGCCAAACCACACCCCTTTTACCTCTGACCCATGACCCACCTTCACCCGTATTGGTTGGGAACAGGCTGGTGAGACATGGGCCTTGCGCGTGCCCTGTTCTCATGTCCGTCCAAAGTCTGCCTGGTGATCATGCTTTTGCCGCGGCCTGGACGTCTGTCTTCTTATCCTGCCGTTTACTTCTAACTTCTTGTGGCGTGGATTATTTCTTCACTGGTTCGCCGTTTGTGGTTTGGGCTAGCCCTTGATTGTGGGCCTTAGTCTTCTTGCTTCCTTTCGTGTTTTGTTTGTCACAGCTTTTCTATTGTTTCTTGCCGTGCCATTTTAACAAAATGGCCATTTAATACAATTGGGCCTCTTTGGGTCCACTGCTTGCTCTCTTTTTCAATGGCTTAATAAGCCCACTGGGCTTTTCTTGCCATACATGCCTGCGGGCTCCCGTGTCCCATTTATCCTTCTTTGGGGCGTCCTTGGCCCCTTGCAACCTCGTACTTTCCATAGGCTTTTACTACCTCGTTGGGCTACCTCGGCCCAACTATTCCTCATTTCCTTTAGAGCCCATAGATTTCCTATGGCTCTATATACCTGCTTTACTTTAGGCCTGCCGCAATGGGTGTGGCCCATCCTCACTTTTCTACATCCGCAGCCCATGGTTTGCCATTTCTCTCTTTCTGAACCTTTTCAGGCTCATTTACTTTTCAAGACCCATTTATTTGCTTTATGGACCTATACTCTATTATTCCTGATGCTCAGGTTTAATGGGTTCTTCTATTTATTCTTTGATTATTTCTTTCTGATGTTGCTGGGCTTATTCTCCTTATTGGGCTTTAAGAAATGAGCCTCAACAAAGGCTAAACAGATTTAGGTCATATTCAGGTCGACACAGCTAACTCGTTTAATAAGTGGATCGTGTTTGTGTTTAACATGCAAACCTATCTGACCCATTTAGCTTATAAAGGTATTAGTTTTTATTATTATTATTTTATTATTATTGCTTAATTTTTTTGTTGTAACCCAAACTTTTGTCGAATGTGTTAAAATGGTTTCTGCGGTTTCTAACGTTTTAAATATGTTATTTTTAATAAAAAAAATTTATTCTTTTATGCCAAATGGACTTTTACTTGGAAGCCCATGTGGCCTAAAAAAAAATCTTCATTCTAAAATATTTTTCTCAGTTTGGCCCAAATCCAACTCTCCTATTTCTTAATTAGGCTTTCTTTCATTGATTCTGAAACTCAACCAGCCTGTCCATAATTACTTTTTTTTTTTTCTTTAAATGAAAATTTATTTGTAAACCTTACAGGCTTCTCTCCTCAAAACTCAAATCTCCTTTTTTTTCAATGTAGCACTTCTGAAGTGCATTTAAAATATTTCGCACAACCTGTAATTTGGTCTAAGATGGACGAAGAACAATAATCCAATACTAGTATATAACTCACGAAACGCAAAGATTCATTTAAAATTAAATACAATTTTTATTATAAAAATATAAAATAATTAGTCAAATCATTAAAAAAAAGTATGTATCACATACATATGTATAGATACATTTAAAATTAAACACAATTTTTATCATAAAAAAATAAATAGTTAATTAATTTTTAAAAAAAAAACACGTAACTAGTTTCATATTAAAATTCTTATCTAAATTCAATACTACTTACGATCATTTTTTTTCAAATTTTTAATAACATAGAACATGTGGTAATCTTTATTTTATGGTGATTTTTATTGAGTATATGTGATTGATTTTTTATTTATTTATAGTTAATTAATATTAGATTCTTAGTATTTTGCATTCACTTAGCACAAAGATTAAAAAACTTAAATAGACACATGGCACAAATTTAAATGGATAATCATAGTGTGGTCTTCACATAAATTTAAACATAAGATACAAAATTGGGTTCTAATTTCAAATTCTAATTAAACTTTATCTCAGGTTTACCTATTAATATATATATATATATATATATATATATATATATATATATATATAAATTTATTTGTGTTATAAAATTTATAAAAGTAAGCATTGCGTGAGATCAACGAAAAAGAAGATGAGAGAGAAATGAAAGTCCAGAGGGCGGTGCAGTTAGTTTGTTGTCCTGGTAGTATTGACGGTGGTTGTTGGTGCTAGTGCTACTCACTATAAAGAAGAAAACGTAGCACTCCAATGTCGACGCAGCTCCGGTGCCACTGTCAAATCTCTTCTCTATTAGTTGTTCACTTCTCCGCCCTTTTCGTCTTCCTCTCTTTTTAAGCGTTGCTCAATATTTGTTATTGGTCATGTTGCTGTGATTGCTAGTGTTTTAGAAGACTTTGAGTTGTTTGGGAATTTTATTTTATTTTTTGGGTTTCAAATAAGAAATAACGGTGTCTATTAAACTGGGTTATTAAACCTTTTTTTTTTTTTTTTGAAATGTATGATGACAATATTTTCACAACAAATTGTGAGTGGTAGATTATTATCAATGGTTGAAAATGTGATATTAGCGGTGGACCAAGATTGTAACAAATAACAATCTATCATTTAATTAAGATTTGTTGTGAAACTATTATAGATATAGCATTCCTCTACTTTAAAAAAAAAATTAACTATAGTCAAGTGGTAGTCCACGTGAAAATTTAATGGAATAAAAAAAATCATATTCTATTATCACTGTTAATCATGTCAACTTTTTCCGTCACTATTAACTAGTTATTGAAAGTTCATGTTTAAAAACCTGGAACAGCTTGTTACAAATTTTAATCCAAATTAACTTAACAAATGATTAACTAAATCCAAATTAAGTGCAATAAATAACAAGAAGCAAAACTTTCAGTTATGCAATATACATGTACTTGAGCGTCCAGCTCCTACTAGCAACAAACTGCATTAGTCATTTCTCTTTATGGTCTCCGAACAAAGTTCGAGTACGCTAAACACAAGTCCAATCTCTCAAATACTCCAAGGCCTCTTGAAGATTTCTAATATCTTTGTGGTTTTCCAACAATCCAAATCACTCAAGGCTGCATACGCTCAATATTTTGGTGACGTTCTCCTCTCAAAGATGGTCAATGGGAGAGGGTAAAGGTTTGAAAAAATACAAGAACTTTTTTTTAAAAGGTACACTAGCCTCCTACCTTTGTTCTGGATCAATTAGGATTTTATTTTCGTGCATATAAGGGTTATAAATCAAAGGTTGGATGGCTGCACTCAAATTTTAAAATTAGTATCCGTTTGAATACAGCTTATTTTACTGAAAACTGAAAACACTGTAGTAAAATAATTTTTAAATGTGTAAATAGTGCTGTGGGACCTATTTTTAATAAAAGAAAAAAAAAACACAATATAAAAAACAATAAACTTAATTGTTCATTGGATACAAAGAAAACAAATAGTACAAATAATTAAGTTAACACAAATTACATAGGATCATCTACTCTCATCCATTAAAAGGATCTACTTCAGGACCATAATATACATGAGTATTACCATCTGGCCCTTAAAAAATTGCCACAATTACCAAAAAAAAAAAAAAACAGAATTTTGTGTTCCGGTCCGGTACAGCCGGTACGAGGCCGGTACGTCCATAATTCGCCGATACGAGGCCAGTATGGCCGGTATTTTTTCCGGTACGAAATAGAAGTGTACTTGTACCGGTACGAGGCCGGTACGGTACGGTATTGACTCCCATGCTTCCGAAGGTGCACCTAAAATTTTCAGCACAATCTGTGATTTGGTTTGAGTCGTATCAAGACGAATATGAGTTTGTATTATAAAAGCAAGCATTGTGTGAGATTAAAGAAAAAGAAAATGGGAGAGAAATCAAAGGTCCAGAGGGTGCCACTGTGTCAAATATCTTCTCTATGGTTCTCCACCCTTTTTGTTTTCCTCACTCTTTTGTGTTGCTCAATGCTCAATATTTGATGTTGTTCATATTGCAGTGATTGCCATTTGCCAGTGTCTTCGGAGTTGTTAGAGATTTACAGGGTTTTTACTTTTTAGCAAGGGATAATGTTTTTTTTTTTTAACCAAAAAACAATTATGGGCACGTGGAAGTCTAGTGACATAAAAAATTATTTATTGTTATTATTTTTAGTCATATTAACCTTTTCCATATCCACCATTAAAAACATGAATTATTTCAACTCAATACCAAAAAATTATGGACTAAACTAGCATATTTAAAATGTTAGGAACCAGTTTAACACATAGGACAAACATTAGGTACTAAGGGTGCGTTTGGTTCAATGTAAATCGAATTCTGAGTGTAAAATGAATGCAGGGGAAAGTGAATTCCCGTAAGGAAAATGAAGTCTGGGTGTTCGGTTTTGCAATGGAAAATAGTCCAGAAAACGATTTTCAGTGTTTGGTAACATTCTGAAAATGCTATTTTTCTAGAAATTTTTCACATTTTCTCAACTTCCAAACAAATTTTATATCAAAAAATCCACCACCATCCCACATTCCAACGCCCAAAAAAAATCCAACACTATCCATATAAAACACACCATCACATAACACAAAAACCACCAAATCACCGGCATAAAAACCACCAAATCACCAGCACCTACACACCGGCACCCACGGAAAATCCACCACTACCACGCAAAACCCACCACCACACAACAGAAAAACCACCAAAACACCACCACCCACACCACCATAACAACACCAAAAAAATCAGAGATCAAAGAGAGAAAGATTGAGAGATTGAGGGAAAGAAAGATCAGTCTTCATCGGCGGGACGATCTTCAGCGGCGGCGACGAGATCGGTCTTAGGTGGGTCGAGAACGAGATCAGTCTTGGGTGGTGACGACGAGAACGAGATGCAAGGCTCCGATCAAGACGGCAGCGACGTTTGAGGAAGAAGAGAGAAAAAAGAGGAAGCTTGGCCGACGCGTGATCTCGGCGGTGGGGCGGCGTGATCTGGGTGGTTTGGCGGCACGATCTGGGCTGGCTGGAGCTTGGCTGAGGTGAGGCGTGATCTAGGTTTTGGACCGTCTCTCTCTCTCTCTCTCTCTCTCTCTCTCTCTCTCTCTCTCTCTCTCTCTCTCTCTGAGTCCTGGAATTCGTTTGAAGGTAAAATGAAGGCTGCATTGGTTTTATGGCTGAAGTGGCTTATTTTCCGGTCAAAGCTGCATTGGTTTTCCGTTGACCGTATTTTCCATAGCTGCCCAACACATACAAGGGTGTAAAATGTTTTCCTGAAAGTGTTTTCAGGCAAAACAAACGCAGCCTAAAGTAGTAATTAACCCCTAAAATATATAAATATATATTCATGAGAGGTGGGTGCATCACTTCCAATCTAAGGATCCAAGAAAACCCATGAAATATCTTCTCGACTTTGGAATGGTGAAATTGTTGATATAGAGATTAACCTCCAGCTATTGTACATACATTTCCTTTTGTAGATTCCTCTTAGTTCCTAGGATTTAGGAAGGTGTATTCATGCAAGTAGTTTACTTGTAAGTTGTTAATCCTATTTATATTCAAGTTCTTTCAATTTGACTCAAGTTCTTAGTTGTTAGCCTATAAGATCCTTTGTTCCTAATCATCAATCATATTCATGTTCAAGCTATTTACCATAGTATTGATAATCGATTAGTCTTACTAGCATGTAACCCATCAAATGCATAGATGCATTTAAAATTAAACACAATTTTTATCATAAAAATATAAATAAATAGTCAAATTATTAAAAAAAAAAATAGCATGTAACACATGCATATGTTATATGTATAGATACATTTAAAATTAAACATAATTCTTATCATAAAAATATAAATAATTAGTCAAAAAAATTTTAAAGTAAATGTAATTAATCACATATTAAAATTCTTACCTAAATTTAATACTATTTATGATTTTTTTTTCTAATTTTTGATAAGATAAAACGTGTGGTGATATTTGTTGTATGGTAATTTTTATTGAATATATGTGATTGGTTTTTTAAATATATATATATATATATATATATATATATATATATATATATATATATAGTTCATTAATACTAAATTCTTAGTATTTTGCACTCATTCAGTCACTTGACACAATGATTAAAAAATTTAAGTGGATAATTATGATGTGGTCCCCACATAAATTTAGACACATGACACAAAATTATATTCTAATTTTAAATTCTAATTGAATTTTCTCTAAGTTTTATCTATTAATATATACTAGCTTGTAACCTCATTTATATGCATGGATACACTTAAAGATATAAAATAAGATGCATAATATAATTCCTATATATATAATTTAAATATTATTAATAGTCATTTTTATATTTTGTTAACTCTTTAAAAAATTTTGTAAGGATATTATTAGGTATAAAATGTAAATTGTACATTTTTTTTAAATTATTGTAAAACATTTTTTGTTTTTTTTTTTTTTACAATTCATTTATTTTAAACTATTTGATTTTTGAACTCTTTTTTAGTAAACAGTAATACTTATTAGAATACACACGAAAATAGTAATAATAGTGTTTTAAACCAAGTTTATAATACATTACATAACCAGAGTACAACTACAAAAAAACTTAACATTTAGTTTTTGTACTTAATAACTCACTTGGATGAATATTTATAATGTGGTCCCACATTTTATTCTAAAATTAAGAAATAAAACTCTTTAAGAATAAATAATTTAGGACACATGGCGCAAAATTGGAACTCTAATTTGAAATTCTAATTTAAATTTCTCCTAGCTTCACCTATTATTATATATATATAGATACATTTAGATTTACAGTGTGACTGAGCATGACTTTAGTTTACTTAGCTTATTGATGCTCTATAACTTAGAATTGCAATAAGAAATTAGCTCTTGATTGTAATAAGAATTTAGCCTGTTGATTTCCATCAATAACTGTTACTAGCATCATCTTCAATAATTACATCAATTTGAAAAGAAAAAAAAAATCCTCTTAATTAAGGCGTCATTGAACTATATTCCTTTTGAGAATTGAATTCAAATCCCCAAATCAACATCTTTAGCAAGCAAATCGAAGCATCATCGATACAGCAGCACTCATATTGATTAGCCAAAATTAAAATCATCTCAAACAAACACAATCAGTTACATAGATTCCAAATCTATCCTTCAGAAGTTCTCTTAATTGAGACATCACCAAACCACATTCATTTTAGAAGCGAAGTCAAATCCCCAAATCAACATCTTAAGCAAACAAATCGAAGTTTGACAAAAGTCATCTATACACCTACAATCATATCGATCAGGCAAAATTAAAATCATTTCAAACAAACACAACCAGTCACATGGATTCCAATCTATCCTTTATTTTTCTTATACAAATACAAATACAAATAGAGTGTGATTGATAGTAGAGGCCAATGCACAAAATCGCATTGCAGTGTCTTGGGTATATGGCACGGGTAGCGGAAAGATATGCAGGATTGCAGCTAGCTAGGGATCGAGGAAGATGAGAAAACAAAAGCCAGCAAAGCAAACAGCATATTATATTTTGAAGTTTCCGTTTTCTCTTAAAAATGGTATGCCTTTTTCATTGTACCCACCAGGCGGGTTGATGAAGTATAGTGTATATATATTTGTTTTTAATTCATTATGTTTCTAAACTTAAAAGATAACCCATTTTAAAAGTGAAAAAAATAATAATAAAAAAAAAAAAAAAGAAGAAGCAAATGTGTACTTTTTTTTTTAAGAAGCAAATGTGTACATTTTTTTTTTTAAGAAGCAAATGTGTACATTTAAAACATGAAAATAGATGTTAAAAAACTGGTTGTAAAAATGTGGATGTAAGAACATCATTGTCATTTCTATATATTATACTATTATTGATGTGTAGTATGAGTTGGGATATTAATTAATCTTACAGATTTACGCTAAATAAATTTATTTATTTATTTATAATTTGATGGTTACAACTGTGGTACGGGTATTTGAACTTAAAATGTTTTCACTGAAAGCCCAAGGAGGTGCCAACCTGTTGAATTATACAAAACTCTTAGCCAAGTTTAGTTTAATAAAGAACTAAATTGAATACAATTATTACTTGAACCAAAATTAAAGCAACCAAATTAAACTTTTAGGTCTGTTTAGTTGGAGTGATTATTGAAGGGATGGAGAATTTGGGTGAGAAAAGTGGGAAGAAAATGGGAGTTGATGATGCCAAGAATCGACTCAGTAAGCCGCAGGGTCTTCACGCGTTCCGAGTAAACCTGCACAAGTAGAAAGAACTTCAAGGGGGAAGTACCGGCGTGGTACCGGCCATCGACCCTCCGATGGTTAAGTTAGTATTGCTCGCAACTCTAGAGTGCCAGAGTCGGGTGGAATTACACGTACCTCAATTTTGGAGGACTCGGAGGTATTTATAGCAGTAGGTGGCCTTTAGCCAAGGTGTGCTGGAGAAGATGCCACTTTACCGGAATTGCCCTTGAGTAGCGTGGAGCGCAAGACACTTCTTGGGCGATCAAGCGTATTGTGCAAGATATCTATCTGAGTAGCAGCGTACGCGACAAGATTCTTTTTCTCGTGGAAGCGTACATCACAAGACATATATTGATCCCTTCAGCTTTGTCCCGTCACCCATTCACCCTGTCGATATGTGTAGATTACGCTGTCGAGACATGCTGGGGAGTTGGTCGGGGATGACGGATGAAGAAGGACCGTCCCCCTTTACCGTGCCGTCGCCCAGGTAGAGGATGACGGCAACTTCCAGACGTCACCTTCCCCATCAGTTGCCCCTTACTCCTTAATCCCATCGGTCTCATCTGACGGATTGGGGAGTACAGCGTGTGGCAGACAAGGCATTAATGGCTAGTCACCTCGAGCAGCCCTAGTGTCAGAACACGTGTCCTTGGCCGACTGGCAGGTAGCTGGACGGGAAGGTCGCTTCGTCTTCCGCACCCCAAACCGCCTATATATATATGCTCCGTTTTCCCTCACTTCTCTTCTTTTATTCCAATTTCGCTGATCAGAGAGAAACCGTCAACTCAAAGAGATTACAATTGCCTTTTGGTTCTCGTTTGCTGGTTGATACCGTCAGCTTCATCAGCATTCCCATCACAACTTGGTGAGTTACTTTTTTTTTTCTGCTCTTAATTTCTTTGATTTAATTGCATACTGAGCTTTAGGAAGAAGTTTCTGGGAAGGCCGTCATACAGGTTCTTAGACCAACCCCGTCGCTTATAGGTAGTAAGATGCCTAGGGAGACGTCGAGTGAACAGTCGTCAGTCCGCGATGGGGCGGGCTACGACGAGGTCTTCCAGCCGGGCCACGAGCCAGGGGATGACTCTTCTTGGTCGTCAGAGGACGAATTGTCGGCACAGTTTTGTGACGAGGAGGTAGAGGACCAGGGCGGAGTAATAAGGAAAGGTGGAGATGACGACCAAGCGAGGGAGAGTGGGAGCGACGGGAGTTTATCGGGGGATGAAGACTTGGAGAGTACGTCGGGAGGCTCAGGGGACGACCATCCGTTCATCCTCCCTAAAGAGTGGACGGTCAACCACTTTTTGCCTTCGATGACGGATAAGGTTTTCAACTCGCTGCGGGCTCGTTATCAAATCCCAGACGATATTCCGATCCGTCTTCCCTTGGAGAGGGAGAGGTGTTACTCCGGGAAGACCGCGGACGTTGGTATGTATGATGCCATATTCACGGCAGGATTGAGGTTGCCCCTGACGGCGCTCCACCGTCAGTTGGCAAATTACCTCAGGCTGTCCGTCAGCCAGATTTCCCCCAACACCTGGAGGGTGTTTACAGGATCTGAAATATTGTGGGGTAGTTTAAGCGGAGGGAACCGTCAGTTGACTCTCGAGGAGTTTTTCTGGTGCTACCGTCCCCACCATATCGCCTCGTCTCAAGGGATCTACCACTTCTCCGCAAGGAAGAAGGAGTTGAGGCTAGTGTCCGATATGCCCGACTCCAACAGGAACTGGAAGGGCCGGTACTTTTTTGTGGAGGGGACAAACTAGGTGTGCCGTGAGGAGGAGTGGGGGTCGATTCCTCACGGATTTGACAACACTTAGGCTTTTGTCAGGGAGTCAGGTCGTCGCCGTCAGCCTTGCTTATTGGTTTATTTTAATCCAAGGTTCTAACCCGTCTGCTTTACTTTTCTTTTTCAGCTTTCGCCCGTCCGGTGATCTCAGAGGAGCAAGAAGCCTTTATCCTCAAGGTGACGGAGATCCCTTTGGAGGAGAGGAAGTGCCGCGACCTCATCACACCTGACGCCCTCCCCGCCTACTGTGGGGGACTAGAGCCAACAGAGAAAGCACGCCGTTTAGACAAGTTATCCCATCAACGTAAGTTCAATTAACCCGTTCATTCCCGTCACCTTTACTTGGCATTTTTATATTTGGTCTTTGTCTAACAGAGATGGAGTCCGCCAAGCTGAGGGCTCAAGTCAGGGCCGCTGCCTGTAAAAAAGAGGAAGGGAAGGGTAAGGAGAGGGTGTCCACGTCCCTCCCAAAGGCCGTCGACAAGGGCGCGCCTAAGAGGAAAGGCGACGGGACCAAGGGCCGTCTGGCAAAGAAATTGACGGTCACCCCTGGGGATCACTCCACGAAACCCCCGTCACCCAAACACGGGGCCGGCAAGGGGTTGATGTCGGCCCAAGGTCCCATCATCCCAGAGGACGGGCGCTGCATCCTTACCCACAAGGGGTATGCCCTGGAGCGGCTGGACTCCATACTGGGGACGAGGGAAGCTGATTCTTGCGTCAGCCAGTCTGTGCAGGAGTTGGGGGACTCAGGCCTCTTCGATCTCGCCAGGGTACGTATATTCTTTATTACTCACTCCATCTGCTTTTTGTGGTACTGTGCTGACAGAAGTTTTGTTCCACAGGCAATGGTTCGCATGAGGGCCATGCAAGTCAAGGGGGCGAAGAACGAGGAGCTGTTGGCCCGTCAGAAGAAGCGCATCACAAATCTCTCTGACGGGTTGGACCAGTACAAGGAAGCTTGTCGGACTTTGAACGGGCAAATAAAAGAGCTAAAAGAAAAACTTGAAGAAGCAACCCGTCAGCTAAAGAAGGAGACGGAGGCTAAAGTGACGGCGGAGAAGGAGCTGTCGTCTCTCTTGGGCCAGGTGGAGACGGCGAAGGCTGACGCCGTTGCTGAATTCAAGACAACCCAGACATTCATCGATACCTGCGCCGAGTACTATGGTGACGGGTTCGAGGACTGCCTTAAGCAGGTGAAGTCCCTCTTCCCCCACCTTGACTTGTCGAGGGTGTCTATGGATGATCCAATGCCGTCGACTCCTGTGGGCGACATCGTCATGGTGGACGACAACAGTCTCAGCGAGTCTGGGATGCATCTGAAGGATGACGGTGTCGTCCTCGCCCAGCCCGCTCTTGATCCGTCCGGCGCTCAAACGGTCCCGTCATCCGATCCCTCTGGCTTCGAAGGCTTTCCTGTAGTCCAAGACCCCCCCAAAGGCGACGAGGTCGTGTCGGATGCTCCTGCCGTTTGATCCTTGTAAAATTTTTCTTTCTCTTTTTTTTTTTTTGTAAATGGTGCCCCGTCATTTTGAGGGCTTTTGTAAGAACAAGATTTCTGTGGTATGACAATTTATTTTTCCCATTTTTAATGTGTTATTTTCATTCAAAGTCTGGTGTATGGTTTTCTTTTGTTGCTTCACAGTAATCCAATTTTGGACCTTTGGTGCTTTTTGTGCAAAATCATGACCTTCCAACGGGGTCGTCAGCCTTAACGTTTAACGGGCATTAACACCCTTTTATATCATAGGGCCGTCAACGTGTAAGCCGTCATCTTCTGGGGCCGTCGGTTTTGTACTTTAGCATATATTATTGTTATTTTTTTTTTTTTTTACCGTCAACATTTGCTCGACTAGCGCCTGTACACTGGTTTTTAAACCTTTGGATAATGTCGTCGCTTTCCAAACCGTCACCTTTTGGGCCATTGGCCTTTGTGCTTGCCCGGTTTTTAGGATGGGGCCGTTAGCTTCTAAGCCTTTGGCTTTTATGCTTGATCGGCCTTCACGCTTATCCTGGTAGGATTATTGGCTTTTTATCCTTCAGGATAGTGCCGTCGCTTCGAGGCCGTCTGGTTTCTACGCGCTCCCTTTAGGGCGAATCCGTCAGTTTTTGAGCCGTCGGCTTTTAATTTGACCGGTTCTTATGTGATCTTTTTAGGATAGAGCCTTCAGCCTCTATGCCGTGGGTTTTTAAGCTTGACGGGCTTTTATGCCTCGTAGATTTTAGGTTGGCTTCTAAGCCGTCAGCTTTTTGCCTGACGCTTTTATGCCTGACGCTTTTATGCCTTGTAGATTTTAGGTGTTGGCTTCTAAGCCGTCAGCTTTTATGCTTGACGCTTTTATGCCTTGTAAATTTTAGGTGTTGGCTTCTAAGCCGTCAGCTTTTATGCTTGACGCTTTTATGCTTGACGCTTTTATGCCTTGTAGATTTTTAGTGTTATCGCTTTGGTATACCTGTTTTAAGGTCTAACACTTAACACAGTATAAGAGAGATTGAATAAACTTCTGAGCCTTGCATCAATTTTAAGAAGGGAAAAAGTGCCCATTGGGTTCCCAAGATACATTTAAGCAAACTACAAGCAGCAGCTACCGCTCTTTTCTTATTGGTAGTACTTTCGTAGGTGCTCGGTGTTCCATGGATGGAGTAGTGTCTGTCCTTCTAGCGTTTCCAAGTGGTAGGTGTCTCTTCGATGCCATGACGTGACTCAGTAGGGTCCTTCCCAGTTGGGGCTGAGCTTTCCTTGGGCAGGGTCTCTGGTGGCGCCCATAACTCTTCTTAGAACAAGGTCTCTGACCCGGAAGTCCCTATGCTTGACTCGGGAGTTGTAGTGCTTGGTCATGCGATCTTGGTACCGAGCGAGTCTTTGTTCAGCTACTGCTCCGTCTTCTTCAATTAGGTCCAACCGTAGGCGCAATGCCTCATCATTCCTGCCTTCATCGTAGGCGTTCACCCTGTAGGATGTGAGTCCTATTTCGGCCAGGATGACTGCTTCGCTTCCGTAGGTTAGCCGGAATGGAGTTTCTCCTGTTGGGGTCCTTGCCGTCGTCCTATATGCCCAAAGTACGCTAGGTAGTTCCTCAAGCCATATCCCCTTTACCCCCTCGAGCCGAGTCTTGATAATCTTGAGCAAGGATCGGTTCGTTACCTCTACTTGGCCGTTGGCTTGGGGGTGGGCGGGGGAGGAGTAGTGATTTTTTATCCCCAGCTGTGAGCAGAATTCTCGGAAGATGCCGTTGTCGAATTGTTTGCCATTGTCCGAGACTAGGACCTTAGGTATCCCGAACCTGCATATGATGTATTTCCAGACAAAGCTCCGCACATTCTTCTCCGTAATGGTGGCCAGAGTTTTAGCTTCTACCCACTTTGTGAAGTAGTCTATGGCTACTACCAAGAACTTCAGTTGCCGCATAGCCGTTGGGAATGGTCCCATAATGTCTAGTCCCCATTGAGCAAACAGCCATAGGGCTGTCATGGGTGTCAGCTCTTAGGGCGGCTGTCTGACGATGTTGCTGAACATTTGGCATTTGTCGCAGGTTTTGACGTAGGTTTGGGCGTCTTTTTTGCATAGTGGGCCAGTAATACCCCGCCCGAATCATCTTGTGCGTCAGTGACCGTGATCTTGAGTGGTTTCTGCAGACTCCCTCGTGGACTTCCCTCATGACATAGTCTGCTTCCTCGGGACCCAAACACCTCAGGTACGGGCGAGAGAAACCCCTTTTGTATAGGACGTCCTTCATTAATATGAACCTTGCGGCTCGGACCTTCGGCCTTCTAGCTGCTTCTTTTTCGTCCGGCAAGGCGCCATCCTTTAGGTAGGAGACTAGTGGCGTAGTCCAATCACCCTCGGAGCCTATTTCCTGCACACTGACAAGGTCTATTAGTGGCGACACTTGCACAAAAGAAAGCACATTGTCAAGGGTGGTCGTGTGTTCTGAAAAGGCGGCTTTGGCAAGGTGGTCGGCTTGCTCATTTTCTTCTCTAGGTATTTGGACTACTTCTACCCTTAGCTCATCCACTTTTTTCTTCGCCTGATCGAGATACCTCCTCATTCTGTCGCCTCTACACTCGTAGTCTCCGCTAACTTGGTTGATGACGACCTAGGAGTCACAGTAGGCTACTACTTTTGTGGCCCCTGCTGCTTTGGCGAGGTCGATCCCAACTATCAACGCTTCGTATTCCGCCTCATTATTGGTGGTGAGGAAATCTAGGCGAATCATGCATTCGATCTGATCTCCCTCGGGGGAGCGAAGTACGACACCTACTCCCCCGGCTCGCCGGGTCGACGATCCGTCCGAATGTAAGGTCCATGACGGGTGCTTGTCCGCCCCCTCGTCTTCTCCGCTGGTGAATTCGGCGATAAAATCAGCGACAACCTGCCCTTGATGGCGGTGCACGGGCTGTACCTGATGTCGAACTCAGTCAATTCGGTCGCCCATAAGGCTAGGCGACCGACCGCTTCGGGGTTGTGCATTGCCCGTCGTAAGGGTTTGTCAGTTAAGACAACTATCGTATGAGCTTGGAAGTACGGCTTAAACTTGCGGGCCACAGTGATCAGGGCGAAGGCGAGTTTTTCCATAGGCGGGTATCTTCCTTCTGCTCCGCGGAATGCCCAGCTGGCATAATACACAGGCTTCTGGACCTTGTCTTCTTCTCTGGTCAAGGCCGCGCTGACTGCTGCCGGGGAGACAGCCAGGTACAGGAAAAGCAGCTCCCCAGGCTGCACGGGACTGAGCAACGGAGGCGAAGAGAGATACGCCTTCAGTTCTTCCAACACTTTTTGGCATTCGTCCATCCACTCAAAGGCTTTCTTCAGTGTACAGAAGAAGGGAAGGCACTTGTCCGTCGCCCTTGACACGAACCGGTTCAGGGTGGCCATTTTTCCATTCAAGCTTTGTACCTCCTTCATGTTTTTCGGGGATGCCATCTCCATTATGGCTCGGATCTTGTCTGGGTTGGCCTCGATGCCTCTTTGAGACACTATAAAGCCTAGGAATTTTCCTGCTGCTACTCCAAACACGCACTTTGCCAGGTTGAGCTTCATGTTGTAGGAACGGAGGGTGGCGAATGTTTCTTCGAGGTCCTTCAGGTGGTCTTCCTTCCTTCTGCTTTTTACTAACATGTCATCGACATATACTTGAACATTCCTTCCTATCTGGTCGGCGAACATCTTGTTCATGAGCCTCTGATACGTGGCGCCCGCATTCTTCAGTCCGAACGGCATCACCTTGTAACAGAAAAGGCCCTGGCTGGTAACAAATGAGGTCTTCTCCTAATCTACCACATCCATCCGGATCTGATTGTACCTCGAGAAGGCGTCCATGAAGCTTAGCAGTTGGTGCCGGGCCATAGAGTCTACCAGTGTGTCGACTAGAGGGAAGGGGTAGCTGTCCTTGGGGCACGCCTTATTCAAGTCCGTGAAGTCTACACACATCCGCCACTTCCCGCTAACTTTCTTGACCATCACTACATTGGCCAGCCAATCGGGGTAGTATACTTCCCGGATGAATCCTGCTTCTCACAACTTGCCGACTTCCTTTGCTACCGCTCGGTCTCGCTCTGAGGCGAACACCCTCTTCTTCTGTCGTACGGGCCTGTAAGTGGGCGATACGTTCAGCCTGTGCACCATGACGGACGGGTCGATACCCGGCATGTTCTCATGACTCCAGGCAAATACATCTTGGTTTTCCTTGAGGAAGGCCGCGAGCGCCTGGCGAGTCTCGGGGCTGTTGAGAGCGCCTATCCTGGTGGTTCTGTCAGGTCTGGACTCGTCAAGCATTATTTCTTCGAGCTCCTCCGCAGGTTCTGCCCCCGCTCTCTGCTCTATGTTCATCGTTGGTAGTTGGCTATTCATTTCTACCATCGCGACGTAGCATTCTCGCGCGGCTACCTGGTTTCTCCATAGTTCCCCCATTCCATACTCAGTGAGGAATTTGACCTTCAACGCATAGGTCGAGGTTGCAGCCTTCCAGGCGTTGAGGGTAGGCCATCCTATGATGGCGTTATAGGCGGAAGAGCAGTCGACGACGAGGAAGGTGACGTTCCTGGTGACCTGTCTGGGGTATTCTCCAATAGTAACAGGCAAGGTAATTGAGCCGATGGGATATACTCTTGTTCCTCCGAATCCGGTGAGCGGGGCTTTGGTGGGGACCAGGCACTCTTTGTCGATCCGCATTTGCTGGAACGCCGGATAGTAGAGGATATCGGCGGAGCTTCCGTTGTCGATTAAGACCCGGTACGTGTTATAGTCTCCTATCCGGATGTTGACGACAAGGGCGTCGTCATGCGGATGGTGAAGGTGTTGGGCATCTTCTTCGGTGAACTCCATAGTGGGGCTGTTGACTCGCGGTTTCTTCTGGGCAGTACTCGCGTTCTGGACATTCTGAACCGTTCGGAGGTAGGTTTTTAGGGCCTTCTTCGTTGAGCCGACGGTTGCTACACTCCCAACGATCATCCTTATGTCCCCTATGGGGGGTCTGGGGCGCTCGTTGTCCCGGCGGGAAACTTGTTCCTGTTGAGGCGCTTCTGCTCTTTCTCGGCTGACGAACCTCTGTAACTTCCCTTGCCTAATCAGGGCTTTAATCTGCTGTTTCAAATCGTAACAGTCGGCAGTGTCGTGGCCGTGGTTTCGATGGAAGCGGCAATATTTGTCTTTGGGACGTCTGTCTGGGTTCCCCCTCAGTTTTCCCGAAAACGTCAAGGACCCGTCGTCCTTAATCTGCATCAAGACTTGATCGATCGGAGCCGTCAACGGCGTGAAGCTTGTGAACTTCCCAACAGGGGGTTTCGATCGTCTATTGTCTCGTCCTTCTCCTGTCCGGGGCACCTTTCGTCCCTTGTCTTGCCGTGTGTCCTCTTGTCTTTCCCTTTTCTTGGGAGGCTTCTCTTCTCGGGCTAGTAATGCATCTTCCGCATTCATGTACTTTGTTACCCTGTAAAATACATCCGACATAGTTTTCGGGTCATTTTTGTATAGGGAGAACAAGAATTTACCCTTCCTTAGCCCGTTGGTGAACGCGGCGACCTGTATCTTACCGTCCACTTCATCAATCGAAAGTGCCTCTTTGTTGAAGCAGGCTATGTAGGATCTGAGCGTCTCATCCTCCCGCTGCCTAATGTTCATCAAGCACGCGGTGGATTTTTTGTACCTGTGCCCCCCGATGAAATGTGTAGCGAACTAAGCACTTAGCTCTCTGAAGGTACTAATAGAGTCGGGTGCCAGCCTGCCGAACCAGGTCCTTGCGGAGCCTTTTAGCGTCGCCGGGAAGGCCCGGCACGTAATTTCATCTGGTACGCCATGCAAGTGCATCAATGTCTTGAAGGACTCCAAGTGGTCTAGTGGATCCTTGGACCCGTCGTAGCTTTCTATCTGGGGCATACGGAACTTTGGCGGTGTAGGGAACAGGATGACAGGTGTGGTGAAGGGGGAATCCGTGCTGTAGACGAGGTCGTCGAGGTCGCTGGACACTCGTCCCTTGAGGGCGTTCATCATAAAGTCCATACGCTCCCTCATCAACCGCATCTCCTCGACAACGCTGGGCGGAACGTTGTCGACGGCCGACGGACAACTCGTCTCCTGTCCTTCGGGTCGGCTCAAGGCATTGCTTCCTTCAGGGCCACCACGGTTCCTCTCCTCGGCACTGTTTTCCTCCTAGTTCTCCCCTTGGTTGTCAAGCGTCGCGTTCCTCCGTTGTAGCTGTTCTTCCAAATCGTGGTTACGTTTCGTGAGGCGTTCCACCGCGGCCGCCAGAGTCTGGACCTGTCTCTCGAGGGCCATGGTGCGTTGTTCGTTGCCTTGATCGTTCATGGTGGTAGCCCTTGAACGTGTGAGTACCATGCAACTCTTTGTCCAGAAAGCACGGAGCACGGTCTACGTATGCCTAGGTTTCCCACAGACGGCACCAACTGATGATGCCAAGAATCAACTCAGTAAGCCGCAGGGTCTTCACGCGTTCCGAGTAAACCTGCACAAGTAGAAAGAACCTCAAGAGGGAAGTACCGGCGTGGTACCGGCCAACGACCCTTCGATGGTTAAGTTAGTATTGCTCGCAACTCTAGAGTGCCAGAGTCGGGTGGAATTACACGTACCTCAATTTTGGAGGACTCGGAGGTATTTATAGCAGTAGGTGGCCTTTAGCCAAGGCGTGCTGGAGAAGATACCACTTTACCGGAATTGCCCTTGAGTAGCGTGGAGCGCAAGACACTTCTTGGGCGATCAAGCGTATTGTGCAAGATATCTATCCGAGTAGCAGCGTACGCGACAAGATTCTTTTTCTCGTGGAAGCGTACATCACAAGACATATATTGATCCCTTCAGCTTTGTCCCTTCACCCATTCACCCTGTCGATATGTGTAGATTACGCTGTCGAGACATGCTGGGGAGTTGGTCGGGGATGACGGATGAAGAAGGATCGTCCCCCTTTACCGTGCCGTCGCCCAGGTAGAGAATGACGGCAACTTCCAGACGGCACCTTCCCCATCAGGAGTGGAAGGTGCTTGGTTAAACAAGGAAGAAAATGGTGGGGCCTAAGTGTTTTTTCCCGAGCTCACCAAAAATCAATCTCTCCAAATTGGAGAGAAAATATGAGTGATTTTGCTTGAACCTTCTTATTTACTTTTTTTTTACCCTCAATTATAATGTTATCTCTCTTTTTTTTTTTCTCTTTTTTTTTTTTTTTTTTGTTTTATTTGTTTCATGCTACCAGTCCTAGCTATGTTATGTTATGTTTTTTTTGCTATGTTATGTTATGTTATGTTATGCTACCAAACTTATGTTTCATGCTACCAGTCCTAGCTATGTTATGTTATGTTATGCTACCAGTCCTAGCTTGTTCAATGTCAAATTTGCGTTTTTTTTTTTTTTTTCTTTTTTTACAAAGTTTGGTTACAAACTTAGTTGTATAGCTAAGGGTAGCAAAATTTGACAAGACTCGCGAACCTAACATGACTAACCCATCTATAAACAAATCATGGGTTAAGGCTAAATAGGTTTAAGTCATATTTAGATCGACACAGCTAACCCGTTTAATAAGTGGATTGTGTTTGTGTTCAACATGCAAACCCGTCTGACCCATTTGACTCAATTAGCTTATAAAGGTATTAGCTTTTATTATTATTATTTTGTTATTATTGCTTAATTTTTTTGTTGTAACCCAAACTTTTGTCGAATGTGTTAAAATGGTTTCTGCAGTTTCTAACGTTTTAAATATGTTATTTTTAACAAAAAAAATTATTCTTTTATGCCAAATGGACTTTTACTTGGAAGCCCATGTGGCCTTAAAAAAAATCTCCATTCTGAAATATTTTTCTGTTCGGCCCAAATCCGACTCTCCTATTTCTTAATTAGGCTTTCTTTCATTGATTCTGAAACTCAACCAGCCTGTCCATAACGACCTTTTTTTTCTTTAAATGAAAATCTCTTTGTAAACCCTACAGGCTTCTCTCCTCAAAACTCAAATCTCCTTTTTTTTCAATGTGGCACTTCTGAAGTGCATTTAAAATATTTCGCACAACCTGTAATTTGGTCTAAGATGTACGAAGAACAATAATCCAATACTAGTATATAACTCATGAAACGCAAAGATTCATTTAAAAATAAACATAATTTTTATTATAAAAATATAAAATAATTAGTCAAATCATTAAAAAAAAAGTATGTAACATATACATACGTATAGATACATTTAAAATTTAACACAATTTTTATCATAAAAAAATAAATAGTTAGTCAATTTAAAAAAAAAATACACGTAACTAGTTACAAATTAAAATTCTTATCTAAATTAATACTACTTATGATCATTTTTTATCTAATTTTTAATAACATAGAACATGTGGTAATCTTTATTTTATGGTGATTTTTATTGAGTATATGTGATTGATTTTTTATTTATTTATAGTTAATTAATATTAGATTCTTAGTATTTTGCATTCACTTAGCACAAAGATTAAAAAACTTAAATAGACACATGGCACAAATTTAAATGGATAATTATAGTGTGGTCTTCACATAAATTTAAACATAAGATACAAAATTGGATTCTAATTTTAAATTCTAATTAAACTTTCTCTCAAGTTTACTTATTAATATATATATATATATATATAGATTTATTTGTGTTCTAAAATTTATAAAAGTAAGCATTGCGTGAGATCAACGAAAAAAAAAAATGAGAGAGAGATGAAAGTTAAGAGGGTGGTGCAGTTAGTTTATTGTCCTGGTACAGCTTTTAACAAATTTTAATCCAAATTAACTTAACAAAGTGATTAACTAAATCCATAAATTGCAATAAATAACGACATGCAAAACTTTCAGTTATGCAATATACATGTACTTGAGCGTCCAGCTCCTACTAGCAACAAACTGCACTAGTCATTTCTCTTTATGGTCTCCGAACAAAGTTCGAGTACGCTAAACACAAGTCCAATCTCTCAAATACTCCAAGGCCTCTTGAAGATTTCTAATATCTTTGTGGTTTTCCAACAATATAAATCACTCAAGACTACATACGCTCAATATTTTGGTGACGTTCTCCTCTCAAAGATGGTCAATGGGAGAGGGTAAAGGTATGAAAGAATACAAGAACTTCTTTTTAAAAGGTACACTAGCCTCCTACCTTTGTTCTGGATCAATTAGGGGTTTATTTTGGTGCATATAAGGGTTATAAATCAAAGGTTGGATGGCTGCACTCAAACTGAAAACTGAAATTTCTATCTATTTGGATACAGTTTATTTTATTGAAAACTGAAAACACTGTAACAAAATAATTTTTAAATGTGTAAATAGTGTTGTAGGACCCATTTTTAATAAAAGTTTTGGTGAAAAAAAAAGTTTATGGATCCTGTGAATAGTGTACGGGACACACTGACTGTGCCATTCCAGTGAAAAATTTGGACGTTCAAAAAGATAGTGAGTCTCATGAACAGTGCACGGGACCTACTGACAGACACATTCTCACATGAAATGCGCTTCTATTTAAAAGTAAAAAATTTTAATTTAAAATTTTAAAAATTAAAAAAACAAAAAACAAAAACAAAAAGAGAGAAAGGCAAACGCAATCGCAAACGTAATAAGCCCAGTCCAAACGCTCACGAAATCGATCTTTTGGGCAAGGGTGGAATAGTGGACAGTGGAGTGAACTGCTCTGTGGCTCTATTCTTGTCTGCTTGCTGGACAACTCGATTAACCAAACTTCGTTTTCAGTTGACTCAATTCTTTAGAATCAACAACTTCAACTTTCAGCTCGTTTCTTCCTGAAAACCCAAACAACCATGTGACGTCTTACATGCAAAACATTTTGCAATTGCCACAAAGAATTTTAACACACAATTTGCCAATACTTAAATGATCCTAACAATTATTATTAATAACCAAGAACTTTCTACCCTTTTTTTTATTTAATTCGATAGTTGAAAAATAGAGATTTAAACTCTGAATGCTCCAATAGATACATCAAGTAATACCAAACAATTAATTAAGGTATCCAAAAAGAAAAAATTGTGTCTCAATTCACATTTTATGGTATTCTCAATAGAAATATTCAAAAATAAAACACTACATCAAGTGATGGAGATACATCATCATTGCTAAAGAAAAGTTAAAGTTAAAGATATGTGGTAGTTTTTGGACTTGCCACCCAATCTTTGTTCGAAATTCTTCTAGCCACACAACTAAAGCCAGACATGATTTATGCATTTGATGTCAGCTTCTTCTTTTTTTTTTCATGTCAGCATTCGAGCAACTTGATTTGTGCATGTGATGTCAGCATTCACATCGGCTATATATATACACACTAAACTAACTGATTTGGTAGCCTAAGATAAGGTCGGTAGTTGGTTGATCCTAAAGCCACCTTTTTGGATTATTAACTCTGATAACAATTTGACACTAAGAACAAGGGATTTATATTAGTTTATTTTCTCGTGTACTACATGCATCAAATAAGTAATTATTATCAATGTTCAATTATTTGACACTATATGCAATTTTAAACTCTCTCATGTGATCAACTTGATTTTTTCGTGTGATGCTACCATTGGAGCAACTCAAATTTGTATTTTATATATACACCAAATCGAGTTATTGATTTGGCAGGCTAAGCTCAGTATTTTATCCCAACCTTACTAGAATTCAAAAATTTTATTAGTTATTTTAGAAGTACAGTTGCATGATATTCCATTTTTAGTTTTATTCTTTCATTTTTACGGTGAACTTTATTTATCATGCAATTTAATTACTTCCAGACAGTTTCTAATAAGTACTCATAGAATTGGAACCCAGACGGGCCAGACCCTCATAAACATTTTTGCTTGAGTGAGAAGCCAGAGTCTAAACCCGGCCCACCTCACATGGGGTGTGTCACATTTATTTCTACAGTGGGTTTCTCTTTAATCAATGGTCTTTTCTTTGTTTTTTTTTTTTTTTTTAATTCAGTTGAGATTTCATTTTTGTGTTGGAACCGCCACGTGAATAATGCATTCTTCCTACCCTACCTGCACTATTATTATTGATGCATCCACATCATGAGGGCATCGCACTCAGCAGTCTCTCTATCTGTTTGTGTAGTAACATTGTTCCAATTTTATTGGTTGCCCTCACAGTGACAGAGTGACCTATCTAATTCTTATTACACCGTGTTTATTGGACCCAATCAAATTCTCCACTATATATGTTACATGTGGACCCGTTTGGTAGAATATTTCTAATAACATTGTTGTTTTGTAAAAATACATATAGATAAAAAAGTGGATGAAAATATGTATAATGTAGTTGAAAGCTGTTGTTTAAACAACAGTATCAAACACCCCTTTAATTGCGCAGCTTCACACACAATTTAAATAATAAAATGAAATCCGTACACGTCGGTATGTAATATTAACACTCAGCCACATTATATATGCTTGCTTTCACTCTCACATCCCATTTGTGACTTCTCTACACAAAACTAATCTAAAACCCGGTGGCGTTTCTTTGAGAGGAAAAACCAAATATTCCATGGATTTGAATTCCTCTCTTTCTTCTAACACCATCCCTGTTGTCTCAACTTTGACTAAGCCCACTGAGGATGCCAAATCTTCTCCTACTTCTTCTTCTGAGGTGCACAAGCCCATTAGCTATTGGCCAGGAGTGTACCATTCACCAGTGACAGATGCACTGTGGGACGAGAGGGTGACCATCAATGAGAGGCTATTTGACATACCAGACGATGCCCCTCCTCCTACTGAATTGCTCACAAGAACTCCCTCAGAGAGTCGCACCACCATTGTCTATGCCTTCTCTTCCGACTCCACCTTGAGAGAGCAGTATAAGGATCCATGGAATGAGTTCAGAATTGGAAAGTTGCTCGAAGACCTTGATGCCTTGGCTGGCACCATCACTTTCAAGGTCTCTCTCTCTCTCTCTCAACATTTTAACCACTTGTTTGTTTACTGGAATTTAACACTTTGGGTAGTATTGCTTCAAATTTACTTCTTGTAAGTGATTCCCTTAATATTTTACCACATGTACGGGAATTTTACACTTCATTAGGAAATTCTTGAAATTTACTTCGCTCAAAGGGGTTAACTTGTGTGGATAGTTGATCGTTTGCATGTTAAAAGCTGGAAATTTGTAATGAACTTTAGGTCCGTTTGGAAATAGTTTATTTAACTGAAATTGAAAACTTTTTTACTAAAAGTGCTGTAAAAAAAACTAAATAATACAGTGAAACTTATAAATAGTATTTTAGTGACTTGTTTGTTTGTTTGGTGTGGGATTAATTAGCATTGTTCGGATGATGATATCACAACAAGGCCTCTCATGCTAGTCACAGCTTCTGTGGACAGGATCGTGCTGAAGAAGCCAATAAGTGTTGACAAAGATCTCAAAATAAGTGGTTCTATCATATGGGTTGGCCGCTCCTCAATTGAGATTCAAATGGAAGTCATAACTCAAGGTAATGTAATATGGAAAATGAATAGATACCTAAATTAACAAACATTGAACAAGAGAAAATTATACTTAACCCTTTTTATAACCTAAACTAATGAAAAGCACGATCGACCCTCTAAATCAAAAACTTTGTTATACTTAACCCTTTTCTATTCATTTTGCTATTAAATTAAAAGAAAATTATAGACTCGTGAATCATATGTGACAGTTGAAGAGCTATACCCTAATACCTAAAAGTAAAAGACCAATTACCCATCCATCTCTCTCAGTCCTCCCTCTATTTGTTTACCAAAAATATTGAACAAGAGAAAGAAGATTTTTTATAAAATCCCCAGAAAATACGAATAAACAATTTGCTTTCACTTACAATCTTTATATGTAGAGCCATACTGGAATTCAATCACAAACACAGCACGGCTACCTACACCATGAAATCATAGCAATCACACACACAGAAACTTAATTACACAAGTCCATTTCATACTTTCAAACATCCTTTCAGATTTTTAACTTATCATACATATAGAATATACGTTTCACCAAAAAAAAAAAAAACTCTAAATGCAAAAGCAAACTCATAAATACATTCCACTGTTTACCACATACATATTGATATAATACATAGCCTAGACACTGATATTGCAGACGTCAGAAGAAAGCACACATGATACTCTTTTAAAAGGAACAAAAACTTAACTGATAGTTTTTGATCATGGACCACGAATCCACAAGGGGTCCCTTGACTTATGAATAAGTTATTAATATATAATAATCAGTATTGCCTTTAGAGGCTACAATACATTTAAATAAAAAAATTTATAAATAAATAATAAATAAATAAATAAAAACCTATAGTAATTAACTAAATGACTAGAAAAATATTCAAGAGAAATACTACGTCCACAACATTTTTCACAACATTTTCACAACAAATCCTAGTTGGTAGATTTTTATTTGCTGTTACTAGTGGGTAAGAAAGTAATTTCAATGTTAGATTTAAATTTAAAACTTGTAACAACTTACCAACTAGGATTTGTTGTGAAAATGTTGTGAAAAATGTTGTGAACGTAGCAGTTCTGAATATTCAAATCCCTAATTTGACTAAACACATTAAAAACACCTAAAAATAAGGAAATAATAACTCTAAACTTAAAATAACAAAAATTACATAAAAATACTAAAATTAATATATTATAAAAATTAAATAGTAGATTTTGTCCTACATCAAACAATTTGCAAGAGGGACGGAACAAGAAATTTAGTTTAGGAGATGCCAAGCCACGAGATATGAACCCAAAAAAAAATTATAATTTAATTTAAGAATGAAAAATATGCTAAAATTGAAGACTCTATACACACACACACACACACACACACACACTATCCATTCAATGTTAAATAGAGACATGATAGAGAGGAAATCTCAATTCTCAATAGTCGCCACTGTTGGTGGTGGTGACAAGTGATGGTGACTGGTGGTGAGGAGTTTGAGAGCTTTGGTAGAGAGAGCTGATGTTTAACTTAAGACCGAAAAAAGGGGCATTTCGGTCATTTTAGGTAACCCTTCTTTCTAGAGCTCTAAACCATAAATTGTCAATTTCTCCTAACTCAAAGCCCATCACAAGCACACGTACACTGTGTCTCGGCCTATCCTACATCACTTACTCTTTAATGTCTTTTAGGAGTCAGGACCTTAAATAGTCTTTATGACCTGTTTGGATGGAGGGGGGAAAGAGGGGGAGTGGAGTAGAACTGGCTAAAAATAAGCTAATTTTGTGCTAAATCTGCTCTACTCTCCCTCCCCCTCTCCCTCCCCCTCAATCCAAACGGATTAATTTGATGTCGAGATGATGATAACCTTCAGTGACACAACATCTTCACTTAGGTCTTAACCACATATTTGTTCAGATATATATGAGTGCTGCTAATACTTTAGGCCAGTTTGCTTAGTTCACTTACATGATTTGAATCATCAATATTGCTGGAATCACCTAAAATTTACTTCATTAAAACATAGCTAGTCATGGTGATCTATCATAAGACTTTAATCCATTTATCTTTAATATGTCAACAATAAGTACACTAAAGCAGTAAAGCACATTCTTTCTAAACTGACCTATTTCGATATTACGAGGTATAACTAGGTCTTTGGTCTTGATTGTATTCATCTTTTTTTATTTTCTTTCAAATAAAATGCCCATTTTAATTGTTTTGTTCTATCAGGTTTGCTCCCTTCTTTCTGTAAGGATTGACATAGTTTGGCATTCTGAATCTAAAACTATGACCTATGCAAAAGAGGAGTGATCTTACCATTCATTTGGGATTAAGGCTGGCCTAAGTTGAGTTGTTATAAAATCTCTTTTTAATTTCCACAATCATTTAGAAGAAATTATGCTTTTTTTATATGTTTTAATAATCTAGGAATTCAACTCCTCCTTATATGCATACTAAACTCCTAAGAAACCATGCATAAATCATGAATTCTTCTTCAAACAAATAAGAACATTATTCTGCCTGGACAATTGTAGACCTATTTGCACAAAGTTGACCATCATCTGATCTACTACATGTTTGTTAGATGAGGCCCAGGATGATTCAGACTCGGTAGCTCTGACTGCCAACTTCATTTTTGTGGCCCGTGACTACAAGACTAACAAAGCTGCTCAAGTGAACCGGCTCACACCAGAAACTGAACAGGAAAAGATCCTTTACGATGGAGCTGAAGCAAGAGATAAGGTGAGAAAAATGAAGAGGGGAGAAGATAAAAAGCAAAGTGATAAATCGGAGGTGAATAGATTAGAAGCTTTGTTGTCTGAAGGCAGGATTTTCTGTGACATGCCAGCCTTGGCCGACAGAGACAGCATTCTTCTAAGGGATACTCGACTTGAAAATGCTTTGATATGCCATCCACAACAGAGAAACCTCCATGGACGAATCTTTGGAGGGTTTCTGATGCACAGAGCATTTGAATTGGCTTTTTCAACAGCTTATGCCTTTGCTGGAATAGTTCCTTCCTTTCTGGAAGTTGATCATGTTGATTTCTATAAACCTGTGAGTACCATCATCCTTTCTTTTGAGACAGCATTTCTCCCCCTTTCTGATTCATTTGTGTGGTTCAGTTTAGGATGCATATCCTAATAGTCAGGACGTATACAAGAGAAGCCCCACAAAAAATTAAGATACTAACTCCTGAAATGGGGAGTGTAAAGAAAGCCTATGAAAGATGAACATGTAATATAAATCAAGAAGTCATTTAATTAAAAAGTGAGAATAAGAACAGAATTTTCATATGAGAGGTAGTTTTGCTTGGTGCAACTAATGCTCTCAAATCAAACACATAATGGCACACAAGGGAGTAGCATTCCAAATACACTTCTTTCTTATCTACGACAACACCCCTTCCAGCAAGTGTACAACTCAGCCACTGTCCTTAGAATCAACCATTACTAGATAAAGATGGAATGGTGGAAAGGAGTACATATAGCCAACCCCATTTAGATGATGAGAAGCCTAGTCCAAATTAATTAGTATTAAGGCTTGAGTTAAGTGTTTCTTGTATTGCAAATAAATGAGGCCACTTTTTGTTTTAAGAACCAAAATTTGTTATATATCAATCATATTGGGGGATTTAGATTGTGCTCAAGAACCCTGTAAGATTGGTTCAACCTTGCCCAAAATGAATAAGCACTACCATGTTTTGGCTACCATTTTGGCATTCAGCCTACATGTGACATGAATAACTTTGTACATATCTAGAGACAATTTATTATATATGTTTGTCGAACAGGTGGATGTTGGAGATTTCCTGCGTTTCAAATCATGTGTTCTGTACACAGAACATGACAAGCCTGATCAGCCTCTAATCTACGTTGAAGTTGTTGCTCACGTTACGAGGCCTGAGATGAGGTCTAGTGTGGTAAGTCCTAGCAAACTCCGCTTTCAAACAACAAAAAATTTTGATTTGTACTTATATAGGATGATGTTGTGACTCTTATATTACCTTAGAAAGAGTAATTGTAGAAGGCGTATAATATCCTTTTCTGCACTATCCACATGAATTTGAGCTTTAGTTCATAATGGCTGTTTAAAAATTTCCTTTTATTGATTGCATATCTTTTGTCTATTCCTGTATGATCTGAAACAGGTGTCAAATACTTTCTATTTTACTTTCACCGTTCGTCCTGAGGCAAAAGCCACAAAGAATGGATTTAGGCTCAGGAACGTTGTTCCAGCAACAGAGGAAGAAGCTCGTCGTGTTCTAGAGCGCATGGATGCTGAGGCCCTACAGAGATCACAGAGCATTTAAATGTACAACAAACCATTCAAGGCAACTAGTAGTAACTATGCCAATTCTGGTTGAAAGTTTGTAAGACTAATTATATTAAAGAAAGATCAGAAACAAAGGTAAGATGAAGGGCTTTTTATTGTAAAACAGTGTCAAGTACTCTGTAAAAGGTGGAATATATCTTCCACTACGTTTGTATGTGCTTTGAGCAAGGTCTGTTGGTAAGTGTTTATCTGTTTTGTATTGTTGAAATGGCAAGGTTCCCTGCTGTGTTCGGAGTTTGGGAAAGTGTACTTGTTTGCAATTGGGCAGTATGCCGTGTTTTGAAGTCTTTCTTCTAGTGTTGATGTTGTTGCAGTGTGTCCTGTTCTGTTTGAAGGTTGCTCTTCAAGTGTGTTTTTATTAATAAAATTACTTATTTTATCAACAAAAAAAAATTGTAGGTATTTATATTTTTTTTTTCCCTTTTAATATAGCAAAATGAGAGGTATGTAAGTTTATTACTCCAATGATATTCTATGAGGTCATTAGACCAGCCCCACTCCAGCGGCAATGACGGCTTAAGGAATTTTTTTTAGGATAGTCATTAAGAAATTTAAATTATACAAAATCTAATAAAAGAGAACATACATTAACCAAAAAAAAAAAAAAAACACACACACACACACACACACACACGTAAATAAATAAAATCTTACAATTTCCTTCTACTTTTTCTTTTTTTTGAAATCATTATATGATAGTCTTATTATCAATGTTAAAAATTAGATCTCTTCAAAAGTTTAGTTAAATAAAAGTTTTCTTGGACTCTTTATTTTTATTTGCAAGTACTTAATATACTATTAAAGAGGACCAAAGTTTAAGAACAAAATTTGGCTACAAACTTAGTTGTAGTCACTCTCACTATTGAATTAATATTGTTACATATTTTGAAAATCTAATCGATGAATTGCATAATCTCTATATTCTTTAAAAATATGTCAAAATTTCATGCCAATCGAATGTTATTTACCATTCGATCCATAAAATTATTTTTTATGTATAATTGTAGACTACAAAAACTTGAAATTTAAATATTTGATTGACAACATAGCTATTGATCTTTTATCTTTTTGAAATTTGGCAACTATAGAGGATTCAAGAAGAAAATGTAATTAAATGGTAAATTTGTTAAAATTCACATTCAATAAAATAAAAAATAAAAAAAATTGAATAGAGTTGTAGCCTTAGTCTACAACCAAGCTTGTTGCCAAATTTTGTCTAAAATTTAATTATGTTGGGCCTAAAAAAATTTAGGGTGGTCACAAAATTTTTTTAATGATAAAAAAAATCATAAATTTTTAAAATTTATACATAACAATTGTTTTTTTTCCTGGTCAAGGTGGTCCTGTGACTACCTTGGACTCTCTGTGAAGCCTCCCTTGCATTCCAGCAGGCAAAATTCATTCTCAAAATTATAGAAAGATGCAAACTTACCCCCAGGGTGGTGGAAAAGGAAACAAGAAGAATAAGAAGAAAGGGATTACATCAAGAGAGGCTATATCAGGAGACACTACCTTCATTTGTGCTTGAGTACTTCCATATTTTCTAGGGGTTATAGGAACATTCATTTGAATTACCTTCCCCATATATCCTAAGGAACTACTATATCAACAATGTTGTTAAATATATTATTAGCAACGCGACGTGTTATACTATGTTGTATATGCTAGAGTAGATGCAGAAGGGGAAGCATAGAATAGGACATCGAGAACACGAGGGTTACGTGATTCGGCCTTGTTGACCTACATCCACGAAGGAATCCCTTAAGGGCTACATCTTTATTGTATAAAAGTGTAGTACAATAACTTATGTTACAATAAATCCTAATATGAGTATATATAGGCAACTAAACCCTAAACTACTAGTACAAGCAGGAGTGGGCTTGGGCCTATTACATTGGGCTAATATGTCAATATATCTTTAACACCCTCCCTCAAACTCAAGGCGGAAGCTCAATGACGGCTTGAGGTTGGATAAACATGAGAAGATACCTTGGAGATGCCTTGAAGAAAGCTTTTGAAGAAACCACAATGAAGAATATGCCAATTGACCAATTTTGGAGCTTCAAATGAAGAAAAGGAGTCAAAAATTGGAATCTACGTGAAAAACTGAGCAAGATAGGCCCTTTTGGAAATTTTAACTTTGGTCAAAGGTCAACGCAAAAGTCAAAGTCAACGAAAGTCAACAGATCCTGGTCAAAGTCAACGGTCAGTGCTCACGGGTCAAACCCGGGTGGTCTAGGTCAAGTCGGTCCGAGTCAACAGTCAACTTGGTAACGTGGTGCTGACAAGGCGACACTGCTAACGTGGCTTTTTGCTGACATCAATTTAAGCTGACGTGGTTCTTCAACGCGTGGATGGCGCGTGAGATCTCTACCGGCGCATGCAGGAGATGCCAATAACCCAAGCAACGCGTGTGGGCGCATGTCTTGATTTGAGAAGTTGTTGAGCATTATTTCCCTTGCCCTCCCCAGATTACAAGAATACAACACTTGGAATATATTCCTGCTTCCAACCCCCAAGTCTCAATTATCAGTCTTCTCCTCTTTGTTGCACTTGATTCTTACTAGATTAGTATCTAAGACAATATGCTTTTCTCTCTTACTAAACACCATGTTCCACTCATGGTCACCATTTTATGCTTGCTCAAATTCCTTTTTCCTAAGAGGTTACCATTTATAGCCATTGAACACTTGCACAATAGTGTATCCAAAATTTTACACCGCACAGAACCAAGCAAATTTTACTCTTTGTTTCAGTTAAATGATCAGCATAGAGGGACAATTTTCTTATTGAGCCACCGGTTCCCTCACAGTATGCGAGCCCCACATGCTATAAGAGATCCATTGCATACAGAGGCTCCATGAGATACTACCTCCAGCATAGAGTGGCTTCTCAACTGCACTGCCCACTTAACTATACCTGCCAGGCTGCCACTAGTCCAATACTCTCCTTTTCTTTTCTTTTATTTGTTTGGTGAGAAACCACCAGTCACTATAACAATATTCAAGCAATAATTATCGTATACATTCAGTGCATGCAACATTTTTCTCATGGTAACTGAGTCCCACACTTATATGGTAGCAACTCTAAAAATTTTTTTCAGGGTGTTCTTTAAAAAGCATAAATTACACAATCTAATAAAAAGAGAAATTCATATATTGACAACAACAATCAAAAAACAAGCAAATACATAAAATTTACAATTTTCTTCTATAAGCTTTCATATTTTAAAATTGTTGTATGATAGTCTCATTATCAATGTTATAAACTACATCTTTTTCAATGTACACAACCAAGCAATATTATAATTTTTTGGGCTTGCTATGTTATAATATTTTTTTTCAGATTTTAGTTTAAAATTTATTTTTGGGCTTTTTCTTTTTGCTTGAAAGCCCCAATATATTGTTAAGTAAAACAAATTATGGAGCAAAGTTTAATTTTATTGGCATAAAAAAACTGAGGGTGTTCCCAAATTTTTTTTAAATGGTAGACAAATATAAAATTTTAAATTATTATATATAAAAATTAAAAAAAAAAATTCAGGTCAGGGTGGTCCTGTGACCACCTTGGCCTTCAAATACCGCCACCCCTTATGAGACTTGCATATTAAGAGGAATGATACATGAGATACATATGTTGGATGTCATTCTCAAAAAGGGACATTAAAAAATTTAATCCACAATAGGATTTTGCTCAACCATCTTTGGTCAAGGACATGCCTGCTAGTTCTCGAGGGATGATAGATATTTGATTCTGCAATACTATGTTGTACTTCTAAAGAAGCCGTTTTTTAGGTACACAAGCGAAAGCTGCACTTTATTTATTTTATCCAGCATTAATAGCTATGAAAAACTTAACCTTTCATGTGTACTATATTTACTAGAATTTTCCATACAAAAAATAAAATGAAAGAATTAGAATTACTCTGAAAGATACCTCAGACTAAAGTCTGAAAGAAACTAGTAACTCTACAGGCAACGAATATCATTAGTTGACCTCATAAACTACCTTAAAGGGACTTCGACTGGGAATGCAAGTAGGCTCAGACTCAGATTTTGATAAATGAAAACAGTAGTCAGAAATGGAAACCAAGCGGTACCCAGCATAGGCTCATAAGGTTATTATAATATTAGTCAATTTAGATATATCTTCAATGTAATCAAACGTTATCACTTTCCAATGATTCTATAGAACCAAACCTACTTTGAAGTAAAAAAGATTGGAGAATCGGAATTTTTTTTCCTTTTTTTTTTAGGGATAATTACAGTAAACCCACCTGTGGTATGGCCCGTTTTCACTTTGACTACCTGTGTTTCAATCATTTACACTTTACCCACCTGAACTTCAATCCGTTATCCATCCATTACCCACCTCTCTATCAGACGTTAGAAAAACACATTTTTATTCAAAATCAGAACATAACACGGATCAAAAACACGAACCCACTCTTGTTTTTCTCACGAGCCCTAGAAACACGAAAATCTCCCCGTAGACACCACATTCTGCATCTGATATTGTAATAGTGCTGCAAGTGTGAACCTAAACGAGCAACGGGTTGTTCGACAGACTAAAATCCTAGTAAGCAATCAGTCACTGTTTGGGTTTTTACTTTGGGCTTGTGGTTGTTTTATTGTTTTTTGAGTAATCAATCAATTGTGTTGATGTTTATGAAAATATTGGCTGTGTTTGTTGATTTTTATGAAAAATGTGACCACCTGTTCTTTGGAATTGTGTTTGTTTATGGGCATTTTGTCTGTCGTGGTCATTGTGTCTCATAGTGGACCCAAGTTTCTATTGGGTTTAAATTTTAGTGTTTACATGTGTTATTTAGTAAAAAAAAATCAAAAGTATAAGCAGAAAATGTGGTCCCTCTGTGTGTGTTGCATCCTAAAAGCAAAACAGAAACATGCATGTGTTTACTCCTTTGTTGTTTACAATTCCTTAATTGTTAATTGTATATGTGTCAAATGGTAATTTGTTATTGCAGATAGTTGATGAGGAAGTGAAATTGGAGGTACATTATGGGGGTGCTTTTCTGTGGAACCCTAGTTTAGAATACTTTGGTGGGAAAGTTGAAATAGTGTATAGGGATCCTGATAGACTTAGTTATTTTGAAATATAAGGTATATGTGAGGAATTGGGGATTGATGAACCGTGTAGGGTTCATTATTTAGGTCATGGGGGCAACTTGGAGCAAAACTTAAGACTCATACAAGATGATCAAGATGTGGTGCCCATGTGCAAGCCTAATGAGGGAGGACCAAGAGACACCATCATACTGTATGTGGAGAGTGGTAATGCTCCACTTGCAGTTGAACTTCCTGATGGTGCAGGGGTTGGTGCAGGAGCTGGTGCAGGAGTTGGTGCAGGGGCTGCTGTAGGGGGTGTTGTAGGGGGTGCAGAGGCTAGTGTAAGGGGTGGTGCAGGAGCTGCTGCAGGGGGTAATGGTCTGGAGGAGGAGTTTAATTGGTTGAATGAAGGTCTGGAAAGAGAAGACTTTGCTTGTGACATTTTTGGTGAGTCTTTTCCACCTCACACAGTGTCATCTGAGCCTAATACTATTCCAACCATTAATACACCTCAAACAACCACTGATACACCTCAACCAACAGCTGATACACCTCATCCAACCACAGATACACCTGGCCCAAGCAATGTTCCTCCTCCAAACATAGATTTAGATGAAGAGTGGGCTGAACCAGCTTTAGAGGATGATATTGCAAGTGTGGATGGTTCTGATGATGAGCAGAGGCCTGGCAATGTGGAGTTCAATGAGAGGACTGATATGGAAAATGTTCAGTTGGTAAAAGGGATAAAGTTCCCAAACTCCAAGGTGTTTAGGAAGGCTTTGAGGGAGTATGTGATTCAGCATCACATTGATATCAAGTAGAAGTTAAATGAGAATAAGAAGATTTCTGTACATTGTAAGAACAATTGTGGATGGAGGTGTTATGCCTCAATGGTGACTGGAGAGTGCACATTTGAGATCAAGACACTTTATCCTGAGTATACCAACCCCCTAACATTTCAAAATGGGAAAGTTACATCAACTTATGTGGCAAACAAGTATTTGGAGGATTTTGGTAAGAATCATAATTGGGAGGTCTCAGGTGTTAAGCATCATGTGATACAGAAGATTTCAGTTGATTTAAGTATTAGTCAGGTCTATAGATTAAGGAAGGTAGCTAGGGGACTGATTACTGGGAATGAAGAGGCTTAGTATGGCCTACTTAGAGATTATGCAGAAATGATAAGGAGGACAGATGTAGGAAGCAAGGTGATTCTACAAACAGAGATGGAAAATGAGGATGCACAACCGAAGTTTAAAAGGATTTACATTAGGTACAATGCTCAGAAGGTTGGCTTTCTAGGTGGTTGTAGACCCTTTGTTGGGCTGGATAGATGCCACTTGAAGGGTAGGTTTGGTGGGCAATTATTGTCTGCCACTACCAAAGATGGAAATGACAATATATTCCCAGTGGCAATGGCTGTGGTTGAGCAAGAGAACAAGGACAGCTGAATCTGGTTCTTAGAGCAGTTTGCAGATGACATTGGCAAGCCAAAGGAGCTCAATCTGGTATTCATCAGTGACAGGCAGAAGATATTATCATGCTTGTTTGCTTACCTTACTTGAATGCTTACGTGCTTACCTTTTTACATGCTTGTTTGCTAACATTGAATGCTTGCTTACTTGATTGCAGAGCTTTCTACCTACAATAGAGACTCTATTCCCAACTATGGAGCACAGGTATTGTGTGAAGCACATATACAACAACTTCAAGGTTAATCACAAGGGCATGGAGTTGAAGAGTGTACTATAGAGGTGTGTTGGCACAACATCAGCCAGGGAATTTGAGAGGAGGATGGACCATCTTAAGAGTTTGGATGAAGAAGCTTAGAAGTACCTAGCTGATATAGAGCCTGCACAGTGGACCAGATCCCACTTCTCTACAAGAGCTTTGACAGATTGTCTGGTAAACAATCTGAGTGAGAGTTTTAACTCTATGATTATGAAGGCTAGAGACAAGCCTATCTTATCAATGCTGGAGTGGATCAGAGTTAGGCATATGACCAAGCTGTATACAAAGAAGATTGGCATAGAAAAGTATCGTGGCAAGTTGTGTCCAAGCATACAGGACAAGTTGGAGAAGTTAAAATTAGAGTCTAAGGGCTTCTGTGCAATGCCATCTGGGAGGTTTGTGTATGAGGTTGACAATGAGAGGGAAAGGCATGTGGTGGACTTAGTAGGGAAGACATGCAGTTGTAGAGAATGGGACTTGACAAGAAACTCCTGCAAGCATGGAGTTGCAGCCATTTTTACAAATCGTGAGAAACCACAAGACTACACTCATCCATGCTACTACAAGGATGCTTATGTGGAGACATACAAGATACCCATACCTCCCATGCCTGGCCAGTCTGAGTGGATGTCAAGTGGCCAACTCAAGCCTGTTGCACCTATTATCTATAAGCAACCAGGCAGGCCACCCATGAAGAGGAAGAAAGATGCTGATGAGCCAAGGAACCCCTATAAGGTGTCTAGAGCAAACAAGCTAGTGAGGTGTGGAAGGTGTCAAAAGGAAGGGCACAATGCAAGGAAATGCAAGGCCAATGTCACTGGTGAGACACCATAGGAGAGGAGGCAGAGATTGCAAAAAGGGAACTCTGTAAGTTTTTACAAATTTTTTTTATTCAAAAGCAAAATGCCAATAACTGACACTGTAAAAACATACTCATATATGGATGCAGGGAAGTGGAAGGCCTTCTGTACGCAGACAAGGATCCCAGGCCCCAGCATCATCTCAGCCCCCACCAACACCTCAGCCTTACACTATGGCCTCATCCATATCCAACCAGGCAGCAGGGTCACAGCCACCAACTCCACAACCATAAGCTCCACAGCCACAAGCTCCACAGCCACAAGCTCCACAACCACAAGCTCCAGCTCCCTGGTCACAGCCACCAGCTCCATAGTCACAGAACCCAAGTCAGTGGTACTCTTCAGACTTCAGGTACACAGTTAGAAGAGCTCCTTGGTTCTCTTCAAGCCAGCCAGCACCACACACCCCCGTAGAAACATGGGACAGTAGACCACCTGCTACCAGAGGAGATGCTTTGAGAGGAAGGGGTGATGCAGCTAGGACTCAGAAATGTAGAACAAGAGGTGGAAAGGTCAGCTGTGGTGGGACAGGCAGGGGCAGTAAATGAAAACTAAGTCAAGACACTTTTGTTGCTATGTATTAGGGTTATGTATGTAGTGTTAGGGTTATATGTTATTTGTAGACAATGACATGATAGACAATGATAAAACACTTTTTTGTATAGCTGTTCAAACACTTTTTGTATTTTTGTAAGTTTTGTAAGCAATGGGCAGGTGCAAATGTCTTATATTTACTGGTGGTTGATGAAAGACTATTTAATGACACCTTACATATGTATACAATTTCCCAACTTAATGACAGGTGTTCAGAATTATTATTCTGATTACAGGTGTTCAGAATTATTATTCTGATTATTGCAGTTGCCCATATATGAGTTTGTTTATGTGATTAGTGTATGTGTTGAATAGTAGGTGTATGTGTTGAATGGCAGGTTGTCTTTGAATAGCAGGTTGTCTTTGTGTGTGCATTTGTTGTCTTTTCTTGCAAGTTGACATATACTTGTCATGCACTTTAAACTTTAATCAATTCACTTTCTACACATTTATCTTCACACAATGCACTTTATGCACAACCCAACACAGCTCACAACATCCAACAAAACACCAACAGCTCACAGCTCACAGCTCACAAGTAGCCAATTCACTTTAAACAAAACAAAAATACCAACAGCATCTAACATAAATAACACTTTCTCTTAAAAATGCTTATATTATTAAGTGGCTTCAAGCCAATAGCATCTATTACATAGTTCTCATTCTCAAAGAAACCTTACATAGTTCTATTACAATACAATTGAGGACCAGCTTATATTACAACCCACCAGGCAGACTCAATCTCATCATTCCAACATTCTTACTTGAACTAAAACATAAAAACAACATAACCAATAAAAAAATTAAAAAAAAACTATGACAGAATTAGTACAATTCTGCACTTTCTCTCTTACTCTAAAGCTCTCACTGCTATCTCCTTGGCTTGAATAGAGGAAACTCGAAACTTTCTCTCCCTCTCAATGGCTTTTGCTGCCTTGTCTTGAGCAATTTCTGCCATTTGGGTAGCTTCTGCAGCTGTCTGGGTAGCTGCTCTTTCTCTTTCATGTGCAAGTTGTAGCTCACTCCGCAGTAAATCCAGCTTTTGTTGCACCAAATGGGCAGCTTTATTCCCACGCATACAAGTGGGATTATCAAGCCATTTAAAGAAAGGGCATTTGGGACCAACCTGTTCATAAATTGAATTGAACACATCACATCTCAATCTCACGTGAATCAACTAGATTAAGTAAAAAGTATACTTACCTTATATCGGCTACAACCCAGAAACCTTCTCCCAAAATTATCCACTGTCAGACTTGTTCTCAGCACACAAGTCTCATATGTACACATATGCCCACTTGAACCCAAGTAATTTCCACTCGAAGAGGACATTGATTATCAACTTCCTGTGAATCAAAGCTACCATCAAAACTTTAAACCCCAAAACCCACATAAAGCAGAAAAGTCGTACTTGGTGATGATCTATCTTCGAATATTCATTGCCTCAAGACAACCCAAAGTTAGAACCTCACCCTCACATGAAAGCATGATTAGAAAAATCAAAACCCCAGCTCAATACAAGGGATTTTCATGTTTCCAGGGCTCGTGAGGAAAAGAAGAGTGAGTTCGTGTTTTTGATCCGTGTTATGTTCTGATTTTGAATAAAAAGGTGTTTTTCTAACTTCTGATGGGGAGGTGGGTAACGGATTGAAGTTCAGGTGGGTAAAGTGTAAATGATTAAAACATAGGTAGGCAAAGTGAAAACGGGCCATACCACAGGTGGGTTTACTATAATTATCCTTTTTTTTTTAACTAGAAATCCTTTGTCCTACAAATCACATCCACTTTTATACAATGCTGAAATTTAGTTGACCATAGTTTATTGCTATAAGAGGAAAAATCCCTGCAACAAAGGAGTCTTTTGGCAAAATATTGGAAAAAATTAATTTTATTTGTAATATGGATACTATTGAAATTTATTTGGAGAAATGAGGAAAGAGAGTAAATTTCGACAATACTGTTGCCAAAATTCTAACAAAAAGTATAAGAGAGAAAAGATAAATGGTGTTATGGGTGAGAAAAAATTTGAATTTCAGTAATGAGGTTACTGAAATTCTTACTGTCTAAAATTCCTGCCCAGGTGAAGTGCCCAAAGGAGGAGTGGTTGAAAGGGAAAAAACCAAATATGACAACCAAGTTTCCAAAATTGCTGAGGAGTGAGGAGAGAGAAAATAGGAATTGTGGCAACTAAGTTGCCGAAAATGATAGAAAAAAAAATTTTGTGGCAACTAAGTTGTTGAAATCTTGGGTAAATTTCATATATGTGACAATTTATTGTGGTAAATTTCAAATATAACCAAAAATGCATGTAATCCTATAATCCTAACCATAAAAAATTCATTAATCTAAAATCTATATATTTCTAAAAGCTAAAGCGTAGTATTTATTGTTACTATGCTCCAGTTGAGTCACATCAACGTCCATGTCATTATATTATTATTTTTTTATCAATTTTTCTATAATTGTTTTTAACATTTTTTCTAATATTTATATTTCTCCAACTTTCTCCCTCTCTTACCTTTTCACCCTCCACTACTTCTCCAACTTTTCTTCCTTCCTTACCTTTTTATCTCCCCACTACCATCTAAATTAATATCATTCTTCTTCTTTCTCTTCATCTTCCTTTATTTTTGTCTTTTCTTATTCACACCCTCTTACTATAAATTTGTCGTTATCTCCTCCATTCTATGCATAGTTTTTCCTCACAACAAAAAGGTTGTTCTCTCTCTCTCTCTCTCTCTCTCTCTCTCTCTCTCTCTCAAATTTTTGGTGGATTTTTTTTCTTGCATATCTACTTTAGGTTGATAATTTTTATATTCTTTAAAACTTTACTTTGTGTTAATGCGATTTAGTTTTGTTTTTTAAATGTTTTTTTTTCTCTTTAATTGTTAAATGTTATCCTATTGCGTTATAAAGAATTAAATATAGCATATAAAAATATAATATTATTCTATTTTTTGTAAATTGATATTTCTTCTATTACATAGTATGATTTTTTATAGTGCTCAATTTAGATGTTAAACTTTGAGACTTTACTAATTTTTGTTTACTCTTTAATCTTTTGTGTTAGACAAAGTACTTTTAATAGTTGTATTAGAAGTACACTATAATGCCATTTAGTTAGAGAAAAGCAAAGGTTAACCAAACGAAAATAATCGAATGAGCGACAAATTTTAGCTTTTGTAATTTTATTTTAATTATTATTATTATTTTAAAACAATGCGTATATAGAAATTTAATTCTTAGATTTTGCTAATAATTCTTTATTTGATAATATGTTTTGGGTGGATGAAATTTCAACAAATTGTTTTCCTAATTGGTCCAATTAATTATTGTTAGGTTTTATTAATTTTCTTAGTTACATTTTTTGGTGTTTTGGATTGTAGATAAAAAAAGAAAGTTTAAAAAAGTTTGTTTAAAACTAAAAGAATAATTTTCAAATTTTATATTTATTAAAAAATGAATATTTTCGTTAACTTGCCATTTAAATTTCTGAGAAAAATTGTATTGTCTTCATTTTAATTATTATTATTATTTTAAAACAATGCGTATATAGAAATTTAATTCTTAGATTTTGCTAATAATTCTTTATTTGATAATATGTTTTGGGTGGATGAAATTTCAACAAATTGTTTTCCTAATTGGTCCAATTAATTATTGTTAGGTTTTATTAATTTTCTTAGTTACATTTTTTGGTGTTTTGGATTGTAGATAAAAAAAGAAAGTTTGAAAAAGTTTGTTTAAAACTAAAAGAATAATTTTCAAATTTTATATTTATTAAAAAATGAATATTTTCGTTAACTTGCCTTTTAAATTTCTGAGAAAAATTGTATTGTTTTCATTTTGGTACCACAAAATTTTATATTTATGATTTATGATTGTTTTTATAATAAATAAAAATATGACTACAAAATACATTACTCTTTATTAAATTAGTTTAAATTGAAAAAAAAATTAATACAACCAACACAAAATAATTATCTCGCGCAACACGCGGGTTCGCGGCTAGTTTGAATAATAACAACAACAACAATAATCATAATCATAATCATAGTCATACAAATAATATTAACTACAACAATACATAATATTTTACAATGTATTAGCTTTTAATATTTACAAAGCATATATTTATACAATAATAATAAATCTGTTAATTTCTAGAGCTGTAAGTTAATAAGCAAAGCAAAAAAAACTCGCAATAACCCAAAACTTACAATCTTTAGTTGTGCACGTTAAAGCAAAGCAAAAGAGTAATATAGCAATGAACAATCGTAGATAAGTGAAACAATATGAAAATTTTAACTTTCTATTGGGAGATGCAATGCAAAAAGTGATGGTGCATACTACCTTTTATAATAAGGAGGAGAAATGAAAAGACAAAAAAGAATCCATGACAGAAATTCTATGTGTGATATCAGTAGGTTAGGTTTTATTGAAAATGAATAAAAAAATATATTCAAAGTACTTTAGAGAATAAGAATCGGGAAGAAGTGAGGTGATTGACTCTTCCAATTTTCAGTGCCACAATTTTTTTTTCGAAATGCCAAAATTCCTATTAAATATTTCTCTTTCCTCCCTTACAATTTCGGCAACTTGGTAGCCATAATTCTTTTTTTTTTTTTTTTCTCTCATTTTTGGCAACTTGGTTGCTGCAATTCCTATTTTCTCTCCTCACTCTCCTACCATTTCAGCAACTTGGTTGCCATAATTCATATTTTCTCTCTCCTCACTCCCTTACAATTTCAACAACTTAATTGCCACAATTGGTTTTTTCCCTTTCAACCACTCCTCCTTCAGGCACTTCACCTGGGCAGGAATTTTGGGCAACAAGAATTTCAGTAATCTCGTTACCGAAATTCAAATTTTTTCTCACTCCTCCTATCACATCATTTACATTTCCTCTCTCATACTTTTTGTTAGAATTTCGGCAATGGTGTTGCCAAAATTTGCTATCTTTCCTAATTTTCAACAGTATCCATATCAAAAATAAACTCAATCTTTTGCAATATTTAGCCAGAAGACTCTACAACCAAGGGCGCTATATTTACCCTATATTTCCATATCAAAAAAAAAAAAAAGGGGGGCGCTATATTTCTAAATGAGCAGAGTTTTTTATTAAGCAATTGAACAGCATTTGTACCACCTTCAATCAACTTGTGTTCATAGGCTTACAATACATATCCAAAAAAATTCAGCGTACTAGCTTATTCTTCTTTTTGAACAAAAATTCTTCTGTATATTATCTATAGGATGAACTCAAAATATCTTACATGGATTTATACAGATCAAAAGGAAAAAATAAAATAAAATTACAACGGGCCAGACCATACAAGCTCCAACCTTTCCTAACCACCACCAGTTTCAGGCAGTTTTTGGCTATACATGCAGCTAAAAGGTCATCCTGATTCAGACCATAAAACTAAGGGGATGCAGTCTCATCATCAGAGGAACTGTTTGGCCGCCTAATAGGGAATCCAGGAAGAACTTGTGGCATCATCGGATTCACTGGAACAGGAAGAACTTGTGGCATCATTGGATTCACTGGAACAGGAAGAACTTGTGGCATCATTGGATTCACTGGAACTGGAAATTTATGGGCAGAACTAACTATTGTTCGCTCATTTATCAAACTAACTTCCTTGCAGACCCGATCTAGTACCGTAAGAAAGTCCCTCACCACCATGAAGATTCTGAACGGGTGAGCTTCTTCCTTAGCTGAGTTGCCGTGGAAGTACTCTGTAATCTCCTTCACTAGAGACAAAGCAAGACTTTCTTGAGCTTGAATTCTTATGATCTCCTCCTCAGCCATTTTCATGAACCTATTCATTGACTCTGAAAATTTCTGGGTGCTTTCATCCAATCCTACTGTCTCATTTAATTTCACCACCTCCCTAATGTTCCCAAGCTCACTTGAAAGCTTGGCAACTTCACTGCAAAGCACATCGGAGTCCATTGCAGCAGCTTTCTTCACATTGGTGAGCTCTGAACTAAGACTTGAAACAACTTGCAGGCCAAGCTTCCTATACTTTGCATCTTCATTCAAAGTGGAGTTTGGAGTTTGGTTGGTTCCTGAAAGTCTAGCACCTTCAGTTCTTATAATTTCTTGTACAACAAAATGCAACAGTGTGGTTTTTCCATCAGCAGCCTTGACATCAGCAAGCTTGAGAAGCGTGTCAAGCTTGAAGGCATGGGCATCACCTCGGTTTGTCCCAACATTCATGCGATTCCCAGTCTTCAACACAGCTTCTAGAAGCTTCAAAAACATTCTACTGTTTCTCAGTTCTTCACAAGCAACCTGTAGAAGGAAAACCAATTAGATTCAATAAAACCCACAAAACTATAATCTTTACCCAACAATGAACAATGGACTATTGCAGGAATCTATTATGTGGAGTAAGATAATATTTTTACAGGGAGAATGCAAAATATTCATACAGCACAACGTAAGTTGCGTTGGCATAGATGAACATTGTATAACAAGTCTTCACTAGAGTTCACCTTTGACTTCCTTTTTTTTTTTCTTGACTCGAAGGTGAGTGTGTCCAAACAAACACACACACACACTGAAACTAGTAGGCAGGCCTAGTTATGCTCATGGAAGCTGGCCTAAAAACCTGGGCCATTCAACACATGATCCATGTTCAGAAAGAACTGTAACAAAGGATATGAATAGTCAACATATTGTGGTATTGGGCGTCCGGAAAATTCCAAGTTCTAAGGAAGATGTATCGCAGAACATTACCATTTGGTAATATTCAAAAATTAAAGCAACCAACAGGGGAAAGCAGGGAGAGGGAGAGATTAGATAACTTGAATTACCTCTAGAGTTTCAAAAGATTTTTTCAGGTACTCAACCTCAGAGTCAAAATTAGATATGTAAAGCATCGCATCCACCCTTTTAAATGCAAAAGGCACATCAAGCACTGCCTTCAGAAATTTCTCAGCTGGACCAAGCTTGATTGGTGAATCATCTTTGTACTCCTTCAGTTTACGTTCTTCTTCTTTCGTTGGAGCCATCTTCAATAAACTTTCAAGTAGTTCGGTACCAAGTGTATCCACATTACCTGCATTTTTTTTTTTTTTAGTTTAGAAAAGAAAAGAAATTCACTTTAATTACAAGTTCAGTATCTCAAAAATTGGGGGAAAAAGCCCATCAGTTATGGATATCTACACAAGGACCTCTGAGGCTCCATTTTCTTTACTGTAATCTGAATAGATATAGGAAGATGTACAGATTTTTCATGCAGCACCCTACCAACTATTTAATCTTCTCGTGGAACAAAAAAATTTCTCTTCATTTTGAAGATAAATTTCTGGTGTTTGCTTTTGCTATATATTAAGCATCATCTGTTGTTAGCATTCCATTAATGCGTTGTATTAAAGATGATTACAGAGAATTAGCTTTTCACAAAACAGTGGATGATGAAAGTGTACATAACAAAATGAAAATGCAAAGGAAAAAGACAGACAATAAGTTCTAGGCACTCCTGATCCTGAAGTGCTAGTTTATTTAACTGCCACTTCAACATCAGCTCCTGCACCTACGAGTATCAAGTCCCACCACTCATAATCACACTGAAAGACGTTACAACAATGCAATCCTAACCATAATTGTAACTTTTACAAATTGTTGTCTGCAAGCTAAAATGTCTGCACATGGGCATGCATTGCAGAAGGAGAGAGAGATAGAAGAGAGGACAGAAGTCAAGTGCTTGTTGATTATCTCTAACGAGGCCTGCCTAAGGAACTTCTGCTTCATTTACAGACTTCAACTGTGCAATACCCTGGAGAAGGCCATTCTCATACAAATACAAGTAAACACAAAAGTAGCAATAAAATGTAGGAATTTATATTCAGGAAAAAAAAAAAACTGTTGGACATCAAAAGCAACCTGATTTTTCATTATTAAAGCATGTGACAGTTAATATGTTCTAATCATAACATTTGCATAAGAGAAACAACAATATTCCCAGAAACAAGAAGTCAACATGAAAATTAAATGAGAAGACAAGATAGACTATAGATACCTTCTAAAAGGGCATCACAGACTTCCTCCATGGTCACATTAAGCGCCCTTAATGAAATTGCGATATTCTGTGACTTTTTCGGATCAAGGACTCTGTTCTCTTGATTTGGTGAGGGAGCGGCCCATCGTGGAGTTGTTTCTTTAGGTTTCTGGTTCGGGGCATTCACCACAAACAATGTCTCAATCATTTCTTCATTTAATCTGCAGCACCCCAATTCAATACACAATTAGTCAACAAATATGATAGAAACAAGTATAGAACTGAACAGTTTTAGGCCATGAAAAACAAGTAAACCGAAAGTAGATTAAAACCCAAAATAATAATGAAAAGACAAAAAGCGGAGGAGCAAGAAAAAGAAACGAGAGAGTGTTTGAGAAGTGTGTAACATACTTAAAAGAGCTAGATCTGAGTTGATCCCAAACCATTTCACGATCAGAACTGGCTCTGACTTTATCCCAATGTAATGGTTTTAACTTTGGCTTTGGGGTTTCCTCATTGTTTTCTATGGTTGAAGAGGCCGGTGGCAACTCAATTGGAGAAACCTCTGTTATTGGTTTTGTTGTTGGTGGGGTTTGCAATACAAAAGGTCTTGAAGGCGGTATCAATAGCGTCGGTGGCGGCTTAGAGATTGGTGTCAATGGTTTCGGAGCTTCCCAATGTCTGTACTGAGGCTGCGGCGGCGGAGGAGGAGGCGGCGGCGGCGGCGGCGGGGGTGGTGGTGGCGGAGCGTGAACCTTAACAGACTGCGGATTTGAGTCCCAAACATTGGATAAGCCAACTGTATTTTGCTCCAAATAACGCGCTGGCGAAGAAGAACAAGAAGAAGCACTGGATATTGTCGCTGATTTAACAACTGGGTCTGCGTCTCTCTGTGACAAAGACTGCCTTTTTGGCTGGGAACCGTTGGATAATCGTGGCGATGAAGAATAAGAAGAAGTATTGGACATTGTTGGTGATCCAGCAACTGAGCCTGCCTCTTTCTGCGAATATCTTCCAACCGAACCTTTCTCAGACTGTTGTTGTGGAGAAAGAGACTGCAATTTCATCACTGATAATCGGGGCGATGAAGAAGAAGAAGAAGCATTGGATATTGTTGGAGATTCAGCAACTGGTTCTGGCTCTCTCTGTGAAAAAGACTGCCTTTTTGGATTGGAAGCATTGGATAATGGCGATGAAGAACAAGAAGAAACCATGGATATTATTGGAGATTCAGCAACTGGGTCTGCGTCTCTCGGTGAAAAAGACTGTCTTTTTGGCTCAGAAGCATTGGATAATGTTGGTGATGATGAATAAGAAGAAGCTGCATCTGGGTTTTGCTCCTTCAAACCCAAACCCAAACCCACCTCTAATGATAAAGCAGGCAGTGTCGGTGAGTACCTAACTCGATCTGAGGCATTCGATATTCTTGTAGGAGATGAACCCAGAGCTCTCTCTGCATTCAATGCTGGTTCATTCAAGGCTGAAGCCGAAGCTTGGTTATGGCTTTGGCTTTGGTTTTCTTCTCTGGACTTGGGTTTGGGGCTCCAACTGACAGGCGGAGAGAGACTAATAGAGTGAGAACGAGCAGGAGATCCCGATTCCGATGTCGAAGACGAATACGAATTCGAACTCGAATCACTGATTTTCCCCACTGCAGCGAAAGTTCGTCGGGACCCAGATCCAGTTCCACTCACACTCCCACCCAATGAACCTCTCGGCGAGTAAAATTCTTCGTCTTCGTCCTCTTCCTCGGCTTGTCTAGCACTAGCAGTAAGTGGCGGAAGTGGGTGTAGCTCCGGCGAGTCCATTTTCCTAGTATCCAAACCGCCTTGATCATCAATCCTAGCTCCTCCACGAGGGTTCACCAAAGTACCCAGATAAAGAAACTCAGAACTTGCTGAAGTGGAGGCTCCTCTCACTCTCTTGCTGGCAGTCGCAGTGGTGGGCCTTGTTTCCTCTGCATTTGTTTGGACCTCCGACGACAGGTAAGTCTTGTCGTCTTCGTCGTCGAGACCGCGGATCCTCCTGCGCCTCCAGTGGAAGAATAAGAAGAAAACGGCAATGGCGAGGAGGATTACCACGGCGGAGACGGCGGCGGCGATGGCTTTGGGAGATTTTTGTTTGGGAGAAGAGGTGTGGGGGAGGATGAGAGAGGAGATGTTGGCTGGGAAGGAAGCAAAGGTGGAGGTAGAAGGTGGAGGAGGGGTTGACGGTGGAGAAGGGTAGGATGGGAAAAATGGAGATGATTTAGGGGTAGAACTGGAAAATGGGTATTTTGGGGTGGTGGTAGTGGGCGGAGAAGGAGGAGGAGTGGCGGTGGGGGGTTGTGAAGGAGGGAGAGAGTCTTGAGGAAAGAAGGGTTCATGGAGGATTCTGCGGTTGTGAGTGTGAATGTGGGTGCAGGATATGGGGTTGGGTGTGAAAGATAAGAGTAGTAAGAGGATGAAGATGGTGATGGAAATGGTGGACATTGTGTTGTACTTGTAGTATTTCCACATCAACACTACCGGCTCAGATGAAGAAGACAGAGACAGAGATGCTATGGTTGATTTGTGGGAATGTGGACTAAATTTTCAGAGACAGAAGAGTGAGAGTGAGAGTGGGAATGTGTTTCATTTGCTGTTTGCAGATGAGTGAGAGAGAGAGAGAGAGAGAGAGAGGTGGTGGCGAAGGTGGATGAAGATGGAGATGGTAGTGAAGGTGGATGCAGAGAGTGTGAAAAGGTAAGAATCAGTGTGGGAAAAGGTAAGGAGGAAATTAGGTGCGAGCTGCTACGCATCCAGCTAAGATTCTGCTGGTACTTTTGGTGTTTTTTTTCTACTTCCCCTTCCCTTCAACCGTGCTCATCTTTTTTCTTTTTCTTTTTTCCTCTTCTTTTTCCTTTCTGAAAGAAGTAAATATTTACTACTGCCACAGTGCCACCTAAATATTATGATTTTCTAAAAACTAGATAAGCACACTGTTATTTCAAAAAAGAAAGAAAAAAGATAAGCACAATATTAATAAATTGCTTCATTTATCTTTTGTGGAAAATTAAATGCAAAATGATGAAATCAAAATCACTTGTGATTTTCCAATTGGATATAAGGGTTTTGAGTTTTGAGTATAGAACGAATGAATGATAGATGACCATTGGGAGTAGACTTGTTTCAAGAAACTTTTTTTTTTTTTTAATGAAAAAAATGTGGGTGCCAACTCATTGACCACATATCACGTAATGACAATATGTAATATCACATGTACCATTAAGGTCTTGATGAAACTATCATCATAGGTACAACACATTCGCTAAAGAGAAAATGTGAAATTACTTGAACCATTTAACTTCTACCAAACGCCATATAAAACAAATACAAAGACTACAACCACCAAGCTACACCCTCCAGTAATGTTTCAAGAAACCTACTTACTACACCGGAGCAATTGGTAAAAGGTCCTCCAAAGATTAAGTCAAACAATTGTGAAGATAGAAAATTTCTAAAGACTGTGAACTCCTAATTTTTCATAATTTTGCCTAGAAATAAGTCTATATATTTGTAAGTCCTTCCTTGTAGATATAATTAGAATTCTAGTTCTCCTTGAATTTGGGGGGGTTAAGAGGCTGTTTGGTTTGAGTGTTTTCATCACTCAATACTCAGTTTTCATCACTCAATTGCAAGATGTTTTGTTTGGATGAGTTTTGAGTTATAGTTTTCATCACTCAGTTCTCTGATTTTTGAGTGATGAGTTATGAAAACTGAAAACACATTTTATCTGTTTTCAGTTTTTATAACTCATAACTCAATGGCATTTTTGTAATTAAACACACATGGAGGACCCCACAGCCGCACTTTTTGACCGTTTGACTTTTATTTTATTTTTTTTCCTTTCTTCTCCTGGGTTCGGTCTTCAGGTTTTTTTTTTTTTTTTTTCACTAGTTCAGTGACTTCGGTCTTCAAGTTTTTTCTTTCTTTTTTTTTCCTGGGTTCGGTTTCAGCTCTTCTTCCTCTTTTCTTTTTTTTTTTTCTTTTTTTTTCACTGGTTCGGTCTTCAAGTTTTTTTTTTTTTCTTTTTTTTCCTGGGTTCGGTTTCAGCTCTTCTTCTTCCTCCTTTTTTTTTTTTTCACTGGTTCAGTCTTCAAGTTTTTTTTTTCTTTTTTTTCCTAGGTTCGGTTTCAGCTTTTTTTTTTTTTTCATTTCACTGGGTTCAGTGAGTTTGGATAAATAAATAAAAAACTGTACCAATGACAAATATGAGACCCACAATAGTGTGAAAATATTGAGTGATGATAACTGAGTGATGATGTTGTTTGGGTGTGATATTTTAGAGTGATGAGTAATGAGTGATGAGTAATGAGTGATGGATGATGAGTGATGAAAATTGAGTGATGAGTGATGAGTGACCATTTTTTTAAACCAAACAAGGCCTAAGTAACTTGCCCCATAGCAAGATCGAGTATTAGTGAGTCGAGGACAACAACCTCTTCCATCCTTTTTAGATTACTAAATAAATTACCTGTCAAATGACATTAAATATGATTTAGAGTTTTAACTCCTTTCAATGACATAATATATATAGCCTAAAATATGTGTCACGTAGATTTTTTTAAAAAAATGTGATAGGTAATTAAAAAAATATATGAATAGTTATTGTGGGATCTCGTTATTTAAGTTCTAAGCCCAATGAGGTGATAGAGCCCAAATTCAAGGATCCCAAATTCAAGGATCCCAAACAATGAATTTGTAGAGAAAATGGGTTGGAAGGTTGGGCTAGCATAGGCCTGATAACGGGTCACTGTTGCTGGGACTGTTGCTGGATAAACTCTCAACCTTTCCTATAAACAGGCGTCCTCGGCTACGTCTGAGGAGAGTTTCTCTTTTCCTACCCTTTCTTTCTTTCTTTTCCTTCTTCTTTTCTTTTTTCTTCGACCTCTTTGCCTCAGGGGTCCCTTACATTATATACCCTCCATTGGGATAATCCTGAGCCTCCCCTTGTTGATGATCTGCTTTACCACTTGAGTACCTGTCACATCAACCACCATATTCAGCCTCCCGTGAGTTGTGGTAGCCAAGACAACACTGTTTGGGGGTATCCTCCACATAAATGCGACCAGGAGAGTAGCTGCCAGGCATTTAATGTGGAGGTAGTAGCCCCTCTCTTGGCGCCCCCTAGCTCTTTATTTCTTCTCGTGCCTCCGGAGTGCACACCTACTGTTGGAGCTCCTCATGTACTTGTTTTGACCAATAGGCCCAGGCTTGGTGAGCAATCAATATATATCCGAGGAGGCACCCCTCCTCGAACAGGCCCAAGGCCCAACATCGCAGCTGGGCTTAGAGCCCCACAGTTATAAATTCCAATAACATGTAATATAATTGATTTTGATTGGCTAATTATTATAACATGTAATAAATATGGGAGTTTCTCAAAAAAAATAATAATAAATATGGGAAGATGATCCCCTCCACCAAGGAGCTAAGCCAGAGATGTTGAGCATGTAAAGCCCGAGGTAGGCATGAGATGTTGGGCCCATGTAACAACCCAAGTAATGCTTGAGATGTCGGGCTCGAGTCATGGCCTAAGGTATTGGGCCCATAGAAGGTTTTTGTGACGAGGATAAAAGGAAAAAACCCGATTATTTTGGCTCCACTACACCTGAGCAAAGAAGGCAAAACCTGCTAAACCAAGGTAAAGTCCTATCCGATGATTCTTGATTCGGAAATTCGCCTAGGGAGGAATTACCTAGAAAGCTGCCAAGGAACCAGGAAAAGTGGCACTCAATCCAAGTAATAGCTATAGCCGAATTAATTAGATGTTCCTACCTAATGCATGCCACATTTAATAATGAATGACCAGCCTAAATTAGACACCCCAAAAGTTCATTTTTCATCATGAAATTAAGGGAAGAGACACCTAATAGAACAAGAATTTGCTGACATCTAGCCTGGTAATTCACTGAGGAGAAGGATGATTTGAGGGAGGGTATAAATAAGCCTTTTCTCACTTACTTACTAAAGGTGGAACAAAGAGAGAGAGAGAGAGAGAGAGAGAGAGTCTAAAGAAAGTGTACTTACTTTTGTTAATCTTGCTTGTAATCTCGGCAAAAGTTTAGTTACATTATATTAATATACAAGAGTCGTTTCTATCCTTGATCTTACTTGTTCAGTCTTTTCATTATGGATTACCCCCTTATTAACAAATTAAGTGTGACGATTAGATCCGCGAAAACCTCCTTTAACAAAGAATATTATGCTAGGTAATTAGAAAGAATATTAATAGTTATATATGACTTTATTTTTTATCATTTTTATTTTCTCTTTTTCTAAAAACATGTAATATAATTGAATTTGATTTGTTAATTATTATAACATGTAATAAATGTGGGAGGATGATCCCCTCCACAAAGGAGTCAACCCAAAGATGTTGAGCTTGTAAAGCCCGAGGTAGGCATGAGATTTTGGGCCCATATAACAACCCAAGTAATGCCTAAGATGTTGGGCTTGGATCGCAACCCGAAGTATTGGGCCCATGGAAGATTCTTGTGATGAGGATAAAGGGAAAGACCCGATTAGTTTGAATCCACTGCACCCAAGCAAAAACGACGAAAACCTGCTAAACCAAGGTAAGGTCCTATCTGATGATTCTTGATCTGGAAATCCACCAAGGAAGATATTACCCAGAGCTGCTGATGGGGAATTACCTAAAAAGCCACCAAGAAACCAGAAAAATTGGCACGCAAGCAATGTCACCTTCGGCATTAATTAAGTATTTCTAACTAATGCGCGCTGCATTTGATAATGAATAACTAGCCTAAACTGGATACCCCAATAGTCAATTTCATTATGAAATTAAGGGAAGAGGCACCTAATGAGACAAGCATCTGCTAACATCCAGCCTGGTATTCCACTGATAAGAAGGATGATCTAAGAGAGGGTATAATAAGCCTTTTTCTCACTTATTGAAGGTGGAACCACGAGAGAGAGAGAGAGAGAGAGAGAGAGAGAGAGAGAGAGAGAGAGAGAGAGAGAGAGAGAGAGAGAGAGAGAGAGAGAGAGAGAGAGAGAGAGAGAGTGTGTGTGTGTGTTCTTACTTTGGCTAATCTTACTTGTAATCTCAGCAGAAGTTTAGTTATGTTATATTAATATACAAGAGTTTCGTTCAATCTTTGATCTTACTTATTCAGTTTTCTCATTGTGGATTACCCCCTTATTAACAAATTAATTGTGATGATTAAATCGGTGAAAACCTCCTTTAAGGTTTCATCATTTTATACCCCAACAATAAATATTATATATAAATCATTAAAAAAAATCTTATAAAATATTTTAAAATAAAGGGAAGGTTGTTGGCTAATATATACATATATATATATATATATATATATAGTTAAAGCATCGTCTTATGCCCACAGGACTGAAAGGAGAGTGGAGACACAATGTGGAAAATCCATGCTAGATTGTTAACCCAAGTCAATGCGTTTTGAAAAACAGGAAGTGTGCTTGCATGGCTTTTTGAATTCTCTCCCATCATTGAGAGTTCCAAAACATTTCACAACTATTAATTAATTTATATTTATATCATCTATATGCCAGTGTGATATACTAGTACAAGTTAATTAATGCAAAATAAAGTAAATTCATTCGCATAAAATAAAAAAGTAAATTCATTAATACCATACAAGTTTCAAAACATTTTTTTTGTGTTTTCCAATCTCTAATTGGAAAGGTGTTTGGTGAAGTAATTTAAAAATTGTTGTTTATTATTTTTTGAAATACGTGTGGATGAAAAAATATGTAAAAATACGTGAAATATTGTTTAAAAACTAAAAATTACTGTTTAAAAACACTTATCAAACGCCCCTGTTCAGGACTTAGAAGAACTGTTGTTTCTTTTACACGGTTAGGGGGAAAAAAAAGGCTTTATTTAATTAATTTTTTCTTTCACTTTTGGCGATAGTGACTTAGTAGTGGAAGAAGTAGTGGGCATTAGATTAGACTGTTTTATTTATTTATTTGGCACCCGATGATAGCGCATGAGATTGGAGTGGGATCATCAGTGTCTCGTTGGATTTGGAAGTCAAGAAAAACGGTCTTCTAGTTCTTGTCCATTTTCTCTGCATGTGAATATGCTTAACAGCTCTATATTAATAACTTCATTTCCAAACCAAAAATTAAATTAAATTAAAAACTAAGTGCGTGCTAATGCTAGTGCTAATGAGTACTGTTAATATATATATATGGATAAAATAATGATAACACCAACTGTGGTGAGATCTCTTCTCTCTCTCTCTCTCTCTCTCCTCTCTGCCTACCATTCTTCAGACCTTTTATGTTGGTCATAACTTGTCACAGCAGAGAGGACACAGTTACCGTTGCAGTTTGCATCACATCACAATTGTTTAGGCGCCAATAAGCATAAAAGCACAATAAACACAGATATCATCAAATTGCCGACAATCAAGGATTCCATTTGTATACCGTTTGTTACTGAAAGTTAAAAATTAAAAATTAAAAATGTTATAGTAATATAATTTTTAAATATATAAATAGTATTATGTGGCTTAATTTTAAAAAAAAATTTATTGAAATCTATACTTATGAGTCCTATAAATAATGCACAAAACTCACACAAAAAAAACAGACAAACACGAATGCTGTTTTTAATGCAATCCAAACATACACTGACTTCCATCTTCAACTGTGAGTTTTTCCCACATCCATAATTTGATTCACATCTCTCATGCTGATATGACCTAAGATAATATGCTGGATAAATTTTATTTGAATTTGAAGTGTTTAAATTTAGGCTTGGTGATAGATTTTTATTTAAATAAGGTAGTAATAGATTAGTTTTGTTATTTGCTTGTATTTAAATTGATTCCTATGTTTTAGGATAGGAGTAGTTCTTATATTTTAAGATTTATTGATAAAGTTATCTCATTCTTAGCTATTTATATAGGTTAAATACATTAATGATAATTAAAAAAAATTAATAAAAAATTTCTGTTTTCTTTTTTAAGTTTAGAAGATTGGTCATCTCGAATTGACTCTACTATCTTTTATTTCTTATTTCACAACACATGCATTAAAAAATACAATATTTCATAAAACCGTCTTATGAAGTATTGTTCTCATATTTGACAAGTCTCACACACTTGAGAAACTCACGTATTATGACTTATAAAAGAAACACTTCATGAGATGGTCTCATAAAATAATGTTTTTATGTATATAATCAACCCCTACGAGTCGACCCAAGTCGCCCACTGATTGATAACATGATTTCCACAATTTTCTAATGTTGTCACCCTTCTTCTCCCCATGCGTCATGTAGAAACTAAAAGTCCTGGTTAAAAAATACATGCATCCATAGCTAGTCAAGAACTACACATTTCCAATTCCCTTCCATCATTTGTCTTAAAAAGAAGCTCAACATACCAACAAAGAGATATTCAATTACAACTTATAATACAATTTTACAAGGTTGATGAATTTTATTTTTATAAGTTCATAAACAAAACTCATTCTTTCTATTTGATACAAATAATACAATATGAATTGAAATTTAGATATGAGTAATTTATTGGCAAATAATTATAAAGAGTTAAAAAAAATTATTGTATAATTTTTACTATATATAAAAAATATTAAATTAATTAAGTAACTTACAAACAACTTTGAACTTGTTCTACGAAAGAAAAAGAAAAAGAAATAATTTAGTTTGATTGTGAATTTGAACTTGAGACGTGTTTGATATAAATTTAAATGACAAATAGTAAAGATTTTTATGGCTGAAAAAGAAGTATGAGACGTGTTTGATATAAATTTAAATGACAAAGAAAGAAGATCGTAAAGAGCACGCTTCAAACTGAAAATATCCTCAAAAAAAATTAAATGACATGACTTGACTTGGCCTAGCAAAAAGAAACTCGTTGGTCACATGGCACTATGGGCTATGGCACATGACAAAACGATCTATCGAGTCATGGAGGTCTGGTCTGGGACCTTCCTGACAGAGTGCGTACTCATTTGTTGAATGGTACTATTTTAACTATTTCATTTTGGTGAGGACTATACTTGGGAGCGTCGACTAGGGTGCACCGACAACACCAACGTTACAATTTCAATTATTATTTCTTTTTCTTTGCCTATAGAGATGCAACAAGTATATAGACAGATGGTCATTGTATTGTAACTACCGAATTTAGGAAATCCATGGATGAATACCAAGTACGACCTACCAAATGAATGGATCTGCTAGAAGACGTTGACTCCTTTTTATTTATTTATCTTTGTCCCTCTTTTTTAAAAAAAAAAGAAATATAGTATGCAACTCTTATTTGTTTTCAATCGTTCATAAAACGTTATTAAATTGAAATGGGGGGGGACAATGATTCATATTATTGAATTCAATCTGTTTAACAAAGGTTCGTTTTGCTTTGATGGCATTAGTGGCATGATCGAAACGACATCAATTTAATACATTCATCGCATGTGCTTGGCTCTACCAACTCGCTCATGGTAATTAAACTAAAATTAATTAAGTTCTTTTTCAAATTTTATGTTGACCCATTGTCCACTGTAAAATATGACTAATTATAATATTATTATCGATAAACATGGAATATCGGTTTTTGTCAATAGAAATAAGATCAATATCTTGTAATATCATCCAAAGATATATCTGTTAATCCATTGTATTTAAATATCAAAAGTATTGCAAAAATATCAGGAATATTGAATAATGTGTAGGAAAATATTGGCCAATTTATCTATATTAGCAGGAGATTTAACTTACGTTCAGTGTTTCTGTACATTAATTAAATGCAATATAAACACAAATATGTGTTTTAAAATTGTCACATATCAGTTTAATTTGTATCTTATTCAATGCACGAGTATTGGACTGAAATCTTACCCTATTAGCAAGATATTATTTTAGTGAAATTTTAAAATTTAACCAAAGAATTAAGAATAAGGAAGCCTAAGAAATTTCATAAGAAATTAAAACAGCTTGTTGGTATCAATTTTGATTATTGAATCATTGTAATTCTCATTAGCCTATCTTCAAATGGCCTACGCGATAAGGAAGTGGGAGACAAATCAATCCCATCCATGAAAATATGTCCTAGACTGTGTAGTGTGTTTAAGTTATTATGTATTTAGCGGAACTATAATGTTGCTGCATGTATAGGTACATATAATATAGGAATAAGAGTATCAATGGTTTCATGGCTTAATGATTGTTTAAGAAGAAGAAGAAAAAATAATCATTAATATATGGTAATGATGCAATGATGATGATATATTCTCTCTCTCTCAACCAAATATAATTATATAAAGAAGAATCACTCGCCTATTAGCATATATTCTCTGTAAAACAAATTTTGAATCATTTATTTATAATTTGATGAGAGCTGGTATAATATTGATCATGCCACGCAAGAATAGAACCAAAAATTTATTTTTGGAAAGGTTCAAATTCGAAATATGAATAAAAAATTTCACTATTTAAGAATAACAAATATACTAAAATTTAAAACTAAATGGAAAAAAAAAATATTATTAAAAATAATATGAACAAAAGAAAAAAAAAAGAATATTTCGTTATGTATTTCAACTTAATAATCTATCAAAACAGAACTAGGCACGTTTTTAATCCTGAAATCATCTATCAATGAATGATATTGAGTACTAAAAAATTTTGAAATAATTTCTCCATTAATATATAAAATTAAGTATTCCATTAGAAAATCATCTACTATATTATGTTGAAACTTATATTGTGGCTTTTGAATTACTTGCATTTTTTTTAAATTGAAAAATTCAAATATTGTAGTTGGTTTTTCCATAATTCTATAAATCATAGTATTTATTATCACACCATACTCCTAATATATTCTTATAACTAAAAAACCAATTAATAGTGAAATGCTGCTAAGTGATTAGTTCTATAACCCGGGAAAGGGAGAAGGTGATGTCCTTCAACCACCTCTCCTCGAGCTTCCTGAAGCGGCTTGGAGATAATTAACCTAACCTTTGAATTTAGAAAAAGGGGAAATCCATTAACTAATACTTTTACTTAGTAAAATTCTATCTAAACAATGTTAAATTTGACTTAACCTTCAAAGCACCTCGATCAATTGTACTGGTTGGTTTTTGGTGTAGTAGGTAGGCTTCTTTATCTAGTTTTAGGTTCTATTATGAGAGTAGAATACTTTTACTTAGTAAAATTCTATCTAAATAATGCTAAATTTGACTTAACCTTCAAAACACCTTGATCAATTTTACTGGTTGCTTTTTGGTGTAGCAGGTAGGCTTCTTTATCTAGTTTTAGGTTCTATTCTAAGAGTAGAATACTCTTGAAGGATTAATTCCAATTTATCATTTTAGAACATTGTTAATTGTACACAGATGTGTACAGTTTATATGCGTCACATAAGCTAAAATCATGTGTTCAAAATACGATTTCATTTTTTAAAAAACTATAACTAAAATCATATTTCAAACACACAATTTTCAAGCCTATGTGAATTGATGTGTGCAACAAACATTAACAATCATTTTAATAGTTTTGGTTTTATAAGGGAATTTCAAACCAGTTCTCCCTAGTAAGCATAAGACTCTCAACAATTATTATTTCAACAGTTTAAAGAAAATGACTTCCACTATCAATTAACTTTATCTTTCAGACAGATTTAATTCTGAGATCGGTCTACATCATTAAGCAAACAATATCGCCAGCTATATTGTTTGGTGGTTTGTAATATGGTCGTTATTAGTCTGATGGATACCGTAGCATGCATGCATCCATGCAATAATTAACATGAATTGATAATTGATTGGATCTATGTCCCTCTTTTAGCTTTTCTAGTATTGATTTTCAAATCAATTGACTTTTTCTCTCCTTCAATAGGCCATGGATACTTACTAAACACTATAGTTTTTTTTCTTTTTCTTTTTTTAAAAAGAAGTACAAAAAAGAGGAAGCAAAAAACCATAGAAAACACCAAAAGCTTTTGAAAGTGAGCTTTTCCCTCACTAAACTAAAGTTTCAAGAATTTAAAAGCCACAGTAAGGAATAATATATATTGTTTAACCCTTTTCTTTTTCTCTAATCTTTTGGGAATCAGCCAAATCTTATCATCTTTTTAAGGATTCGATGTTCTATATCTTAAGGGCAACGGTTAGGCATGACTTGATGGATTAAGGGCATGATTGCTTCTATTGTGTATTATCTATAATTTGATTCCTACCCCCCTTTTCAAAGCCATGCACAGGAAAAAGAAAACATTGTTAAAACTGCTTTGGGAACATATTTACAAAATTGTTTTCATTTGAAAATTCATTATTAAGACAAACTTATTGCAATATCAAAAATAAAAGTCATCTTGTTTTTGTTTCATATATGCCATTTACTAGATTATCCCACATTTTAAATGTTACCAAAAAAAAAAAAAAATCAATCATCCCAAAGTATATATTCAAATTACATCTTTCAGAATAGAACATTTTTCCACTAGCTTAGTCTTGCAAGTTGCAAGTCTCAATGGATTAGGTTACTCAATTGTTATTATTGAATTAGACTGTGAGTTCTATTCGATTTGAAAACTCAAAACTTAGTTTATGTAAGCATGTTTGGTGATGTGCGAAATTTTGTAAATATACTATCCTAAGAACATTCTACTGAAGAGTTAAAAAATGTCATTTATATCCATTAGTTTAATGTTGCATTGTTTTATATATTATGGTGATTACTATTTTGTGTGTGTGTGTGTGTGTGTGTGTGTGTGTGTGTGTTACTGTGTTCTACTACTTCCTGCTCCAAATCATACCTGTCCAAACATATATAGCTGAAAGAAATGTGAGGGCTACCCCGGGAAACAAGGAAGCTTTGATTGAGCAAAAGATGGAATGTATATATTAGTGACATTAGTTGTAGTGTTTGGTGTGTATAGCTATTTACTATTAAGTTGGACTTTGTTTTGTTCTGATGTCAAAAAATTATTTAAGTGTTTAAGAAGGGACTAAGGAGTGAGGACAAAAACCAAATGCAAGAAAAGAAGACAAGGACCAGCTTGGCGGGGAGCATCAAGCATGAGCATCCTTTTTCATTTTTTACATGAATTGAAGAGCTACATACAACTTTGCTTAAGAAATAATGGTCCAAGGAACTGAATGTTCGACAAGAACATTCCATTTTTATAGTCCTCATTCATCAGGGCTGGCTTGTTTTATTGTCTTCTAAGTTCTACATGTTTTTTTTTTGGACTAGTGACTCTTAAGTTTACTTTGGACTCTTTCTGTTCTCCTTGCCTATTGAAGATGGGGAAAAATACCACCTTTTAATATATTATGGCCACTTTCCCTTCTCCTCTCCCTCTGTTCCAAACATAAATGAATTAAATTGTTGCAACTATAAAATAGTCCAAGGAACTAGAATGTTGGATTATAACATTACGAAGTTCTCATTCTTCCCCGCTGGCTTTTGTGGCTTCTAAGTCCTACATGTGTGTTTTTTGAACAAGTAACTCAATTTAAGTTTCTTTTTGTTTTGCAATATTTTGCGCTCTTTCTCTCCTTGCTTATTGAAAATGGGAGACAAATCCCATAAAATTATAGTTGGAAGCCTAAGAGGTTAACCTTATGTTCGGATGGAGAGAGAGGAGAGGGGAATAGGTCAAAATTTATTATATTTTTCTCGATCACCTTCCCCTTTCCTCTCCTTTTACCTCCCTTTACTCCAAATATATCATAAGATATGAGTTAGATTGTTCACAACTCAAAGAACATGAGATAGTGCAACAGAATTAGAAGCCATGAGGGAGGATCTAATGTCTGGCCTCTACAATAAAAAAGTAAATTATTGGATTCATAAATAGATGATGTCAATATATTGTAGAGTCACATACAAGTGAATGGCTGCACTGCAATTACATTAAAGAGATTAGTACTATGCTTGTGTAATGTAGGAAAACATTTTTTTTTTAATCTACTAATATGTTAAAATTGAATGATAAATTAGATAGTAAAAAATGATGACTTTATTTCTTTGCATTTCTTAAAAATGGTCCCTATGCAAAAACTTGTTATCCAAATGACCTTCTTTCTTAGTCAGTCATGGTCTAGTGCGGAAAGGGGGAAGGAGGAAGTAAAACAATTTTTTGACCCCTAAAATTTAAAACTCAGTTGCACTTAATTAATTTAATTGTTAAATAAAAAAGTTTAGCTCCAATACTATTTCCTATCATAATTTATTGACAACAATGTTACATGTTAAGCAATGCCCCTAGGGTATTAGTTTAAGAATCATTTTTAGAAACATTTTATTGGAAGAATGATAAAATAATAAATATCGTTGATAGTCTTTTATATTTTCCATGAAAGTAGTGTTAAAACTTTCCTATTATGGTTTATTAATAATTTCTTTTACTGTGTATCTAAGAGTTAGGCCCTTTTAGATATACACCACTATTAGTTTCTTTAAAACCTTCTCCTCTCTTCCTTTATGTGTGTGCGTACAGTACTTATGTACAATACTTAGGTACTGTTCTTTAGGTTCCTTTTTTAAAATTTTGCCACGTGGATTTTTTCTTATAAGATGGAAGTGTATTTTTTAGTTAAATAACCACATAATTAAATTTTAAAAGGAGAACCTAGGAAACAGCACCTGATGTACTATACCTATGTTTTGTCCTTCTAAAAAAAAAAACAATTGCTTTTTTTATATATATACAAGATAGAAATTCTGCTCTAGTCTAATCTAAGGACATCTATTAACATAACCTTGTCATTAATTTACATGTTTGCATTAAATATTCTAATCATTTCTAGATTTCCTGTCATTACTTATTAATGCCGTTCATTTTAGTGGAAAGTACTTTTTTGCATTTTCTTGTGTTTGATGAGATAGAAAGTATTGAGGTAATTCATCCATGCTAGTAAAATATTTGCATTTATGCTCTGTTTCTTTACTAGCTAGTAAAATATTCATATTAGGTTGCTCATACAAAAGTGTGAAAGTTGATTAAATTATTGGGTTTTTACTCAATTATCAATAAATTTCTCATGAGAAAACTAATTTCCTCTTAAAAAAAAAAGAGAAAACTAATTTCAGAACAAAATACTTGCCTATTGAAAAACATTGTTCAAAGCAAAACAATACTTAAAGCCTGCTTGCAAAATCTTTTCACAAATCTTGAGTTATGAACTAAATTTTTTTTTATAAGCTTATAAATTATTAGGACAAAGTTATAAAATCATAATAGGCTAATAGCAAAAAGATCTGTGAATCTGATAACCACAATTTTCCACAAAGAAAATTGAAAAATTTTCATGTGAATTAAATAGTGCTTGGTTTGATGAGATTGAAATTAGTTGTAGTACAGGAAACAATGTCACCTTTTGTTTGTCTTGTTATCATTTCAACTTGACACTTGACATTGGAAAAGACCCACCAAGTGAAATTTTTTTCCCCTTACTCACACAATAGCACAAGACATAAATTAGTCGTTACACCATTAAAAAAATTTTAATCCCACACTAGATGACATGGGTTTGATACACTCCAAAACATAAAAGTAGCTGGAAAATTAAAATAACAGGGGATCCCACCCTATTCTTAATATATTGAGAAGAAAAAGATAAAAGAAGAAAAGAGAAATGATGTTTTATAATATTTATTCATGGTGAAGAATGGAAAGAATGAGAAATGATAGAGGGATAAGTTCTTTTTCAAAACATCCTATTGTTTTTTTTGTCATCTTTTCCCTTGTAATTTGTAGCATCACTTTTTATCAAAATCATAACTTCTGGGTTCTGCAAAATATTCAGTACTCAAGGCTTTTTTTGGCAGTTTATACTTATAGTTCAACTGCACCTAGGAATAAATATGCAAACTTAATAAATAAGAAAACCATACCCAAAATATACACTATTTCTATAATGTACATGAATATGACACAATGTCTTGATGAGGGCAGATGAATAGTGGGGTTTCCCTCAAATTCTTAGGGATCACTTTTTAGTGCAAGAGATAACTAGATGAGCTTTAGGACATACCTACCTAGCTAGGCCTTCCAACTTTTATGGTGGCAGGGGTTTTTCCTTTATTTCTTTAGAGACTTGACTTTTTATTAGGCATTAGTTATTACTAGTATAGTTATTATTAGTATGTAACTTTGTGCATATGTACGGGTACATTTAAAACAATCACAATTATATATAATATATATATATATATATATCTATATATATATAATTTAAAATCTAATTAGATCTAGACTTTTCGGTTTTTGCCCTCAATAATTCACTTGTCACAAAAATTAACAAATTAGATGGGACACATGACGCAAAATTGAACTCCAATTAAAATTCAATCCAAAATCTAATTGAATTTAGACATTTTGATTTTTGCACCTAATAATTCACTTGACACAAAAATTTAAAAATTAAAAGACACGTAACACAAAATTAGACTCTAATTTAGAATTTAATTAAATTTTATCTCTGCTTTAGCTATTAATATATAATATATATATGACTTATAAATTTAAATTTTTTTAGTTATATGATTATATTTTTTATGGTTTATTATATTGGACTTCTCGTTTTCTACATTAAATTAACTAATTTGACACAAAAATTTAAAAATTTAGATAGATGGAACACGTCGCTCAAAATTAAACTCTAATTGAAATTCAATTTTTACATAAATTAACTCACTTGGCACAAAATTTTAAAATTTAGATTAGATGAGACACGTGGCGTAAAATTAGACACTAATTAAATTCTAATTTGAAATTTAATTAGATTTTCTCTCTGCTTTACTTATTATTATATATATAGATTAATTGGTTAAAATCTGATACTGTGCCTTTTGCTCCCACATTGATTAACTTTATTCTAAACTGGAGAAACCTTCTAGCATGGATGGCTATAGATGGTAACACTTTAAAACATATTTTAGAGAAAGTTACAATGTGCTGACTTTAGGACATGTTTGGCTCTTTCCACATCTCTTGTTTGCTTTTTAAGCTTTTTATTTGAACTTTGTAACTATGCTTGATTCTTTTATTAAACATAATCCCATGTTCATAGCAAAAAAAAACATTACCTTTCCCCTTTCAGGATAATTTATGGTCTGTTACTTTCAAATGTGTACCACATAATGCTACTTCCTTACTTAGAATCTACTGGCATGCACAGCCCTATCATCATCAAATTTTGGTGCAACCTTCTTGCTTTTACGAAGGTAGCATCTTAGATTTCCCAATGCAGAGCCTATTTTACTTTCGAAGGGACAAAGTAACAAACTTTTTAGGATACCCACAAAAAGATAAAAGGAAATAAAGGAAAAGAAAAAGAAAACTAAAGTGGAATGATTTTAATGTGCTATAGGCTATAGCATTATCCTTCCTCAACATTCATTTCTTAAAACCAAAAAAAGATCTAATTTCAAAGGTAATTACATCCTAAGAGAGTATCTAAAAATAGGTAAAGTTACTGTCATTACATTTTAACAACAAACATGATTACCAATGTGGCTTAGTTCAAAAAATAATTACACGTGAGTCATTTCTTGCAGAATAAAGCTTGAGTAACTACTACTAACTGGGTCTTCTGGATAGACATAATTTAGCTGGGCTAGCCCCCACGCCTTTGGCTACAATTAATGATTTATCTAGTTTGATTCTTTTTGTTTTTGGGACCATGTAGTTGTTGCAACTGAAGTTTAATCAATGGCGTTTTATTAGGTCTTACTGATCATAATTGGTGCAACTAGGTAAATCTGAAGTAAATGGTAATGGGGTTGGATACCAGTTATTTAATACAAATGAATGGTTGAGTCTTCAATTGACCCCTTAGCTCTATATGATTATTTGTTTGACAGTTTTATAATCACTATCAAACAATAATGATGAGCTTTCATTGCCCTTCTTTTTGGCCCAGACTCTCTCCACAGAAGACGTCGAGGCTCTCTTTACTTACGTGGTGCCATATCAAGTTTGTCATTTCATGCATCATTGGAATTATTTTGAGGGCTTGGTTCCTCTTTCCCTAAAGAAAGTACTTTTAAAATAAAGTGCACACAATTCTATAAGCAACCAATTCAGGGATTAGAAGCAGTAATACACAAGTAATGTGCAAGGTGCAATAGTTTTTTTTTCGGGCAGTAAGAATTCTGCATTCTTGTCCTATCTTATAACCAAGAGTTGGATGAATTATTGCAAGGGAAATCACTGCAGACCACTGAAGGGTGTGGCAGCCTGATGGTAGGAGTCCCTTGAATCATCACTCTTGCGAGTCTGAGGGTTGTGGTTCGAGTTGCGGCGCTTCAGTTTAAATGCAATGCCCACATAAATAGCCCCAAGTAGCTTCGGTGGTCCCACATCATAAAATTCGGGTTTAAGTGAGCCAGGGCAATAATATGCCTCATATGAGCCCTTTTTTGTTCATCAAAAAATAAGGGGGGGAAATCACTGCAGGACAGGTGTCCAAACTCCTTTTTGGACGTGTAATTGTGAAACTTAACAAGACAGCCCATTAATTTTGGGCAGCCAATGACACGGCCAGAACTTTCAAAGTGAATAAAATAGGCCCGGCGCGTCTCAACTGAAAAATGGAGTCTGGGGTTGCTTTGGCTAATACGCAATAGGCTCATAACAAACAGAACCAATCAAGTAAATTGTTTATTTAGTTGTTCAGAAGCCTAGATTTCACGTATGGTCCAAGCCCCTTCATTTCCCGGTTGGAGAAGAGGGGGTTATTTGCAAAAGACTTTATACCATACTTTCCATGGTTCACCCTAAAACAGATGAAACAACAGATTTGTGGCACTGCTAAATCATTCAGCAGCATCAAATGAACCTCATTTGGAAACATGGGACCTATAGCCAAGACAAAATTACCTCCAAAATGGGTTATCATGAAACCACGAGGAGCTAACCATCTTACCATTTAAGAAGAAAAAAAACCTACTTCAGAGATCTTTTAAGGGAGAGGAGCCAAAAGGAAGAAGGTAAGCTTCCAATTTAACCAGACAAGGAGAGCTGATTGCTGTTAATCAATAACCCTATATTTTGATAGTTAGAATACACCAGATTTAGACCAGACATTGTAGTCATGAGTTTCATGAGTATGGAGTTATGTGACCAAGCAAACACAACCAAAGTCTAATGAGAAAGTTCAGACCAGGCATTACTACATCCACAAACATTGCCTCGGTGAATCACCAGTCGCCAGGCCAAACTGGAGCCACCATCTCAAAAGAAGTGTCACCCACAATCTAACAATCGTTAACCAGCATTTATTGTGCCACCAACATCCTCACATCGCATTAAACGTGGTGGAGCCTGTCACCCTTTGGTCGGCCTAAGGTGAGCTGCCCTAGAAAGCTCCCCATTCAATTGGCCCAAAGTGACAAAGCACCGTATCCCCTTAAAAGCCTGAATCCATGGGACGGTTTAGGCAGGAAAAAGGCAACGTCCCCAGCTATACAAAGGGGCCTCATACTCTGGTAAAGGTATTAGGAAAAACTCTGAAAATTTTATTACTCATTCTTTCAAATTTTTAAACATTGACTTAACCATCAGAGTGGTTTCAACCAGGCCTATCTCACGAAAATAGGTTTTCTTTGTCTTACAGTAACACCCAAATTAAGCAATCTGGACCGTCAATCATCCCCCCTCGCGTGATTTCTCCTACACAAGAATTCATCCACCACAGTTAGTGCATTCCAACTAGCTTCCCCTCTCCTCTACCCTCCTATCCTCGCCTCTCCCTCCATAGCCACAAACCCAAAATAGCTTGATCTTGAACAAATGAATGAGTATCTGCATAGAGATGTACAAATTGGCGACTGGCTTACATCTACTAAAATCTCCATTTCATGACCTCTCCCTATAAAAAACGACAGATATCTCACTTTGGCAACAAAGACCAATGGTTAATTAATGACAATTTCAAGTAACTATGAATCATCCAGGTTTATTAAGGCTGATAGGCGATAGAAAATAACTGCAAATCATCCATTTGCACAGTAGAATCCCTGGTTTTGGTAATTGCTACTCCCAGGCATGAATGTTAATTAAGCAAAAATGTTAAGCCCCCATCACTGACAAACAATAAAGAAAAGAATCATTCTGAGCCTCAAAATATCAACCAACAGCAATAATGATTCCCTCGATGACCCAGTCATTAAGTTTACTGTATATACAAAGAATACATTAATTAAATGAATTGAGGATTAACGTGAGAACATAGCCCTAGCCCTTACAATCATTTTGCATAACCAGACATGCTAGTCATTGCTACAATAGATGAGGGAATATGTACACAATCCCCTTCTCAATCTAGTCTTCCTAAAACTCAAAAGCTGGAAACTCTAATTTAAGCTTATCATTAATGTCAGCTTAAAAACTCTAAACAGGAGAAAGATTATAATAATGTATACACGCTGAGAAATCCAATGCGCCACAGAAACTGAGAAGAAAAAAAAGTAAAGAGTCTTGCACATTACTACCAATAATATTAGACCACTGTTATGATACAAAAGAGTTCATTTTTAGCAATTTTTACCTTACATCAGATGCCATCACTAGGCTAATTTATCTTCACAATCTTTAGTCAGTTCACAAGCCGTTCTGTATTAAAAAAAAAAAAAATGTAATGTAAGTAATGACTGTAGTATACACAGACATTTCTAGGTTTGGTCTACCATGTAGAGAAGATTACAGATTACAGTAGCTGCTAAAGGCAGAATACATAAGAAAACAATAGTAAAAAATGCAAATTATACTCTTTAAGTTTGACCAATATTCACTTCAGATATCTGACTTTACTTTTGTTCAATCAAGTCCTCTAAGTTGAAAATTTGACCAATTATGGCCTCCCATCCACTTCTGTTAAGTGTCTAATTTTTATTTTTATATAGTTTCTTTATTCAAAAAATCCAAAAAATACTAAAAATAATTTTTTGAATAAAAAAAAAAGAAAAAGAAAAAGAAAGAAAGATCTAGGCAAGCAACAGGATCAGGAACCAAGTACAACCCCATAACCAAAACCAAAATAAAAGCAAGATAACAATTAAACTGTAGCATGGTGATGCCCAGGCTGTTTTTGTACAAAGAGCACCCATGAGCAATTAAACTGGAGTAAATTCTAAAAAGGGAATACCCATTTGCACAAAACATGCCCCCTGTAACATTAACCCAACCCGAGGAGCCAATTTGGGTTATTTTTTATTCCAAGGATTTCACTTTCATCATTGTGGCAAATAAACAAATAGGTACAGGTATAAGCAAAATATCAAAAGTACCGGTTCTCAATTCCACTTGGGTCTTTTCTATGAAAGTAAAACAAGAAAATCTTTTCCCAATCTTGTTGCTTCTTCCAAGCCACCCAGATCTAGGTTTTTTTTTTCTTTCCTTTTTTTTTTTTTCTTTTCAAAAAATTATTTTTATTATTTTTTGAATTTTTGAATTAAATAAAAAAAAATTAATTTAAATTGGACACTTAACAGTAACTAGTTAATAGAAGTGGAATTTGCATTTTTGCCAAAATAATATTACCATTAAGACCCAAGTAATCTGAACACAAATGAAGAAAACCAAAACACGTAGAGAGAGAGAGAGAGAGAGAGAGAGAGAGAGAGTAATGCAAGGCCACAAAAATATATGAAGAAACAATGCAAATTTAACTTGCTATTAAACAAACGAGGGATTGACAACACTCCTGACTCTCTAGTCTAGGCTATGTTTTAACAGATAAGCTGGATATTGAGGATAGACTAGCTGGGACGAGAGCTAGCTGCAACAGATAAGGATCCAAACTAACTTTGATTATTGGAAATCTGGGATTGTGTATGTGTGTTTAGGCCTAAGGGAAGGAGAATAGTGTGGTTGATTACAAGGCTAATTACCATTACTGAAACATAAAGTTGCAGTGTATCATGAATACTGTGAGGAGATGAGGAATCATAATTGTGTAGTATGCTGCTGGGCAAGTGTTCATCAGAATTAATATTAAATATTATGTCATGGTGTTTTACCTCAAGCAATTGGACATCATTAAGCCAAAGACCCCCCAAACTCTAACAAGAACCATTGAGAACAAGTAAATTATTCTATGCCACCTTCAGCCAGCTACCTTTATCGCACCCATTTCATCAATTTTTGAGCTTTTATGCTGCAACAAATTAGTGTTAATACACAAAACTTAATTATAGCCGAATAATGGCCAAAATTATTCAATTCATACGAGAAACAATGAAGTAGGATTGAAAGTAAAACAAAAACAAAATCATCCGAATTGCTAACGTTTCTTGTTTATACATATTACCTTACTTTTTTTGTGCCGGTGAATGTCATTAATGTCTTCATCTCCATCATGCTTCCTTTTCTGAGAAAAAATCCAGTAAATAGACTCAATTATGGGAAAACACTGAAACCTTAAATTAATTTTTCAATGAATAAACAAAGCAAGGCAAAGTTTTAAAATTTGTCACAAAAGAATAGGGCTATTGATATCGAATGTCAATGGAAGATTCTAGCAATTAGAAGATTAGGATTAGCCTTTGTAGAAGACTTGGGAAATGGTGAAATCGGTTGAGGAATTAAGGGCTCACAGATTTAGTTACATGTGCAGGAAAATCAGAAACATATTGTGGAAAGCAAAAAAATAATCCACTAGCATCACACCTGCTGATTCCTAAAAACAACACTAGTGAAGAAAGTGTCACACTTTCCTAGGGGTTGAAAGAAACTCAAGACCAGCCATCAAAATTCTGATTATACATGTCCAAAGAAAATAAGAATCCCATTGTAAAGCTTATATACGCCTCCCAAAAAATTCTAATAACTCCGTATTTAGACCCTCAAAACAAACTAATCTAAATCACCCTTTATTACTAAATAAAATATAAATATAAGACCCCAAAATTCTTACTACTTGGACCCAAAAATAACAAAAATCTAAATTTCAGCAGTGCCTTGAACAAAGAATTTTGGCCAGTAATTTCAATTTGGCTCCTATGTAGAATCTGGACCACAATTTCAGATAAACTAAATTTTTAAGTTTGCTCTTCTGGGAGCTTCGTGCCACTTTCTCCCCTGATTAGATGAAACTTGAACTTGATTTTTGACCTTTGATTCTTGTTCAGTGTGTTCACCATTGTGAACATGTTCAATTTTATTCAATAAAAGTATTACTACCAATCAAAAAAGAGAGATTTTTGAGCTTTGAAGTAATAGAGTTCCAAACTTCTTGAACAACACCACTGACATAGGATAAAAATTTTGGGCTGAAATTTTCTTTCTTTTCTTTATTGGTGTAAACCATGATGACACTAGAACGTCCTTTTTTAAATAGTAGCTCTGAAATTTCCGGCAATAAAATCAACAACATGAACCAACATTGCAAATTACACATTCTTAGCCTGGAGTGTAGTCTGAACTATTGAAATAGGCTTTCCCAACTCTTTCATTTTTCTTGTTTCCATCTATCACTCTTTTAATTCTTCTTGACAACTCTCCATAGCAACAAGAAAGAAGGATCTTGGATCTAGGATCTAGGATCTTGGATCTTGAACTCTTACTGAACAAAATGTCTTCCTTTGCTGTTTCAACTTTATCCTCTTCTATAATTCTTGAACATTGGTAGAGATGTACTTGACATGAAAGAAATATTCTGTGGCTGAACTATCAGTTTCCTTTGCTCCAACAGCCTGTTTGAACTCTGTTTCTTCGCTCTCATGTCTAAACTCATCTTTGTCAATCAATTGAGGGGCTTCACCTTTTGAAAATTTCATCAGAAAGTCACCAAGGCATTTCAACTTGCTGATTATGTTCTTTTGCTGCTCACTGTTTAGGCTTGCAAACTGCAGCTTTCTTCACTTGATACTTAGATCTCAAAACCCTTATGATTCTTTCCCACATGAAAGCTGTATCAATACCTTCTTAGAGATCAGAAAATTGCATGGTTGACATCTCCTTTTGAATTCCAGATCTTAGCCCGGGCTACAATGATGCATTGTAAGAGTTGAGGATGTTTTTATAGAGAAAAACCGTTTCAAGACAGACGTCAGGAGAGACTTTATGATAAGATGGTTAGTTTTCACGAGGTAATTTATCAATGATTGATTGTGCTAGTTTGTTTGATGAGTTATCTCATGGTGGCATAACCAGAACCCAGACCAATTCATGCAGGATATCAGCAAAGATTCTATGATTTAGAAAATCTGTTAGGGCTAGTTAAAGATGAATTGGTGTCTTTCAACCAATATTTATTGGGTAAATGGCTTTGGAGTTTTGCCACAGAAAAGGATGCTCTTTGCAGGAAAATAGTGGAGAAAAAATATAATTGTGAGTGGGGTGGTTGGTGCTTGAGGGTGGGCTGGGGTCATTACGGTGTATGCTGTGGAAGGATATTAGAAAGGGTAGGGGCAAACTTTCCAGATTCATCAATTTTAAGGTTGGTAGTGGTACTAATGTTCAGTTTTGGCAAGACAAGTAGTGTGGGGATAGGGTTCTTTAGGAAGCATTTCCAGATTGGCGAACTACTTGTGTTGGAATGCAGGCAACTTTCAGTGGGATGTTGCTTTTATTAGAGCCTTTCAACATTGGGAGTTAATTTTGTTAACCAATTTCTTCAACCTCATTTATCAGCAAGATTAGAAGGTAGGCTGAAGAACGGATCTGCAGGATGCTAACAAGAAACACATCAAAATCCTACTATAGTCTTTATGTTGGAGGTGTGCATTCTTTTCCATGGGAAAGCATTTGGAATATTAAAGTCCCTACTAAGGTGGTTTTTTTTAATATTCTTTATATGGAAAGCTGCTTTATGGAAAATTCTCGCGTTAGATAACTAATGAAGAAGAAACATAATTGTTGTTGACTGGTATTGCATGTGTAAGAAGGATGGAGAGACAATGGACCATTTAATCTACATTGTGATGTTGCCAGAGAATTATGGTCCCCAGTGTTCTGCTTATTTGGGATGAAGTGGGCTATGCCTGAGATGGTAGTTGATTGACATGTTGGAAGGGGGGGTTTGCTAGGCACCATAGCAGTGATATTTGGAAAGTGATCCCTTTATGCATAACATGAACCATCCGATGAGAATGAAATAAACTGATGTTTGAAGGAATTGAACTACCTACGATGATCTTACATTTTCCCTGTATGAGTGGATGACTTTGTTAAGTGATCATTTATTCTCTAATATGCTTGACGTTCTTGAATGTTGTAATTTTTGTTGATTTGTGGTGCCCCTCAAGTCGATGTCCTGTGTACTGGATGATGCATTTTCTAGTCTAGTGTTTTAATAATATTTTTTACTTAGCTATCAAAATAATTCAAGAATTGGTGAAATTGGTTTGGGAATTAAGGGCATACAGATTTGGTCACACTTGCTAGAAAATAAGAAACATAGGGTGGAAATAAGAAAATAATTACTGGCATAAAATGAGTAGGTTCCTAGGAATCACTCCTAATGAAGAAGGCCCCATGTTTTCTAGACTTTCAGTTAAAACTCAAGACCAGCTGTCAAAATTGTGTTACATGACAATGATAATAAGAGTCTCATTACAAAGCTATATGAGCCTCTCGTATAATTCTAACGACTCTCAATCTTGACCTTAAAACAAACTATTCTGGACCACACATTATTACTAAACAAAATGTAAATAAAAGACACAAATCCCTACTACTAGGACTCACAAATAATTAAAAACCAAAATTTCAGCACTGCTGTGAACAAAGCCACTTTAGTGTATTGAATTTTGGAGAAAAATCATGCGTTAGGTTTATTTGATTAACCCTAACACCAGTTCTATTTTACTCAGATAATGATATGCAAATTACAGGTGTACCCTCACAAGGGTAAAAAAATAGCAAACTTAGTGCCCTAGACCATGTATTCTAATCTAATGCCATGAACACTACATTTCAACTGACAACTTCAATTCAACTTCTATGTAGAACCCAGAAAATTAATTTCAATTAATCTTGATATTAAAGTCCACTCTTATGGGAGCTTGTTGCCACCAGCATTAGTTATCTACCTTAAATTGGACAGAAAATAGCAGTCTATACCTAACTATAGCTGATTGCTTAACTTTAAAGGCTGAAAAGAGAAGGCCATTTGAAAGTTTAAAAAAACTTGTTGACTATATTTAGCCAGTAGAATTTCACAGCATTCCCATTTTTCTCAAATCGTCCCAAATGTTCAAGAATACATAGTTACAAGAGAGATTTAGCCAACCTTTTCGTGGTGTTTCTTTGAGTGATCAGCACTAGAATCATGATGCCCACTTCTATCCTTCTTCTTCTCCTTATCCTTATCTTTATCTTTATCTTTACTTCGTTCTTTATGACGGTGCCTGTGCCTCTTATGCTCTTTATCCTTATCCTTATCCTTATCCTTATCTTTTTCTTTGCGCTTTTTATGCTTCTTGTCCTTGGACTCACTTTTTGATTTCCCTGCAATGGTAGGGATCCCCTTCTCTGCCTAAAGACGGCAAAAGAAATAAGATCAGCATTTAAAAAACAGATGTAACCCATTACAGGACCATATTAACTCTGGGAACCAACCACATGACAGGGATTCTCATCCAAATATAAGAAACTATCTTAAAGCACCAAAAGTATTTCAAGGCAATGGATTTCTTACAAGGGGCAAATCAATGGGAGCAGTTTCCCTTAATTGAAAGGCTTCTTTCAGAATATCAAGATCAAATGGTTGTATCCGTGTATTAGTCTCTCTGGAATAAGATGTGTTCTGAATAAGCTGATCCAATTGCATCCCTTCTCCTTTTCTGATATCTGTGTCTCCCACAACATGGTGAAGATAATGTGTGTCTGAAATTGACAAAGGAAGTGATCTCTTGCAGAAAAAATCATGGTGTGGCAACAACTTGTAGTGATTTATGAGATCTACAGCACCAGTCAGTTCCCTTGGTCCTAAAGCCCAAATAGTACAGCATGTCATCCAAAAGGAGGGGGAAAAGAACCCAAAAAAAAGGTGCAAAGTGAAAAGGCCAACAAACTTAACAAAAAGGCAAAAAGTAACTGAAAACAGAATTGGATCATTTGACATCAATCAAATGTTCCCAAAAGATGAGGCAAATACATGCTTTAGATTTCCTTTGTTTCAGAATGCAATATTTTATGAATTTATTTCCTGTATTTTACTATGTTTGATGCAACTGAAATTGATTATCAAAGGAAAACTTTTGCATATTCAACAGAAAATTATAACCAGAGAAGTAAAAAATAGTTTATGATTACCTGCCCCCTCCCCACTCTAGCACCCCCATCCACTCTAACCACCACTACCTACCAACTTTTTGTGGGCTTCTGTTCTTTTTTTAAATAATGGTAAGTTACACATGAACCTAATGGGCATTAAACCCATAACCTCACCTTCCACAATGCTCTTACAAGGGAATGAGATGCCATTTAAGCTAGAGTTCCAGATTTTTGGTACCAAAAAAAAAAAAAAAAAAAAAACTAGAAAATTATTTTCAGGATACCAATTACTGGAAGATAAAACAATTTCCCTGGAAATATTATATAAAGAAACCATTTCTGCTAGGAATATGTTTGATGTTGAAAAAAGCAAAGCCCAAAGGCAAGGTATATGAAGCTGAAAAGCATGACCAGATAGTTTAAGCCATCTTATAATCCAAATTTACACCACATTAAACTTTTCCTGCATGTTAAAAAATAAAAAATAAAATCCCACTGTCCTGAGTGATCCCAACTATTTACAGGATACCCAGGCAGAACCAAATTTTTATATCTAGTACCTTCTGTTCCAACCCTCCTGCACTTTAAGCAAAATGCACTAAAGAATCAACTTATCTAGAATTTTCCATGTTATACATAGCAAGCATATTTCCCTTTTTTTAGAGAGAAAACAGGTTTTTACTAAAATCTTATAACTCATAAAGTTAATAACTTTCAACCATTGGTAATTGCAGCAACATTTGTCAACCAATACCTGAAGGTGCAATGCATTTCCTTAAAAAGTTTAATTTAGTTAATTAGTTAAATTACTTAGAAGTTACTTGATTTTTTTTTGCTAGGTAAACAACTGTGTTAATCAATAGAATAATGTTTTAATGTATCTGTAAGTGTGTGTTTGTGTGTGTGTGTGTGTGTGTGTGTGTGTGTGTGCGTGTGTGAGAGAGAGAGAGACAGAGAATAAACATGTTCCCAAGAAACAAAATCATATAGTTGGTATGAGGTTCAAGCAACACAAAGTCACAAACTGTCTCCATACTAGATCCCAACAAACCAAGTATTATGCAAGTCTCACAATTTAACAATTAAGCAAAAGTGCAAAACCCTGTGAAGTCCTGCCTAATGGACACGAATATACACAGATGCAGAAACACACGTAAATAGGCAAGCTTTTCCGTGCATGATGCCACCAAAGGCACGTGTAAAGTTTCCAAACCTACCTCCAGAGGAAAAAGCTAATGTCCCTGGCCCAAACCTTGTCTTGCATGTATTACCACACCAAGACAGTTCTAAGATGTCACAAGGCTCTCTACCATTGGCAGAGCCAGGATTTGCAGGGAGAGGGGTGGGCAAAATTTATAACTAACATACATATATCTTCATACACCCACGGACATACATAGATAGACACTGTACACTAGCACAACACACACACATTATATATAGAACACTTAAGACCAATTTGTAAAATGCCACTCATGTGAATACTAAGCAGTATTATATTGTTAGAAAACCCATAAAAATAACAAATTATTACATAAATAATTTAAGATCTAAAACAATTTTGAAAAATAATAGTAATTTTTTTTCTCCTGTTATAAATTTTTCTTCTATATTTTGCTGCTGCTGCTTTTTTTCCCCATATCCTTCTTTTACTTTTGAACCTTAAAAAAAATTAATAAAATATGAAATATTTTCTTCTTTTTTTCAAAGGCATATAAAAATGCATGAAAAATATAGAAAATATAGTATAAAAGAATGTAATTGTAGCTTGATGTACTCCTTGAAGCCTATTTATAAGAATCTCCAAAAATAGTTTTGAGCAGTACATTTTGAATAAAAATCTTGGTATTAGAGTTTTCTCTACAGCTTGGTGGTGATGACAAGTATCCCCAGGTGGTAAAGCCAAGTGTTTTCTTTCTTTCTTTCTTTCTTTTTTCATCTATTTTTTAGTTCTGCAAACCCATTCTGCATCAGTGTCTGGGTGCGTGTTTGCGTAAGGAAGGCCAATACCCCATAAAGAAGAAAAGGCTCAAAATTATGGAAATAATCTAACATCAAGTTTAAACAAAATTGCAGATAGCCCTTCTTAACTATTCATTAATGTTCATAGTAGAATTAGTTAAGTCAAACAGTTTCCAAGTGAATCAAATTGCAATGAATAAATACTTTATATGTTAGCACAAGTGCACATGCAAAATGCATATTACCAACACAAATGAGAAATAAGATATATTACATTAACACACAAGAATTTTTTTTATAAGTACATTAACACATAAGAAATAGCATGCTTAGTTCTGTTAATAATTGTTGACTTCTATGAGTAACCCTATAATAATTAAAAGAAGGGTGGGCATCTAACACTGAGTGCACTATGCAAGATAAGAGGTCATAAGCAGAAAAATAATTGCTATGTGTAGATATTGCAATGTCCACATACAGAGTTTTCCTATACACAAGACCAAATTAACATATACAATACCAAATCCAGATTCAGTCAAACAAGTGTTTCAAGGAAATAAAACAGATTAAGACAAACAACAAAGAAAACATATATAATAAATCTTTACCTCTTCCAAAATTCTTGCCTTCAGGATCCATGTGTCAATGTTTCACAAAACAGTGGACCATTATCAACTGCAGTTTGCCACAACCATCAAAATCAATAGAATCTCTACTCTTAAAATTGTAGAAAGAACATGAATAGGTATCTAGTCTCTACAATACTATAAGAGAAACTAAGCATATACATTAAATGGTCTATTTCTGTCATAAGGGAACTCGAAACTTGTCTTTTCTTATGTGTTAGACATGGAATTCTCTATGTACATGTCCATGGTCACCTATTACTTTAAGTACTATTAGATGTCCACCAGTCATACTACACAAACTTTCAATATGGAGAGAGAAAAATCGCCTATCAAAAGACTTTATCCAATCTCCATTCTCCCATCCACACTTTAAATATTGATATCACTGTTTGCTAATTACTACTTTGTCAACAAATATGTTCAATATAGTTAAAAGCAAGGCTGGCACTTGCCTAGGTGCCTGGGCGAGGCCAACAGGATGGATAACTTTAATGGTGCACTCCACACTGACCTTCTGACTGAAATGAGTGCTATGGTTCAGGCAACAGGAGCTAGGCTGCTAGCAAGCAGCTCATTAAAATAACCTAAAATTCAAGCAGTCCCACACTCAACTTAAACTAAACCAGGGTACTGATAATCAAGTATCTCCTTTCTAAAAAAAGGGAAAATTAATGATAAGACCCACATAATTTAAGCCTGTCCATAACAATGTAAGCCCTCACTCAAAACTTAAAATTTAAGAAAGATATTGTTGTGCTTCTCTATGTGTCACATGGGGGTTTCAATAATAAAGCTGTGTCCTACAAATCATAAGAATCTCTCTTTTAATTGATTCAATTCCCAGGTAATACATTTTTTTCCAGTTCATTTCAATATAATGCAAAATGAAAGGAATGGTGTCAAGGATGATAAATATACTTAATTTATTATTTTTGTCAGTAATTACACACATGCACCCAATGAGTCTTTAACCCACTACCTCACCCTCCATCTTACTTCTTCTTTTTTTTGATAAGTAACATAAAAAGTTTATTGAAGAAACACGGCCCCGTACATAGGAAATGTACAAAAAAGGCAAAAACATCAAGAAACCAAAGTACACCCTCCACCTTACTTCTACAAAGAGAGGAGGTGTCATATGAACTAGATCTCATTGCCATAAATATACCTATTGTAAGTTAAAGTTCATTAGATTATATTGTACTTATAACTTCCAAATAATGGTAGTAACGATTAATATGTTCACATTAAGTTAAAGTTCACTAGACTTATCAAAAAAAATTAAGTTAAAGTTCACTAGACTATATTCTAGTTATAAGTCGATGAACTTTGGCTCAAATAGCACTTACTCCTCCGAATGAGAATGGGGTAGAGGGAGAGATCTAACATAAAGTGCGTGTGGTATAAATTTCCATATATTGATTTTTAATGTACTTTCATGTGGATCAACTACTTCAGATATTGGCGAATTTCTTAGCTTGCACAAGCACCCTATAGCTGCCTAGCACCTCAGGCAACTATGAATCTAGTGCCTCGAGGGCATCTTTCCTTAAAGTTTGAGTTCCAACTTATTTTAAGGAAACTAAAAAGAAATGACGAAAAATAAAAGCCAAATTTTAAAATGATAAGGCTTTTGACTCACTCTAATTGAGTGTTTAAAATACAAGATTTTCATCAACATTGTATTTTTGATAGGTAATAAGAGTGATACTATTGATAAAGGAAAAAAGAAAAGTACAAGGTGTTCACGATGATGAACACAAAAGGAAAACAGCAACAAACCACAGAAAGACAAAAATCAAGAGACTATTCTAAGAGAAAAAAGGAACTCTATGATGGAAGAACAGTCCAAAACGCCCCAACACCAAGATCAAGCAAAAAGAGTTCGCTAGCACAAATCTATTTTCATCAACATACAATAGTGGGCCAATATCCACTAACTCTTTTCATTTGGCTTTCCATTTCTAGTGATAATCTCAACGATTGCATTAATCCTTCTCATAAAGTGCACAATTATCAAAATGGGAATTGAAAACAAGAATAGAGCACTAGAAAAGTAAACCCTAGAAATCATATTTCCAAAATATTCATAAAGCAAATAACGGATGTCACAGCTTGAACCCCTTAGTTCACATAGGGTCCAATGTCCACAATCACGGCCTAAGCCTTCCAAATGGTCAAGGCAGACCCTAAACCAGGAAAGGGCAGTCCCAAAAATTTACTTAAAGCCCGCCAAAAACTATAATATCTCAAATACATAGCTATCCCAAGGAAAACATAGATCAGTTTTGCAAACTAATCCCACTCGAGCTTTATCAATCCCTAACAGTGCAAAACCAGACTCCACATGCATCACTAAACACTAAACAGCTCCAAGTGCCAGTTTTTTGCACAGAAAGTCCAAATTAATCTTCTTAGACTAGGTCACAGATGCCCTTTCCATGAACAGTCACTAAACTTGAGTAAATCAAAGTTCCAGCACTAAAAGCCCCAGATTTGATTTAGTAAAATCAAACTTTAATGCACCCCAATTGCAACTTGACTAAGTAATTTAATGCAATACAACTTCTTTTTAAAGTTCCAGCACTAAAAGCCCTAGATTTGATTTAGTAAAATCAAACTTTAATGCACCCCAATTGCAACTTGACTAAGTAATTTGATGCAATACAACTTCTTTTTGAAATTAGGTTCCATAAACCCCAACAAGGTTTAAAATTTTCCAAATCCTCACAAGCCCATGGAAAAAAAACCTAAAAAATCGATGTCTCCATTATCAAATTACATGTATTTATAACCAAAAAAAGTTCAATCCCATAATTCCTAAGAAAACCCAGAAAAGGAAAAAGGGCATTTCAAGGCTTTTATCTTGTTCAAATTTCCATTATTTTTTCACATATCCAAAAACCCAAAAAAATTCAAAAATCAAAATTGGGACTTGGGGGCCCTACCAACTTCAACAAAATGAAATCTTCATGGGTTTCGCATATTAATACGTAAAAATCAAGAATTGGTCATAACCCAAGTATTTAAATCAAGAACTAAAACCAAAAGTTGTTTTCTTTTTTCTGAGTATCATTATTATTTACCGTGACTTTCCAGTAGATGCCGAGCCAATAAGAGTTTGGGGGGCCTTCGTTGAATATTCCGGCGCCTGGCCGGAGAAGAATTGCCGGAGGTTGCTGGAAGTGGCGGCCGGCCGGCCAAGTGACTGAGTGAATGAATGTGAGAGAGAGAGAGAGAGAGAGAGGCGTGTGGGTAGCGGTTTGGGTCAAAACTCGAGACTCGAGCGTTGCAAGAAGAATAGCATAGACAGAGCGAGAGCGAAAGAGAGAGAGAGAGAGTGAAGAAAAAGAAACCAACGATATTATAAGTACCACTTCTTCTAATAGATCTCACTGTTTTTCTTAGGTTTTTTTTTTTTTTTTTTTACGAACAAGGTTGTCCAAAGTCCTTTGGGACCTTAATTATTTTTTATTCAATTGTGAGTAAACTAAAATATTTGGCTAAGAGTTTTGAACTTTGAATTTCATAAATCTAGTAAGAATTGCAAGTGAACTAAAATATCGTTAAGGCAAAGAGTTTTGAACTTTGAATTTTTTAGATCTGATAGCAAAGAGAAATCGCTAGATCATTTTTTTATTTTAAATCTCACTATTTTTTTGTGTATGAATAAAGGTCTAATGTTTTAATCAACTCCTACTCATTTTTATTTTGTTTGGGTTTGTTAAGAGTTTTTTAATTCAACCATATGATTGAATTGATAAATAAAGTAAGCTAAGTGTGCTTAAGATTGGTGTTATATTTACTACAGAACATGAGCTTAATGTGAGTTTTAGAAAATGTTCATTTCATGTTGTTCCTAAGAATGTAATAGTGATGCTTAATTGCTAACTAATATTGCTATGGAGGCTGAGAATTCAGAATCTCTCTATATATTAAGGAAAGTCAATGTAACCACGCTATTAAATTTAATTTTTTTTCTCTTTGAGATGGCTATTAAATTTAATTAAAAAACCTTAAACACAATACCTAAAATAATTTTTCTCAAGTTTTACCCTTTGTACATTAATAAATACATATTGTACTAACCTTACTTTATATTTTACAAAATAACACTCTCCTAAATTAGGAATGTTCAAGCCCAATCACACTGGATCTTCCCAAGGAAAAGTTTCATTTTAAAATAATAATAAAAAAATCCTACTTACTTTTTTAAGTTTCATGAACTTGAGGTTAGTATCATTTCGATCATAGTTTGAGTAAAGTTCGTTTTTAAAATTTTTTTATAAAAAAATAGATGATTGACTTGTAAACCTTCGGTAGGCGTGCTGTGTTTGCAAAGGCAAGAAGAGGAGGGACGGGAAAAGAAATGGAGGGCAGGGATTGTATATTCTGCTGTTTGGTTGGCTAGAAAGAAAAGAAAACAAAGAATATGAGATCCTTCCGGGCCCACCTTTTCCAATCCGCCCAAATTGGGCAGAAATGGAGAGAAAGGAGGAATGGGGAAATGTAGCCGCACATTTTTACTTCTTATCTCTTTCAAACTTACTATTTTGCTTTTTAAGAGCAATCACAGCAGAGAAGCTATATTGCTATATATTATAACAATATAGCTCCTCAATCACCAAAATATAGCTCCAGCATTGGAGCTATATTCTCAAATTTTAGCTCCACATGAACAGTGCACATCTATCTATAGATATGCACTGTTCATCAAAGCTAAAAAAAAAAATTTATTTTAATAACGTTCTCTCTCCTCTCTTATTTAAAAACAAATGTCTCTCTCTTTCGTTCTTTCTCTCTCTCTCTGTCCGACCTCTCTTCTTCTTCTTACTCTTCCTTCTCTTTTTTTTTTTTTTTCTCTCCCTCATCGCCGAGCCACTCTCATCACCGCCGATCTCATCCATCGCCGCTCTTATCTCATCGCCGATCTCATCTCATCACCGCCAATCTCATCCATCGCCGCTCTCATCTCATCGCCAATCTCATCCATCGCCGATCTTCATCGCCCAGCCCTCCATCTCATCGCCGATCTTCATCGCCGTCCCACCTCTCTGGGTTTGGTTGGTTTTTTTTTTTTTTCCCTGCTTTGGACTGGTGGTGGTGGTGGTTGTGGCTGTGGCTGATAGTAGCCGGCCCATCGCCGTCCTCCATCTCATCGATCTTCATAGGGAATTTCTTTGGGTTTTTTTTTTTTTTTTTCTGCTGTGAACTGCTGAAGTTTGCTGTGGTGGTGGTGGTGATGGTTGTGGTGGTGGTGGTGATGGTTGTGCTATGGCGGGGTTGTGTTTTGCTGTAAAAGTTTTATTATTATTGTAATGTGTTTTTTGTATTATTTTAATCAAATAGCTAAAAATATAGATGTATTGTTGTGGGGTGTGAGGAGGTAAAGTAGATAAAGTGGTTTTTGAAAGAGCTAAATAGCTAAAATTTTAGATCCACTGTTGTGGATGCTCTAAATTACTCACTATAACGAGGATATTAAAGTAAATAATACATTTTCTTCTTTTCATTTCTCTGCTCTTGCAAACCAGACAGTTCACTTTTTTTTTTCTTTTCCCTTCCCCTCCCTACTTCCAAACATATAGTTAACATTTTCTTTATCATTTCTTTTTTCCTTCATCTTTTCTTTTCTCTTCTCTAGATCCTCCGTTTGCAACCAAACACTGTTACAGTTTGCTATTTTTTTCTTTATAAGCTCTCGATTTTATCGAAAATTTTAATTATTTATATAATAAGTTAAGCCACATTCTTTGTTTCGCACAAAAGCTAAGCCTTTTTTTTTCTAGCACATGCAACAAATGATGAACGAACCAGAGGGACTAGCATGACCTTCACAAGCTCTAACGACTTGCCAATGCAGAGGAACCATAAAAAACAAGCACCCACAATTGTCCACATACCAAATCCCAAGATTTTTCATTGATGGAATCCTAGAACAATAGAAAACACACAAATAGGGAGACACTAGGGTTTCAAACTATAAAGTGGTTGGTTGATAGGAAGGCTAAAATTTTCAGTGTTTTTCTTTGAAAAGTATAATTTATCTCCCATGCATACAACCATAGGCTTAAGGTTTTCATCTTAATTTATAGGTTGCCCAAATCAGATATGTTCATTTAGATCAAGGCAAGCTCAACATGTCTAGTCCAATGCCAACACACCCACTCACTTATAGTAGGCATGTTATCTAAATCTTGTTTCTCTTATTTGCACTGTTCATTTGTTTTTGAAAAGTGCTGCATTCATAACATTTTTATAACAAATCTTAATTGACAAGTTGTTACAGGTTTTTAATTTGAATCTATCACTGAAGTTATTTTCTTGCCCATTAGTAACAACCTATCACATAAAATTTGTTATAAAAATGTTGTGAAAATATTGTGAACATAATATTTTTCTTTGTTTTTTGCATAGAATAGAAAAGGGTTTGTGTAACCGTTAAACCAAACCTGCAAGGTAGGGATGCTATATCTAAGCTCCATAAAAACTTGAATAATGTAACTAGTCATGTATGATCGGGCATCACTTAATCCCTTGTGAGTTTAACAAACTCAAAACCAAATTCATCCCTACGAACATGGTAATGTAGCAACCTTCATGCCATACTCTAGAGTGCACATGAATCCCACTAGGGCAAGCATAAAAACTATAATCTACCATACATCTTCTCTTCGTCTTCATGCCACTTCAACTCAACTACGTTCCTAGTCATGTCCCTTTAAACCTAAACACTCATGGGCATAGGCAATGTGATAAGGTGGCAGTTATATATTAACCCTCTCCTCTGTAATGTCACATGCTAACCTTTTCTTTTCTTTTTTTAATTTAATTTTTACATTTGTTTGTCACTTTTGACAAGCATTGACAACAACTTGGTAACTCACATTCAATGGTAACTTTATCTTCTTCTTCTTCTTTTTTTAACAATATCTCACATTGAACCAAAGCTATGTGATTTTAAACCATTTTTCAAAAGGTCAAATTATATATATAAAAGAACGCGCGCGCGCGCACACACACACATAAGAGAGAGACGATGGGGTTTTAGAGTGATGAAATTTATACTAATATGTCTAGAGTGGCTCAATGACAACATTATTCATAACATAACATATTTTATGTGAGTTTTAATTAGTTCAACTGAAAATTTTTATTTTTTTTCAACAAAAAAAAGGTAAAGTCACTTATCGTTGAATAAGAAGTCTAAAGTTATCTATATAAAATTAAAAATTAAAAAAAAAAACCCATACACACGTATATATAAAATATGAACAATACATATTTTACGTGGATTCTAAAACTATATCTATACTTCTACACTGCAATTTAAGGGAGCTTCTCTTATTTAGACTCTTACTTTTGGATGCTCAAAATATTCTCATCCTGCTTGCTTACAAATTTTCAACTAACGAGAGATAAATATCTAAAATAAAACCCCTAAACTTTAACCGCCCCACTAACCCACAATAGCTTAGGCAGTTTACATCCCAATAACACGTGTACAACTATCATTCTTTTCTCTTCTTTTAATTGGAAAAACCATATCCTCTCACCAAAATTTTATAGCACCAAATTTTTTGGGAAATTACACTAAAATGTCCGATTCTTTAAATGTTAATTATATATTTTTTAGCAAAACTTAAAACAACTAACTCCCCAAGTTTTTAGCACACTTAGGGTATGTTTAGTAACTATTTTTTCCTTTATTTTTTGTTTCTAAAAATAATTTTCTATTTTTGAAACTAAAAAACTTGTTTGGCAATCCAAAATGGACAGAAAACAAAAACTTTTCTCAAAACTCAATTTGTGAAGGAAACTGGAAACATGCAACAGCTATTTTTAGTTTCTAATTTTCAAAAGTTAATGAAAATACGCATTTAATTTAATGAATCTGTCTCATTTAATAAGTTAGCATTAGAGTTCAAATTCTAGTAACAACATATTTTAGTATTTTCTATTTTTTTTTCAAAAAACTATCTTTTTAATTTCAACTAACCAAACATGTTTTTGATTTCAAAAATACAAAAAAATTGTTTTTTTATTATATTCTCAAAAACAAGTTTTGAAAATAAAAAACAAAAACTGTTACTAAATATAACCTTAACTTTTCAAAATTTAAGATAATTACATAATTTTAGAAGAGACTTTATCCAAAACTAGTTTCTGAGCACACGCTCTTCTATTTTTTTGGTAAAGGTTAATAATTTGCATTAATTATAATTTGGGATTACTACACTTTTCAATCACAAAATACCTAGAGGTGTGATGAAAAAATTATTTCACCAATAAACGCATAACACTCATCACACCCCTAAGTAATTTTGTGATTGAAAAAACAAAAGCCCAAATACAGTTATCAATTATAATCTCTCCACCCATGTTCAATTTTTTCCAAAAATTAAACAAAAAACAAAAGGCCAAATTCAATCTGTTTGAGAATAGCTTATCTAGCCACTTCCCAAGTTTAAAACTATTTGAATATTTCAACCATTAATTTCCTTCCATTGATCTCATGTACATTGAGTAGAGGCACGCAAGCCTTTCAAAATTCAAACCAAACATTGTTCAATGCTTGGTCTTCAATGAACGGTGACGGATTTAATTCCTCTCAACTTTACAAATATATTAATACAAAGCTAGGCTCTCTCAAATTGCTCACTCTGTCATTCTCAAAAAAAAAAAAAAAAAAATTGCTCACTCTGTGCAATATATATGGGTTTTTCCTCCTTCCATAATTTTTTTGGTTAATAACTTCAAAGATATATTAATTTAGTTCTTGTTTTTTCTCCTAATATACCATGTTTATTCTTTTTCGTTGCCTCTCTCTCTTGCAGAGTCTCACCCTTTGCTACGTTTTGGATCGAAAAGTAACGGTAACTCTTTTTCCACTTTCATATTTATCCTAAATTCTCACCTCTATTCAAGATTGCATGTAAAGTGTAAACTCTTACGGTATTATAAACTTGGCTTCCATTGACCATGAAGTTGAGAAGCTACTTGCACAGTCAAAATGGACATTTGCCCCTTTCGCCCAAAACAAGTAGCAAAATGTTCATATTCTAAAACTATTTAGTCATACGCCCCTATTTTAAACTTGATTTTTTAAAAATCGAATTTCAATGAAAGACTCAATTTTTAGAAAATCGAGTTATAGGCAAAAAACTTTAAAAAAAAATTACATGGAACTCGAGTTCCATGTAACATTTTGCAAGTAACTCGATTTTCATTAAATCAAATTTTTCATTAAAACTCGATTTTTTTAAAAATTGAGTTTCAAAACAGGGGCATTTTGCTAGATAGTTTCAGAACAGGGGCATTTTGCTACTTGTTTTGGGCGAAAGGGACAAATGCCCATTTTGGCCCTACTTGGACAAAATTATGGTTTTATTTTAATTATCATTTGTTTTTTGTTAGTTTTTTGAATTTTGAGTTTAATTTTCATTGTTTTTAGGTCCCAATAAAGTAACATGGCAATATTGATTGAAACCTTATAGAAGATAGCATTGCAAATTTGAAACCCAAATTTTTATTTAAGGAGCACGGAAACAAGTTTTGGAATATTCTATTTAAAAATCTTTTAAATTTGATCCTTCAAATTAAAAGATTCTTAACCATTTTATGCTTTCTAGTCACAAAAAGAGCAATGCATATTTTCACAATTACGTGTTATTATAGTTAATGTAAGGACATGGTTCAATCCACAGCCCAAGAGATTTGGACAATGGCCCAATGAGCCCCAAACAATAAATTTGATAGAGAGTGGGCTTGTTACTGAACGTTCAATGAGTTAGAATGTAGATCACAATAGACTAGTTGGCGTTAGAATGAGGAAGACAACCGTTTGAAAAGAAAATGTGGTCCTCGGTCAGGTCCAAGGATGGTATGTTCTTATATATTACTCCTAGACTAATACAAATATTCAAGTTCTTAGTTACACAGTGATTTCTTTCCTGGATATCTGATGATCCCTACTGTAATGGAATCCTTCCCTTTTATATTCCCTTTCCCTCTTTCATTCCAGCCTTCCACATGTAGATCAGATTACTAATCTCCTTGATACTTGTCCCATCAATACCTTTCTGAAGTCTTTATGGGTAGTTGTAAGGTTGAAAGTCACTATTCAGGTATCACTTCCACATTAATGCGGCCAGGGGATTAGATGCAGAGCATTCAATGCGGTGGTAGCAGCTCTTTTCCAGATATTTATTAATTCTTTGTTGACTCACCTCTCTCTAAAACTTATCCTCCAAAGCACAGTTGCCCACTGCCTATTACTTGGTGGGTGGTCGGACTTTAAGCTTCCACTCTGTTAGCCGAGGGGGGATTGCTCCTCGGACAACGTCACCTCTTCATTATGATCAGACCTCTTCCTCAGCCCAGTAATCTACTTATCTTCATTAATATGTGCTTGTCTTCGGGCTCTTTGACGTTCTCGGGTGTGGCCCTCAGCCCAATATCCTTATCTGGGCCCTTCATCCCTACAATAGCCCCTCGAAATTCTACTCTTTCTTTCCTCGAGGAAAAGTGGGATTTCAATTTTAGGTAACCGCACCTCGCACGCTTCTATTATTTCCTCATGTGTAGGTCTCTTTTCATTTGCAAAGGAGCACGCTCTTGACGCTTCGGCAATTGGGATGCTTCAGCATTTACTCTATACAGCACCCTGTCCCTTACATTCTACAGTGTGATGAAGATCTTACAGTGGAGATTTTCGATGGGGATTTGAGCGAGAACTCTCCCGCTTACTTTCCCCCTATATAAATTGCTCGAAGAAACCAAATGCCCTACTTTTTGAATCTTCAACTCCCAAGAATCAATCCAAGGTGTTTTTTTCCCATACTTTTGTAAGTAACCTTTAGACCACCTTTTTATTTCTAAGGCATTTTCTTCCTCGGCCTTCTAATTTACACCTTATTCTTCTAACATTCTCCACTCACGTTTCAAATGAGTAGATTTGCTAGCTTGGTAGACATCCCAGAGGGCATAGAGAACTTTAAGGCCCGTTATAACATACCAACTGGGGTTTCGATCCGGCATTGCCCTCAAGGAGAATGGCATGCCATGAGATCAGAAGGAAAAATGATAATCCCTATGATTGCCTTTATAGAGGGAGGGATGAAGACCCCTATGGGTAGAGTAACTAGGGACTTTTTGATTGCCCACCGACTTTGCCTGACCTAGTGTTCCCTAAACATGTTTAGGATATTAGGTAGCATAGACGCCCTCAACGAAAAGATGGGTGTAAGTCTCACCCATCACGACGTTAATTGGGTGTATAACTGTCTGCACTTTAAGAGTCAGGGATACTATCTTAAAACTAGGGTCCCTAAAGTCAGACTCATATCGTGTCTCCCTGAAACTAACAAGGGTATGAACTAAGATTTCCTGATTGTCTCGAGTGAATGGCATGATGTACTTCATTGCCCAACACGAGAGGGGAAACCAATTGGGGTACTTAGGTTTAGGCTCTCTATTTTAACACTACACATTTTACGCTAATAGTTTCTTGTTCCTCTTCTTGTAGTTTGTAAACTTACTTCTCTTTATTTAACAATTTCCCATTCTAAAGACACTTTTATTTTTGGGATTTTTGTAGATAAGTGTTTTACAACCCCTAACCTCAATTTTGTCAACGAGCACGACCTGACGAGGGGATACTCCAGTTCGAGATCTTTGTTCATTCCGATGGGCAACTACGAGCAGCACACATCATACTTGGATACAAGCCTATCTCCACAAGCTTTCAAGCCCCCCAAGTACGTTATAAAAGCAAAGGATCCTCGTCTACACCAGATCAACGTCGCAGTTCCCGGATTTCTTACTGGCCCCCCACCTGAAGGTGCCCATCAGGTTGAGCTACCTTCTCAATGCAATTCCGAGGAAGAGGTGACCTTCTCACACTTGGCTCTTGAAGAAGAAACAGCCAAGGTAATTGAAGTTTCAGATTCCGAAGAGGACTTCGAAGCCTTTGACCAGCCACACTCCCTAGAATCCCGCTTTTAGACACCTTCCTCCTGCCCAAGTTAGTAGCACTCAGGAGTCTTCCAACATTTCTGACGCCATGGTGCTCTAGAGGAAACCAAAGACCAACCTGCTTGAGCTCCTCGAATCCCATGCAGGAGGGTCTATCCTTGAGGTGGCTATCTAGACCCCACCTCCAACTCCCCTCCCCTTCCATACTTCTCCATCTGAACCGGAAAATAAGAAAAGGAAGCGAAATAAGAAGGGTAAGGATGTAGTCACGGAGGGTGAAGTCATCCCCTCCAAAGAGCTTTAGCCCCAGAAAAGGGCAAATATAGCAAAAGGGACACAAAGGAAGCCCTCGGATAAAGGGGCGATCACAGAGAGGGCAATTGATCGTCGTCCTGGGGTTCCCATTTGGAACCCTCCCTTAGAATTGGACAGTGCTCCTCTCCCCTTGGACTCCTCCATCCGAGACTTTCAAAAGGGGAAAGCTAGCTATGTGGCAGACGCCTTGGAGCAGCCCCTACTTATTTCTCAAGATATGGCCGACTTGAGGACATTAAAGAAGCACGAGGTGTTTCTAACTCTGAAAATGGACTTGGCCATGGTAAGTTTTCTAATTCTTTATCTTTGCTAAATGTATATATAGTTTTTACTCTTAGAGAATTCATTTTAACGTCTTCTTCCCTTTTTTTTAAAAGGCGATCCAAACAATAAATATCGCCGAAGAGTGGGTAGATGACGCCCACTAACAGTCGAAGGACGAGGAGGGGCGGCGCATAGCTGTGGTGGAAACCCTCGTCGTGGCAGAAAAAAGGATTAAGGACCTCAACACTAAGTTAACTGAGGTTGATAGGGAGAGAAAAAGTGCTAAAGCTACACTGGCCGGGGCTGAGAAGCAGGCCAAGGACCAACGTCAGCAGCTGCAAAGGGCCAAGGTCCAACTCACGATTGCCAATAAGCATATAGAGGCTCAAAAGAAGAAACTAAAGAAGGCAGAGGAGGCTGCAGCCCAGGCAAAGTAAGATGGCTATGACACTGGGGTGAAAAAAACTTAAGAAAACCTTAGGGCTCAAGTCACTAGTGCCTGCCTAGGCTACTGCCTCCAAGTGTGGAACAGGGCGCTAAACCGGGTTGGGGTGGACGCTTCTTTAGCACTAAGAAAGGCAAAGAATATCTTCTATCCCCCAACCCTCTGCACAGCAGGCCCTTCCAGCTCCCAAGCTGACGTTGCTCCTAAAGCGCCCGAGTCCAGTCAGGCTACTCCTATTAGTGCTCCTCCAGCCCCTACTGATCTTTCCAAAAAGGCTGACCAGGTAAGTATCACTGATAAGGAGAAGGTCTCTGAGCCAGTCAAACTCCCACCTACGCCCAAGGATTCCTCCAACGAAAAGGGGGTAGCTCAAGGCCTACACTCCCCTTCACCACCAAGGAGGATCCTAAGGACAAAGGTGCAGCTCAAGCCACAGTGCCTGAACCTTCTGCCCAGACCGTAGTGAAGGCCAACCCTCCTTTGCCCAAGACCACTTAGGATTTTACTTATTATTATTATTATTGTTTTAGTATGTACTCCCTCTGTCTTTTCAAGGTTTTATTTAATGAAAAGTGCTAAGTTCCTTTACATTCTCAGTCTTTTTATGTTATTCACAATGCTATTTTATTTTTGAACATAGTTTGATTGTCTAACTGTAAGCTCATATTACAACCTCTTCCAATTAAAGCATAACATTGCCTTTAACCTTGACAAACATCTGTGCAATTGGTAGTCCAAAAACACAATTCCCATGCAATTGGCAATCTAACAAGTTAACTTCCAAGCAATTGATAATCTAACAATTTAACTTAGAAATAGAATTTGTGTAATCGAGATGTTCTGCTCAAAAGGCTATGTGTGATTAAGGCTCCATTCATAACTCCAAACAAATGTGAAGCATTAATTTATCCAAGGTATGTGGTCTGAAGAACCAGACATGACTAAGGTTTCACTTATCGCTTAAATGAAAAGGAAGTGTTAATTTACCTAAGGTATGAGGTCCGAGGAACCAGACATGACCAAAGTTCTGTTTAACACATAAATAAATAACTGAAAGTACTAATTTACCCAAGGTATGCGGTCCGAGAAACCAAGCATAACCAAGGTTCTGTTTAACATTTAGGGAAATATGTAAGCATTAATTTACTCAAGGTATGTGGTTCGAGGAACCAGACATGACCGAGGTTTTATTTAACACTTAAATGAATATGAAGTATTAATTTACCCAAGGTATGTAGTCCGAGGAACCGGGCATGACCGAGGTTATGTTTAACACTTAGGGAAATATGGAAGTATTAATTTACCCAAGGTATGTGGTCCGAGGAACCAGACATGACCGAGGTTCTGTTTAATACTTAAAGAAATAGGAAAGCATTAATTTACCCAAGGTATGTGGTTTGAGGAACTAGGCATGACCAAGATTCTGTTTAATACTTAGATGAATAACTAGAAGTATTAACTTACCCAAGGTATGTGATCCGAGGAACCAGGCATGACCGATGTTCTGTTTAATACTTAGATGAATAAAAGCAACACACATAATAATAGAAACAAAGAAAGGGCAATATCGCCTTTCATTTATAATAGTACCTTCGTAAGTTATTTACATTCCATGGACATGGTACAACATTTTCGTCTTAGTCTTCTAAAAAGTATGCCCCTATACCAGCTACCAAGGTGATATGGTAGGGCCCTTCCCAATTAGGCCACAGTTTTCCCCAAGATGGGTTCTTCGACGTACCTACTATTTTCCTTAACACCAAGTCACCTGGTGCCAATGGTCTTGTCTTCACACCTATATCATACCCCTGTTTAAACTTCTACTGGTAATGCGCCAATTATACCATAGCAGTTTCCCTTCATTCATCAACCAAAACTAAGCTCCGCTCCAATAACCGATCATTACTGTCCGGAGTGAAGATGCTTGTCCTTAGTGTTGAAAACCCAGTCTCAAGTGCAATCACAGCCTCAGACTCATATATCATTGAAAAGGGTGTCTCCCCGGTTGACCGACGAGGAGTGGTTCAATACGTCCAAAGAACGTGTGATAGCTCTTCCACCCATCAACCCTTTGCTTCGTCTAACCTCTTTTTAAGCCCATTCACTATGACTTTGTTGACCGCTTCAATCTGGCCATTTTCTTATGGATAAGCTGGAGTTGAATATCTGTTCCTAATGCCCAATTCACAGTAGCATCTCCTGAAGGCTTTACTGTCAAACTAGAGCCCATTGTCCGAGATGAGGGTGTGAGAAATCCTAAATCGAGTAACAATATTCTTCCAAACAAACTTTTTTGCATCTATGTCCCTAATATTAGATAATGGCTCAGCCTCCACCCACTTTGTAAAGTAATCAATGCTGACCAGAAGCCATCTTTGGTTTCCCACAGTTTTAGAAAATAGTCCTACAATATCCAGGCCTCATTGAGCAAATGGCCATGAACTAGACAGAGAATTGAGTACACCTCCAGACTGATGAATGTTCAAAGCAAATCGTTGATCACAGTTTTTTACATACTTTTGCACTTCTTTTTGCATACTCGGCCACCAATACCCTTGAGTAAGAGCTCTATGTGATAACGACCTGCCCCCTGTATGACTTCCACATATCCCTTCGTGTAATTCTTCTAAAAGTGGCTCCACTGCATCAGGATAAACATAAAGCAAGTATGGTCTAAAGAATGAGCGATTGTACAACTTTTGCTCTTCAAACAGCCAAAAGCGAGAAGCTTTCCTCCGTATCTTTTCTGCCTCCCATTTCTCATGAGGCAAAACACCTTCCTTGAGAAATAGAACCAAGGGATCCATCCAACTAGGTCCGACCATGATCTAGTGAACTTGGACTTTCTCCTTCCTCTTCTTGGCAAGCCTATACAGATCCTCAACAAGTATGACCCAAGGTAGATCTTGTCCAAAAGAGGTTGCCAGAGTTGCCAAAGAGTGAGCATGTGTATTTCAGCTTCCCGGGATTTGTTGTATGGTGAAAAACTCAAAATCTGACTGCAAACGCTGAGTTCGACCCAAATATCCCTGCATTCTCAAATCCCTAGCTTCCAATTCTCCCTTTACTTGCCCTACAATTAACCTCGAGTCCGAGAATACTTCAACAGCTTTTCCTCTCATTTTCTGAACCATAGCTATCTCTATTAGTAAAGCTTCATACTCAGCTTCGTTGTTTGTGACCGAGAAGTCCAACCTTAAAAATTTCTCAATGGTGATCCTGTCCGGGGACACTATTACCAGCCCCGCCTCGAATCCCTTTTGATTTGCCGCCCCATCAACATATAACTTCCAAGGTGAGGGCCCCTCTAGATAAATTTTTGGAACTTGCTTTCTTTCTAATCTATGTTCTTCAACCTCTACCCCCATTGGAGACTCAGTAAACTCTGCCACCAAATTCGCAAGAACTTGCCCTTTAACTGAGGTACGAGGCATATACTTTATGTCAAATGCCCCCAAGATTGTTCCCTATTTGGCAATTCTCCCCGTATAATCAGCTTTTCGTAGCAACAACTATAGAAGGAGTTGTGTTAAATTCACAACTATATGTGCTTGGAAATAATGGTTGAGTTTTCACGTAGCAGGAACTACAACCAAAATGGCTTTCTCTAAGGGTAAGTAGCGAACTTTAGCTTCGTATAGCATTTTACTCATATAATAGATTGGCCACTACATTCCATTTTCTACCCTCACCAATACCAGATTAACTGCATGAGAGGCCACAACAATGTAGGCAAAAAGGATTTCTTGCTTTTTAGGTCTTGACATAATGGGTGGCTAAGAAAGATAATCCTTCAACTGCTGAAAAGCAAGGGCACATTCTTCATTCCACTCAAGGTTGCAATCATTCCTGTCAACATTTGCACTTCTTTGGGATTCCGAGGAGGTTGTAAATCATTGATTACTTTAATCTGATCAGGTTTAACTTCAATCCCACGGTGGGTTACCATATTGCCCAAAAACTTATCCAAGCCGATGCCAAAGGAACATTTAGAAGCATTAAGGCGTAATTTATGCTTTCTCAACACCTAAAAGACACTTCTGAGGCCAGCCACATGCTCGTCTACTACCTTGGTCTTCACCACCATGTCGTCAATGTAGACCTCAATATTCTTGCCAAGTTGGGGTTCAAACATTCTAGTTATCATCCTCTGGTAAATAGACCCTGCATTCTTCAATCCAAAATGCATCACCTTGTAATGAAAATTCCCAATGAGCGTTACAAAAGCAGTCTTCTCTTGGTCAGCCAGAGCTAATGGTATCTGATGGTACCCCTAAAAGGCATCCAGAAAGCTCATCCGAGGATGACTGACCGTAGCATCCACCAGCTGATCTATCCAAGGAATTGGGAAAGGATCTTTGGGGCAAGCTTTGTTTAAATCTGTGAAATCTACACACACTCACCACTTCTCATTCTTCTTTTTCACCACTACCATGTTGGCTAACCATTCTGGGTAAAAAACCTCTTTTATTGTCCCTGCACACTTAAGCTTTACCACCTCTTCTTTAACAGCCTCGGAATGTTCTTTAGAAGAATGCCGAGATAGTTGTTTTTTTTAGGGTAACAAATGGATTAATATTCAAATGATGACAAATGAAATTTGGATCCACCTCGGGAGCTTCATAAGTACTCCAAGCAAACACGTCAACGTTCTTTCTAAGGAAATCGACTAACTCTTCCTTCTCCCGAGGAGGTAGCTGAACTCCTATTTGAAAATACTTGTCGTCATCAGTATCGATAGTAATCTTCTCCAACTCCTCGCATCTTGTCCCGTTAGCTATAGCATCCGAGGACGTCTCTGTTTCCTTTGACTGCTACAAAGCCCTTTCTATGGTGACTGACAGTTCACCTTCGTATTGGTGCCTAATAGTCGCAACTAGGCATTGCCTGGCCATAGTCTGACTTCCAACCAGTTCCTCGACATGGTCCCCTGAGGGATACTTCGCTTTTAAATACAAAGTTAAAGAGACAGCCCTCATGGCATGAAGCCAAAGTCTTGCCATGAAAGCAGTATAAGGGGAATACGCGTCTATCACAATGAAATCTACTTCCACAGCCTTTGACCTTGCTTGAACAGGCAGTCTAATCTGGCCCTTTGGGATAACTATCTTCCCATCAAACCCCACCAGAGGGGAACCATAGCTGTTTAAATCCTCAGGTTTCAACTTAAGTCCCATGTATAAGTCAGGGTACATAATCTCTACCCTACTGCCTTGATCCACCAAGACTCTTCTTACATCATACCCCCATATTCGGAGGGTGACCATTAGAGCATCATTATGTGGTTGATAAGTTCCAATTTTATCTTCATCACAGAAGCTCAAAACTGGTCAGACTTCCTTTCTTCCTTGCTTAGACTCAAGGATCGAATCCTTAGTGTGTGGTTTTGCTATGGACATAACCCCTAAGGGATATGCACTAGTTCGACCTGGGGTGGCGAGAATAATGCTGATTGTTCCCAAGGGATGTCTTGAGGAAGCGTCCCTCTGATGTGCCGACTCGACTTGACTCCCCTGCCTAGAGGGTTAATATAGGAACTGCTTCAACTTTCCAATTTTGACTAGCTGGTCCAAGTAGTCACGTAAAGTTCTACAATCTTCTGTAGTATGCCATCGATCTTGATGATATTGGCAATGAAGACTTTGATTGCGCTTCATGGGGTCTCCTCCCATCTTGTTCGGCCACTTCAAATATAGTTCATTCTTTATCTTCTCAAGGACTTGGTGTACAGGCTCCCTGAACACTGTGTTAACTACCTGGGCAGTAGTGTGCCTAGTATGTCTAGCAAAATCTCTTTTGGGCCGATTGTTACCATATCTCTCCGACCTAAAATATCTTCGGTCAGGGGGGTTTACCTTCGCCTTCCCTTTCCCTTGCTACTGATCATCTTCAACCCGTTTACACTTATCAATTCAATCAATTAGCTAACGCATGCTTCGAGTAGGCTTCATAGTTAAGGATTTCCTCAAATCGTGCTCAGTAAGCAAACCGACCTTAAACGTCCTTACTGCTACATCCTCAAAATCTCCATCTATCTCGTTAAATATCTCCCAGTATCTATCCGAGTAGGTTTTCAGAGTTTCACCCTCTCGCATAGCCATAGATAGTAAAGAGTCCAGGGGACGAGGAACCCAATTACAAGTGACGAATCGGGCCCCAAAGGCCCTGGTGAGCTTTTGAAAAGAGCTAATTAATCCTTCCTCCAACCTGTCAAACCATCGCATCGCAACTGGTCCCAAACTAGATGGGAATGCCTTGCATATCAAGGCCTCATTCCTCGAGTGTACAACTATTCTCTTATTGAAATGACTGACATGCTCCACTGAGTCCGTCCTACCATTATACATAGTAAACGTTGGTTGCGTGAACCGCCAAGGAAGCTTTGCTTTCTCAATCTTCTGCTTGAACAATGACTTTGAGATTTGACGCAAAGCCTTGCTCACAGCGTCATTCCATAAGCCCCTATAAGCCGGGCTTCTACTCCTTCGCCCATGATGGCACTCTTCACTATGAGAGAACGACTCGCTAGGAAGGGTCCTTGATTTAGGTCTATAACTATCATCATCATCAGACTGAGACCTTGAGCTCGATGGAGTCTCCCTTCTTTGTTTACGACGTAACTTTCTGCGTAAATGATCTACCTCCAGTTGCAAATTTCTGGTATCCTCCCCACGAGACACATGGCTCCCACTTCTAGAATGGCTTCTACTGGTATGAGTTGTGTGCACACTAACTTCACGATCTCTCCTTCGTTTAAGATTAAGAAAATGATCTTAACGTTGCGATCCCACAGATTTCTCTCTGTTCGGCCCTAAACCTACCATGATTAAACAAGCTCAAGAGTATTCAATTTCCCACAGACAATGTCAATTGTAAGGACAAGATTCGATCCATAGCCCAAGAGATTTGGACAATGGCCCAATGAGCCCAAAACAATAAATTTGATGGAGAGTAAGTCTGTTATTGAACGTTCAATGAGCTAGAATGTAAATCACAATAGGCTAGTTGGCGTTAGAATGAGTAAGACAAATAGTTTGAAAAGAAAAGGTGGTCCTTGGTCAGGTCCAAGGATGGTATGTTCTTATATATTTCTCCTAGACTAATACAAATATTCAAGTTCTTGGTTACACAGTGATTTCTTTCCTGGATATCTGATGATCTCCACTATAATGGAATCCTTCCCTTTTATATTTCCTTCCCCTCTTTCATCTCAGCCTTCCACGTGTAGATCAAATTGCTAATCTCTTTGATACTTGTCCCATCAGCACCTTCCTGAAGTCTTCGTGGGTAGCTGTAAGGCTGAAAGTCACTATTCAAGTATCACTTCCACATTAATGCGATTAGGGGGTTAGATGTAGAGTATTCAATGCGGTTGTAGCAGCTTTTTTTCCAGATATTTCTCAATTCTCTGTTGACTCACCTCTCTCTAAAGCTTATCCTCCCAAGTACGGTTGCCCACTGCCTAGTACTTGATGGGTTGTTGGACTTTAGGCTTCCACTCTGTTGGTCGAGGAGGGATTGCTCATCGGACAATGTCACCTGTTCATTATGATCAGACCTCTTCCTCGGCCCAGTAATCTACTTGTCTTCACTAATACGTGCTTGTCTTCAGGCTCTTTGACATCCTCAGATGTGGCCCACGGCCCAATATCCTTATCTGGGCCCTTCGTCCCTAGAGTTTACATTGTCAATTCTTTAAACTTATTAGTTTACATTGTATTTTTTTAATTATTAAATTTGGTTGAATTCGTGGTTAGCTTCATGATGTTGGCCAATAGGAGTTTTCCAAATGAAGTAGTTGGTTACTAATTTCTTTTAACCATTTCAAAGTTACAAACTGTTATTTTGTACTTTGATTTCAATAAATTCATATTTAGTTATCAATGTCATTTTGTGTGGTGATATTTTGTTAAAGAAGAACATATCTTGAACATTTCGACATTTTATGGGATAAACCATAAAGATGCAACAATGGCTGAAAATATGAATCATGAGTTTAAATGCTTCTTCTCCTATTCTTGAAAAAATAAGAACAAGGTTCTACTAACGAAACAGCAGACAAGTTTATGCCAAATTGGATAAAAAAAGTTGAAGGGCATACACTTTACAACACACTTTGTCACGACTTAGAGTGGTGTGATCCAATCACAAATTGACATTTATGAAAGTTGTGATAAAGTGTATAGCTAAATATATGGTCCTAGAAAAACTCAGTTAGATGAAGGTCGGTTCATATGCATTCTGTATACATTATTCAACTTCGTGCATAGGATCCAACCAAATGCAATAAATGACAACTAGCCTTATCGCACATACTTCGTGCGTACACTGAGGCTCATTGTTTAGTATGAGATAGAATGATAATCATTTGACTTTTTCATAATAGAGTCAGATAATTATTATCCTAATTCTAATCTATTATTTACAAGCACGAAGAAATGAGGAGTGAAAAGTCAAAAAAGGTGGGGGAGAGAAAATAAAGAGCGTTTATCTCAAAAAAACAAAGAAATAAAAGACTTGAACTCCATGCTAATCTGTTTCTATATTATTCTCACAAATTATGAGATTTGACGTCCATCTTTAATGGGATCTTAGAATCATTCTAGCTTTGAATTCAATTGGTTTTTCTAATAAAGAATTAAAAAGAGAAAAAAACTCCATTGCGTTAAAATAAAAAAGAGAAATAAAATAAAAAAACTCCATCGCGTTAAAAAAAAAAAAAAAAAAGGTTTACACGAAGATAAGTGGCAAGCTAAATTTTAGCATGATTTCAGTGTGCAAAAAAACGTTGTTTTGATTTTTAGGGGGTTCATCTATATTTGCACAATAAAGTCAAAAAAAGTAGGAATTTTTTTTTTTTTTTTGTTTTTTTTGATAGGAGTAGGATTTTTTTTAGTAAAAAAGAAGGGCAGTTGTACAAACATATCCTAATAAATCTTGATATATGAAATTGTTTATTAATAACACAAAAGTAGCACATTTTTTTTTTTTTTTTTGAAACAAGTAGCACATTTGTTAGTTTTAAAAAAAACAAATAGCACGTTTATTAGTTTGAAAATATGTTCATGGCAAATGCTGTTGGAAAGCAATTAGAAAAGAGAACACAAATTTGGGGGTGTTTGATATTATTGTTTAAACAACAGTTTTCAATATTTAAATAACATTACATATATTTTTATATACCCGTATTTTCACAAAACAACAACATTATTAGAAATCTTTTACCAAATGCCCCAAAAATATTGTTCCACCAACTTCTCCACCATAGCCTACATAATTTTAATAAGATGACTTGTTCTATGTTACTAACATAGTTTATTATTTTACAATTTTACTTGATGTAAACATTTCATGTTTTTACATTGATCCATCAACTTATTCATGGCCAAAATTGGGAATTAACGTTGTTTTTCAAACAATATAATTAGTAGACACTGTTTTCAAACTATATTTTTTACTAGCATCTCGAGTCTAAAAGACTCGATTTAGGGCCTATAAATTGAGTCTTTGAGACTCAATTTTCATGGTCTGGTGAGTCTTATGTGGCATTTTTCCACGTGGTGAACACCTGGAAGTCGAGTCTTTAAGACTCGATTTATAAACAAAACAACTATAATGTTTAAGTACACAACCTTTACGCGAGAAAGAGAGAAAAATAAAAAAAAACCTAGAAACAGAACACATATTCTCATCTCATCAGAAAAAAAAAACCCCCAGAAACTACGAAGATCGAGATCGGAGTGGCTTCAGACCAGTGTCGGTGGCTTCAGCTCGATGTGGGCCGTGTGTGGTCGTGGGGCGTGGGTGGCCGTCGGTGGTCTTTAGTGCTCGTGGCTAGCCGTGGGTCGGATTCAGATTGCTGTCGAAGATCGAGATCGAAGTAGGTGGCTTCAAATCGACGTTGGCCGTGTGTGGTCGTAGGGCGTGGGTGGCCGTTGGTGGTCGTGGCCAGCCGTGGGTTGAAAAAGCTGAGTAGAATGGGTTTTCTGTTTCTGGGGTTTTTCTGGGTGCTTCCTTGTTCTTCTGGGTTTTTAGGCTTTGTCCTCTTCGCTGGGTGCTATTCTTCTGGGTAAGTCTTCGTCCTTTTTTTTTTTTTTTTCTCTGATGAGATGAGAAGGTGTATCCCGTGTGCTCGCTAGGTGCTGTTCTTCTAGGTAAGTCTTCGTCCTTTTTTTTTCTCTCTCTGATGAGATAAGAAGGTGTATCTCGTGTGCTTAAAACTGTAAAGGGCTTATAAATCGAGTCTTGGAGACTCTATTTCTAGGTGGACGCCATGTGAAAAAAATGTCACATCAGACGTGATCAGACCATGAAAATCGAGTCTCAAAGACTAGATTTATAGCCCAAAATAGAGTCTCTGAGACTCGAAATGTTAGTAAAATATATACTTTTAAAACTGTGCCTACTAACTATATTGTTTGGAAAACGGGCTTATTTCCCAATTTTGGCCCTTATTCATAATAGCTTTCATAAATATTTTCACATGCAATTTTAATTAGTTCTATGGTTACAGTTTTATTATGTATTTTTACTTTATGTAAAATTTTAAGATGTTCTTCTAATTTCTTTTTTCTAATAGTTAATATGAAATTATAGTATCATATTCCAATCACTTAAAACATTGATTATCGCATTAAAAAAAATTGCAAAAAATGGATGATAATTATAAAAAACTAGACTTAGAGATTGTTGAGGAAATATACACCATAGGAGAGACTCCTTTAGTAGTTAATATAATATATAGAAACACATTTAACACAAAAGGCCTAAGCTCAATAAATATGAACTTAACTATGTTATATTAACCATGTATTTTTCAATGTGAAACTTCACTTAAAAGTGTATACCCAACATAGACTCTTCTATTTTTCTTCTTCTAAAGATTAATAATTTTCATTCACTATCAATCATAATTTGGAGTTTCTACATTTTTCAATCATAAAAGTATTTAGGGTTGTGATGAGATTTATTTGTTTGTGGGTAAAATATTTTTTCATACAAATCTTATTACACCCTTAGATATTTTTGTTATTGAAAAATATAAAAATTACTACTTATGATAAATGAAAATTATTAAAACCTTTAGAAAAAAAAATAGAAAAGTGTCGTGTTTAGAGGCTAGTGTTTGTATATATATATATATATATATATATATATATATATATATATATATATTTATATTCATTGAGATAAAAGGAAGTGAAGCGGTTGCATTACTCAACCACTTAAGCTGCCGAGTGACCAGTAGCCTATTGGTAATGGATAACACCGAAAGTGGGCGTAGAATCTTACATATATACGGGTTTGCATTGCAAAATTATCAAATCTAGTACACAGGAAAAGAATATCCAGAAACGCCTTATCTAGTACAAACTATCCAATTGGTTATCTTATTCTTATCACATGGGATTAACAAACTTGCTCTGATCCTCACCTCAGCATCTCGCAAGTTAAGACTTCTAAGTTCTCTTACACCCAGGTAAACCAACAACAAACAACTAGAATCTTTTTGTTTATTTCATGATCGCTCGGAAGTAATCTTATCTTCTCCTTGTTTCTGTATTTTGTTGGTCCCATCTTATGAGTTTTTGAAGTTCATCCATTTTTTTGAAGACTTTAAGGTATCTTTTTTTTTTTTTTTGAGAACCCATTTGATATTGAATCCTTACTGTGATTGATTTTGGGTGGACAATTATTAAAGTGAATTCCTTTGCAAATATATTATTAGTAATGTCCATATCTTCTATGATGACTAGTTGTTCTGTTTGGAACGAGAATTTTAGTAGGATAGAGAAAAATGCTATTAGTAATACCGTCCAGGAAAATATTTTAGTTGTAAATTTCATCAAATATCTGCTGAAGTTGTTGTCTTTGTCTTGGGGATAACTACCTATACAACTGTCTAGGATGACAACATTGACATCCTTGAGCTAATGGCTGTTTTGTCATGTGGAAGTGAAGTAAAGGTTTTAAGGTGATAGACTGATAGGTATTTATTGCTTAATTGGTGCCTAGATGGGTAGAGAAGTACTATGGGTTATTAAGACTTGGATGTTTGTAATAGAAGGGTTATAGGTCTGATATGGGAAAGAGAAGGTGATTTTCAGACGTTATGAAATGTAATGGATTGTGGATTTTGTAGCTTGACGGCTATGATTTTTTGATAGGGGAATGATTTGATTTGATAAGAATGGATTTTAGGGTTTAAAGAAGTGGATTATCAGGTCTGGCTTAGATTCGAATCACTCATAAGAGTGCAGAAAGCGAAACTTTTATTGTGCTAGACTTAATAACTGAAATGTCCAAACAACTAGTACCATGTATGTTTCACCACAGACTTCTCAGCTTGCACGAGGCTCTTGATTATCACAAGGCCCAAAGCCTAAGTTTTTGAATTCCAATTGTTTTTATTGATAAGTTAATTTCATATTTGAACCCAAAGACTCAAACCTCTACTCCATTCTTATGATGGAAGGAAATGCCATTTGAGCCAGATCTCATTGATAGTTCTGGAAATCCAATGGCAGTAGTTCTTTTCTAACCATGCCATGGTTACTGCATCAAGCAGTTATAATCTTTCTCAAAAGCAACAAAGCAAGACAGGTTCCTTTTAAATGTTGACAAATATTACATTACATAGTTAAGTAGGCCAGCATTCAAACCTTTCAATGCCTTATGATTTTCAATTTGTATTCATTTTTTTTTCAAGTGATAAGTGTTATGTTGTCGATTGTGGTTCCCTGAGATTTGTTGTCATGTAGAAAGTGATTTTATCCCTTCTCTATCCTTTGCAGTTGTGGGTCCTGTGGATACCCTCTAAATTTTACATCTTCTAACTGAACCTCCTCTGACATAGGCTCTCATTATTGAAAATACATAAATGAAGGATTTCTGTCCTCCATATCATTTGATCTTGGTTGATTTATTCAGGTTGACAAGGTAAACTCCTCTGCTGTAAAAGTGAAGTTCATATAGGCCATGGATATGAGATGCAGCTGCTCTTCGTATCTTCAACTTGCCCAGCTCATCTATCTCAGCTTATGAAAAGTTTAGCATAAAGGTTGAAGCTCTGCAGCCATCTGAAGAGTGCTAATAGGGTTAACAACTTGAAATGGAAGGCCTTTCTAGAGATAGTATTACCTCCATCATTAATCTGCCTGATGATTGCCTCTTTTTAATTTTCCAATGGCTTGATTGTAGCTGTGATCGTGAATCATTTGGTTTAACATGCCGTTGCTGGCTCAATATACAAAATTTAAGTCGCCGGTCCTTGCAATTCCAGTGTTCATTTACCAATTTCGCCCAACTCATCCGCTCCTCGTTATCCCAGACCAGTCCTACCATTAACTCATTCCATCTACAGAGGCTGTTCACCCGTTTTCAATATTTACAGTCTTTGTCCCTCTCTGGTTGCACAGAACTGCTTGATTTAGACTTGAGACAGTTGCAATGCTGTGGTTCAAATTTGCGTACTCTTTTACTGGATTGTTGTCTTGGAATCACCGATCGTGGACTGTTTCTCGTTGGTACTTTCTGCCCTTTGCTTACGGCTATTAGCCTTTACCGATGCAATATCACTGATACTGGGTTAGAAAGTTTGGCTAATGCTTGCTCAGCTTTAAAGGATGTGAATCTATCATACTGTGCAAATATTTCTGACCATGGACTAAAGGCTGTTACTCAAGGATGCCGTCAGCTTCGGGTGGTTAGGATTTCTTCTTCTTGGGAGGTAAGTGGTATTGGCTTCAAAGGGTGTTCATCAACCTTAGCTTATATAGAAGCAGATTGGTGTAAGCTTGAACCGGAGGGTATAATGGGGATTGTCAGTGGAGGTGGGCTAGAGTATTTGAATATTTCTTGTGTAAGCTGTAGGATTAAAGGAGGAGATTTGGCACCAATTGGAACAGGTTTTGCCACAAGTCTCAAAATCCTTAATCTTCGCATGTGCAGAGCTGTTGGCGATGAGTCTATTATGGCAATTTCAAAGGGGTGTCCTTTACTTCAAGAGTGGAACTTAGCATTGTGCCATGGGGTGACGATAACTGGGTGGGAGGCAATTGCGTTCAACTGCCATAATTTGGAGAAACTTCATGTGAACCGGTGTCGTAATCTATGTGATGATGGTTTGCTGGCTCTTAGAGATGGGTGCAGCCGGCTCTCTGTCTTGTACATACATGGGTGTCGTCGGATCACTACCGCTGCAATAGAGTTATTCAAATGTTATAGAAGTAATGTCAGTATAAAGGGGGAAGAAATCATGTGCATTGGTCCTAATTTGGCATTTAAATAATAGTAATGGGTGAAATTGAAAACATCATTGTACTGCCAAACTTTACACGACAAACAAGGGTTGAATTTTGTTTAAGGATTTGTGTTCTGTACAGGTGAACAGAAGGTGTAGCTACTTTTGTTTTTATTTAAGGGTGTTTGGAGGATGCCTTGTATACTGTCTCCAATATATTTTCATCAATAAAATGCACAGGCTGTATAGTTTGGATGCCTGCTGAAGCTGATTCTTCTAAGTTATCATTGTTAAATGTGAGGAAGGGACAGAGAATAAAAGAGAGTTAGTAGCTTGGATTTTATATTTATTTTACTACTAAGTTATCATTGTTAAATTTAAGCAGTTGATTTTGGGGTTGGGTCCTGTAAGACTTGTTTCTCTGCTGTCAATTTTAAGTTCCGTCCAAATTAACTCTATTATGCCTAGCAGTTAGGATTTTATTTTAATTTCTGCGAAATCAATTATGGTTTGTATAAAATCCGCTTATTTTATTGAAATTGAAAACTTTCTAATTTGGAGCCAATGGCACACTTAGTACCTGTTTGGATACTGAGTCTACATTCCACGTCCAACGTTTCACTTTTTTTTTTTTTTTGAGAAGAGCGTTAATTTAGTTCCCGTGGGTTTTGTGTACTGTTCACAGGACCCACAAACTTATTTTTTAGCAAAACTTTCATTAAAAATGGGTTCTACGATATTATTCACACATTTAAAAATTATTTTGTTATAGTGTTTTTATTTTCAATTTTCAACAAAATAAGCGGTATCTAAACACACCCTTAGTAGGAACAAATTGGTAAATCAGCTCTATTTCAATAAAGGTGGTAATAAACATGATTTTGTTTTGTGTGTGTGTGTGTGTTTTTTTTTTTTTCTTTTTTGAATTCAAAATATAAAATAGTACTAATAACATTTTTTTAGAAGAAAGTACTAATAACTTCTTATATTTTCAAGAGTTTCTTATCAATTATCACCACCAAAGTTGAAATTTAATAAGTCTCCCAACACATACGTAGCATATGTGATATATATTTTTGGGTAGAATACTAATGTTTGAATAGCATATGTGATATTGCTTTGCGACTAAGCAATTCTTTTTTGAGAGGAAACGATAGGTGGGTTTCCAAGAATTGATAGTAAAGTTATGTAATAGGTGGGTTTCCAAGAATTGGTTACTTTAACAAAATAATCCATATGTATATTTCTTACGAATCTGTTACTATCTTATCGGTTAAGAAAACTTAAATAAATAAATAAATTATAAAAAAAACTCTGAATTAATAAAACATTTTTTGATTTGCTAGTTTAATAAATGCACCCAAAAATACAGCGTATTTACGCTTTGTAATATAAACTTGCCATCAATCATATTATAGATAAATTTACTAAACTGTCCTCTCGTGTTATCCTTATCCCCAATCTGCTTCCAGGCCATGCCAAGAATGAAAACCAAGACTCGATTGATCCACATATTCACCATAGCTTTAGATTGGACGCCAAAAATTAGCTTAGGGATTAGGGAGGCAATATCAAGAGAGGGTTTTTCATTTTTGCTCAAAGAGGGTTTTTCATTTTGGGCTTTAAGAAAAGCGTTTTTTTTTTTTTTTTAATCTCTTAATAAAAAAGCATTTTTAAAGTGTGTAGTTTGCTCCAAATTAAAAAATCAGCTTATTTTATTATTCAGCTTATTTCTGGCACTATTTATAGGTTTCGTTCCACTACACTTTTTGGTACTATTCATGTTTTACTGTATTATTTTAGTTAACTTTTATATTTATCTACAGTACTTTCAGCAAAAAAATTTCAATTTCAACAAAATTAGCAGATCACAACCAGACCCAAAGTGTGATTATAATTGATGCTCGGAGGGTCCAATAAGAAAACGCAGAAAATCGCAATAGTAGGATCAAACACACGACATTTAAATCCTACTAAATGCAAAAATAATAATAATAATAAATAAATTTACAAAATGCTATCATAATTTTTTTTGTCAAAAAGCAAAACCCAAATGGGTACTTAACCTTAGATCTTAAGTACTTTGTAAGGTTTTTACAATTGGAGTGAGAATTATAATTTTTCATTATTTAAGGTGTAAAGTGTAAAGTACCCTTATATTTTGGGGTAGATTTTATAATTTGATTTTTTTTAATATAATAATTGTTGTGATAGATTTGAAACCCAAAACATCATTCTAATCTTTTATAAACAAATAAAAATTTGTAAAGAGAAAATTAGTTTTTTTCCCATATGATAAGGGGGAGGATTTGAAATTAGATGTCTGCATTAAAAATACTAAAAATATGTTAAGTGACCAACTACTTGAGTTACAAGATTCTTATTATGCCCCACTCAATCAACTAGATTGGGATTGATATGATCCGATTCGATTCAACTTAGAAAGCCCATCTCTTAGAGATCTTGTAAATCTCCGATTAGATATGGTGGAGATCTCATGATCTATGGCCAAATCAACCAAAATTTCTCTTTGTTGCTGTGTCCTTCGATTTCATCCAAAACCAACCACCACCATGGAGATTTCATCCAAAACCAACCACTACCATGGACAACCGACTCAGCTTGACTTGTTACTTCTCTTTGGTTTAGTGCAAGTCTTGTTTTCTGCCAGTTGATGGGATCAAATTGTGTCTGGATTGAACCTAAGTTCGTCTTGACTTGACCCATGGACAAGCTCTTTTTTTTTTTTTTGATGAACCAAAATCTTATTAAAAGAGAAACCACACTACACAGGCAAAACAGCCTCCCCCTGAACAATAGAAATAAAAGAAGGGGGGCTGTTACCAAGATCAAAAGAACCAAAAAAATTGCAAAACACCCATGGACAAGCTCTTGACACAAGATTGATTTTCAAAATAATTAATAAAGGGCCAGGTTAGGGCATCTATTAATAATTTATCTTAGAAAACTTCTTACATGAAATTGTAAAAATTGTCGAAAAAGTTAGTCATTTTTTCATTTTTCCATAAAAATTTTCTTAAAATAATTTATTAATATATATCTTAAGAGCATATATTTGCAATACCCTTTATAAAATGAAAAAAATGCTATGTTCATAATATTTTCACAACAAATTATATGTGTCAAGTTATTACGAGTTGTTACTAGGAGTAAGAAAGTAATTTAAGTGATTGATTCAAATTAAAAACTTATAACAATCTGCTATTTAAGATTTGTTATAAAAATATGAAAATATTGTAAACATAATAATTTTTTTATAAAATACTAATAATTTGGTTTTTCCTATCTAAAAAGAGAAATGAGATGTTCACAACATTTTTATAACAAATCATAAGTGGCAGGTTGTTACTCGTTGTTATTCTTGGGGCAAAAAAATAATTTTAGTGTTAGGTTCAAATTTGAACCAATAACAACTAACCAACTATGATTTGTTGTGAAAATATTATAAAAATATTGTGTACATAGCAACTCCTGTCAGAAAATACTTTTTAAATTCCACACGCAATCATTTGAAGAAGTTTCTTCTTAAAAATAAAAATAAAAAATCGGAGAAGTTAAGTTGGAAACGAAACGAAAAAAAAAAAAAAAAGAAAAAAAAAAAAAAGATTGAAGCAGCGGCATATCAGCATATGCTTGTATTGAATTATCGACACATAGAGAGATTCCCCATCTCAATCACCATAACTCCTCTCCCCTTCTCTTCTTCCTTTGAAAACAAATCTCTGTGATTGTGTACGGACAAAATAGTATGCAATAATGGAGGGCATACAGCAACGAGTAGAGACATGGATGAGAGAGCAACGAGCAAAGATCCTCAATGCCTCTTCCTCGTGGGGTCCACTGCAATGGCGAGCGATGAAGTGGCCATGGAACAGCAACGACAGAGAGCAGAGGAAGCGGATCCAGGAGGAGTACGAGCGTCGCAAGAAGCAACTCAAACATCTCTGTCGTGCTCTCAAGGCCGAGTCTGTCTCTGACTTGCAAGACATCCTCTGCTGCATGGTTCTCTCCGAATGCGTTTACAAGGTAAGCTTCTCGCTTCTTTTATGGAAAACAAAACATGGGTCTTTTTTTTTTTTTGTGTTGAACAATGAATAATTCATTTTTCTGAGACCAACCTAGTTGGAATTGGTTAACTTATCAAACAAAGAAAACAAATCCAGTTGAAATTGGTTATTGGGTTTGTTAGAAAAGTGAAGAAATGGGAAGGAATATAGGATTTGGAGGAGTTTGTGTTTCTCAAACGACAGTTTTAGGTTTTTTTGTTAATGGGATTTCTTGGTTTTTAAGAAATTTGAGGACTTCAGAAATGAGACTGATATGTGCATGCTTAAGGGGGTGTTAAAACTTTTGAATGATAAACAAAATGTACAAGTACTACATTTATAGGCATAGTCTAGGAGTAATTCATTTTCTGAGACCAACCCAGTTGGAATTGGTTAACTTATCAACCAAAAAAAAAAAAACCAGTTGAAATTGGTTATTGGGTCTGTTAGAAAAGTGAAGAAATGGAAAGGAAATTGAGGATTTGGAGGAGTTTGTGTTTCTTAAACGAAAAGTTTAGGTTTTTTTTGTTAATGGGGTTTCTTTGTTTTAAGAATTTTTTTTTTGATATGTAATAAGATATATTGATATAAAAAAAGGAACACTACACAGGGAGTAACAAGGGAAAATAAATTAAATACAAAAATTGCAAGAGTCTAGGAGATCAATAAAAGAAGGGAATGATTGATTTTGCAAGGCAAACAACCAATCCCTTAAAGTTCTAAAAAAGAGTAGCTTGAGGTCCGGAATAGATCTCTCAATATCTTCAAAACATCTACTATTTCTCTCCCTCCACAGACACCACATTAAGCAATGAGGAATGATGGACCAAATATAACCATTTAGATGACGACCAAAGCTGCCTTGCCAACACCCTAACAATCCCAAAACAGTGTGCGGCATAACCCAAGATACTCCAAATAGACCCAAAACCATAGACCATAGATCCATAGCAAAAGGACAATGAAGGAATAGATGGTCAACCGATTCACCATTTCTCTTACACATGTAGCACCAATCCAAAATTCACACCTTCCTTTTTCGTAATTATCTATCGTCAAGCATTTCCCTAAGGCAGCAGTCCAGACTAAGAAAGCTACTCTAGAGGGAATCATCAGCTTCCAAATACTTTTCCAAGGAAAACCAAAGAAAGTGTTGAAACCCTTATCTTTGCAAGGAATCCAACACATTTTATCCTCACCTAGCCCCCTTATAGGAGAACCATAAATGGTTACCATGAAGGCTGACATAGCCTCTAGATCCCGAGCATGCACACCCCTAAGGAATCTCACATCCCAAAAGAGGACACCATTGGCGGACTTTATAAGCTCAGCCACACTGGCATCCTTATTCTTGCAAAATCTGAACAAGTCAGGATATCTAACAACAAGAGATGTCTCTCCACACCACCTATCTTGCCAAAACTTCACTCTAGACCCATCACCAATATCATACAGAATATGGCGTGAGAAAGAAGGCCATCTCTAGCTGATATTTTTCCATAAACCAACACCATAAGGGCCATTCACAGATCTGGTACATCAGGCCCCCCACACACATCCATATTTCATCTCTATCACTTGTCTTCAAAGGGCATCTTTCTCAATCCCAAATCTCCAAAGCCACTTCCCAAGTAAAGCTTCATTGAAAAGTCTTATCTTCCTTATCCCTAAGCCACCTGAAGAAATAGGAGCACAAACAGTAGCCCATTTAACCAAATGAAATTTAGGATCATCTCCAAAACTACCCCATAAGAAATTCCGCTGGAGCCTCTCAATTCGTTTAGCAACACTAACAGGTAAAGGGAATAAAGATAGAAAATAAGTGTGTAAATTAGATAGGGTGCTTTTGACGAGGGTGACTCTACCACTCTTGGATAAATATAAGCGTTTACAACCCGCCAATCTCCTCTCCATTTTCTCCAAAATAGGATTCCATATAGTCTTATTCTTGAATTTAGCACCCAAAGGAAAGCCCAAATATTTCATTGGGAGAGAACCCTGCTTGCAGCCAAGAACAACCAGGAAAAGGTCAATATTATGGACAATCCCAACTGGAACCAATTCTGACTTGCCCAGGTTAATCTTTAGACCCAACACCGCCTCAAACCAAATAAGAATCATATGAAGAATCAAAATCTATTCTAAATCAGCCTCACAAAAAATCAGCGTGTCATCCGCAAAAAGGAGACGAGACACCGCCATGGATCTTCCCTCCAAGTTACCCACACTAAATCCTGACATGCGACCTTCATGAACAGCTTTATCCAACATTCTTCCAAGAGCTTCCATCACCAAAACAAAAACAATGGAGTCAGCGGATCACTTTGCCTCAAACCTCTGGTGCTACCAAAGAATCCACAAGGAGAGCCATTAATTAAGATGGAGAAACGAACTGTAGATAGACAAAAGAAGATCCATTGTCTCCACTTGGCAGAGAACCCACTTCTTTGTTTCTAACATCTGCAACAGAAAACTCCAGTTAACATGGTCAAAAGCCTTCTCAACATCCAGCTTACAAATCAGCCCCGGCACCCCAGACTTCAATCTACTGTCAAGACATTCATTAGCAATAAGAACAGAGTCAAGGATCTGTCTGTCCCTCACAAAAGCATTCTGAGATGCTGAGATTATATCCCCCATTACCGTGCAGAGACGATTAGCCAAGACTTTCGCAATAATGGGCCGAAAATCCCTAATCTCACTTGCTGCATGTTTTTTAGGAATGAGTGTAATAAAATTTGCATTTAAACTTTTCTCGAACTGACCATTGGCAAAAAAATGATGAAATACGACCATAAGATCAGGTTTAACAACCCCCCAGCAAGCTTGGAAAAAAGCCATTGGGAAGCTGTCAAGACCAGGAGATTTATCACCATGAAAACTCTGAACGACATCAAAAATTTCTGCCTCTTCAAAAGGTCTCTCTAACCAATCTGCATTATTGCCAGAAATCATTGGAAAAACCAATGAATCCGGAAACAATCGATCAACCTGCTGCTCAGAGTACAAATTCATGAAGAAATGAGTAATGTAGTCTACAATTATACCCTGATTTGAAGACATGGTACCATTAACCATTAGGCTTTCAATACCATTATTTTTTCTGTTAGAATTAGCCATTCTATGAAAGAATCTGGTATTGGCGTCCCCTTCCTTCAAGTGCAACACCCTAGACTTTTGCCTCCAACTAATCTCTTCCATAAGAGTCAACTTTTCAATATATGTACGAAGATTATTTTGTTCTAACTTCTCCTCAGCTGATAATCTATGAGTCTCCTCTTTAGCATCCAAAACATTCATCTTGCTCCAAATGTCTTGTTTCTTAAATGTGACATTGCCAAACTCAGTCTCATTCCACTTTTTTAAATCCAACTTCAAGGCAGCCAACTTCTTAGCTAGAATAAAACTTGGGGTTCCTTGGAACAAATAGGATGTCCACCACTTCTTCACTTTGTCGACAAAATTTTCCACCCTCAACCACATATTTTCAAAACGTAAAGGAATTCTACCTCTTCGCTAACTCTCACCCTCCAACAAAATAGGAAAATGATTAGAGAGTACTCTAGACATCCTTTTTTGGGAGAACTGTGTGAAGTGATCTACCAAAAGAGGGGAGAAAAGGAACCAATCTAGCCGAGAAGCTGAGTATGAATTGGACCAGGTGTAAAGGCCCCCCTTCGATATGTATATCCATCAACCCATGTAAAGAAACAAAGTCAAAAAATCCATGCATAGATCGAGAGTAGCTAGCAGCCCCCAATCACTCTGATGGGAAACAGATTATATTAAAGTCCCCTCCGAGGCACCAAGGCAAATCCCACCAACTGATCAGCCCGGTTAGTTCCTCCCACATCAACCTACGCCTTTTGTTCAAATTTGGCCCATATACGCCTGTAAAAGCCCACTCAAATTGGTTGCCTACATTTTTAAACTTGCATGAAACCGAAAAATGCCCCACTGCGTCCTCCGCCTTTTCCACAACCCGTCTATCCCACATCTATAAAATACCTCCAAAAGCACCATCTAAACCCAGGTACAACCAATCTACAAATGGACAGCTCCATATACTTCAAACAATACCTCTGGTAATCCACTCTAGTTTGGTCTCTTGCAGACACACAATATCAGCCTTCCAGGATCGTAACAAGTTATGAATCTGAAGCCTCTTGTCAACTTCATTTAGCCCTCTGATATTCTAGGAAAGAAGCTTCAAATTCATTGAGCAACAAAAAGAACCCGATTCCTATTAATACCACTTCGCCTAGCAGATGTAGAGCCATAATTAATAGAACTAAACAAGCCGTTCAACTCTCTTAAACCTTTCGCCCCCGAACCTTTAAAACCACATGTTTTCATGTTCACCTCAGCCCTCCGATTTAATTCAGCTTCAACAACCAATAAAAATTATGTTGCTTGATCTTCCAAACCCTCAAGGGACGTGCCAAGGAAGCTATTGAAATTATTGAATCTCTTTTGAAACCAATTAGAATAAGGTTCCTGACTCTCTACAGTATCCACACCCATTAAACTTTCCTCATCCACAAGTGACTACTTTGCTATGGCCAAAGGTGGAGAAAAAGCAATTGGTTCAACATGTAGACAGGAAGGAGAAATGAGATTAATATGTTGTGGCGCATACAGAGGGAACGTAACCAACGTACGTTTGAGGATGTGGAGAGTTTGGGAGACCAGTTGCTTGCTTCTCTCATTGGTTATTGGTTTGACTAGTCTCGGACTTGGGGACTCATATCTTGTGACTCCATCCCTTTGTTCTTTAGTTCTCCTTTTTTGTTTTTCCCTTCTTAATTTTGTACCTTTTGACTACTATGTGCTTTTCCTGCATATTGTAGTGTCTTTAATATATTTTTTCTTGCCTATCAAAAAAAAAAGGAAAAAAAGAGAGATTAATATGTGCTTGATTAAGAGGGGTGTTAAAACTTTTGAATGATAACCAAAATGTACAACTACTACATTTATATTTATAGGCATGGTCTAGGACTAGTAGTATAACTAATACAATATATGAAGTGCAGTGGGCCTAAAGAGAACATAATCTAATAGTGGGGTTTATTACCTTAACTGTATACCTATATTTATAGGTATTAAACCCACAACTTCTCCTTCCATCCCGTTATTATAGGAGTACTTGCTATTTTAGCTTGAGCTTATTGGTACATTATAACTATGTTTATTTTTCTCACTTAGCTCTATGTGGATCGTTTGGAGAGAGAGAAATAATTCCTTCAATGGTGTTGAGTTTTCTACAATGGAGCTGAAGTTCTTAATTTCACATACTTTATATGACTGGTCTAATGCTCTAGGCAATGTTTCTTCTCATCCTTTTGTATATTTCATTAACTGTATCTGATTCTAATTCTTTAAGGGACTCCTCTTCAAACTTGACATATACTAAGGCTCTCCACTTATTATAAAATTTTCATAATAATAATAAAAATGTATAAACTTTTAATGAAAATGACTAGAAAAGTGTAGCCGCAATAATTGAGTAGTATACAGGAGATAAGTAAAGAAGAAAAGCTAAGATTTAAATCTACAAAGATCAATCAAATCAAGAAATTCAAAGATGCATGAGATGAAAAGTGATCTAAAAATAGTGACTTAAGTTAATCAATGAGAATTGAATTCCACAAAGTTCCAAGCATACGTCCACTCCAAATCGCACATATCAAGCACAATGGTAGTAAGAGTTGGCATTCCAAACGCTTGAAGTTTTTTCCCCTCTCTCTCTCTCTCTCGCTCGCTCTCTCTCTCAGTGCAAACAATACAATATTGATGTCTCTTGAAATAGCCTTTCCAACATGCAATTGACCACATTACCAACTTAGGCTTAACCCAAGAGATCACATACAAAGAAAATACTAACGACCGCAACACCCTAATAAGGTATGGTGAAGAAGGTGATGGTCCATTGTTTCCTCACTTTTGTTTGCATGTAAACACCAGTGAACTATATATAGTTATCTTGCGTTTCTTGAGGTAATTCATGGATCACTACAACATTGTTTTCCCTTGAGCCCTTTTGTCATTCAGATTAGAATGTGGCTATAATTAAATGGGAGAGATGTTTGTCAGTGTCATGTATGCGTGCTAGTTATCCTCAGTGACCTTACAGTTTACAAAATTGGAATGCAACAAAAGCTTTGATAATCATGATATGTCTTTTTTGGTGGAATAGTTATGAATAAATGTTCTGTAGGCACTGAAAATGAATTTGCTTATATTTACGATGTTTTTCTTCATTATGAAGAGACCTGCTGCTGATATGGTACGGGCCGTAAATAAATTTAAGGCGGACTTTGGAGGGCAAGTTGTTTCTTTGGAGCGTGTGCAGCCTTCTTCAGATCATGTTCCTCACAGGTTTATTCTACTCTATATCTTTTAATTTTCATTTAAAAGATTTCTCTATACTGCCAAATGTATTCCTAATCCTTTTTTGTTAAAAATGATTGCTGGATTGGCTTTCTAATGTCTTTTACCATTTCTGAAAAACATAGTTAGCTGCTACCCTCTGACTGTTTCCTTTTTGTCCTTTTTCGATTGGCACATTTTTAGGTTATATGGGGACATTGTGTATATAAGTTTTTGGGCAACAATAGGCTACACTTTTGCTTCATTGTAAGTTTGCATCTGCTTTGTGGAGTGAGGTCCTTATTATGTTTGGGGTTCAGTGGGTGATGCCGGGTACTATTGTTTCTTTTCTTTTTACTTGGAGGAATTGGTTGAGAATTTACTCTTCAAAGGTTTGGAATATGGTACCAGTATGACTTATGTGGTTAGTATGGAAGGAACGCAATGCCCGAACTTTTGAGGACATTGAGAGACCTATAGATATGTTGAAGAACTTGCTTGCTAGGACTTTGTATAAGTGGTCTCGTATTTGGGGTCTTACGCACTATAGTTCCTTGTCTGATTTCCTTATCTCTATTAGATTTTCCTTATGATTTGATTGTATTTGTTTCAAGGGCAGTGAGTTTAAAACCGTAAACACATTGTTCTTTTTCATCAATAAAACTCTTATTATCTATCAAAAAAAAAACAAAAGTTAGTTTCTAGAAATTTAACATATTTAGAAAATCAAGGAAGCTTGAGGGAGAAACTGTATTGATTGCCTGTTTCCACTCAAAGAAGGCTACATTTATAAATATTCGGACTTTGTATTACCTTAGTCTTTTATGAGTTTTTATTGAGCAATGTATATAAGCAAAAATCACGTCATACCACATGTTAAGTGGTGTACCCTACCCCTTTCTTGTACTGTGTACAATGATAATCTTCCAAGTAGTAGAGATTTTTTTCATGTTAATGAATGTAAAACACGGAAGATGCTGATGAATTAGAAGATCTTTATGCCGTTTGCCTAAAAATGCTTTAGTCTGCGTTTGGTTCGATGTAAATTGAATTCCGAGTGTAAAATGAATGCAAGGGAAAATAAATTCCCGTAAGGAAATTAAATTCCAGGCGTTTGGGTGTGCAATGGAAAATAGTCTGAAAAGTAATTTTCAGTGTTTGGTAATATTCTGAAAATACTATTTCCCACAAAATTTTCACATTTTCTCAGTTATTTTCTAAGTTTCCAAACAAATTTTATATCAAAAAATCTACCAACAGCCACAGATTTTTCACATTTTCTCAACCTTTTGTAATCCACCGCCACCCACACAGCAGCACCCACACCACCACAACAACAAAAACCACCAAAACACCACTACCCACACCACCACGACAACAAAAAACAATCAGAGATCAAAGAGAGAAAGCAGATAGGCGAGTGGCGGACGGCGAGATCGGCGGCGCGAACTTGATGCGATCTTGACGGCAATCTTCACGGCGATCAAAACAAAATCAAAACTGAGAGGGAGGAGGAAGAGACGCGATCTTCACGGCGGTCTTCACAGCGCGAACTCGACGGGACGATGGCGGGACGATCTTGGCGGCGCTATCTGGGCTTCAGATCGGCGAGACGATCGGCGGGACGATCGGCGCGAACTCGATGGGACGATCGGCGCGATCTGGGCTTCAGATTAGACCCACTCTCTCTTCTCCCTCTTCTTGCTCTTTCTCTCTCTCTCTGTGCGTCTGTGAGTCCGGAAAATGGGGTGTAATTCATTTGAAGAGAAAATGGAGCTCTGTTGGAGAGGAATGTGAAGGAGTGTGCGTGTGACTTGAGGGCTGTAATCTGTTTGAAGGTAAAATGAAACCTGAATTCATTTTACAGCTCAAAGCCCCAATTTTACGGTCCACGCGGAAATAGAATTCCGTTTGACCAAATTTTCAGTCCCACCCAAACACACACATGGGTGTAAAAGCATTTCCGAAAACTGTTTGAAGCCAAAACAAACACAGCCTTAGATATGTCATGTGTGGTTTCCAGTGGCAGCTGGTGCAAACCAAAGTATGGAACTTTATACAAGTTGAAACTTCAAAATTCTGTAGTTATTTTAGTTAATGGTATGAATGGTAGTGGTGATGTTAAATTTCCTTGAAATTACTCTAGTTTCATTTAAATTACTAAAGTTATTTGTCTACCTATGCATACTTTTGTTAGTTATATGTCTACTGATACTCTTGTCATTTTTTCATTTTTTTTTTTTTTTGCCAAAGTGATTTTTATTTTCATTTTTTGAATAATCACTCTTAATTTTTTCTGTTTATCATATAACTTCTTTTTCATCTTGGTTGTTGCAGGTATCTTTTGGCAGAAGCTGGTGACACATTATTTGCTTCCTTTATTGGAACGAAGCAGTACAAGTAAGAATGATAGAATTTATTGATTTAGTTATCTCAGTCTCTATAATCTTATAAGTATGAATTTTATTTTGTGCAAATCAAGGGATGTCATGGCTGATGCAAACATACTGCAAGGTGCTATATTTCATGAGGATATTATGGAAGTTGCCGACGAGATTGAAACTGTTAAGTCTGAACAACATGAAAGTCGAAAAGGGAATTTGGAAAACTTGTGGAATCCCCTTGAATCAAAATCTAAGCAGCTAAAAGATAAATCTAAACCTGCTGCCCACCGAGTAAGATAGCAGTTATTGTTTTCATGATTTTGTTGACTGTGTTTCATCAACATATGTCAAATATGTTAGCGTGTTATACTTTGTTTTTCCTGAGTTTTCTTAGCAGATCTAATTCCCTATATGCCAATGTATTGGTTGGTTATTCCTAGATTCTACAGATGCTCTTAGTTTGTATAATTGTCTCTGTATTTTTCTGATTTTTTTTTTCTCTTTCCAATTTTTTCAGGGCTTTTTGGCCCGTGCTAAAGGGATACCTGCTTTGGAGTTATACAGACTTGCTCAGAAGAAGAAGCGAAAGCTTGTATTATGTGGACATTCACTTGGTGGAGCAGTAAGTCTGATTAGACTGCTTTGCTTCAGTTTTAGCCAGTTCTGTGCATATAATTAATTGATGTTGTCAGTGTACCTGGGCTGCTGCCCCTTGGTCTACTCAATTAATTGTATATTATTAAAAAAATATAATTAATTAATAAATTTACTATCTGCTCTTATTTTGTCTTTGTAGGTAGCAACATTAGCTACCCTTGCCATTTTGAGGGTTATAGCTGCCTCATCATCTGCAAAGGAGAGTGAAAAAGTTTTAGTTAAATGTATAACATTCTCCCAGCCCCCAGTTGGAAATGCTGCTTTAAAAGAGTAGGTATCTTCTTAGTAATTATATTATTTCTGGATATTTGACTTCCTGATATTATTCTTTTTTATTTATTTAATTATTAGTTTAAGATAACACATCCATATTTTTTTTTTCTTTCTTTCAGCTATGTTAATAGAAAAGGATGGCATCGCTATTTCAAGAGTTATTGTATTCCAGAAGATCTGGTGCCTCGTATCTTGTCTCCCGCATATTTTCATCATTATAATTCACAGGCTCAATCGATGCCTTCTGATGCTGAATCTACTAATATATCTATGTTAAAACGTGAGGAAGGGATAGATAAGCTAAAAGAGAATGAGGGGGAGCAGTTGGTTTTGGGATTGGGTCCTGTACAGAGTTCATTTTGGAGGCTTTCAAGGCTTGTTCCTTTGGAGGGTGTAATGAGACAGTTGAATAAATACAGAGGAAAACGATTTGTATCTGCAGAAACGTCTACGTCTGCTGATTCCGTTGCAACATCTTTGGTTGAAGATGAAGTAGTTGGGCCACAGTCTCTTGTAATCCAAGAGGGTTCAGATGGCATTTCCCTTAAGCCATTTTCTGACACTGATAAAGCGCCACCAGAGGTAGCAACAAGTGGAAAGTTAGCAGAACAAGGTGACATTAAAGGTGGGGATAGCAAGAGCTGGCGTAGAGTGCCCTATTTACCTTCTTATGTACCTTTTGGGCAGGTATATATAATGAATTCATGCTTCATTTATTTGTCTGTTTGTTTTTCATTCGTTTATTTTAGATTATTTTTGCCAGATAGAAATAAGCTGGGTTTGATTGACTAAACTGTTCTTAGGAAAAAGTGAATTTTTACAAAGCTGTAACTAAGAAAGTAGGCTGCCTATATTTATGAATTAAGCTGTAACAAACGAACATTGCACAAGAGATGGAAAAGAAGCTGAAATTATATCAGTACTCTGAATGCTTTGGTGTCCGCTGATATATTTCATTGTGAGTCTGCATTAACTATGCCTCCTTGTGTTAGTTTTTGATAATGATGTCCTGTCCCATCCTTAGCCAAAAAAAATTCCCCAATAAACTCTATTAACTATATTAGCCATGCTAGTGACAGGAGATCATCATATTGGTTGAGATATCCATATGGTCTCAATATGAAGCATGTCCCTTAATTGTGAAAATGGATTTTTGTAGTTTAAAATATTAATGGTCTTGCTTTTGTTATGTGATAGCTTGGAACAAACCTCTTCTGGGTTAGTAGCTATAGAAATAAAATAGACTCAGTCCCTTTTGGGATTTGGTTGCAAAGAGCAAGTAAAGCCTCTAGCAAGATGGTTGGAAATTATATATAGTACCTGGTTAAACTGCAGCAAGATAGAAGGTCACTCTTGAAAATGGCTTTCTTCAAACAAGTTTGACTTATGAGTTTGGATTAGTTTTTTTTTTTTTTTTTTTTTTTTAATTTGTTTTTTAATATTTTTGGGGAAATTACACTCTATCCCCTAAATTATACCCCCTTTTACACTTACCCCTCTAAACTATTACCCGTGTGACACTTTATACCTCATCTCATTGGTAATTGTTTAGGGAAGTGTGTATTCTCATCATTTAGGGGGGTAAGTGTAAAAAGAGTATAATTTAGGGGTAAGTGTAAAAAGAGGTATAGTTTAGTGGGGTAAAGTGTGCATTCTCGTAGTTTAGGTGGTATAGTTTAGAGGGAGGGGGGAGGAGTAAAGTGTAATTTCCCCTATATTTTTATTACATTTTTTGCTTATGTACTTTTTTTAGAGCCTCGCTTTTTTTAGGTACACTTGTACTTTTGCCAACTTTTAGCAAAGAGCTAATCCAAATGCACTGTATTGGGGAAGAAAAGGAATAAGAAGTATCATGAATATTGGAAACTGGAAAAGTGAATGAGTTCTAGCTTAAACGGCACTTACTTTTCCCACAATAATGGGATGGAGGGTGAGGTAGTGGATTCAAGGCCCACTGAGTGCAAGTATGCTTACCATTCAAATATAAAAAAAAAAAAAATTAAAGAAGGAAAAAAAAGATAAAAAAAAAAAGAGAGACTACAGAAAAGCAATTAACAAAGGGTTCTCAGGTTAATAGGACAGAGGAAGTGGACACTTAGAAATGCATCTATGGAAGTAAATGGTTGGTTAGTAGCTAGAGCTGGATGAGTACTGTACCAACACAAGTGATCCATCAATGCTAGAAGAGTAGATGTCAGAGTAAAGGGATGGTGTTTCAAGAAGGTAGCACAGCAACAGACATGGAAATGGAACTTAAGGACCGGAATGTGGCGTCAACCTAAGAAAAAAATGCATTGTAGATTTAAGTCAGCAGTTGAGAGCTTTGAATGAGAGCATTGACTAAACTACTCCAAATTTATAAATGGGAATCTAAGGGGTTGAAAACAAAATTGTTGAGAAGGAGAAATGACAACAAAAGAATTAAGTATAACCTCAGTATAAATGGAGGGGGAAAAGGAAAGACAACCATGTTCTAGCCTTTTAGGGCTTTGACAGTGTGTTACATGTAAAAGTTGTTGAATAAATGTAGAACCAGTTTCAAGTCATGAATGTTAAAGATGAGCTGCAAAATGCATCTAATTCTGTGGATAAGATGTTTCTGGCTTACATAAGTTGTTTCATGCTTTTTCATTGCTTTTTTGTAGTCTATTGATTCTTGTAGGGGTCTCTGATCATTTGTTTGTGACATTATTGACTTGCTAGTAAGTTTGAGTTCCTGGGAATTACCTTTTTGTCCCTCCACTGCTTATAAGTTTGTGAAATAATCTGAGAGGTCCCAACTCTTTTAAATTCCAACACAAGTGGCTGCCTTCTAGTCTTCTACCCCCAAACAAGTTTGACACAGTCTTTGAGAGTAATTTTTGTAAAAGTGAATTTCGCTGGCAATTAATATTTTATTGCATGAGGTATTAGTGTGCTTGTCTGTTTTCTCTCTCCAACATCAGAGGCATCATTACATGTTGTTTGCCATAATAGTTGTCTTGAACTCAGTCTTCACACATCTGTTCTTTATATCGTGTCTGTGTTTGATTTTTATTTTATTGACTTCATTGGAATCTATTTATTTACTACAGCTTTATCTCTTGGGGAATTCATCAGTAGAATCACTCTCAGGTGCTGAGTATTCAAAGTTGACATCGGTATGTGCTTCCTTTGTTTAGAAATCTCTCTCTCTCTTGGTTGGGGTTGGCAAGATTTTTAATAATTCTGCAGCCTAAATCTTATGATTTCAACAGCCTTTTGTGATACTGAGTGGTAGCTGGTAGTAGTATCTTTTGGGATCTCTCATTTTGTTTACTTTCTTCTGGCAAAGACATTTTCAGGTCAGATCTGTGATTGCGGAATTAAGGGAACGGTTTCAATCACATTCTATGAGGTCATATAGGCTCCGATTTCAGAGGTGTGAATCATTGTTTATTAAAAAATATACCTATTACATTTGTTTATGAGTTAATCATGCAATTTAGTTGTGCTTGTATTTTGTTCCCTTTTTCTACCAAATTGGTTGTCAATGTTTACATTGGTTGGTAGGTTCTTGTTTCTTAATTTCCCTGGTATTGGACCAAGGAATTTTCATAGGCAGTTCAAGGGTTGTTAGTAAAATTATTGATTGCTAATACTGTAGTAAGATGTATTCAATGTGTTTTAAAACATATAAAACAGTTTAAGTTCGTCAATAAACTACAATTATTCTCCCTCTCGCTAATGCAACTTATATGCATTTTTTTAAGAAGATCTTGAAATCATTTTAGTTCCTTGCGGTCTCTACTTGGATATGTAACAGCGGATGGTCAATTTTGGAATCATAATTAGCAAGAAATTTCAGGATTCATAAGTCTCATATTTGATGGAATTGTCTTCTTTTTATTTTTTTATTTTTTTTTTTTTTTTGCAGAATCTATGACCTATGCATGGGTGATAATCCTTCATCTTTCTTGGGAATTGAGCAACTGCAGCAGTATACACATCTGCAGCAGTGGCTTGGTCTTTCATTTGCAGGCTCTGTAGAGCTTGGGCATATTGTAGAGTCTCCAGTTATTCGCACAGCTACTTCAATTGCTCCTCTTGGATGGAATGGAGTACCTGGCGGGAAGAATGGAGAACCTTTAAAAGTCGATATCACTGGATTTGGGTTGCATCTGTGTACATTGGTTCACGCTCAAGTGAATGGTAACTGGTATGGTCCTTGGCAATTTTTATGGCTCTCCTCACCCTTCTTTTGTGAATTAATTTTACAATTAAGCACATCCAATATGATATATTAGGATACAATGACTTTAGTGCAACCTGCTAGGATTGCTTCATTGTCATCGTGCATATCATCATTCATGATCAGTGTCTTTTTTAGATCACCTTTAGGACTGACTACCGATGCTTGGTTGTTGTCATGTTTTATAGATCACCTATACTGAACACAAAGACCTAATTTCCTGATACTTTTGGCAGCGGCCATTTTTTTTCCTTCCCTTTTTTAAATATATGCTTCTCACTAATGTGTCTTGATTCAATTGTTTCTTTGCTACACCTGTTTGAGCTTTTGACCTGACCAATATGCTCTTCACTTCTGTACCAGTTTCTATTGAGTGCGTTCATACATTAAGGGATCACATTAAAGGAATATTTATCTTCTAAGCTTTTTTGTTACTGGAGCTTTGCCTCATGATCATCATAAATTAAATTGCAAAGTGAATTGCACATTCTTTATTCTAGTGACTACTATATAGGTTCAAGGTACACTTACTGTAACTCTTGTTAATATAACTTTGTTTTGGATTAGTATTTTTGACAAATCTACCGTTGGATTACGCCGTCTTCTTTAAATCTCCAAACTTGCATATTATCAAGATGATTAGATGTCAATAACTATCTTATTTATAAAATGTTTTGCTTTCAAATTTTTCCTATTTTAAAATTTTTTGATAAACATGAATTTGTAGACGTGTAGTAAGTAGTATATGATTGACATGAAATTTGGAATGCTATGTATGTGTTAAGAATCAATAGAATGTGTAATTCAATAGTGGGGTTTTCAATTTTTTTTTTTTTAATAAGTATATAAATTTATTAAAAAAAAATTCAAATCAAGTACATGGGATGTATACAAGAAAAGAGTGCTAAAGATAATAAAAACAAACCAGAAAAAACAAAACAGTTATCTAGAGCCCAGGGAGTCCGTGAAATCTAGGAGCTCCTTAATTGAAGAAGACATTGAGCATGTTGGCCACTCATATAATGACTTCAAAAACAAAAAATTCATTATGTTAAGCTCTTGGCCCTCAAAGCATCTCATGTTTCATTCATGCCATATATACCACACGAGACAAAATATATATTCTCCACAGATTGTTTTAGCTTTGTGTTTATTATCAAGTATATGTGTTTATTTGCTCCAGAAGCCTCTCCTTGATTGGTTGAGAAAAGGATTTTGTGGGGTTGACCCCAATCAGTTTGTATTACTCACAACTGCCAATTGCTAGGCCCAAGAAAATTGAGAAACTAGGCTAGCGATAGGTGGAGAGTATTACTATATGGCATTGTTCAGCTATTATTTTGTTTCAACTTTATCTTCAGAATTTGATATTTATTTATTTATTTTTAACACCTGGGTATTTTTGTGAATGAGAGTATTCTTAGGAAGGTAACACTACAGAAGCTATGAGTCATTTGAGATTGTCGGTGATGTTTTAGAGAGAATGAATAAAATCCCATTTTGACAAATGGTGTGTTCTGGTTCACAGTAGTGGATTTTGTATGGCCATTAGAGTTTTATGAAATGGTATCTATTGAGTTCCATGTCTTGCTGTTGAAGTTGTCCTGACACTTGGTGCAGTGTTTATGGTTTTTACTTTTCAATTGTTCTGTTTTTGGCCAACATAATTTTGATAACATGTTTTCTTCTGTAACACAACTCAACTATCCACCTGTCCATATGCATATGTGTGGGCGGAGCTTGAGAATGAAAAAAAAAAAGGGAGGGGGGTGGGGGGTGGGTGGGTGGGTAGTGTAGCCTTTTTCTTTTTTTCCCAGAACCTGCATGGGTGTCTTTTGGTTTGAGATACATCATGATTTTGTATTTATCCCATTCAGGTGTTCTACTAGAGTGGAATCATTCCCCTCAGTTCCGAATTATTCTTCAAATTGTGAAATGGAGCGAGAATTACAACAAATGCGAGTTTTGGTTGGAGCACCATTGAGACAACCACCAAAGCATCAGATAGTGGCAGATCCATTGTTGCCTTTGTTTTCTTCTATTGATTCAGATGCTGCCCATCTCAATCATGAAAATACTTCAGGTTCCTTTCGTGATGAAAAAATTATTCGCCCTGAAGGTTTGAATGATTTTTCTGTGTTCTGCACCAGTGATTTTGCTACTGTCTCTAAGGAGGTTCATGTCAGAACTCGCAGGGTCCGGTTACTTGGCCTTGAGGTACTGATGTTTAAATATATATGAAAAATATGATTTACAAAATACGGTTTTTTTTTTTAATTTATTTTTTGGTTATTTATATAGTGACACATGACTTATGGGCCATGTAGGGTGCTGGTAAAACTTCTCTTCTTAAGGCAATACTTAGTCAAAGTAGAGTAAACACTAATGCCAATGTTGAGAATAAGCTTCCTGAGACTGATGATCAAGAAGGGATTGCTGGTGGTTTATGCTACTGTGTTTCAGCAGGGGTAAATTTGCAGGTATTCATTTTTTTTTTTTACTGTAAAAGATGTTACTTGTTTATAGGGCCATCTTATTCTCCTCTATTACACTTTAACATTCCCACCTTATTTGATTAGTCTTGGGTTTGGGGACTCATATCTAGTGATACTCACCCGTTGTTTGTAGATTTGCTTCTTTCTTGTATATAGTTTCTGTTTTCTTTTGTATTTTTTGGCTGCTTTATGTTGTTTGCATAAAGAAGTTATCTATTAATAGTATTTTTTTTCTTATCTATCAAAAAAAAAAATTGCTGTAATTTCTACCAATTGTACCATACTACACTTATAGCTGATCAAGCTGTTCCGTGTGACCCAAGCATGCCAATGAGTTTTAGTTCAAATGGCACCTCCTGCTTGTAAGAGTAAGGTGGAGGATAAGGTTGTGGGTTTGAGATGCACTTGCATGTATAACTTACAAATAAAGAAAAGTAGGCATTTTGACTCTGAGAATCCATCTTGGACATGCTTGATATTAGTTCACTTGTGGGGAGCCAATTAACTGTAGTTCACAGGATACTTTCTCCTGCCACAAAGAATGGGTGGAGGTGGACATTCTTCTACCAGAGGTTGTTAAGTTGTTTACATTGAAAAGGACCTAGTTGAAGTGTTTATATTTACCAACTCATGAAGCAATGTAGATGCTTCATGCTAGTTAATGATTATGATGAGATAAGGCCTCTAACATTAGGATAGATGGAGTTTAGGCAGAGTATGCTCTCAACTTCTAATTATATCATTGATCTGATTAGGTCGAGAAGGAATTCTCATGTGTTTATCCTCTCTCTCATGGTTATTATTAGTATATTTCTCGATTTTTTGTCTTTAATTTCTCTCCCCCTGTTCATATATTTATTTAATTATTTTCACTGCAGGATCTGAACAGGGAAGTTTCTCGTTTCAGAGATGAACTATGGATGGGAATTCGTGATCTTAGTCGGAAGACAGATCTGATTGTTCTTGTGCATAACCTGTCCCATAAAATACCTCGATACAATCACTCAGATTTGTCACAACAGAAGCCAGTCCTTTCTCTTCTGTTGGATGAGGCCAAATCTCTAGGAATCCCTTGGGTTCTTGCCATAACAAACAAATTTTCTGTCAGTGCACATCAGCAAAAAGCAGCAATAGATGCTGTTGTGCAGGCATACCAAGCATCTTTAAGCTCAACTGGAGTAATCAATTCCTGTCCATATGTTATGCCTGGTGTCGCAAGTGCTTCTTTGTCTTGGGGTGCAACTGGCGGAGATTCTGATGGGAGGATGGGTGCTCAAAAAGTTCTTTTTGCCCCGATCAATCTTGTTCGGAGGCCTTTCCAGAAGAAAGATATTGTTCTTTCAGTGGAGGGTGTTGCCTCTCTTTGTCAGCTAATCCACTGTGTGCTTCGAAGCCAAGAGGAAGACTCTTTCCAGGTAAAAGCATTTAAATTGATTTTGTATTAACAGAATGTAACGTTTGAACCCCTTCTTACTAATGGTTTTGTGTTAAGTTATGACTATGGGCACAAATTTTGATGTAGTAGCAAGGGGTGTTGAAATTGCTGACAATATTCAAAAATGAATTTGGGCATTGATTTTTTTTTTTTTTTTATGATATTTTTTTTGGGGGTGGGGGAGGGAAGGGGTCTGCAACAAGGGTTGATTAAAAAATATTGGGTGTTTAGAATATTGGAGAGTTTCATGAATGATTTCATTATCGTTGGATTGCATTAATCACACATGTATGAATCTAGTCTAGGACATTGAGGAACTGCGTGACTTGTTGCTGTTGGTTAGGTCATATATTTCTGCAATCTTTTTTATATGTTGGTTCTACTTTAGTTGATTATCCCAAAAACCATATTACTGGTTACTTTGATGCTCTCTGGTTCTATTAATAACCATGTTGTTATATGTGTTGTGGTTTGTTGCTCATATGGTTTTCTTTTCAATATTAATTTTAATGTTTTTCTTTTTTGAAATTAAAGGAACTTGCTAAAGATAGACTAATGGTGGAGTTGGCACGAGAACAAGCACTGGTTATAGAAGCAAGTAGAGATGCTCAGGCCAAGGCATCCTCCTTAACAGCTGCAGCTGTAGGTGCTTCCCTTGGTGCCGGTCTTGGTATTGTCTTGGCTGTTGTGATGGGTGCAGCATCTGCCTTGAGGAAGCCCTGAGAATTTACTCCATTTTTTTTTTAATATTAATTTTTTTCAGAATTGAGAGTTTGGTAATTTTTTTATTTTTATTTTTATTTTTTTAGTTTTCCCATGTGGCCATTTTTGTCAATACTAGAGTTAATCATCTTACAAGGCATTTCTTCATATAGGCAAAGGGGCTTAGGCTTCTCTTTGAAGTTCTATATGTTTATTTAAAGTTTTGAACCTATGCCATCTTTCCTGGATGTACAGATTGTATATGTTGGTGAACAATGTCATTGATGATTTCGAGAATATACCCCAGTATAAACTATCTCCCATTAATAAAGAGTTGAGCACATTTAGTCCTGGGGTCAACCAAAATTCACAACAATTGGCCTCACATCACACGTCATTAAAAAATTTAAAAGGACAAGGATTTCCTGCACACTTGTGTGGAGGAGTTGCTGCAAACAGAATTAGGTGGCAACAATCCATAGTGACACATGTCCTAGTATCATGTGAAACGCACCTGGCTAGTTTTAGTTTGTATTGTCCGTTAACCAACGTTCTCTCTCTCTCTCTCTCTCTCTCAAACGTCAAACACGCAAAAAGGTATCCATCTCTCCTTTGAAACCATGATTCTCATTCAACAAAAAAGAAAAAAGAAAAAGAAACCATCACTCTTTCTCTTCTCTCTTCCCCTTTTTCTTTGAAATCATCACTCTTTATTTATCTTTCTTCCTCTCTCTTCCTCCTTCATTCCTCTCATCAGAAACCATAGCCACCTCAACCCATAATAAAAAACTCTTGCTGCCAATAGCACCTAAAACCGAAGATCCAACATGCAATAAGGAATCCTCCCAAAATTTAGATCTAATCTGTGCACAGTGAAGATTTTGGCTCTAGTATGTGCAAATGTTTTGGAAATCAGGGTTTAGATTTGGTGCTAAATCATTGGGGTTTTTTTTTTTTTTTTTTTGGGATTTTGGATTCTTACTGTTTGGATGCCAAGAAAATACTCAAGACTGAAATTAATGTATCGATCTGTGCACAGTGAGGATTTTGGCTCTAGTATGTGCATTTTTTTGGAAATCGGGGCTTAGATATGGTGCTAACTCAATTGGATTTTATAGGGATTTTTTTTATTTTGGGATTTTGGATTCTTGCTGTTTGGATGCCAAGAAAATATTCAAGACTGAAATTAATGTACTTTTTGATGAATGAAACCAATTCAAAGCTTCTTGAGATGAATGAAACTAATTCAAAGCAGATTTATCATGCTTAAGATGGCAAAGAGAGAGAAGGGATGGACGAAGGAGGTGAAGAAAAGAGAGAAGAGATTGATGGCTTGATTGGTGAAGAAGAAAGTGAATTTGGATTTTGAGAGAGAGAGAGAGAGTGCTGCTATAATTTTAACGGAGAAAGTTAACTAGAATCTAACCATGTGCATTTCACATGATACTCCGACAAGTGTCACTGTAGATTGTTGCCACCTAACTCTGTTTGCAGCAACTCCTGCACACTTGTGTGCAGGAAATCCTTGTCCAATTTAAAATTGCAGATTGTATGTGGTGGGCTCATGTGTGAGGTAGTAGGCAAATTATGTTGCTTTTTTAAGAAGTAAAAGATAAGCCGTTTTAGGCAAAGAATGAAAGGTTTTGATTAAATTTTATAAATCTTTTAAACCTATGCATGTTGTTTCTTTCATTTGTGCTGAATGTAGAGAATCAATGATTTATAAATCTATTCTATTAGCATTAAATCTTTTGTTCATTATTTTGAGCTATTCTATTAGCAAATTAATAAACCTAGTCTATTAGCATTTTCAAGTAACTGCTCTGTTCTACAAATTAATGAACAGAAGATTTATTCAGTCAATGCAAAAATTGAGCTTAAATTGTGGAAATAACCCGCAATTTTCAAACATTCAAATAATGAGTGAATCAGTTAAAGTATACCCAAAATAGAAAAATCACAAAATTAGATGAGAGAGCTCCGTAGAGAGAACTTAAAAGTTCATCTTAATTATGTCAAATATAAATTAACTTTAGTTTAGCGTACTTCTTATCTTAATATATAAAAAGTGGCAATGCCGCTACAGTGCTTTGGTGCTGTGCATTCAATGTGTTTGCACTGTGCAGCACTTTAGTGACAACAGTGTTTGGTTTCGTGAGTTTTTTTTTTCCTAGTAATCTGTTTATGTTTTTTTTTTTTTTTAAATATTGATGTAAGCTGACATTTATATTGTTATACTGACACAACAAATTTCACAATTTTTTCACAATTTTGGTTTAGTTAGTCACATTTTTTTTAAGAGGTGCTACGTCCACAACATTTTTACAACAAATCATAGGTAGTTAGTTGTTATTGGTTCAAATTTGAACCTAACACTAAGATTGCTTTTTTGCCTCAACAATAACAATCAGTAACAATCTGCTACTTAAGATTTGTTGTAAAAATATTGCGAAAATGTTGTCCTTTGGTCTCGTGAGTCCCTTTTTTTTTCAGTAATCTGTTTGTGTTTTTTTTTTTCTTTTAAATATTGATGCAAGCTGACATTTATATTGTTATACTGACGCAGTAATGCCACTACAGTGCTTTAGCACTGTGTATTTAGTGTGTTTGCACTATGCAGCACTGTAGCGGCAACAGTGTTTAGTTCTGTGAGTCTTTTTTTTTTTTTTTCAGTAATATGTTTGTGTTTTTTTTTTTCTTTTAAATATTGATGTAAGCTGACGTTTATATTATTATATTAACATAACAAATTTCATAATATTTTCACAATTATGGTTTAGTTAGTCACATTTTTTTTAGAGGTGCTACGTCCACAACATTTTCACAACAAATCATAGGTGGTTAGTTGTTATTGGTTCAAATTTGAATCTAACACTAAGATTACTTTTTTGCCTCAACAATAATAACCAGTAACAACCTGCCACTTAAGATTTGTTGTAAAAATATTATGAAAATGTTGTCCTTTGGTTTCGTGAGTCCCTTTTTTTTTTTTTTTTTTCCAGTAATCTGTTTGTGTTTTTTTTTTTTCCTTTTAAATATTGATGTAAGCTGACATTTATATTGTTATATTGACACAGCAAATTTAATAATATTTTCACAATTATGGTTTAGTTAGTCACATTTTTTTTAGAGGTGCTACGCCCACAACATTTTTACAACAAATCATAGGTGGTTAGTTGTTATTGGTTCAAATTTGAATCTAACACTAAGATTACTTTTTTATCTCAACAATAATAACTAGCAACAACCTGCCACTTAAAATTTGTTGTAAAAATGTTGTGAAAATATTATGGACATATCATTTCTCTTTTTTTTTTCCCAGTAATCGGTTTGTGTTTTTTTTTTTTTTTAAGCGGCAATGTTGCTACAGAGCTTTGGCACTGTTCATGCAATGTTATTCACTGTTCATCTACAGTGCCGTTTTCATGAGTCATTTTTTTTAAAATATTGATGTAAGCTAACATTTATATTGTTTTACTGACACAACAAATTTCACAATATTTTCACAATTATGGTTTAGTTAGTCACATTTTTTTTTCCAGTAATCGGTTTGTGTTTTTTTTTTTTTTAATATTGATGTAAGCTGGCATTTATATTGTTATACTGACATAACAAATTTCTATATAACAGTGTTTTTGCACTGTTCATGCAGTGTTATTCACTATTCATCTACAGTGCCGTTTTCGTGAGTCACCTTTTTTTTTTTTTTTTTTTCTAGTAATTGGTTTATGTTTTTTTTTCTTTTAAATATTGATGTAAGCTAACATTTATATTATTTTACTAGCATAACAAATTTCACCATATTTTCATAATTATGGTTTAGTTAGTCACTTTTTTTTTTCCAGTAATCGGTTTGTGTTTTTTTTTTTTTATAATATTGATGTAAGCTGATATTTATATTGTTATACTGACACAACAAATTTCTATATAATAAAAGCGGCAATGACGCTACAGTGCTTTGGTACTGTTCATGTAGTATTGCAGTGTTATTCATTGTTCATCTACAGTGCCGTTTTCGTGAGTCACCTTCCTTTTTTTTTTTTTTTTTTTCTTCAGTAATCGGTTTATGTTTTTTTTTCTTTTAAATATTGATGTAAGCTGACATTTATATTGTTATACTGACACAATAAATTTCACAATATTTTCACAATTATGGCTTAGTTAGTCACTTTTTTTTCTAGTAATCGGTTTGCGTTTTTTTATTATTATTAAATATTGATGTAAGCTGATATTTATATTGTTATACTAATACAACAAATTTCAAAATATATTCACAATTATAGTTTAGTTAGTCACTTTTTTTTCCAGTAATCGATTTGTGTTTTTCTTTTCTTTTTTAATATTGATGTAAGCTGACATTTATATTGTTATACTGATACAATAAATTTCTATATAATTAAAGCGGCAATGCCGCTACAGTGCTTTGTCACTATTCATGCAGTGTTATTCACTGTTTATCTGCAACACTTATTGTTATCACAATATTTTCACAATTGTTGAGATCTCAATTTCTTATAGATAAAATAAAAAAAAATGCTAAGTTCACAACATTTTAACATTAATTTCTACAATGCCTAAATTTTTTTTTCCAGTAATCGGTTTGTGTGTTTTTTTTTTCTTTTAAATATTTAGATAAGCTGGCATATATATATATATATATTGTTATACTGACACAACAAATTTTACAATAATTTCACAATTATTAAGGTATCAATTTCTTAAGCACTGTAGCTACAGTGCTTTGGTTTAGTTAGTCACTTTTTTTCTTTTTTTTTTTTTTTCTAGTAATCGGTTTGTGTTTTTTTTTTTTTTTTTGCTTTTAAATATTGATGTAAGCTGACATTTACATTATTATACTGACACAACAAATTTCACAATTATTGACGTGTCAATTTTTTATTTCTTCCAAGTCGAAATAAAATAATAAAAAATGAGACTGCGGGAATGCCGCTACAGTACTTTGGCACTGTTCATGCAGTGTTTTTCACTGTTCATCTACAGTGCCGTTTTCATGAGTCTTTTTTTTTCCAATAATTGGTTTATGTTTTTTTTTTCTTTTAAATATTGATGTAAGCTGACATTTATATTGTTATACTGACACAACAAATTTCATAATATTTTCACAATTATGGTTTAGTTAGTCACTTTTTTTTTTCCAGTAATCGGTTTGTGTTTTTTTTTTTCTTTTAAATATTGATGTAAGCTGACATTTATATTGTTATACTGACACAAAACATTTCACAATATTTTCACAATTATTGATGTGTTAGTTTCATACAAGTCGAAATAAAAAAATAAAATATGAGACTGTGACCAACCACAATTGAAAATAAATGTTTTGAGAAAATGTTACAACATTTATTGTTATCACAATATTTTTACAATTGTAGAGATCTCAGTTTCTTATATATCAAATAAAAAAAATGCTTAGTTCACAACATTTTAACATTAATTTCATAACAAATCATAGGTAAACTATTATTGATGGATAGCACTGGAGCTAAAGTGCTTTTGGTTTATTGAACTGGCATTGTAGCTACAGTGCCTAAAGTTTTTTTTTTTTTTTTTTTCAGTAATCGGTTTGTGTTTTTTTTTTCTTTGAAATATTTATGTAAGCTGGCATATATATTGTTATACTGATAGAACAAATTTCACAATATTATCACAATTATTAATGTGTCAATTTCTTACAAGTCAAAATAAAATAATAAAATATGAAACTATGACCAACCACAACTGAGAATAAATGTTTTGAGAACATGTTACAAGACTTATTATTATCACAATATTCTCACAATTGTTGAGATCTCAGTTTCTTATAGATCAAGTAAAAAATTACTAAGTCTACAACATTTTAACATTAATTTCTACAGTGCTTAAAGTTTTTTTTTTCCCAGTAATCGGTTTGTGTTTTTTTTTTCTTTTAAATATTTATGTAAGCTGTCATATATATTGTTATACCAACATAAAAAATTTCACAATATTTTTACAAATATTGAAGTATCAATTTGTTACCAGTCGAAATAAAATAATAAAATATAAGACTATGATCAACCACAACTGAAAGTAAATGTTTTGAGAATAACAATAATCATGTTATCAGTTTAAAACCAATAACAACTTATCATTTGGAATTTGTTCTAAAAATATTATGAATGTAGCATTTCTCTAAAATAAAATAAAAAAATATCTATTCGGATCCTAAAAATGAAGATATTATGAAAATATTGTGATATTTTGTTATATTCTTAGACCTTTTTTTTAATATAGTCAAATTGAATTAACCAAAATTTACAATTTCATACATAAAATTTATATTAATTTTTTAACTACTTGGACTGCACGTGCAGCTAACACTAGTCTTTAAGTAAATGTATAAAAGCTAAACTAAAGTCTCAACTGTCAATTACCTTTTTTAATGAATCAAATCAATAAATATTTTATTAACACAAAACAACAGGTACATGAGCAGAAGCTTGACGGTTATCTGGGTTCTCTCCCAGCTATTTGTGACTATTTTCTTTTTTCTTTTTTGAGAATACAGCTATTTGTGACTAATTGATATGACACTAAAGGAAAGTTTCACATGATTAATTTTGCTAACAGGTACTGGTGAAAATCCTTATGTTGAAGGTTTTGTTGGGCCTTGAGGACCATCTTTTTTAAATGTTAAAAAATTGTGAGAACTTGTGAGAATCCTTATGTTGAAGGATTCGTTGGGCCTAAAAAATCCTTTTTTTTTTTTTTTAATTTTTAATTTTATGAACTATGATACCCAAACCCCCAAGATCTCACTAATAGCCCAAAATCGCTGGTGCGAAGTGGCAAGGCCTATGGAAGAGAGATTTTGAGATATAAAGGGATCGAGCAAGAGAAAGATTTTACAAAATTAAAAAAATTAAAGAGCAAAAAGAGTGGACACCTCATATAGTTAGCCTCGTGAGTAAAAAAAAAGCAAATATCAAATTTTCAAGCGGGAAAAAAAAAGAGAGAAATAACATATTGCATGTTTTTCTTCCATAAGTAATTAAATATGGAGTTTTTTTTTTTTTTAGGAAATTAAATATGGAGTTAAATACAAGTATTCACCCTAAAACTATAGGAGAAAAATAGAGTCGTTGGCCAAAAAGACAAAGCCGCTACCATTTGCAATTACCAAACCCATAAACAAACAAATAACATAGATCAAACCCATAAATTATATTTGGCCATGAAGATCTGATCAAGGAAGTTAATAAAAGTATTGAATCATCCAATACAATTAGTAATTATCCTACTAGTCAGTCCACCAATACAAAAACACATTCAAATAGTACCATTCTATATATCAGACTTACTGATGAAAATAGGCCACTCTAGCTGGTAGATCAGTACCGAACCAAAATTTCAACTATGTTTCTTTGTCTTCTTTTTATTAAGTTTTTTTTTTTTTAAATAAAATTTTATTGTTTTGTCCACTCAATGTGAATGCTATCAAATAAATGAGAAGGAAACTAAATGTTGAATTCAACTTTTCAAGCTTTTGTTGTTTAGTGTGAATGATGTAGAAAGAAATTGATTTAGCTTTTCAAATTTTGTCATTTAGTGCGAGTATTCCCACCCAACATCACATTGATATATCAAATCAAGTCACATGACTTGATATATTGATATATCCATAAGGTGACTTGATTTGATATATCAGGTCATGTGATCAATGGTATTATTAATAAATAAAGTCACGTGGTTATCTAGCCTTCCTATTATTATTGGTTAGGCCTGATATCATTTTAAAAACTCTTAAATTTTAATAAATTAATGAAACTTTGACTATAAGCTTATGATTTCATATATTTTCCTAAAATTGTGTTTGGATATTTGTGAGACCTCTATTGAGGTAAAATTGGAATTTTACTATCTCTTGAATATAGGGCTCAAGTTAGTCACCCTATGCTTCATAGAGAGTACAAATAGGAGTGAGTGAAGGACAGCATCCTCTATTGGCCTTTCTACATTATGAGTTGGAGAACTAATCACATGTCAAGTAGCATTAATAAATACAAAAATGCAATGACTACAACCATATCATGTGGTAAAAGAGGCTTACTTAGTAGACCTCCATAGCTAGGGATGGTCATTGAGGTACAATCTTCTTGGTAGTAGGTCTGCTATGTTCTAAGCCATTACCTTCTCAAAAAAAAAAAAAAAAAAAGAAGTTCTAAGCCATTAAGCTTGGACTCACCATTCATCCAAATTCCAAATTAGGGCTCTAGATTTTTAAGACCCACAATATTCAAATCTAAAGAAAATAAGACAATTTGGATTTGAATATAAGGATGCTTGATCTAGCCTCCAAGCTGTAAGTAGATTTCTTGATCAATCTCCACTTTTAGTTCTTCTAAAAAAAACATTTACTTTTGTGTACTAGTATTTTTTTTTTGGATAGAAAGTGATAGTTTTTATTTATTTTGTTGAGTGCTAGTTCTATTAACTATATAAAAAGAGGCAATGCCTCTGCAGTGCTACTTTGGTTTCGCGAGTCTTTTTTTTTGTCCATTGGTGGAGGGCTGAATAATGCGTTTTGGCTGAATATATAAAACAATAAAAAGGAGAGAGACATATAACAGTGAAAGGGAGAGAGGCCAAAGGGGATCTGGAACTCTCTTTTCTCTTTGGAACTCTCCAGATATCTTCTTTCTCTTTGGAAGAACTCTCTATATCTCTTCTCTATCTTTTCTCTCTCTATCATTTCAGGACGATAGGATCAGATCGGCTCAGGAATTTTTGGTTTCGTCAATCACTGCCCAAAATCACTGTTTCATCTGCCTCTATTTACATCAATGTTATGAATACCGTTTTAGAATCCGTTTCGGTTTGTCTATTGAAATAGAATATTTCGTTACCAGCCAATTTCGAAAACCGTTTTGAAAACTATTTTGGAATTATTGCTAAAATATATATATTTATATATTATTATTGCTTTTACGTAAAATAATGAATTTAATATAGCTTTCTATTAAAATAAAGTGGGATTATTATTTAAAAAAAATATTTATATTATAATTTTTTTTAAATAAAACTCATATTTTGGGCAATTGAACTCAAGTGAGCTTCCACGAAGCTTCCTACTCTCTACTTTTTCCCATTTCCCAGCCCGCTTCCAAGAAGCTTCCTACTATCTACTTTTTCCCATTTCCCAACCCACCCACGTGACTAGTACCTACGAATACAGATCGCTAGTCTTTCGGCTCTCTTCATCATTTCACGTCTGAACTCCTTTCTCCACTCATTCTCATCCTCTTCATCTCTTTTTTTTTTTCACAAGTCACGCCATTTTTGCTTCATCAGTTCATCTTGCTCTTCAATTTTATTTTCAACGACTCTCTATCACAGATGAGAGGGTCAAATAGTGAGAGATGATAGAGATACTAGGAGCTACAGGACGCCGATCAAGTTCAGGAAGCGAAAATAAGAAGCGAAAATCATACCGGCCGGAAAATGAATTCCGGCCGAAATTGGCCGGAATTGACTGTCATACCATCACCCACCTTCAGCCCAGCCTTCTACCACTGTCATATATCATCAGAACCACTACCAATACAGGTATTTTTAAACAACAAAAATTGGTTTTAAATATGATTTAGGTTTTTTTTTTTTTTGGGGTTGATTGTTTTTATTTAGGTATTTGGGTATTGATTTTGATTAAGGTTGAATGGTAAGGAAAAGCTGGGCACGATCGAAGACATCTACAAACCCACTTAGAGAAGAGGCGGAAAAAGCAGAGAATTAATGGAAAGGGTTTTTTCAATGTTGGCCTCCATCAAATGTCTGGGGCTTTTTGCAAGGGAGCGTTCTTACAGTGGAGGATTTTGGGTAGATAAAGCAAATTTGGGTTGGGTGCACTGGCAGATCTATGTACGTTTTTTTATTATTATTTATTTTTTATATTTGCTTTGTTTCTTTGGGTTATATATATGTTTTGTCCTTGATAATTGTTAAAAATTTTGTTTCTTTTAAATTAAAGTTGATAACTGTTAAAAATTTGGTTGCTTTTGTTTTAAAGGTGATAAAATTTGTTGAAGAAGTTAATGATGTTCATTGCAATGGAATACTTGATTTATGTTCATTTTGGATTTCCATTTGTATAAAGCAAATTATTTAGGTTATGGTTTTGTCATTGTTGGAGGATTTGTTTCAGTTTCTTTATGCCATCTTTTTCATTCAATTCTTATATTTGTCATAAGATAGTCCGAGCATCCTAAGACTCTTATATCAACATGAATTGCAAGTGCTATAATATATGTGATTCCAATTTTGAATCCAGCTATAATTCTTTCCTAATGTTGGTTGCTAAATTTCAGTTATAGAGATGGGGTTTTTTAGGTAGATTCTTGCTTACATCTCTCTTTGCTGATGTCTTTTTTTTTTTTTTCCCATCTTTTCATTTGCCTCTTTGTTAGATTGTCACTCTGTTCAATGTAGCCTTATTTTGGTAATACAAGATTGATTGAAAATTGAGACTGCCATGAGCATTCATTTTGGTAGGTGCTGCATTAAAAAGCTTCTAATTTTAAGTTAATGAATGAGTCCTTTTTAGAAAACTAAATATCAGGAATGCTATTAATCTGTTGTGGTTGGTCTCGCACTTTTTTTCCTTTTTAAAGTCCAGGTTTTTGTTTCTCAAAAAAAAAAAAAAAAAGTCCAAGTTGTTCAATTCTTTGCTGGTCCACCAAGTTTCTTTTTCTTATCTTGTGCTTCTTAATGAAGTTTAGGTGAATACCCAGTTGCTTATTTTAGATTCTGAATTGTTATTCAGCTTCCTTTGCATTAGAATCAGTAAGTAGAGGTATTTCTTTGGTATATTTGTAAACTTGTAATGTAAGCCTATTGTGGGAATTTGATTGGGCTTCTGATATTGGTGGATATATGCCAATATTTTGCTCATATTTCTGCTTTTTAGAGGGAAAGATACTGTCTTCAAGTTCTTTTAAGCTTTATATTATGTTGGTTGCTGTATTAAGTTGGTCTGAATTTTGATAATAAACCATATTGATAGTGGTAGTTAAGGTATTACATGTGTTTTATGCAGTTTAGCATCCTGAAAGTATGTTCTTGGAGTTGCAATATCATTCATATTTTGCATTGGTTCTTCTTTTAGTGGGAAGATAGTATCTTGACATTCTTTGGAGCTTCATATTATATTGGTTGCTGTATTTAGTTAGTTTAATTCTTATTGGTTTTTTAAGGTCAGTCTTTGTTTTTCTTTTAAATATATCAGTGAACATGTTGGGAATGAATTGCGGTTTGGGGGTATATGTGATGAGGACTAAATTAATGACTTTTCCATGTAGATTTGCAATAAATTTAGATTATTGTCACTTCCTTGACATCCTAATCTTTCTAATAATGACAACAATGCTGGCAAGTGGCAATGCAACTATTGCTCAACTCAAAATCCAATGGAATGGTAGTTTTTTGCATTGTCAAAGCCTTTTTTGTAGATGGAATGGTAGTTTTATTTATACCATTGATAATTATGTTATTTATACTAAGATGTTTCTATGGTATTCTATTCTATTTTATTTTCGTTGGTTATTTCAATCCAACAGATTTGGGAACTCTCTTGACACCATTATTCATATGGGAAGAACACCTTAATAACTTATTCATTCATTGCAAGTGCTTGCAATTTTTTTTCCATATTTGTAGCTGAACTTGATTAAGCAGGGGTTACATATGATTCTTTGTTTATTGTTTATTTTTTCCTTTTTTTTTTGGTTGTAATATGCTTAATATAATTACTGCACTGAAGTGTTTTTTCTTTTTTGTTCTTTCTTATGTTGTTTTTTAGCTCCAAAAGAATGTACTACTATATTTTTTTGATAATCAATGTACTGCTATATATGTAGTATGTTAGTTGGATAATTTAAATATTATGTTATGCTTGGTTAAATGAGATTTCTCTTTTGGGGCCTTAATTTTTATAATTTTTAGTTGTAACTTCCTGAGGGCACGAGTTTCTTAGGGATTTTGTGTACGATAAATCTCTCTATTTTTCTTAAATTTGCTTATTTTTATAGAGTTTATCCAAAAGTTTTTTTTAATGTGAATAATTTTGATTTTGTTAATTTTTTAAATTTTAAACAAGTTATCGGGGTTTTAGAACATGCATTTTGCAGTTAGATTAGTGTGCCAAATTTGGTGAATTTTGGGGAATGTAATAGTGTGAAAATTTTAGAAACTTTTACTGTCTAAAAAACCATGAACAACATAAGTCCAACACAATGGCCATGAACATCTAGGTAGTCTCTTGGCACGTTTTTGTTTCAATTATTTTCCTTCCCCCGATATAATTTTGCTGTTTGATTTGTTGTTTAATTTTATGTGTAGTTTTCAATGCAACTGACATCAATTCAATACACAAACATGAAGGTTAAAATGAGAGTTCTTGATGCTCTTTTTTAAAGTTCTCTCTGATTTATTAATTTGTGTTGCTTAGTGTTTCAATTTTAAGGACTCAGTGACAAACTGATGCTGTATTTGTACTACTGTTTTACTTGTGGGGGAAATTTGATGAGTTTTCTACGTTTCTATTTTGCAGTTCGTATTGTTCTGCTGGATGAGAATGGTGATGTGGTGGACTTAGACAAAGATAATGAGCTACTGTCTTCGATCTCAAGGTTTTTTTTTATCCTTTATATTAAGCTGTAAATGCATAATAGTTTCTTTGGAATCTTATATAGATTCTATTTATAGTCATAGGGTCAACATAATATATTCAAAGAAACTCCTATTAATTTTATTTTCCCTGAGTTGTTGAATCAAACATGCATCCAAATTCTGTTTTAAATGGAAATAATGCAACTGAAGATTATTTACCTTTTTTTTTTGCTAGACTAGAAATGAATGTTTACATTGAATTGTGTACTTGATGCTGCACTCTCACACATAGATAGCGTGGAAGAAAACCATAAATTGGAGCTCTATGGAGTTCTTGAAAACTTGCCTCAATTTATGATTAGGAGTTCTACGATGATTGTATGTAACTCATTATAGAACATGCTGGAAAAATTGGATCTAAAGGAAAGAGGAAACATTTTGGTCAAGATCGTGTCACAAATGTCTAAAAGGCTATTATTAGCATGTTGACAAGTTTGGGGTAAATTTATATTGTAAACACATAAAAATTGGCAAATGTTGTACACATTTGCTAAATTTGTACAATATTTAAAAAATTTTTTTTTTTTTCAAATGTATATAATATTTGCCACTTTTTGTGTGTATACAATGCAAGCTTACATTACAAGTAGAAAGTAAATATATAAAGATCTTAAAAAAAAAAAAAAAGAAGAAGCTCAAACCAAGTTGGTGAACTTGAAGGGAAAAAAAAAAAAAAAAAGAATGAAAAATGCAATTCACTAAACCAAAAATTACTGTTCATGAGCCTATTGACTCTTTTTATATATAGACTAGCCATTATGTTATTGTAGAGTAAATGTTTAAGCCATTTTCTCAATTTAGGCTCAACAACACTGAAAATGCTATAGCCTTAAAATTATGCTTTTTTAAAATAGGGAATTATAGGGAATTGGTTTAGACTTCCTTCTGAAGTATTGCAAGTTCTTTAATATAAATTATAGGGAATTGGTTTAGACTTTCTTTCTAAAGTATTGCAAGTTCTTTAGAAATATACTTTTACTATCAACAATTTAGTTTCATTGTAATGATTGTCTCTAACGTTACCAAGAGTTTCAGTTCACTGTTCAAAAATAAATATTTTGTTCAGATTTTTTTTGTTCAATCAAATTCTCTATAGCCTCATTGTATGTAATGTAAACTGGATAGTGATAGTAAGAATCCTAAAATCATGAAAACGTTGTTGTTTGTTGTTTGTTGTGATCGCTTTGAATACTTGGGATAGATTCCGATTGGTGCTTACTAATTAGGAATCTCAAGATCAATTTTTATGACATATAATAATTTTTTTTCATTATTGGAATTTATTGTAGATGTGGGATTTATATTATGGGTGAAAGCTATAATAGGTTCTACACTTGATCTTATATCACTATTCAACACCCTGGCTAGCACGTGCCTTGCACGTGTAGCCCAAACTAGTAATATATAAAGAGACAAACGCTTTTATGATTTCATCACATATTTCAAATATTATTATTTAATATATATTCACAAGCAGCAAATCATTGTAAATGCTTTATTTTTATTTTATTTGGTTGTAGCGAAAATTGACTGCATGTTCCTGAGATTCTCCTATGGTCACTTTTTATTAGATTATTCACTCTAAACTATTGTGGATATGTTTTTCAAAAAAAAAAAAAAAAAAAAAAAAAACTATTGTGGATATGGCACACGTGACATGACACCTATCTATATCACCGACTCCATGGACCAAAATGAGAAAAAAGCAAAAATGGAGGGCAAAATCGAGAAAGAGGTTAAGAAACAAGGGACAAAGCAGTCACAACACATTTAAAATTGAAAATGTGACGGTAACTTTCCAAAATATCCTGTTCTTCTTTTTTCCCTTGGCAATCAGTTGGTGTAAATTTTCATTCTATTTTACACTAAAAACCTACTTTTTTTTATTTTATACATTCATTTTTACAAAACACCCACATCAGTTTATTTATTCTATAATCAGTTTTATTTAAATAATCATTTTCTCACTTTATTATTTTATCCCAAACCCTCTCTCTCCACTCACGAGACTCTATTCTAGAGTCTTCTCTGAAACTCCTCTCCATTCCAACATTTTCACTTCTCTCTAAAACTCCTCTCTATTCCAAACTCCTCTTTGAAATTTTGATCCAAGCAGGGAGTACGACGCCGACGCCGATCTGAAACTCCGATCCAAGCACTCTAATCCAAGCACTCTAATCCAAGCATGCTGATCTGAAACTCCGATCCAAGCACGTCGATCCGCCACAAGCGCCGATCCACTCTCTCTGTCTCCGTTGGTGTGTTCGTGTGGGGGTGTGTTTGGTTTTGTGGTTTCTGTGGTTGATTTTGTGGTTGATTTTTGATTTTGTTTGTGGGAGTGTGTGTATCAGAGGAAGAAGCAGATGATGAGGGCGTTGGTTTTGCAGATGGTGAAGAGAGAGAAAAAAAAGGAGCGAATACTGTAGCTTTTGTATATTTATGCACAATTTTACACTCACTAATGTGGGTGTTTTTTTGGGTCAAAATGTGTAAAAAGAGCTGCTTTTTGTATTTTGCAAGATTATCCAAGGACTGATGTAGTTGCTTTTGCTTTAAACACAAGTCCCAAACGGTCCAAATCCCACAAAGGAAATAGAAAGCAAAAAAAAAAAAAAAAAAAAAAAAAAAGGCAAAAAAGATCACAACATTTTATGTAGAGAGTATCTTATATAGAAGATTCAGAACAAGATCTCTCTTAGATATGGCTATGTCCAAAGAAGAAGAAGAAGAAGAAGAAGAAGAAGAAGAAGAAGAGACAGAGAGGCTTGTTATGGGCACTACAAAAGTGGTGTACTACTTAGAACCATTGATGTCAAAAGAGCTTCTCTGCAAATTCAATTCCTTGACAAGTCATCGGCTTTCGACTTTGACTACATGCAGAGCTCAATATGGTCCCCTTTGTTCCCTCGGGCTTACAGTGCCACGGACTTGGATTTTGATTTTGAAGATTTGGATTTCATGACACACACAAATAGAGAGATCTCATTTGGTGGTGGTGCTATGGTGTTGAGCAACAAAACCAAGTTGAAGAAAGTCACCTCCAACATCAAGAAGAAGCTCAACATCAATCTTAATCTTAATATTTTGAAGATGAAGCACATGCACAAGAACAAAACCAAGGCATTTGAGTTCTCCCCAACTCCTCTAAAGCCCACTTTTACTTGTTTCCCACACACCACAAAGCAGTGGCGACTCTAGGAATTTTTTTCAGGATGTTCCTCAACAAACATAAATTACACAATCTAATAAAAAGAAAATTTTATATATTGACAACAACAACAATTCAAAAACACGTAAATATATAAAGTTTACAATTGCCTTCTATAAACTATAATTTGTTATATTGTTGTTTCATTAATTATAAAATTATTACTTGTTTAGCCTAACATAATCTAATTTGTTTGTTTTTTATAATGTATTGATTAATTAAATTATTTATTATTGTTTATTTGTTGCTTCATTATTTTTCTTTACTAATTGTTAGCACACACCCACTGTGCACTATCCACTACCAAGTGCCAACCCACTACCTGCCTCTCATGCCTTTATTTCCCACCCAGCCCCATGCCCCCATCCACCCCTCCCCCCACTCAACAGACAAATCACAAGAGCCAATCAAATGATAAATTCACAATCACAAATCACAAAAGACAATATACTAAAAGACAAACTCGGTAACTCACCAACACCAACACCAACGGATAAAGTCAAAACAGGGGCAAATGTTAATAAAATTAAAATAAAGGCATAAAGCTAAGCAAATAAGCAATTACAGTTAAATAAAGCTAAGCAATTTCACCAAAAAAAGAAAAAGAAAAAAAGAATCAACCAATCAGATAAACTGATAAAGTCTTTAGTCTTAAAGAGAGAGAGACTCATTAGGCTCTTTTCACTTTCAGACTTTCAGTCTTCAGATAAGAGAGAGAGAGAGACAGAGATAGAGAGAAGTAAGAGAGAAAAACCAATGTTATTAATTCCGTTTCGGGACCCGTTTCGTTTTATCCAGTGGAACGGAATATTTTGGTACCGGTCTATTTTGGCGTACCGTTTCAAGGTGTTTCGGGTTCTTTAAAAATATATAATATATATTATTACTATTATATAAAATAATGAATTTAATTTTTTTTAATCTTAAATAAAGTGGGATTAAAAAATATTTAAATATTTTTAACTTTCTACAAATAAAATTCACATTTTGAATAATTGTAAACAAATTTATAAATGTATAGTGTCTTTTTCACCTTTAAAGCAACTGAAGTAAAGTTGATAAAAAATTTATGTGAATGTATATATATTTTTTTTGGGTACAATATGTGAATATTTTTTAACTTTTTACTTGTGGCATTATTGTAAATAAATAAGAATCTAGGATTAGTTTTTGAACTAGGAAATTTCCTAGAGGTTTCCTTACCATCTTTATTACTCCACATGTATTTTCCATTTTCACTTACCATGTCCTTTCCATCTGATCTCCTCCATTCTTCTTCTCCAATCTCCACAAACTTCTCTGCCTTTTTATTTTTTTTGAATGCTTTCTTTGGTTTTAACTTTTCCTCACACAATCAAGGCTGGACCCCTACACGCCCAACAGGTAAGTGCTCTCTAGCAAAGGAAATGTCAACAATAGAGAAGTGTGGTGGCTCAAAGAGACAATGTTAAAGCTGAATGAGAAACAGTGAAGCCCAAAACAGTGAAGCTGAATGAGAAACAGTTGCTACCATCTGTTGGGTTTGCCATATATATATATATTTTTTTTAGATTGGGTTTGCTTTCCCATCTGTTATTTAGGATTAATGTTGGGCTCTGGGCAGTGGGCCGTTACAAATTTTTTTTTTTTAATTCAAAAATTTTTTTTGGGTTTTTTTTTTTTTCTGCTTGAAAGTAGGACAAATATATATATATATATTTTTTATTTGAGGGTGTTCTTGATTTTGTTTAAGGGTGTTCCTATTTTTTTTTAAAGGGTAAACAAATAAAAAAATTTAAATTATTATATATAATTTTTTTTTTTCAGTTTAGGAACACCCTGCAATCAACGTGGCGTCGCCACTGCCACAAAGTTATTTCTATTCCTATTTCTTTCTAGAGAATTACTATTATTTTGTTTTCTTTATTTCTATATTTTCTAATCCGAAATTTTGAGATAATTAACCTGAAATTAATAAGCCCTTTTGAGAGGGAAAAAAAAAAAAAAAACTGTAGGAAAACTTTGTCTCTATTGAGTGCAATTTATTTTGGTTCATCTTCTGATTAGAAAAAAAAAAAAAAAACAAAAAAACATTTTTCTTATTATATTTTACACTGTTCATTACAGGCTTGGACTAAGGCGTTGAAAGTTGCCTCTAAACATTTCAAGAAAAAGAAGAAGACAGATCTACGGCGCATGTGAAGCTCTCCAACAATTTGAAAGATGGGGGAATATTTCAAGATGATTATTCAATTGGAAATTTCTCTCTTTTTGGACAATTCATTCAAATCTGTATTGCCCTTGCAGCAAGCAGGTACACCGTACATACATTATTACTATCATGTTATTCAAAAAGTGTAAGACTTTTATTAATTCTTGTAATACATAATATTTCAAGGCCTTTTCATTCCTATTATGAAATCAATTGCTCAAGTTAATCCTTTTATGGTGGTGATATTAATATTTGTAATAAAAAATCCAATTACAAATAATTGAGATCATATTATCATTGTTAAACTATCTTAAAGCAAAAAAAATAATGTTGTGTCCCTAATAATGTTGTGTCCCTATTCCATGCAAATATTTTCATAAAACAGTACAATCCCTCCTTTACATCCATCTCCTCAAGTTTGAATAGATATAATGTTGATGGGGGGAGTTCGTAGTTTTCACATTGAGTCCAAGTTTTTTCAATTAGTTGTAGAGGAAGGGGGTCATTTTTTCCTGTTACAGATTGTTGAGAGGGGCAAATATTTCATGAGATCAGTCTTCTTGGGTAAGAATGCCTCTCTATGGTTGATGAACTAGGTAGAACACATAGTTGTGGGGACTTGTTCCAAACAGTTCTCTTCATTTAGAGAGGGTGATATAGCTTTTACTCTCCAAAGGAGTTCTAACTCTTTTGGACAGTTCTTACTTCTGACTGAGCTCAAAGTTGGCGGGTCTAGGAGGTCAGTCATTATCCCTGAAGGCCATGGGAAAAAGGGCTGGAGAGTTTTTGGCCTAGAACTGAGAAAGATGTTGAATCCCTCCCAGTATGCTGTGGCTGGCACTGTTTTCATTCCTCAGGTGCATAGGCATAACTTGGAGGCTCAACAGTCAAGAACTTTTGCTGAAGTTGTGCAAGGCTTTCAAGGTAGAGTAGAGGATGGAAAGAAGATAAAGCAGCTTAGTTTTACTGTTAAGGGCAAGACGACACAGTTGGGAGAGGAGAAGTCGGGGGTAAACCAGAAAGTTTCAGATGCCAAGGTGGGAGTCTCTCCGGCGGGCAAGCTTGTAGAGATGAAGGTGAGAGGAGTGGTCAGGAGGGAACAGTGCATTAATGAGGAGGCAGTGGTTGGTGAGCAAAATCTGGATGATGTTAGGAGACGCTCCCCAGGCTTTAGTTTGAATGCTATAGCGTTGGAAAAGGGGAAGAAGAATAGTGCTGTCAGGAGTCCATGCTGGCCTGGGAGAGGTCTTATCGTGGAAGTTGATGTGAAGGGGAGGAGGCGGGTTTCCTGGGACAGAAAGAGAAGGGGAGTTCAGAAGGAAGGGCATAAGGTACGTATATGGGCTGCTAGGGGTTCCAAAAAGGCTGAAGATGAGCTCTTTTTGGGCTTACGCAAAAGCCCAAGGTTGACCGACACCCATGAGGATTCTTTTAATTCTGATTCCTCTGGCCCAAGCATTTTTGAACTGGGTGAGACTTCTTCGGCCAGCAAAGACTCTCTTACCCATGAACTGGTGACAGAGATGAGCCTCTTGGCTCCATCCCTTACCCTCATCCCTGCACCAGAGGTGTCGGGTCGATGCGCAAAGCCTCCATTGGAGGCCGACAGGGCTGGGCATGGGTTTTCGAGTGTGATCGGAGAGGCTGAAGCGCGTTTTCGTCCACCGTCGACGGAGTTGACGACGGAGATGACGGCGAAATTTGTGGGTAGTTGTGCGCCGCCTCTCGCGGTGGCTAGGAGCTCTATCCACGTTGGTTTTAGCTCTGAAGAGACGATGAGGAAAGCTGAGGGAGTCTACGTGATGTCTGCTCTTCATTCTGTGCTCAAGGACTGCATCGTGGGGACAGTGAGGAAGAGGGAGAGCTTGGGCTTGGGCCCGATACAACCAGAAGCCCATTATGGTTCGTTTTTAAGCCTAATGGTTACAAGCCCAGGTATCAGTTCTGGCCCTCCCATGGTTTTTAGGATTGACTCTGACCGTAACAGCTTTGTGGGCTCAATTAAGGTTTCGTGTGGACTGGCCTCTGTAGTTACGAGGTCGATCTCCCTCAACTTTGTGCCGAGATGGATTGGACCACCATCTCCCAGACTTTTTTCGGAGTTTATGTATTCTGGGTCAGAGGGTCTTGATGCTTCTGGTCAGGAGGCATGCTCCTTTTCTAGGAAGAAAATCTCGAGCTGCTCAGGGGAGATTGTGCTAGTGAAGGATACTGCTGCTTTCTCCGTGGGTATTGTCGGAACAGAATTGTCAGATTGTCTGCCTTTGCGGTCTATTACTCCGAGTGCGTTGACATCTCTGGTTGAGGTGGAGGAGGCCACTGAGGTATTAAGTTTGGAAGCTGAATTGGATATTTCTGGGTGGGTGAAACAGAGAATCCTTGGTTTCAGTAAATTGGTCGGGTTGTCAATGTTAAGGCATGAGAGGTTGTGCATTGCTCTCCTACAAAGGCTAGAATCTGAGATGGAGGCAGCCAATGTGTTACACCGGAAAGCAACAGGCAGTCATAAAAAAGCAGTTAGGTCCAAAAACAAGGGACAGAGAGAGCTGCGAAATCTGATCTCATCGGTGAATTATAATGGGAGATAGAGGTTTGGTATTGTGTAGGTGGTCTCAGGCGGGTTTATTGGTGATGATGAAGTTAAAAATGATTTCGTGGAATGTAAGAGGTCTTAATGATCCTCGAAAACGTCTTGTGGTGAAGAATTTGTTGCGGGGGTGGAATTGCGATGTTGTTTGTTTGCAAGAAACAAAAATTGCTAGCATGAACAGACAATTGGTTTGTAGTTTGTGGGGTTGTCCTTTTGTGGATTGGGCTGTCCTGGAGGCAAACCAAACTGCTGGAGGTATCTTGATTATGTGGGATAAAAGGGTGTTGGATAAGTTGGAGGTGTTGGTTGGATCGTTCTCAGTTTCGGTGAAGTGGCAAGGGGTGGAGGACGGTTTTATATGGGCTTGTTCAGGGGTTTATGGTCCAAATGAGAACATTGAAAGGGGTCACATGTGGGATGAGTTGGTGGGGGTTCAGCAGTTCTGGTGGATTCCGTGGTGTTGCTTTGGGGATTTTAATATTATCCGATTCCCTAGTGAGCGTAGGGGCGAGTCTCGTCTGACCTTAGCTATGGAAAAATTTTCTGAGTTTATTGAAGACCTGAATTTGATCGATTTACCTTTGGAAGGGGGTTGCTATACTTGGTCTAGTGGTTCTGAAGAACCAGTGATGTCTAGGATTGACGGAACTTTGGTTAGTTCGGATTGGGAGGATTATTTCCCAGATGTTATTCAAAGGATCTTACTCCGTCCTATCTCTGACCATAGCCCTATACTTTTGGAGGCTGGTGGTATGGCAAGAGGGAAAAGTCCGTTTAGATTTGAAAATATGTGGTTGAGATCGGAAGGTTTTGTAGATAAGGTTCAGTCTTGGTGGGATCGGCATTCTTTTGTTGGTACTCCTAGTTTCGTGCTTGCAAAAAAACTAAAGGCTCTGAAAGAAGACATTGTTCAATGGAATCGCCAAGAGTTTGGTAATGTAGAACGCCGCAAGAAGAGTTTAATGGAGGAGCTAAAAAAATTGGATGCTAAGGAAGGGGAAATTGGTCTCTCTGTTGGGGAGATAACTCAGAGGGCAGTTTTGAGGTCCCAGGTGGAGCATTTACTGACCTTGGAGGAAATTTCCTGGAGGCAAAAATCTAGGATGTTGTGTATCAAGGAAGGGGATAATAACACCAAGTTCTTCCATAAGATGGCTAACTCCCATAGAAGGTTTAATCATTTGAGGACCTTGGAGGTGGATGGGGTGGTTTTTGAGGAGGAATCTGAGGTAGCTAATCAGATTGTCCAATTTTATAAAAATTTGTACATGGAGTCTGAGGGGTGGAGGCCTTCTGTGGAGGGGCTGGAGTTTGATCGTATTGGTGATCTGGAGAGGGTGTGGCTTGAGCGGAAGTTTGAGAGAGAGGAGATCCTTCAAGTTGTTAGTGACTTGGAGGGGGACAAAGCTCCAGGTCCAGATGGGTTTACTATGGCGTTTTTTCAGCATTGTTGGAGAGTAGTGGGTGAAGATGTCTTGGCGGTCTTTGAAGAGTTTCATCAATATTGTAAGTTTGAAAAATCCCTTAATGCTACTTTCATTGCTTTAATCCCTAAAAAGAACCTTGCCTCTGATATTAGAGATTTCCGACCTATAAGCTTGGTGGGGAGTGTGTATAATATTTTGGCTAAGGTTTTGGCTAATCGTTTGAGAGTGGTATTGGATCAGTTGATCTCGGAGACTCAGAACAGATTTGTGGGTGGGAGACAAATCCTTGACTCGGTCCTGATTGCTAACGAGTGTGTGGATAGTCGGGGGAAGAGCAAGGTTCCTGGAATCATTTGTAAGCTAGATATTGAGAAGGCCTACGATCATGTGAATTGGGAGGCTTTGCTGGATTTGATGAACAGAATGGGCTTCGGAGGGAAGTGGTGTAAGTGGATCCGTACGTGTATTTCCACTGTTCAATTCTCTGTTTTGGTTAATGGGTCTCCAGCTAATTTCTTTGGTAGTTCGAGGGGTTTAAGACAAGGGGATCCGATATCTCCTTTGCTTTTTTTGATTGTGATGGAGGTGTTCAGCAGGATGTTGAAAAAAGTTGAAGGACCTGGCTTGATCCGCGGTTTCCAAGTTGGGGGTAGGGGTGGAGGGGAAAGTGTTTCTCATCTTTTATTTGCAGATGACACTATTCTATTTTGTGATGCAGATGTGGAGCAAATTCTTCATATTCGGTTGTTGTTACTCAGTTTTCAGGCGGTAACAGGTTTGAAAGTCAATGTGCACAAGAGTGAAATGGTTCCGTTAGGGGAGGTTGACGATGTGCATGCTCTGGCAGATATTTTGGGCTGTAGAGTCGGAACTCTACCTATGTCTTATCTCGGCATGCCTTTGGGGGCGTCGCATAATTCTCCCTCAATCTGGAACCCCATTCTAGAAAAATTAGAGAGGAAATTAGCAGGGTGGAAGAAGTTGTATTTGTCTAAAGGGGGTCGTCTGATGTTACTCAAGAGTACGCTCTCTAATCTCCCTACCTACTTTCTATCTCTGTTCACCATCCCTACTTATGTGGCTAAGAAAATCGAAAAGCTACACAGGGATTTCCTTTGGGGTGAAAGTAAGATTCATTTGGTAGGATGGGATAAAGTTTGTGCGCCTTTAGCTAATGGTGGCCTGGGGTTCAGAAAAATCACTACTTTCAATAAGGCCTTATTGGGGAAATGGCTGTGGCGGTTTGGGAAGGAAGAGGATCGGCTATGGAGAAGGGTGGTAGCTTCAAAATATGGGGAAGATTGGGGAGGTTGGACCTCAAAGCTAGGTAGGGGAGCTCATGGTTGTGGTTTGTGGAGAGGAATTCGTTTGGGATGGGGGGATTTTAGTAAAAACGTTCAGTTTGTGGTAGGGATGGGGAACAAAGTGAGATTTTGGCAAGATGGTTGGCTTGGGGATCAGCCTCTCCGTCTGGCTTTCCCAAGGATGTATGGTATTGCTCTGGATAAGGAGGCTTCTGTTGAAGCCTCTATGACGAGGCAGGGGGTGGAGATCAGTAGAATCTGGGATGTCCGTCTCGTTCGTGACCTTAATGAGTGGAAGCTGGAGGAAGGGCTGCATTTCCTTTGTACTTTGGGAAATATTACCCCTCCTATGGATGTTAGAGACCGGATGAGATGGAAGTTGAAATCTAATGGGGAGTTTGACACCTGGTCGTTTTACAACAAGCTACGGGATCCTCCCTCTATAGTCTTTCCTTGGAAAGGTATATGGAGAGTCAAGGCTCCTAGACGGGTTTCTTTTTTTATTTGGTGTGCAGCTTGGAATAAGATCCTAACGGGTGATAACTTGAGGTTGAGGAATTTGGTCTTGGTAGACTGGTGCATTTTGTGCCGCCAACGTGGTGAGACGGTAGACCATTTACTCCTCCATTGTTAGATGGCACAACGGCTGTGGAACTTTGCTTTGATCTCCTTCGGTGTGACTTGGGTTGTTCCTAGATCGATCCCAGATTTGCTTTTTGGTTGGTGGAATTGGTTGGGGAAGCACTCGTCCCAGATTTGGAACTTAGTTCCGTTGTGTATAGTTTGGTGTATTTGGAAGGAACGGAACCGGCGGACCTTTGAGGATTTGGACAGCCCTGGGGATCAAATTCTTGCTTCTTTTAGCGGGACTCTCTTTGATTGGTCTCGGGCCTGGGGACTCACGACTAGTGATTCTCTCCCTTCATTTCTCTGTTCTCTTTCTCTTGTGTAGTTTTTTTTGTCCTTTGGTTCCTTTTCTTTCGCCAGTTTTTCTCTTCCTGTATTCTATGGGTTTGCTCTATGCTTTTCATGCTTAGAGTAACCTTTCATATTTATATATATATATATCATTCTTACTTATCAAAAAAAAATATATATTTAGTTTCTAAACTGTAAATTAACTAGAAAAGTAGCATTTTTTTTTTGTTTTTTTTTTGTTTGCTGAGTGAAAAGTAGTAGACATAGACAAACAAAACCAGCAATGTTGAACTATAGAAATACATAAAGTGGCATGGCTTGATAGAAATACAAGAGTGGCATGGTATGAATGCATGAAGTGGCGTGAAACAATTGTGGCATGGTAGAAATACAAAAGTAGTAAACAAATAGACAAACAAAACTAGCAAAACCAAAGTGATGTGATAGACCAAAAAAATTTAATAGTAGCAAACAAAGAAATTAAAAGACTAGCAGACAAAAAAATACTAGCAGACTACTTGTGAATTAGTAACACATAATCATCCATAATGAATCAATGGGGCAGTTAATAAAAAAACTCACCGAACAGCAGCAATAGCGCGAAGAGAACAGCAGCAGCAGCATGAGCAGCAGTGCAAGAATGATACGCTCCGTTTGTTTTGACGTAAAATATTTGTAGGAAAATATTTTCTCATTTTACAGTTGTATACTCATGTGTAGTAGTGGTATACTCATGGTTGCTCCAAGGGCTTATAAACCATGAGTTGGGTGCATTTCTAACCGATGTGGGAGCAAGTCTCAAAATTTGTTCACTTTGCTTGAAAACAAAACCTTGTGGGCTTGGCTCTCCAAAGAGGACAAACAGCTTACAGGGGCTGGAACAAAATCCTCCCCTACAAAAAGGTGCTTTCGAGGGGCATTGCCCGCGCTTTCGAGGGGCATTGCCCGACAAAGGTATTGTCTGCTTTGGGTTGGGAATGGGCCATTGAGACCGATGCCACCTAGACCGCATGGTTTTGTTACCCCTGGAGGGCACGCCTCTACCACTACCACACGTGTAGTAGTGGTACACTCATAGTTGCTCCAAGGGCTTATAAACCATGAGTGGGGCGCATTTCTTGCCGATGTGAGACTGCTGGAACAAGTTTAAAAAACTGTCACTTTCCACGTTGCTTAAAAACAAAACCTAAAGGGGAGGATTTTGTTCCAGCTCCTGCAAGCTGTTTGTCCTCTTTGGGGAGCCAAGCCCGCAAGGTTTTGTTTTCAAGCGACGTGAGCAATTTTTGAGACTTGCTCCCACATCGGCAAGAAATGCGCCCCACTCATGGTTTATAAGCCCTTGGAGCAACCATGAGTGTACGTCGCTTGAAAACAAAACCTTGCGGACTTGGCTCTCCAAAGAGGACAAACAGCTTGCAGGGGCTGGAACAAAATCATGTGTGGTAGTGGTAAAGGCGTGCCCTCCAGGGGTAACATAACTGTGCGGTCTGGGTGGCATCGTTCTCAACGGCCCGTTCCCAACCCAAAGCGGACAATACTTTTGTCGGGCAATGCCCCTCAAAAGCGCCTTTTTGTAGGGGAGGATTTTGTTCCAGCCCCTACAAGCTGTTTGTCCTCTTTAGGGAGCCAAGCCCGCAAGGTTTTGTTTCAAACGACGTGAGCAATTCGCAAGGTTTTGTTTTCAAGCGACGTGAGCAGTGTTTGAGACTTGCTCCCACATCGGCGAGAAATGCGCCTCACTCATGGTTTATAAGCCCTTGGAGCAACCATGAGTGTACCACTATCATTTCAAGCGACGTGAGCAGTTTTTGAGACTTGTTTTCACATCGGCAAGAAATGCGCCCCACTCATGGTGTATAAGCCCTTGGAGCAACTATGAGTGTACCGCTACCATGGTTGCTCCGAGGGCTTATAAACCATGAGCGAGACGCATTTCTTGCCAATGTGGGAACAAGTCTCAAAAACTGCTCACGTCGCTTGAAAACAAAACCTTGCGGGTTTGGCTCTCCAAAGAGGACAAATAGCTTGCAAGGGCTGGAACAAAATCCTCCCCTACAACAGTGTTTGTTTTGCAGTAAGACATTTAGTCAAAAGTAAAATATTTTTAGTCAACTAAATTAACCTAAGCAAATTTGTGTAAAATATTTTACGCTTAAAATTTTGGTGAAATATTTTACAATTTCTTTCTAACTCTCACCCGACAACTCTCTCAGGCTATCTATTCTCTCCCTTTCACGCTATCTCTTCTCTCCCTCTCAATTTTCTCTCCTTCTCAACCTGAAGCTTCGCTCCCAAAACCTGGTGGCGCCACCCACTGACCGGAGCAACCTAACAGCAGCGCCACCCATCGACTGGAGCCACTCACCGACCGGAGCTACCCACTAGTGGCGCCACCCACCTTTGGTGCCACCACCGACTGACTCCCACTCCTCCCTCCTCTCGTCTCTCTCACGAAGTCCATCCAGTTGTTGGTGGCTATTCCGATCTTGCTTTGATTTTGCTGGCGACGGCTTGGGTTTTTAATGGTTGCTTTGATCTTGCTAGTGGCTGTTTTGATCTTGCTGCCACTAGATTTGCTGGGTTGTTGGATTTTCATATTAGATTCTTTGTTTGTGGGTTTTTGATTTGGTTTTATGGGTGTTTTAGCTTTTATGATATGGATTTTTGGGTTGTTGATGGTTGTTTTTTGGTTGGTTGGTGATGATTTGGTAGTTGATGGTTGTTTTTTTTTGGTAGTTGGTGGCGGTTTTTTGAAGCTTTGGTGGTGGCTGGTGGTGGTTTTTATGGCTGTGTTTTGAATGGTTGGTGGTGATATGGTGGTTGGTGCTGATTTTGATGGCTCTTGGGTGTTTGGGTAGATGATGGTGGCTGATGGAGTGGGATTACAGTGTGTATATTTTTCAATGGTTGGGGGTGGCTGGGTATGTGGTGGCAGGTGGTGGCCGATTTATATTTGCAATATTTTGGTCACAGCACTTGCCAAACACTGCAAGTTATCCAATAATGTCCTACTAGAAGATGCATTGTCCGACAATGTCCCACTAGAGTTGTAATCTTGGCTAATATTCTTAAAACGTCTTTCATTGTTGGCCTTCCATCTGGTTCTCTTTTTACACAGCGTCTTGCTAATTTATAGGCATTTGCGAGCTTCAACTTTTCTAGTTCTGTGGGAGCTGAAAGGTGCTGGTCCAACACATCTTCATCAGCAAATGAATATTTCTTTTTTTGTTTTGTTTTTTTTTTTTTTTTTGAAAAATCAAATGACCAATTTGATTCCTTCTTCTGACATGATGAAACCATATCATCTAAATACTCGCCATGGATGAGTTCTAATATTAGAACTCCCAAACAATAGACATCAACTTTTGGAGTCAAAATCATTGTTCCAACACATTCTGCAAAGACAAAGACAACAATCCAACATTAGTTATAATCTAAACCCTATGTTACTTCAAGAAAATAAGAACTATATTACCAGGCAAAATGTATCCAGGTGTGCCTGCACATCGTGTCTCATATGGAGTATTAAAATCCACAAGTCTGGCTAGCCTGAAATCTGATATATGGGGCTCGTATTCATCATCCAACAGAATATTTTTGCTATATATATCACGATGGATAAATTGCTTTTTGCAATCATGGTGCATATAAGATAGAGCTGCTGCCACACCTTTGATGACTTTAAACTGGCTAGACCAATTTAAGCCTCGAGCAGTGTCTTCATTTATCAACACATTTGCCAAACTTCCCTTTTCAAAGTACTCATATATGAAAAATGAGACCCTTCTTTGTATGCAATAACCATAAAGCTTTACAATGTTTCGATGTCCCGTTCCTTCTAGTGCTTGTAGCTTCTTAAAACTTTCTTTGTCATATCCTCTACCATTAGGCAAGGCATGGAGTTTCTTAACAGATACATTGCCAATTGATTCCAACTGCACTTTGTATACACTCTCTTCTCCTCCAATACCAATGCGAAATTTGTTATGAAAATCCTCCGTGATTTGAATTATTTCGTCAAACAATTTTTTTCCTTCAGCTGAAGATTGAATGGGGAATCTCACATTCTTTTATTATTTGTTCACCTTGTGAGTATTTTTTTTCTTCCATAGATCAAGTAAATTACAATGAAAATGAATGGTACAACTCCCAAAGAACCAAAAATAAATGAAATGACATAAAATTCTACTAGCCAAAACATGATGGTGTTTCTTGGAGGCACGGCTGTACTGTGTCATCCCTATTTGATTGCCACATGATCCTTTATTCCCCCCCAATGCTTCAATGGGAGCAAGTAGAAATGCTGCACTGTTGGGAATAGGGCCTTGCAATTGATTGAATGAGACATCAGCATACATTAGCCACTTCATATCTTCAAAAGAAGAAAGAATTTCACTAGAGATGTTGTGGGAGATGTTCAGCATCACTAAGTTTTGCAAAATATCAATATTGCTTGGAATTTCCCCTTCAAGACAGTTGTGACTCAAATCTAGCTGACACAATTGTGCAAACTGTACTAGCTGATCAGGAATATTTTGATTGAACTTATTGTAACTCAAGTTCAAGTAAATAAGTTGTGTGAAATTACCCAAACATCCCGGTATTGGCTTGCTAAACATGTTGGCAGACAAGTCCAAAAAGAGAAGCTTGGTTAAAGCTCTTAATTCTTGTGGAATGATTCCGGAAAGTTGATTGCCATTCAATAGCAGCTTGAAAAGGGATGTCAACTTCCTAAGTTGCCTAGGAATTTCTCCAACCAATCTATTCCAAGACAAGTCAAGTACACTTAATTGGGTTGAGTTTCCTATTATTTCCGGTATGGTGCAAGTGATGTTATACGCATTAAGGAGCATATTTAGCTTCGGACAACTTGCCCAGTTGCTTGAGATTTCACCAAAAAAATTATTATGGCTCAATAAAATTGAGCAGCGGAGAGGCACCAAAATCTTCAGACAGATTTTCGCTCAATTTATTTCCTTTCAATTGTAACTTCAACAAGGCAGAGCAATTTCGCAAGCTTTTGGGTATTTGACCACTGATATGGCTGTGGCTTGCAGTGAACTTTCGAAGTAATCCACCTTGGCAGATATTTTGAGGCAATGAACCAGTGAAGTAGTTCATATCGAGTATCAATGCAGTTAAATTCACCGAGTTTTCCAACTCTTGAGGAATGGTTCCAAACAGTTGGTGATCACGAAGGAACAAAGTTTTCAAATTCTTCAATTTACCAATTGAAGCAGGCACTGGTCCAGTAAGTTTATTTTCATGTAGTTGCAATCGTTTCAAGAAATTTAAATTTCCTAGCTCCTCAGGAATACGGCCAGAAAGATAATTTGTATTGACATGGAAAAGTTTAAGTTGGCCAAGAGAACCTATGGAAGCCAACCAGTTTCTATTGATAATTTAATGGGTCCTACTCATGAGCCTATCACATTCGCAAGTGCCATTGATATTGTGTTATACTTTCAAGTTCTCTGATCATAATTCCTGAACTCTCATTAATTGCGTGAGGTTGGGTTCAGTAGTGTGTATAATCCTGTTCTACTTGAGTAGCGTTTCCTCTTTCAAGCATGGCGCCAATGTTATTTTCGGTTTTATAGGTAGCATTATCATTCATGTTCATGGTTTTGGCTGCAGACTCTACTTCTCAAGCCAATGGTTTGATAGAATGGAAATCATCACTCAATGCTTGAAGCCAACAAGTACTCTCTTCTTGGACATTTGCTCCAAATAATGGCAGCACATGCAACTGGTTGGCTTCCATAGGTTCTCTTGGCCAACTTAAACTTTTTCATGTCAATACAAATTATCTTTCTGGCCGTATTCTTGAGGAGCTAGGAAATTTAAATTCCTTGAAATGATTGCAACTACGTGAAAATAAACTTATTGGATCAGTGCCTGCTTCAATTGGTAAATTGAAGAATTTGGAAACTTTGTTCCTTCGTGATCATCAACTGTTTGGAACCATTCCTCAAGAGTTGGGAAACTCGGTGAATTTAAATGCATTGATACTCGATATGAATTACTTCACTGGTTCATTGCCTCAAAATATCTGCCAAGGTGGATTACTTAGAAAGTTCACTGCAAGCCACAGCCAATTCAGTGGTCAAATACCCAAAAGCTTGCGAAATTGCTCTGCCTTGTTGAAGTTACAATTGAAAGGAAATAAATTGAGCGGAAATCTGTCTGAAGATTTTGGTGCCTCTCCGCTGCTCAATTTTATTGAGCCATAATAATTTTTTTGGTGAAATCTCAAGCAACTGGGCAAGTTGTTCGAAGCTAAATATGCTCCTTAATGCGTATAACATCACTTGCACCATACCGGCAATAATAGGAAACTCAACCCAATTAGGTGTACTTGACTTGTCTTGGAATAGATTGGTTGGGGAAATTCCTAGGCCACTTGGGAAGTTGACATCCCTTTTCAAGCTGCTATTGAATGGCAATCAACTTTCCGGAATCATTCCACAAGAATTAGAAGCTTTAACTAAGCTTCTCTTTTTGGACTTGTCTGCCAACATGTTTAGCCAGCCAATACCGGGATGTTTGGGTAATTTCACACAACTTATTTACTTGAACTTGAGTTACAATAAGTTCAATCAAAATATTCCTGATCAGCTAGTACAGTTTGCACAATTGTGTTAGCTAGATTTGAGTCACAACTGTCTTGAAGGGGAAATTCCAAGCAATATTGATATTTTGCAAAACTTAGTGATGTTGAACATCTCCCACAACATCTCTAGTGAAATTCTTTCTTCTTTTGAAGATATGAAGTGGCTAATGTATGCTGATGTCTCATTCAATCAATTGCAAGGCCCTATTCCCAACAGTGCAGCATTTCTACTTGCTCCCATTGAAGCATTGGAGGAGAATAGAGGATCATGTGGCAATCAAATAGGGATGACACAGTGCAGCCGTGCCTCCAAGAAACACCATTATGTTTTGGCTAGTAGAATTTTATGTCATTTTATTTATTTTTGGTTCTTTGGGAGTTGTACCATTCATTTTCATTGTAATTTACTTGATCTATGGAAGAAAAAAAATACTCACAAGGTGAACAAATAATAGAAGAAGGTGAGATTTCCCATTTAATCTTCAGCTGAAGGAAAAAAATTGTTTGACGAAATAATTCAAATCACGGAGGATTTTCATAACAAATTTCGCATTGGTATTGGAGGAGAAGGGAGTGTATACAAAGTGCAGTTGGAATCAATTGGCAATGTGTCTGTTAAGAAACTCCATGCCTTGCCTAATGGTAGAGGATATGACAAAGAAAGTTTAAAGGAGCTACAAGCACTAGAAGGAACGGGACATCGAAACATTGTAAAGCTTTATGGTTATTGCATACATAGAAGGGTCTCATTTTTCATATATGAGTACTTTGAAAAGGGAAGCTTGGCAAATGTGTTGATAAATGAAGACACTGCTCGAGGCTTAAATTGGTCTAGCCAGTTTAAAGTCATCAAAGGTGTGGCAGCAGCTCCATCTTATATGCACCATGATTGCAAAAAGCAATTTATCCATCATGATATATATAGCAAAAATATTCTATTGGATGATAAAAACGAGCCCCATATATCAGATTTCGGGCTAGCCAGACTTGTGGATTTTAATACCCCATATGAGACACGATGTGCAGGCACACCTGGATACATTTTGCCTGGTAATATAGTTCTTATTTTCTTGAAGTAACATAGGGCTTAGATTATAACTAATGTTGGATTGTTGTCTTTGTCTTTGCAGAATGTGTTGGAACAATGATTTTGACTCCAAAAGTTGATGTCTATTGTTTGGGAGTTCTAATATTGGAACTCATCCATGGCGAGTATTTAGATGATATGGTTTCATCATGTCAGAAGAAGGAATCAAATTGGTCATTTGATTTTTTAAAAACAAAAAAAAAAAAAAAAACAAAAAAAAAAAAATATTCATTTGCTGATGAAGATGTGTTGGACCAGCGCCCTTCAGCTCTCACAGAACTAGAAAAGTTGAAGCTCGCAAATGCCTATAAATTAGCAAGACGCTGTGTAAAAAGAGAACCAGATGGAAGACCAACAATGAAAGACGTTTTTAAGATTATTAGCCAAGATTACAACTCTAGTGGGACATATTCGGACAATGCATCTTCCAGTAGGACATTATTGGATAACTAGTAAGTTGATGAATCAATTTTACTGCAATTTGTTATTCTTCTGATTTTTTGTGTTGTGCTCCATGGATATGCTTTGAATATGGTAAGAGGCAAGTTGTGTACATTTTTGAATTCAATTATAGATATTTCTCATCTATTACATTGAACTCCAATAGTTGTAGCTCCATTTGTAATTATTTTTGATTGCCTGTGTCCACTCAAAGAAGGCTACATTTATAAATTTTCAGACTTTGTATTACCTTAGTCTTTTATGAGTTTTTATTGAGCAATGTATATAAGCATAAATCACGTCATACCACATGTCAAGTGGTGTACCATACCCTTTCTTGTCCTGTGTACAATGATAATCTTCCAAGTAGTAGAGATTTTTTTCATGATAATAAATGTAAAACACGGAAGATGCTGATGAATTAGAAGATCTTTATGCCTTTTGCCTAAAAATGCTTTAGATATGTCATGTGTGGTTTCCAGTGGCAGCTGGTGCAAACCAAAGTATGGAACTCTATACAAGTTGAAACTTCAAAATTCTGTAGTTATTTTAGTTAATGGTATGAATGGTAGTGGTGATGTTAAATTTCCATGAAATTACTCTAGTTTCATTTAAATTACTAAACTTATTTGTCTACCTATGCATACTTTTGTTAGTTATATGTCTACCTATGCATACTCTTGTCTTTTTTTCATTATTTTTTTGCCAAAGTGATTTTTATTTTCATTTTTTGAATAATCACTCTTAATTTTTTCTTTTTATCATATAACTTCTTTTTCATCTTGGTTGTTGCAGGTATCTTTTGGCAGAAGCTGCTGACACATTATTTGCTTCCTTTATTGGAACGAAGCAGTACAAGTAAGAATGATAGAATTTATTGATTTAGTTATCTCAGTCTCCATAATTTTATAAGTATGAATTTTATTTTGTGCAAATCAAGGGATGTCATGGCTGATGCAAACATACTGCAAGGTGCTATATTTCATGAGGATATTATGGAAGTTGCCGAGGAGATTGAAACTGTTAAGTCTGAACAACATGAAAGTCGAAAAGGAAATTTGGAAAACTTGTGGAATCCCCTTGAATCAAAATCTAAGCAGCTAAAAGATAAATCTAAACCTGCTGCCCACCAAGTAAGATAGCAGTTGTTGTTTTCATGGTTTTGTTGATTGTGTTTCATCAACATATGTCAAATATGTTAGTGCGTTATACTTTTTTTTCCCGAGTTTTCTAAGCAGATCTAATTCCCTATATGCCAATGTATTGGTTGTTTATTCCTAGATTCTACAGATGCTCTTAGTTTGTATAATTGTCTGTGTATTTTTCTGATTTTTTTTTTCTTTCCAATTTTTTCAGGGCTTTTTGGCCCGTGCTAAAGGGATACCTGCTTTGGAGTTATACAGACTTGCTCAGAAGAAGAAGTGAAAGCTTGTATTATGTGGACATTTGCTTGGTGGAGCAGTAAGTCCAATTAGACTGCTATGCTTCAGTTTTAGCCAGTTCTCTGAATATAATTAATTGACGTTGTCAGTGTACCTGGGCTGCTGCCCCTTGGTCTACTCAATTAATTGTATATTATTAAAAAAATATAATTAATTAATAAATTTACTATCTGCTCTTATTTTGTCTTTGTAGGTAGCAACATTAGCTACCCTTGCAATTTTGAGGGTTATAGCTGCCTCATCATCTTCAAAGGAGAGTGAAAAAGTTTTAGTTAAATGTATAACATTCTCCCAACCACCAGTTGGAAATGCTGCTTTAAAAGAGTAGGCATCTTCTTAGTAATTATATTATTTCTGAATATTTGAGTTCCTGATATTATTCTTTTTTATTTATTTAATTATTAGTTTAAGATAACAAATCCATATGTGTGTGTATATATATATATATATATTTTCTTTCAGCTATGTTAATAGAAAAGGATGGCATCTCTATTTCAAGAGTTATTGTATTCCAGAAGATCTGGTGCCTCGTATCTTGTCTCCTGTGTATTTACATCATTATAATGCACAGGCTTAATCGATGCCTTCTGATGCTGAATCTACTAATATATCTATGTTAAAACGTGAGGAAGGATAGATAAGCTAAAAGAGAATGAGGGGGAGCAGTCGGTTTTGGGATTGGGTCCTGTACAGAGTTCATTTTGGAGGCTTTCAAGGCTTGTTCCTTTGGAGGGTGTAATGAGACAGTTGAATAAATACAGAGGAAAACGATTTGTATCTGCAGAAACATCTACGTCTGCTGATTCCGTTGCAACATCTTTGGTTGAAGATGAAGTAGTTGGGCCACAGTCTCTTGTAATCCAAGAGGGTTCAGATGGCATTTCGCTTAAGCCATTTTCTGACACTGATAAAGCGCCACCAGAGGTAGCAACAAGTGGAAAGTTAGCAGAACAAGGTGACATTAAAGGTGGGGATAGCAAGAGCTGGCGTAGAGGGCCCTATTTACCTTCTTATGTACCTTTTGGGCAGGTATATATAGTGAATTCATGCTTCATTTATTTGTCTGTTTGTTTTTCATTCGTTTATCGTAGATTATTTTTGCCAGATAGAAATAAGCTGGGTTTGATTGACTAAACTGTTCTTAGGAAAAAGTGAATCTTTACAAAGCTGTAACTAAGAAAGTAAGCTGCCTATATTTATGAGTTAAGCTGTAACAAACGAACATTGCACAAGAGATGGAAAAGAAGATGAAATTATATCAGTACTCTGAATGCTTTGGTGTCCGTTGATATATTTCATTGTGAGTCTGCATTAACTATGCCTCCTTGGGTTAGTTTTTGATAATGATCTCCTGTCCCATCCTTAGCCAAAAAAAAAAAATTCCCCAACAAACTCTATTAACTATATTAGCCATGCTAGTGACAGGAGATCATCATATTGGTTGAGATATCCATATGGTCTCAATATGAAGCATGTCCCTTAATTGTGAAAATGGATTTTTGTAGTTTAAAATATTAATGGTCTTGCTTTTGTTATGTGATAGCTTGGAACAAACCTCTTCTGGGTTAGTAGCTATAGAAATAAAATAGACTCAGTCCCTCTTGGTATTTGGTTGCAAAGAGCGAGTAATGCCTCTAGCAAGATGGTTGGAAATTATATATAGTACCTGAGTAATCTGCAGCAAGATAGAAGGTCACTCTTGAAAATGGCTTTCTTCAAACAAGTTTGACTTTTTTTTTTTTTAATAAATTTTTTTAATAATTTTTTTTTTATATTTTTGGGGAAATTACACTCTATCCCCTAAATTATACCCCCTTTTACACTTACCCCTCTAAACTATTACCCGCGTGACACTTTATACCCCATCTCATTGGTAATTGTTTAGGGAAGTGTATATTCTCATCATTTAGAAGGGTAAGTGTAAAAAGAGTATAATTTAGGGGGGTAAGTGTAAAAAGGGGTATAGTTTAGTGGGGTAAAGTGTAATTTCCCCTATATTTTTATTACATTATTTGCTTATGTACTTTTTTTAGAGCCTCACTTTTTTTAGGTACACTTGTACTTTTGCCAACTTTTAGCAAAGAGCTAATCCAAATGCACTGTATTGGGGAAGAAAAGGAATAAGAAGTATCATGAATATTGGAAACTGGAAAAGTGAATGAGTTCTAGCTTAAACAGCACTTACTTTTCCCACAATAATGGGATGGAGGGTGAGGTAGTGGATTCAAGGCCCACTGAGTGCAAGTATGCTTACCATTCAAATATAAAAAAAAATTAAAGGAGGAAAAAAAAGATAAAAAAAGAAAGACTACAGAAAAGCAATTGACAAAGAGTTCTCAGGTTAATAGGACAGAGGAAGTGGACACTTAGAAATGCATCTAAGGAGGTAAATGGTTAGTTAGTAGCTAGAGCTGGATGAGTACTGTACCAACACAAGTGATCCATCACTGCTAGAAGAGTAGATGTCAGAGTAAAGGGATGGTGTTTCAAGAAGGTAGCACAGCAACAGACATGGAAGATGGAACTTAAGGGCCGGAATGTTGCATCAACCCAAGAAAAAAAATGCATTGTAGATTTAAGTCAGCAGTTGAGAGCTTTGAATGAGAGCATTGACTAAACTACTCCAAATTTATAAATGGGAATCTAAGTGGTTGAAAACAAAATTGTTGAGAAGGAGAAATGACAACAAAAGAATTAAGTATAACCACAGTATAAATGGAGGGGGAAAAGGAAAGACAACCATGTTCTAGCCTTTTAGGGCTTTGACATTGTGTTACATGTATAAGTTGTTGAATAAATGTAGAACTAGTTTCAAGTCATGAATGTTAAAAATGAGCATGCAAAATGCATCTAATTCTGTGGATAAGATGTTACTGGCTTGTATAAGTTGTTTCATTCTTTTTCATTGCTTTTTTGTAGTCTATTGATTCTTGTAGGGGTCTCTGATCATTTGTTTGTGACATTATTGACTTGCTAGTAAGTTTGAGTTCCTGGGAATTACCTTTTTGTCCCTCCACTGCTTATAAGTTTGTGAAATGACCTGAGAAGTCCCAACTCTTTTAAATTCCAATAAAAGTGGCTGCCGCTCATATAATGACTTCAAAAACAAATACTTCATTATGTTAAGCTCTTGGCCCTCAAAGCATCTCATGTTTCATTCATGCCATATATGCCACACGCGACAAAATGAAACCACTATATATATATATATATATATTCCCCACAGATTGGTTTAGCTTTGTGTTTACTATCAAGTATATGTGTTTATTTGCTCCAGCAGCCTCTCCTTGATTGGTTGAGAAAAGGATTTTGTGGGGTTGACCCCAATCAGTTTGTATTACTCACAACTGCCAATTGCTAGGCCCAAGAAAATTGAGAAACTAGTTTAGCGATAGGTGGAGAGTATTACTATATGGCATTGTTCAGCTATTGTTTTGTTTCAACTTTATCTAAAGGATTTGATATTTGTTTATTTATTTTTAACACCCGAGTATTTTTGTGAATGAGAGTATTCTTAGGAAGGTAACACTACAGAAGCTATGAGTCATTTGAGATTGTTGGTGATGTTTTAGAGAGAATGAGCAACATCCTATTTTGACAAATGTTGCGTTCTGGTTCACAGTAGTGGATTTTGTATGGCCATTAGAGTTTTATGAAATGGTATCTAATTGAGTTCCATGTCTTGCTGTTGAAGTTGTCCTGACACTTGGTGCAGTGTTTTTGGTTTTTACTTTTCAATTGTTCTGTTTTTGGCCAACATAATTTTGATAGCATATTTTCTTCTGTAATACAACTCTACTATCCACCTGTCCATATGCATATGTGTGGGCGGAGCTTGAGAATGAAAAAAGAAGAAGAGGGAAGGGGGGGTGGGTGAGTAGTGTAGCCTTTTTCTTTTTTTCCCAGAACCTCCATGGGTGTCTTTTGGTTTGAGATACATCATGATTTTCCTATTCAGGTGTTCTACTAGAGTGGAATCATTCCCCTCAGTTCCGAATTATTCTTCAAATTGTGAAATGGAGCGAGAATTACAACAAATGCGAGTTTTGGTTGGAGTGACATTGAGACAACCACCAAAGCATCAGATAGTGGCAGATCCATTGATGCCTTTGTTTTCTTCTATTGATTCAGATGCTGCCCATCTCAATCATGAAAATACTTCAGGTTCCTTTCGTGATGAAAAAATTATTCGCCCTGAAGGTTTGAATGATTTTTTTTTTTGTGTTCTGCACCAGTGATTTTGCTACTGTCTCTAAGGAGGTTCATGTCAGAACTCACAGGGTCCGGTTACTTGGCCTTGAGGTACTGATGTTTAAATATATATGAAAAATATGATTTACAAAATAAGTTTTTTTTTAATTTTTTTTTTATATAGTGACACATGACTTATGGGCCATGTAGGGTGCTGGTAAAACTTCTCTTCTTAAGGCAATACTTAGTCAAAGTAGAGTAAACACTAATGCAAATGTTGAGAATAGGCTTCCTGAGAGTGATGATCAAGAAGGGATTGCTGGTGGTTTATGCTACTGTGTTTCAGCAGGGGTAATTTTGCAGGTATTCATTTTTTTTTTTACTGTAAAAGATGTTACTTGTTTATAGGGCATTTTTATTCTCCTCTATTACACTTTAACATTGGCACCGTATTTGATTGGTCTTGGGTTTGGTGACTCACATCTAGTGAATCTCACCCATTGTTTGTAGATTCACTTCTTTCTTGTATATAGTTTCTGTTTTCTTTTGTATTTTTTGGCTGCTTTATGTTGTTTGCATAAAGAAGTCCTTTATTAATAATATTTTTTCTTATCTATCAAAAAAAAAAAAAAATGCTGTAATTTATACCAATTGTAGCATACAACACTTATAGCTGATCAAGCTGTTCCGTGTGACCCAAGCATGCCAATGAGTTTTAGTTCAAATGGCACCTCCTGCTTGTAAGAGTAAGGTCTGCTTGTAAGAGTAAGGTGGAGGATAAGGTTGTGGGTTTGAGATCCACTTGCATGTATAACTTACAAATAAAGAATGTAGTGACCCACATTTTGACCCTGATAATCCGTCTTAGACATGCTTGATATTAGTTCACTTGTGGGGAGCCAATTAACTGTAGTTCACCGGATACTTTCTCCTGCCATAAAGAATGGGTGGAGGTGGACATTCTTCTACCAGAGGTTGTTAAGTTGTTTACATTGAAAAGGACCTTGTTGAAGTGTTTATATTTACCAACTCATGGAGCAATGTAGATGCTTCATGCTAGTTAATGATTTTGATGAGATAAGGCCTCTAACATTAGGATAGATGGAGTTTAGGCAGAGTATGCTCTCAGCTTCTAATTATATCATTGATCTGATTAGGTTGAGAAGGATTTCTAATGTGTTTATCCTCTCTCTCATGGTTATTATTAGTATATTTCTCGACTTTTTGTCTTTAATTTCTCTCCCCCTGTTCATATATTTATTTAATTATTTTCACTGCAGGATCTGAATAGGGAAGTTTCTCGTTTCAGAGATGAACTATGGATTGGAATTCGTGATCTTAGTCGGAAGACAGGTCTGATTGTTCTTGTGCATAACCTATCCCATAAAATACCTCGATACAATCACTCAGATTTGTCACAACAGAAGCCAGTCCTTTCTCTTCTTTTGGATGAGGCCAAACCTCTAGGAATCCCTTGGGTTCTTGCCGTAACAAACAAATTTTCTGTCAGTGCACATCAGCAAAAAGCAGCAATAGATGCTGTTGTTCAGGCACACCAAGCATCTTTAAGCTCAACTGGAGTAATCAATTCCTGTCCATATGTTATGCCTGGTGTTGCAAGTGCTTCTTTGTCTTGGGGTGCAACTGGTGGAGATTCTGATGGGAGGATGGGTGCTCAAAAAGTTCTTTCTACCCTGATCAATCTTGTTCGGAGGCCTTTCCAGAAGAAAGATTTTGTTCTTTCAGTGGAGGGTATTGCCTCTCTTTGTCAGCTAATCCACTGTGTGCTTCGAAGCCAAGAGGAAGACTCTTTCCAGGTAAAAGCATTTAAATTGATTTTGTATTAACAGAATTTAATGTTTGAACCCCTTCTTACTAATGGTTTTGTGTTAAGTTATGACTATGGGCACAAATTTCGATGTAGTAGCAAGGGGTGTTGAAATTGCTGACAATATTCAAAAATGAATTTGGGCATTGAATTTTTTTTGGGGGTGGAGGAGGGAGGGGGTCTGCAACAAGGGTTGATTTAAAAAAATTGGGTTGTTTGGAATATTGGAGAGTTTCATGAATGATTTCATTATCGCTGGATTGCATTAATCACCCATGTATGAATCTAGTCTAGGACACTGAGAACTTCGTGACTTGTTGCTGTTGGTTAGGTCATATACTTCTGCTATCTTTTTTATAAGTTGGTTCTACTTTAGTTGATTATCCCAAAAACCATATTACTGGTTACTTTGATGCTCTCTGGTTCTATTAATAACCATGTTGTAATATGTGTTGTGGTTTGTTGTTCATATGGTTTTCTTTTCAATATTAATTTTAATGTTTTTCTTTTTTCAAATTAAAGGAACTTGCTAAAGATAGACTTATGGTGGAGTTGGCACGAGAACAAGCAATAGTTACAGATACAAGTTGAGATGCTCAGGCCAAGGCATCCTCCTTAACAGCTGCAGCTGTGGGTGCTTCCCTTGGCTGTTGTGATGGGTGCAGCATCTGCCTTGAGGAAGCCCTGAGAATTTACTCCTTTTTTTTTTTAATTTTAATTTTTTCAGAATTGAGAGTTTGGTTTATTTATTTATTTATTTATTTATTTTTAGTTTTCCCATGTGGCCATTTTTGTCAATACTAGAGTTAATCATCTTACAAGGCATTTCTTCATATAGGCAATGGGGCTTCGGCGTCTCTTTAAAGTTCTATTTGTTTATTTAAAGTTTTGAACCTATGCCATCTCTCCTGGATGTACAGATTGTATGTGTTGGTGAACAATGTCATTGATAATTTCAAGAACATACCCCTGTATAAACTATCTCCCATTAATAAAGAGTTGAGCACATTTAGTCCTAGGGTCACAACCAAAATTCACAACAATTGGCCTCGCCTAACACGTCGTTAAAAAATTTAAAATTGCATATTGTATGTGGTGGGCTCGTGTGAGGTAGTAGGCAAGTTATGTTGCTTTTTTAAAAAGTGAAAGATAGGCCGTTTTAGGCAAAGAATGAAAGGTCTTGATTAAATTTTATAAATCTTTTAAACCTATGCATTTTGTTTCTTTCATTTGTGCTGAATGTAGAGAATCAATGATTTATAAATCTATTCTATTTGCATTAAATCTTCTGTTCATTAATTTGTGCTATTCTATTAGCAAATTAATAAACCTATTCTATTAGGTAACTGCTCTGTTCTACAAATTAATGAACAGAAGATTTATTCAGTCAAGGCAAAAATTGAGCTTAAATGGTGGAAATAACCTGCAATTTTCAAACATTAATATAATATCAAGTGAAAAGAACAAAATTGCCTATATAATGAGTGAATCAGTTAAAAGTATACCAAAATAGAAAAGTCACAATTAGATGAGAGAGCTCCATAGAGAGAACTTAAAAGTTCATCTTAATTAAGTCAAATATAAATTAACTTTTGTTTAGCGTACTTTAAATAAATGGTATAAAAGCTAAACTAAAGTCTCAACTCTCAACTACCTCTTTTGCTGAATCAAATCAATAAATATTTTATTAACACAAAACAACAGGTACATGAGCAGAAGCTTGACGGTTATCTAGGTTCTCTCCCAGCTATTTGTGACTAATTGATATGACACTAATGTTAATCTTCATTTTAAGGTAATGTAAATATGAGCAACATCTACAGCTTAAGTAATGGTTAAAGAAGCATTAAATATTTGTTATTCCTTCAGGCAAAAACCTTACAGTCAACAATACTTATTAGTTATTACAATTGTTTATTCCCAAAACTTACAGCCAAATTAAGCCCAATCTTATTAGGTTGCTTGAAACTAATCATAGTATTATTACATGTTCTGATTGGTTCCCTAGGAAAAAGTGTAAAAGCATATCATTTAAAAGAAAAAAGAAAAGAAGAAAAAGTGGAAAAATCAATATCTGAAAAGTTAACCCAGGAGAAAGAAAGAATGATTAATAAACCTACCTGCGGTCCATGAGCATGGCACTTGCATATGTGATAGGCTCATGAGTAGGACTCATTATATATTGTATTTGGAAATTGGAATATTAAAGACATGGTTGGAAAGCATAAAATCAAACCAAAAACAAGCAATTATTAAGTAGGACTAGGACCATGCATATAAAAAACTGAAAAAGAATCGATTGTGTCCTGACTTCTCTGCTTGTAGCTTGTTCCAAAGAGTAAGTCTAATATTAAACCAATTTCTACAATTTTGTCACAACTTTGTTATGTAGTGACTCGTGAGTGATGAAATCATAGACTCATATGGACCTACCATTTTATTTGCACCCTTACAACCAAGGTTTTCAGACCCGGACCGTTTATTGAACCGTAAAAAGGAGATGTTTAAGGTTTTTGAGGTCGAACTGGGGTCGAACCGTGATGATGTCATAATTAATTTAATAATTAATTAAAGCCAAATATAGATATTAAATTTATAAAACTAGCAAAATTGACTAATATATCTATATATGTGAGGAAAATTTAATGATTTTCAAGCATATATTTAATAAAATTGTGTTAAGTTGTTTTTATAAAAAAAAAAAATTTGCTAAGGGGTTGGACCGCACGGTTCTTGCGGTCCAACCCCGGTTTTAGGGGTTCACGGAATTAACTAAAAATTCGGTTTTTTAAGTTTAAAAAACCGGTTTTCATCCCGGTTTCCGGTTTTCACGGTCCGACCTCCCGGTCCGGTTTTGAAAACTATGCTTACAACTCGCCAAATGACAAAATTATGGTAAAGTTGTAAAAATTAGAATGGTGTTAGACTTACTCTGTTCCAAAGGTAAGATGGGCCAAAATGGGGATATATCTCTTTCGCCGAAACTTTCCAGCAAAATGTCCCCTGTTTGAAACTATTTAGAGATATGTCTCTGTTTTAAACTCGATTTTCTAAAAATCAAGTTTCAATGAAAAACTTGATTTGAAAAAAATCAGATTATAGGCAATCAAACTTAAAAAAAATAAAAACTAGATGGAACTCGAGTTCCATGCTGGTTTTTTCAAGAGACTCAATTTTCTAAAAATTAAGTGTCAAAACATGGGCATATCCCTAAATAGTTTCAGACATGAGGCATTTTGCTGGAAAGTTTCGGTAAAAAGGCTATTTTGTCATTTTAACCGGTAAGATGATATTAATAATAATATTAATAAAGTTGGGAACTTTTGTATTTTTGTACCCTTCCAGTCCAGTCCATGTGGACTTATTTTGACTGAGCCTACTAGAAATTGTCTACAAATTTTTCCCCTTGATAACATTTGAACCCATGTCAAGCAACGGAAGCCTCAAACTTAACAAATTGCAAAGCCTTAGCATTGTCTTTTGTAATTATATGTAGCACTAAGCAATAATCCTTGCAATCAGTGGCGGAGCCAGGAATTTGGGTCAGGGGGGGCAAGATTAAAAGACAAGATTGGAAGTAAAAAATTAATCTAAAAAAATTAATCAATATTAATAAAAAAAATAAGTAAACAACTATATGATAATGTAATTGTCATACAAAATCTAACATAAAATGTAAACTTTAATTTATTTTTTCACACCTAACTTATTTTACTCAATTGCCCTCGACGATTTTTCATATTTTGAAACCGTTGCATGATTTTTTCACATTCAATAGTCTTGAATATATCTTTCTCAATATATGTGACTAAGCAATCATTCATCCACTGATCTCCTATTCGATTGCGTAATCGATTTTTAATTATATTCATTGCTGAAAAAGCTCTTTCAACAGTAGCTGTTGCAACTGGTAGGATCAATGCCAAAGTCACTAATGAGTAAACCAATGGATATGAAACATTCTTTTTCATTTCTACCATCTTTTTAGCAAGCTGTCCAATTCCTTTAAGTGCTGAAAACTCTTCAGTGGATCGCATGTCATGGATGTATGTCTCAAGTTGGTTATCCAAGAAAGAAACTTGAATTGCTGAAAAATCACTTGGATAAAACTGAGCAAGCCGAATCAATTTCTCCTTATTGAATGCTGAAAATAAGTTATCTGGGTTCAAACACGCAACACAAAGTAATAATTCAGAATTTTCAAAACGGCTATTAAGTTCCTGAAGTTGCATATCTATAACAGTATAAAAAAGCTCTACTTGATAATGATGTGAATTTTTCATGTTTTGAGCTTTTCGTCGTGGCCGAGGTTGATATAAATCCTCCATATCAGGAACATCAATATTATTTTTTGCACAAAATGCAAAACCTCCTCAAGCAAAGTGTTCCACCCATCATCTCTCATGACCTGTAAGCGTTGCTTTGAAATGTCAACCAACTTCATAGCATTCACAATATCTTGATCTTTTCGTTGTAATGCCTGTGACAACTCATTACTTATGCCAAGCACACCTTTCATCAAATGTAAATCAAACACGAATTCAAATGTTTGGAGTAAATCAATTAAGATATTTGCTTCTGCCCTCTGATCAGAATCTAAACCATCTTCTATAATAGTTTCAATCACATCAATTACAGAAGAAAACATGTGAATAAGATTAACAAGTGCACCATAATGAGAACTCCAACGTGTATCTCCAGGTCTTTTTAGACTCATTTCTTGATTCAAGCCGCGACCAGTTGAAATTTCATTATTTTTTAGCGCTTCTATAACTTCAGCATTACGTTTTTCGCGAAGAATATCACGACGTTTGCATGATGCTCCAACAATATTGAATACCTTTGCAACCAAGTTAAAAAAGGTTGCAATTTGAATGTGATTTTTTGCTACTGCAACGAATGTTAGTTAAAGCTGATGTGCAAAGCAATGGACATAATAGGCAGAAGGATTATCTTTCAAAATAAGAGTTTTTAGTCCATTTAACTCACCTCGCATGTTGCTTGCCCCGTCGTAGCCTTGTCCCCGCAATCTACTAATGCTTAAGCTATGTTTATTAAATACTTCCTCAATTGCACTCTTTAGTGTCACTGCTGATGTATTATTAACATGTGTAATGCCTAAAAAGCGCTCATTCACATGTCCCAATTTGTCCACATAGCGCAAAGCAATTGCCAATTGTTCTTTAGTAGACATATCACGTGATTCATCAACTATAATAGCAAATAATGAGTCTCCCATATCTTTAATAATAGCATTTATTGTCTCAACAGCTGCAGCATTTGCTATTTCTTTTTGGATATCAGGAGAGGTCATTTGATGATTTTCAGGAGCATTTTCGAGGACTGCCTTATCAATTTCTTCATTGTGATTTGCAAGAAACCGTAATAATTCAAGAAAATTTCCTTGATTATTGGAGTCTTTAGATTCATCATGGCCACGAAATGCTAATCCTTGTCGTTATAGAAAACAAATACAATCCACTGATGCATTCAAACGAGTCCGATATTCCCTTTTCTCAACATCCGATTGCTTGTTTACAACTGTTTGAATACTTTGTCTCTGATTTAACAAAGCTTCACATTTTCTTTGAGCTATATTATGTGCACTGTTGTGATCCCCAACGTGATTCTGTAATCTCTCCTTTTTTTTCCAATTTCTGAATCCTTCAGTAACAAATGAGTCTCCCCCTCCTTGATCACCAGTATCAGGTCGAAATAGATAACAATATAGACAATATGCAGCATCTTTTGTAATGCTATATTCCAACCAACTAGGATATTCTTTGAACCACACTGGATTAAATCGACGCTTTGTTTTGCCAAATTGACTTTGTGGAAAATCATGGTTAACTGGTTGACAAGCTTTATTTTGTAGATAATGCCTTCTTATTTGATCTCTTTCATTAGGATGATAGTCAGAAATTTTTCTTCTTAAACCAGGATCCGTGGGAAGATTTGCAACATCCACTTCGATACGAGTTCGTTTAGGATTTGATCCAGACTCATTATTATGATCAGGATTCTCCATAATCTCAATTAACTACAAATATATATGTCATATCATCAAAATAAGGAAAAAAATTATAATTTATGATTAAGAATAATCAAATTAAGAGATCATTATATGATTTGAATTATAAATTTATGGTTAAGAATAGTCAAATCAAGAGATCCATCTAAACATAAACAATTTAAACATATAATTTGATTCTTTAAAAAATTAAATAAACAAATAAATCAAAGCAAAAGTATTAAGAGTATGTATACCTATGAATATTTGAATGTGTGAATTAAAAACCCAACTTGAATGCTTTTAAAAACTGCACAAAAACTATGAGATCTAAAAAAAGGATTGGTTTGAAAAGAAATTTTTTTCTGTTTGATGGAAAGCCGTGCTTTGTTTGCATTATATATACTTTTATTTTTTAAGAGTTCTATGCTAGTATTGATTTCTATTCCGTGTAGGTGTAGCAAAGTTGTTATTTATTTTTATTTTTTAATCATTACGAAGTGAGATCTAAGGTTTATTGAATAACATAAATTTATTGAATACTAGACTTCTACAAGCAGCCGGATACAAAGCATAAAAAAAATTGTACAAGCAACTTTATCTAGTCCATCAAGTTGACAAGGCATGGCACTAGGGCCCGTTGCTTTTTTATATAGAATTGTACTACTTGCAAGAGTAGAAGTCTACTGCTACTCATTCATAAAAAAGAAGTCTACTGTTGCTAGGAAAGTTGAAAAAGTAACGTGGATTTCAATTAATTGGGATTTTTTTTTTTTTTTTTTTTTTGTCTTCTGTAATCTAGGGGGGGCAGGTAAAACAATTGAAAGTTCAGGGGGGGCACCTGCCCCCCCTCGCCCCCCCCTCCCTCCGCCCCTGCTTGCAATGCGCGAGATACTTCATTAGCAAAATATTAATTTCATTTGTTTGAATTTGGTAGGAGTTTAAATGTCTTCATTTATTTATTTTAATTGGAATAAAAATAGCATAAACAATTACTATTTCAAATAGATCTATTCCATGATATTTCACTTTAAAGATTGACCTCTAAAGATGAATTTGAATTTTGTTGTCCAAAGGAAAAACAACTTGAATTTGGTTGCTAAGTCTTATACTCCTTCACTCAATGACTAAATATAATAGAAGATCTCAGAATAATGGAAATTCTAAACATCAATATCATATCTATAATAATAATACCTACATCATCTTCTTCTTCTTCTTTTTTTTTTTTTTTGATGAGAAATACGTGCTTTTATTAAGAAAGTAAGATAAAAATATTACATCTTGAATTAGTGTGGATTCAATCATAATAGGATTTTTCTCTATCCAAGCAAAATAATCTAAAATATTCTTAGCATAACAAGTCAAGAGATGAGCGGGGCGATTGCCCTGATGCTTTACATGAGAGACTTGAAACCTTCTAAAGTCTTGTATTTTAACTCGGATCCCATCCATGATGTTGCTGATTGACATGGGTGGATCACTAGTGCCCTCCATTGCCTCAGAAACAATCTTTGAGTCACATTCGAGAATAATGTCCTGGATACCTATGTCCTAAGCAAATTGCACACCCTCCTCCAATGCTTTTGCTTCCGTCTCTAGAGGGCCCAATGGAAGTGGTAATTTTTTACTTAAGCCTTTGTTTGGGAGGAGTAAATAGAATAGAATGGAATGAAATGAAAAGAATATTTTTAGAATATTCTTCCCTTCCCTTATTTGAAATTTTCCATCAAAATTTCAAATTTTTGTTCCCCCAAATTGGGAGGAATGGGAATGAATGAATTTAGGTTTAATGAATTTTTTTTAAAAACTCCTAAAATACCCCTTCAATCTCAGCCCTTTTTACACATCACAAAACCTTTTTTTTCTCAACCAGCCGTACAAAATAATGTAGCTATTGACGAGTAGTGTAAAATGGTCATCTGTAAAGTAACCGTCATTACTAAGGACGACCGTCATTACTAAAGACGATCGTCATTACTAAGGACGATCGTCATTACTAAGGACGATCGTAAGCACACAATTAATGCTCATATATAAATTCCTCATTTAAATGGCACAAGTGTAACAGACGCACAGCTTTTCCAGCCACCAGGTCACAACTATTATAGCCACCTCAAGCTGATCGTTACACAACCATTACAGGGCATTGAATGAGGAGGTTAAATGGCTACTAAATGAGCCATTTAACCCTCCAGCTCAACCATAACACCTGAGAAGATAAATGCATAGAGCATTTATGACGGACAGCGATAAAATGCTTGTCCATATTGCAAACCATCCAAGTTAATGACCAGTAAAAGTATGGACGAGCGTAAGCGCATTAATTCCAGACAGCATTCAATGACCAAATGATAAATGAGGACGGAGCTGTTACTGCCGTCCAATGATGTGCATTTAAATGGCCATTACGAACATTAAAGGGTTGGGATTAAGTGGTCATTATTGAGCCATAAATCCTTCAGCTGTGGTACAACGTTAGAAAGGCTAACAGACTGAGCATTTACTCAATTTGAGGCTATATAAAGCCAAGAGAGATAGATAAATGGAGATGGAACACACACACAAATTACTCTACAAATTATAGATTTCTAAAGAGTTTAACCTAATTTAAGCATTGAAGGGTCCTTGGCAGGCTCCAAACCAGTGTCATTATCTGCTTAGTGCTTTCTTTGGTACAAGAACTCCAGGTTGTCCATCGTACTGACGAAGAACATACTGAGGAGCCCTAGGTAGTCCATCGTACTGCTGAGGAACATACTGACGAGGTGAAATCTTGATTCATTAGCTATCATTCTTGCACTATTGCTCATGCTGCTGCTGTTGTTCTTCGCTACTACTGCTGTTCTCTTCACGCTATTGCTGTTGTTCCGTGAGAATTTTTATTGACTGCCCCATTGATTCATTATGGATGATTATGTGTTACTATTTCATAAGTAGTTTGCTAGTCTTTCAATTTCTTTGTTTGCTACTATTAATTTTTTTTTGTCTATCACACCACTTTGGTTTTGTAGTTTTGTTTGTCTATTTGTTTGCTACTTTTGTATTTCTACCATGCCACAAGTGTTTGTCTCTTTGTTTGCTGCTTTTGTTTGTCTATTTGTTTGCTACTTTTCATCACCTAAAATGCATTTCCCTTCTTTGGAATACAATTTGACTAAACCAAATCATATTTCAAATGAAAACTTTCCAAACGTTTCATTATGCTAAAATATGTACAGTTATCAATAAAAAATAATTATTCTGTCAAACGTAAAATATATAATTATCATCAATTCCAGTAGCATCTTGAATTAGAGCCCTATAGAATTAAATCTCTACGTTAAACTAATAAAATTTGGACTCCCTTATGAGCTACCAATTCAAAATGACAAAATACCGAGTCTCTTATTACAGGGCACTGATCTAGATCTTCCATGGATGCATCCATGATATGAGAAAGGGACTTCATTAACATGATAATAAGTTCCATACCAATAAATACAGAAATGTATAAATAAATAAAAATTAAAGAAAGAAAGAAAGATCTAGATGCATGGTAGTTAGCTTAACCCCAATTTAGTACCAAGGGTGACAACATCAGTCTTGTTAACATGTTGAACCATTGTAAGAGCACGAGTTAGCTAAATTCAAAATGAAATGGGTTCAGTTATATCAATTGATAGTGCTCAAATGAACAAATTCACCCTAGATATTTGAAAATTAAAATAATTACTATGACAAACATAAATTGATTATCCGTCTATCTACTAAACAGTATGTATTGAACTCATAATTCGTTAAATACATTTTATGAATGTTAAATAAGTGTCGTATGTAAATTTCTCCAACTAATGACAACAGAAATATAATACCGTGATAGATAGACTGAATCCATTTAGCCTTGAATAATGTCTGCAGTTCTTTGATTTGGTAATATAGGTAGTCTGAGTGCAGATGATAAATCATTGACCATAAGGAAAATCAGATGAGTGCAGCAACTTGCACGGGTGAACCATTGAAGGGATATCTTGTTGATGTTCTTTTAGGCCTTCAGCAAAGTGGTAGCTTTGAGTTCCCATCACAACTGACAACATCAAGCCTATCATTTTGGTTAGTTTTCTACTCTGAATCCTAGTATCCTGCTCATTCAAAAAAAAAAAAAAAAAAATTCTAGTTGTGGCCGGTGACTTTTTAATTTTTGTTGTTATTATCATTTTTTTTTCTTCTCTTAGGAACATTCTATGAATCTTTTCCAAGTCATATTTAATGCCGGAACTGATACTTCATCAACCACCATAGAGTGGGCTATGTCAGAACTCAGAAATGATGAGATAACCTAGAGTGCTGGAGAAGGCACAAGCTGAGAGGAAATAAAAAAAAATCTACGAGAAAGATATTCAAATCAAAGAAACTCTAATGATACACCCTCCTCTTCCTTTGATACTTCCAATAGAATGCAGAGAGAGCCACGCGAAATTGATGGATATGAGATACACCTCAAAACCAAAGTCACTGTAAATGCAAAATTGATGAAGAGATCCTGCATGTTGGCATGATGCTATGAGTTTTATTTTAGAGAGTTTTGCCTGCAGCTCAATTGAATTCGATGCAACTCACTTTGAATTTATCCCTTTCGATGCAGCTCAATTGAATTTATTCCTCTTGCTCAACTGCTATACCATTTTGATTGGGAGCTTCCAGGCAGAATGACACCCGAAGACCAGATATGACTGAAGACTTAGGTTAGGTTGTCCAAAGGAAAAACAGCTTGAATTTGGTTGCTAAGTCTTATAATCCTTCACTCAATGACTAAATACAATAGAAGATCTCAGAATAATGGAGATTCAAAATCAAAAAATCCTTTCAGATGGTCCAGAAATTCTACTTGACTATATCAATCAATGGACTAATAGTGTTAGATTACTTCATGAAGTATTTTCATGAATTATCATATTTTAATCGCTGGCAATCCACTAGTCTTTCATCTTTTTCATGTAATCAAGCATTGTAAAATTGAATCTAACAGCTGAACCAGTTTTTTAATATGATATCTTCATATGCTTGGTAATTCACAAAGACAATCTTAGTTTTAGTCCCCATAAAGAAATCTAACATTTCGGTCAGGCCACAAAGTTTCATTTTGATTTATACAATCAGATGCTTTATGGAAACTTACTATTCACTCAACATCAGATCAAGTCTGTGGAGTCCTACTTATTTAGAACTCCTTCAGATCCTTTCTTCAACTTGAGGAATTTTACACCAAGGCAAGGTTTCATTTCCTTTGTGCGAGATGAAAGACAAAAAGGCATGAAAAATTGTGCCTCATACCAAACAATATTACACATCATCTGAGTTTTGAATGTACCATATTCAACATGTGCCAGCAAGAATATAAATAGTCTATATTTGAGCATAGTCCCAGCTTATCTGTAATTATCAATTATTTTTGCATTCCCTCAGCCATGTGACTTTTATTTTTTGAATCTTGCACTTTATATATATAGGCACTTATACACAATGAAAATGAAAGCTACTGGCTGATTTGAATGAGAGATTTGCATAATCATGTAGCGACAAAACTTTTGGTCAAATATAGGTTACTTCCTGTTATGTTGATGGACACGAGGTCTTGATTATATATGATATCTCAAGTTTAAATTGGCATGTACATAATTGACACAAGCACTGCATTTATGTAACGTACTATGCACGTATCAGAGCAAAGTGAAAATTTGTGCAGTCTAGTAGTTCAAGCACAGAAGACAATGAAAGTCTGGTGTAGTAATGTAAAACCTTGATTACATTCAATTGCATAAATTCTGGTAAAAAAAAAATGCATAGGTTTGCAACCAAAGCCCATCACTGCAGTGCATTTTTCCATTGTATAAGAACAAGCATATTACTATAAATCGACAATATCAAGGCTGTCATTTTGGTTAGTATTGTCCTACTCATTCAAATATATATATATATATATATATATATATATATATATTCTAGTTGTGGCCAGTGACTTTTTGTTATTATCATTTTTTTCCTTTTCTTAAGAACAATCTATGAATCTTTCCAGGTTATATTTGCTGCTGGAACTGATACTTCATCAACCACAATAGAGTGGGCTATGTCAGAAATGATGAAACAACCTAAAGTGCTGAAGGCACAAGCAGAGATAAGACAAGCCTTTAGGAGAAAGAAAAAAATCCATGAGAAAGATATTCAGAATCTGAGGTACTTAAAGTCAGTAATCAAAGAAACTCTGAGGTTACACCCTCCTCTTCCTTCTACAAAATCATCCAGCCAATTGGATGGTAAAACCATAACAACTGTGACCAAACGTTATCAAGGATCAATGGGGCAGAGAGGTATAAACTATCACAAAGTAATCCTTTAATAGTTCAGTTTTGTTTTCTATGGGGAATTTAGTGAAGTGGGAAGTGGTGAGGAACAACCAAAAACTGGAGAGTCAGTCATAAAGACTTCCAAAGAAATTGGGGGTTTACACAGCAATTAAGGCCACAAACAAAACAATTCAGGGCATACCAAAGAGCTACCCATAATGACCACGCATATCTTTTTTTTCCTAGTATAATGACCATGCATATCCTACCTATAGCAAGTGATTTCCAAGCTATAAAAAGCTGAGTTCCAAATTCCACACCTTGACACAAAAGGAATATTAATCTCTCCAAACCAAAGAAGAAACCAAGTATCTAAACTTAACATGAAGAGCTAAAAATGCTCCATCGCAACAGAAAACTTAATCAATAATATTATATATTAAAAAAAAATTAAATATTGGGGAACCTCACAGTGGTACTCTTGGACTTGGATTGAATGGCTCCTCCATATACAGTACCAAATTGGCATCTGAAACCACCATTGCCCGTTGCTATTACCAAATTGGCATACTCCACTATGACCACCAAACAAAAATTTTGAAACCCATCATCCCCCATTCCCGCCAACACCAATCCTACTTTCTGTTTTCGCAACTCTCTCGCTCTATCTCGCTCTCTGCTCTGGTGTATTGTAATAGAAGTAAAACTAAATAAAATTAATATTTGTATTAAAAAAAAAAGTGTCACGTAAGAGTAAATGTAAAAGTGAAGGGTAAGTAAGAAAAAATAAATAAATGTTGCGCTTAGTTAGTTTCAGGGATGGAGTTTTTTGAATTATAAAACCTTCATTCTCAGACTTAGAGGAAGACCAATTTCTTGAATTGCTTTCCATTCTTCTCTACAATAAGAACCACGTCTCTCTTAAAAGATAAAAGAATAAAAAGAATAAAATCTCTCTGTTTATGGTTTGGGTTGTGAATGATGAATAAGAATCCCTTTGTTTTGTTCACTGCGACTCAGAGTCGGATAGATTTGCATTCAATACAAACAAATGTTATACATCCAAACGTAACAAATTAAAATTGTAAAATTATCATCTTGATTACTTCTTGAACTAAGTACAAAGAATTCAAAAATCATATACAAAAAGAATCATCATCAACATGTAGATCATCATCAATGACGGTGATAGCACTTGGGTTTCTTGGAAAGATTAATCTCTGGCTAAGGCTTTGGGATGTCTCTCAAATCCACCAATTGAATCTTTCTTTTGGCCTTTTGAACTTGTTGGTATCCAAGTTGTAGCTTTCTTTTTGATGCTTCAAGTTTCAACTCCAATGACTTCCTCTTCTCATCTTCCTCCTTTTGCGCTTTCCTTTGCCGCCATGCAGCCAAATTAATCTTCACCACAATCCTCTCTTTCTTTTCACCATTCTCGGCAGCAGAAGACAACGTTGAGATCGCTTCCTTCTTGTTACCATCATCTTGCTGCAGCTTTGAAGGAAACCCAGTAGCAGAAGCAGAAGCAGAAGCAGAAGAGAGAGTCTTCTTCAAACCCATACGATGGTTAGGATCTAAACCCATAGCCACACGAGTTCTTGCATCTAAACCCAAAAGCATAGCCATAGCCATGACTACTGAAATCTTCAAGAGAGAGTACTTTTGCGTACTGAAATCTTCAAGAGAAAGTATTTTTGCGTTTAGGTTTTTTCTTGCCAAAGTGGGATAGATATATATACAAAAATTTACTACATCACTCTCCGACTCCCACACGGAGACGGAGAAACTCTCACTCTCTGTTTTGTTATCACCGACTCAGAGAAATACTTTCATCCAACGCAACTCCAACTAGCCGTTACTATTTCAAATCTTATGCATTACAAGAATTAATAAAAATTTTACACTTTCTGAATAACATGATAGTAATGGACGGTGTACCTGCTTCCTGTAAGTGCAATACAGATTTGAATGAATTGACCAAAAAGAGAGAAATTTCCAATCGAATAATCATCTTGAAATATTCCCATCTCTCAAATTGTTGGAGAGCTGCACGTGGGCCGTGGGATCTCTCTTCTTCTTTTTCTTGAAATGTTTAGAGGCAGCTTTCAACGCCTAGTCCAAGCCTGTAATGAACAGTGTAAAATATAATAAGAAAAATGCTTTTTTGTTTTTTTTTTTTTAAATCAGTTGATGAACAAAGTTTAGGCAGCTTTCAATAGAGACAAAGTTTTCCTACAAATTTTTTTTTTTTTTTTTCTCTCAAAAGGGCTTATTAATTGCAGGTTAATTATCTCAAAATTTCAGATTAAAAAAAAAAAAAAATAGAAATAAAGAAAACAAAATAATAGAAATTCTCTAGAAAGAAATAGGAATAGAAATACCTTTGTGGTGTGTGGGAAACAAGTAAAAGTGGGCTTTAGAGGAGTTGGGGAGAACTCAGATGCCTTGGTTTTGTTCTTGTGCATGTGCTTCATCTTCAAAACATTAAGATTAAGATTGATGTTGAGCTTCTTCTTGATGTTGGAAGTGACTTTCTTCAACTTGGTTTTGTTGCTCAACACCATAGCACCACCACCAAATGAGATTTTTCTATTTGTGGGTGTCATGAAATCCAAATCTTCAAAATCAGAATCCAAGTCCATGGCACTGTAAGCCCGACGGACCAAACGGGACCATATTGAGCTCTACGTGTAGTCGAAGTTGAAAGCCGATAACTTGTCAGGGAATTTGCAGAGAAGCTCTTTTACATCAATGGTTCTACTAAGTAGTACACAACTTTTGTAGTGCCCAAAACAAGCCTCTCTGTCTCTTCTTCTTCTTCTTCTTCTTCTTTTTCTTCTACTTTGGACATAGCCATATCTAAGAGAGATCTTGTTCTGAATCTTCTATATAAGATACTCTCTACATAAAATGTTGTGATCTTTTTTGCTTTCAGTTTCCTTTGTGGGATTTGGACCGTTTGGGACTTGTGTTTAAAGCAAACTTGGGGGTAGAAAGAACAACAGGATGTTTTGGAAAGTTACCGTTACATTTTCAATTTTAAATAAGATGTGCCTGCTTTGTCCCTTGTTTCTTAACCTTTTTCTCGATTTTGCCCTCCATTTTTGCTTTTTCTCATTTTGGTCCATTGAGTGAGTGATATAGGTGTCATGTCACGTGTACCATACCCACAATAGTTTAGAACAGTGACTGATGTAACAAAAAGTGACCATAGGAGAATTTTAGGAACATGCAGTCAATTTTCGCTACAACCAAATAAAATAAATAATAAAGCATTTATAATGATTAGCTGCTTGTGAATTTATAAAATAATAATACTAGACTAGAAATATGTGATGAAATCATAAAAGTGTTCGTCTCTTTATATATTATCTAGTACTCAAAAAAATAAAAATAAAAATAAAAACTAGCATTTTTCATAAAAAAAAAAAAATACTAGTACTCAAAGTAAATTATTAATTTTTTTTTGAAGAACTAAAAGTGGAGATTGATCCAGAAAGCTACTTACAGCTTGGAGGCTAGATCAAGCATCCTGATATGCAGATCTAAGTTGTCTTTTTTTCACAAACGCGGCTCAAATTACCCCTATAGTTGCGTTTTTGTAAAACGCAGCTAAAAAACGCAGCTTAAAGTTCCATTTTTTTTTTGTGTGTGGGTATTAAAAATCTAGAGCCCTAATTTGGAATTTGGATGAATGGTAAGTCCAAGCTTAATGGCTTAGAACATAGTAGACCTACTACCAAGAAGACTGCACCTCAATGACCACCTCTAGCCAAGGTGGTCAACTAAGTAGCCTTTTTTACTGTATGGTTGTAGTTATCGCATCTATGTATTTATTATTTCATTCGCCATCAATCTTATTAAATGCTACTTGACATGTGACTAGTTCTCCAACTCATAATGCAGAAAGGCCAATAGAGGTTGTTGTCCTTCATTCACTCCTATTTGGGCTCTCTATGAGGCATAGGGTGACTAACTTGAGCCCAATATTCAAGGGATAATAAAATTTCAATTTTACCTCAACTCGTACAAATATCCAAACACAATTTTAGAAAAATATATGAAATCATAAGCTTATAGTCAAAGTTTCAATAATTTGCTAAAATTTAAGAGTTTTTAAAATGACATCAGACCTAACCAATAATAATAAGAAGGCCATGTGATCTTGTGACTTGATCTGTTAATAAGACCATTGATCACATGACCTGATATATCCATAAGGTGACTTGATTTGATATATCAATGTGATGTTGGGTGGAGATACTTACACTAAATGACAAAATTTGAAAAGTTAAATTGGTTTCTTATAATTTATTTACATCATTCACACTAAACAACAAAAGCTTAAAAAGTTGAATTCAACATTTAGTTTCCTTCTCATTTATTTGATAGCATTCACATTGAGTGGACAAAAAAATAAAATTTTTATTAAAAAAAAACTTAATAAAAAGAAGACAGAGAAACATAGATGAGATATCAGTTTGGTATTGATCTACATGCTAGAATGACCTATTTTCACTAGTAAGTTTGATATATAGAATGGTACTTTTTGAATATGTTTTTGTATTGGTGGACTAACTGGTAGGATAATTACTAATTGTATTAGATGATTTAGTATTTTTATTAACTTCCTTGACTAGACCTTCATGGCCGAATATAATTTATGGGTTTGATTTATGTTATTTGTTTGTTTATGGGTTTGGTAATTGCAAATGACAGTGGCTTTTTCTTTTTGGCCAACAACTCTATTTTTAAGAACCATCTGGTGGTTTCAAGCAACAGTGCGAATGGTAGTTTGGGTGGTTTGTGTGATGATGATGTCTGTCTTTTTGGCTGAAATGGGTAGAGAAATTATAGTACATTCCTATCAACTAGTTGGGGGGGGGGGGGTTCTATTTCACAATTATGATTTGATTTCCTGGATTTGACAGTGTATAGAAAGAATGTGGCACTCATTACATCTTTAGCTTCGTAATATTTAATCAAAGCCATGAAATAAATCCATTTCAAATGGAGATGAACCTAATACAAAAGTTACAGTTTAAACTTAAAGCCCTATCTTAAACAAATTAAATACATGAAAAAAGGCATGCAATATGCATATTTAACTGAAAAGGAAAGGCATATATTACAATCACTATTATGCAAATTTCAAGCCTTGGCCCCAAATATGTTTGGTGCCTCCTATTTCATACATTATTTGTCTATCAAAATTATACACGTAACGAGTGAATTTCACTCCATATATAAGTAAAAACAATGTGTAGAATACATAATATCTTTCAATCCTTCTTCAACACCAAAAAGTGCTTCTTGATTGTCTCGTTTAGTAGAAAAGGCAAAAATGCTATCAAAAGCAAAGTCCAAGTCCTTTCCTGTGTCTGTGCGTCCTAGTTTCTTAGTTGCCATATTTCATCCAGAATAATTGTTATTTTGAGAGAGATCATCCATAGGTAGGGCTGTCCACGGGTCAGGCAGGTCGGGTTTTTGCCCAACCCACAATCAACTTGTACAAGATCGGGTGGGCTGTTTTTCAACCCCTAACTGACCCGTTGTAGTAACAGATTCGTCAGTTCAGGTCATCAGATGGAGGTCGTCGGTTTTGGGTGAACCCGATATTCAATGGAATCCAGCGAAACGTGGCGAGATCTCGCTAGATCTGGCTAGATCTTGCCAGATCCATCTAAGATTCGGTGAGACCTCGTCGGATCTGGCAAGATTTCTGCCAAATCTTGATGAGAAATCACCAGTTCGGCCAGATTTGGTGCTTATTGTGCCAGAAATCGATAGATTTAAGTGAAAAAGTGGTCAGAATCTGGCAAAAATGGTTGGATTTTATGGTCTTCGGGCGGGTCGGGTTACATGGGTTTTAGAGGAAGAGTCCGAAGCCCGACCTGCCGATGTCGAGTTTTTGGAGTCAAGACCTGAGCTCGACTGCCAAAGCAGTCGGATCAGGTGGTTCTGGGTAGGTGGGGCAGGTTGGGCGGGTGGTGGGTTCATTTGGACAGCCCAATCCATAGTCCTTCAGAAGGGCATGGGGCATTGGGGGGTCTAGGACTAGTTTGATGATGTCCTCACCAGAAGAAATTTGATGCTCACTTGCTCTAAACCCCCAGTAGCAAGAATGCCAAATGGCTTTAGCAATGGGGCAATTGAAGAATATGTGGCTACTTGATTCCGAATGTTGACATCATAGAGGGCATGGAAGGTTCATAGAGTCGATCCTCCTGAATATGTTTTCTTTGGTTGGAAGAGTGTTAGCTCCAATTCTCTAAAGAATCATTCTTAATCTTTCTGGAACTCTGATCTTCCATAGCCTCATCCAATGGACTCCAACTAAAGGAAGGGAGCTATCTTGTTCCGTTGCTCACTTGCCTTAGAATTAGGTATCCATATGTGCTTGCCTAGTTTGAATCTTGTAGGCAAAAGGGAGGGAGAGGATGGCTAAGGCCAATTCATCATCAAAACAGTTATGGAAGTTGGTTTAGTTTGGTTATGACACTGAATAGACATCTGCATTTTAGTTAAAAATAAGCAAAATAAGAATCAAACTTTAAAAGATTGATTGGAAGCCCAACTTCTTCAAACATAAACAAAGAAACATTAAGATTAAATGTAATTAGTAGATTTTTTTTTTTTTTTTGGGGAAGAAATCAATAAAAAAAATTTATCCAACCAAATAGAACACAAATCTAGCAGACAACACAGTAACTTTACTAAAGACAGCACAAGACATAGCAACTTTAGCTGCTACAGACAGGTACAAGACAGAACATAAAACCCAATCTCCACACCAAAGGTGGTTGTATATACTGGAGTTAAAATGAATCCTTTGACTTGGCCCAAAAAAAAATTATGTATAAATTTTTTTTTTTTTTTTTTTGAACCCTTTAAATAAAATTTGATCACCTTGACTCCAATTATTTTTAAACCTAGCTTAAATAAACTTGAATATGATTATCTTAATACTACTTTCATAATAAAAGTTAAGCGGTAAGTTATAACTGATTTTTATTTGAACCCACAACTAACGTCACTTTTTTTATCAACCTTTAACATATTACCACCTAGATTTTGTGGTGAAATTTTTGTAAAAATGTTGTGTTAGTGACACTACTCTTAAAAATATTTGATTTTATAAGAAAGAAAAAAAAATTCCAAATTTTCGCTCATTTGTTTAAAAAAAAAAGAAAAGAAAAAACTCTCTAGGACTTTGGCATTAGCAGTGGAATGAAGTTGTTTTTCACTGCACTTTTATTCTTCATCTAGGAAAAATATTATACCACCAATACAACTAACAAATTTGCATCTACATCTGTGATTTTTTTCTCATTCTCTGTATCTCTCTTTCTCCCTTTTACGTTTTCTTAGTTTTTTTCTCTCTCAAATCAAGTCGTTTGATATGTCTCTAATTTCAAGAGAATAACCGCTGTGTACTAAAAATCCATTAAGGCTTAGGTTCAGGACTCCAACCAGGGCTTATTAAAAAAAAAAAAAAAGACTCCTACTAGGGTCTGAATTCACTTGTAATGCATTCCAAATAGTCCGGGCCACTGGATAAGGAGTTCGGTTCGGTCAAGTTTGGACAGAATAGAAGCAGTGGGTTTTCAATTTGTTCACCACGAAGCCAACAGAACAAGTGAGGGCCCTTAATTAAATCAGTTATAGTTGGGTTTATTAACTTCGGAAAGGAGCATAGGTTTGGGCTGGGCTTATCCTGCGGGCCAAAATGATAAATTGAGTCTTAAATTAAACTCCCAAACTTTTCAAAAGAATTTTTATATATATATATATATATATATATATATATATATATATATATATATATCCAAACCTTTCAAAAGAATATATATATATATATATATATATATATATATATATATATATAAAATTAAAAAATAATGGCCCAAATACAAAGCCAAACAAGAATTTTCATTACCATGGGGGCCTAAAAAGAAAAGAAAAATTTTAAATAACTAGTGATAGGCCAATGCATTGCACAATTTTTTTTTTTTTTTTTGTAAATTAGTATTATAATTATAGTGATGCATAGAAACTCATAAGTATTGCTATTTAAAATATTAAGTAAAATTAACAGTTTAACAAAGATTTAATTATAATCCTAGAAAAAAGTTATTGTTTTTGCTTCCAATAGTTGCTTATTAATAGGCATTATCAATGGAACAATGAGTAAAATTTTATTTCTATTATTTGAGTTAATAATATTACATAAAAGGTCAACAAAAATTTCTTAATATTTTAACATTATTTATATACACACGCTTTTTTATAGAAAAAATTTTATATCACATAGAAAGATTGTTATATAAAATTTGAGACTATGCTATGATATATAAAATTTTAATATTACAATATTTATATCAATCTTAATGTGAACAAAAGAAAAAGACATTATAGTAAAATTTATTTAATAATGAGATAAAAATTCTACGGAAAATGAAACATCTAAAAAAATTGTTTTTCTTTAAATGTAGAGCATCAATTTTTACCATGTATGTCAGTAGTGAGTTTTAGTAAGGATATATAAAATAATATGTAACCATTTTTTAGGAGGTTGCATTTGCATAAAATGGAGATAAACTTCTTAATTGAAACATGAAATGAAAATGTTGTATAATTTAATGATGAACAGAAAAAATTATAAGTCAAATATTGTATATGAATATGTTGACATAACTATTAGAAACTTTCATATACCTAGTGAATTCCACAATCATGCAACTATGAATTAACATTTGGATCACAATTGGACAAAATTTATACCAAATAAAAAAAAATTTTGAATATTACCTACTAATTGATTCTCAAAGAAAAAAAAAATCCTCTAATTAAAAAACGAAAAGAAAATATATTCGCATTAACATCAAAATAATAATAATAATAAATTTTAAACAATAAAAATACATAAATCAAGATTTTGCCGCAAATATCGTTCAATCTTGATTCCATATACAAAAAACAATATGTAAATTGAAAAGTATTAAAACAAATCAAAGAATAAGGTTAGAGATTAATAGCAAAGTGTGTACGAGAGAGAGAGAGAGAGAGAGAGAGAGAGAGAGAGAGAGAGAGAGAGAGAGAGAGAGAGAGAGAGGTATATCTAATAGTGGAGAATAAAAACAAAAAATGCAATTGTGAAAAAAAATTTCTCATCAAAATACTTAAGCTTGTTGGTTATAATAGGGACAAAGATAGAACATATTTGTACCTAAAAATATAGAGGGGTAGAAGAAAATTAAACTTATTCACTAAAAAAGAGGGGATGGGAAAGATGAAATGTTGGAGAAGAGGATGAAACATTATACGTGTAGCTAATTGGAAGTAAATATAATTCTAATTACTAAAATAATGATGTGATATAAAAGAAAAAAAAAACTTCTTATTAATACCCAAAGCAAATTATATATATACACCTTTGTGTCAAAAAAAAAAAAAAAAAACATGAAAAGCTAAAAGTTAGGATAATATTGTATACATTTTATTGTTATATGTGTACAATTTTAATTTCATGTGTCAAAGAAGTGGGAAAAATAAAATAACGTCTAGGCTTCTTTTCTAATTGTGATATATTTAATTAAGGTTCGAAAATAAGTTTTATTTATTTATTTATTTATAATTTTTAATATAAATAGATAATTAGATTACACATATACTACTCAATTAAAGTACATTTTCAACAAATTAAAAAAAAAAAAAAAACTTGAATAGCCTTTGGAAGGGGAATGGATAGAAAAATAAATAGGGAAATGAAAAATGGTGTAAATGCACTTTTAGTCCCTATATTTTGCATTTTTTCTATTTTGGTCCCTACATTTTATTTTTACTACTTTTAGTTCCAAAACCAATTAACGCCTAATATTTAGGTCCTTTCCGTCACTTAAGCAACGACAAAAGCTGACGTGGCAAACGGAGCTAACTATTGGCACAGTAATGCTGACGTGTCAATTAAAATAATATTAAAAAATGCTATGTCAGCGTCCAAGTCAGCATCCACATCAGCATCTAACCTTAAAAAAATAAATTTATCAATTTTAAAAATTATAAAAAACAAAAAAACAAAAATTATAAACAAAAATTATTTTTCTTCCCCAGATCTTTCTCTCAAGTTTCTCTGCCTCCTTTTCTTTCTTTAGTCTTCTTTCTTTCTTCCTCTTTTTCTTCTCTCTCCCTCTATCTTGGTGCTTAGCCTTCTTGAACTCCTTAAGCAAGTTCCTCCACTTCTCTCATCTCCGATCCTGATCTCGAAAGAAAACCAGATCCAATCGATCCCGATCCCGATCTCGATCCCGCCCCACCTGACTCGGATCTCCTCGTCTCAAGCTCGACCAGCATGGACCTAGCCTCAGATCGTCGCCGCCTTGTGCAGCAATGGCATCCCACGAGCTCCTCATCACACATGGACGTTGGTCAGAACGACAGAGATTGTCGATCTTGATCCCTATCCCGCCCCACCTGACTCGGATCTCCTCGTCTCAAGCTTGACCAGCATGGACCTAGCCGCTGGGTTTCTTGTGGTTGGTTTGGAAGAGAAGAAGTGAGATGAGGAGCTCACTTCTCATCCCGATCCCGATCCCGCCTCACTTTCTCATCTCTCTCTCTCTTTATCTGGGTTGAGTTTGCTGTATTTGTTTTGGATTTTTGATAAATTTGAAAAGGGAAATATGGGTTTGTGAAAGGAAGTTTCTGGGTTTGTGATAGAGAATTTGTTGGGTTTGTGTATAAGGGGATTTAATGGGTTTGTGAAAAATGTTTAGATCTTAGGATTGACATCAAAAATTTGGTTGGTTGTCAGATCTGGAATTTTTTTTTTTTGTGAAACTGAAAATTTTGTTAGGTTGCCAAGAAAATGTATAAAAGTTCAAGGATGGAGTTCTTCACTACCTTGAGTCCATTGGTTGCCACGATTTGTGTGTGTTTTTGTGTTTATGTTTTTGTGTTTGGTTGACAAGAAATGGCAAGAAAATGCTAGAAAATTTGGGTCTGTGTTGTTAAATTTAAATCTGGTTTTGTGTTCATCGCGGAAATGTTGAAGATGAACTCAGATCCTAATTTGTATTTTTTGAATTTTAATTCTGCTGTTGTTTTTTTTTTTAAATTGATAAATTAATTTTTTAATATTATTTTAATTGACACGTCAGCATATACTGTGCCAATAGTGAGCTCCGTTTGCCACGTCAGCTTTTGCCGTTGCTTAAGTGACGGAAAGGACCTAAATGTTAGGCATTAATTGGTTTAGGGACTAAAAGTGGTAAAATAAAATGTAGGGACCAAAATGAAAAAAAAATGCAAAATGTAGGGACTAAAAGTGCATTTACACCATGAAAAATTAAGAATTAGTGGTTATAAATAAGAATAAAAATGTGAAATGAAATACCATACTAAAGAAAATCATTTATTTCATTTGAAATTTATAATTATATGCCACATGTCTAGTACTATGGCAAACATATTGACATTTACATATGAATTTTTGTCACGTGGCATTGTTTGTCCATATCATACCAATTGAATATAGAAATTTGCCATCTGTCATTGTAATATGCTTTGAAAATGAATAAGTGTCATTGTAGGATGCATCCACCAGTTATGGAATCCAAATTTTATAATATATTATTGATAGATAGATGTGCTATATAATTAAAGTTGGATTATAGTAGTCGTGGTTGCACCAAGTGACTATCTTCTTTCCCTTTCAACTAGCTACACTTTCGAATGGAAACCTTAAAGTATTCATTAAATTTTTTTTCTCTCCCATCTCTTCACATTTACATAGTTTCAAACTTTTTTAGTCGCCCTCAGTTTTCTAAGGTTAGCCACGCTAATTCCTAAACCAGCGGAGCTTTTTTGTCCTTGTCCTCGTATAAGTCTTAGTAGCAATGAAGTCAATTTGGTATCGTATTGACTGGTACGGCCGGTATTTACCATGCCGGTACAGAAACAAGGTTGTTTTGTGTTGGAAAAAATTACTGGCCCATATCAGGTCATTTCGGCCATACTGGAGAAGATATCAGATTTTGGCTGGTAAATGCATACTGGTCTAAGGAAAAAAAAAGTTTCTTTCTCACTCTCACTTTCCATCGGTGACGATCTCTACATTCTCAACCTCAAGTCAATGTCATGGACTGATTTTGGCTGCTGCTACTTCATCTTCATCTTCTTCTCCTCTCTCTCTGTCTGTCTAACTTTCTCTTTCCTGTCCCTCTTTCTCGGTTTTTCAAACTGATATTTACTGCTTATTTTGTATGCCCAAGAAATAGATAGCAGATAGTTATTACTTTACAACTAGCATGTTTTAACTTTTTTTTCCCAAACCAATTAAAAATTTAAAAGCCTTCTTATCACTTTTAATAAAATATAATATTAATTTTATTGTTATTATTTTTTTAAAAATTGTATCTATATTTTTTATTGGACTTGGACTAGAATCTCAGGTTAAGAATAGGGTCATTGACAAGACGGTTATATTTATGAGATTTAATCAATAGCATTTAATTAAATGAATATATATTCATTCGTAGCGGTAATTTCGAAATGATATACCAGTATTAACTGGTATCAAAATATTTCGTTTTCATGACCATACCGAAATAGCCTTCGGTATAAATTGACTCCCTTGCTTAGTAGCCCTTAGTGGTTGACTGCTTAGTGAATTTTTTTTCTTCTTATTTTTAAGCCATTTTTCTTCTTTCATGCTTTCTCAGTACCATAGACTATCCATGGAAGCACTAGAAGGCATAGGGAACAAGTTTAACCTTTCAAACAATGTGGAGAACGGTGTGAAATGTTTTAAGGAATCAATTTCCCCTTGTCTCCTATTAGTTGCTAAATTTTTGACCAAGCGGCCGAGTGGCAAACATTAAATAAGTGGCTACTTTTCGTCCCCTCTAGATAACACAAAAAAGATTTTGAGATCAAAGACATGGGAGAAAATAAATTTTTCTTTAATTTTGAGGAAGAGTATGATCTTGGGCGAGTTTTGGAACATGAGCCATGGTTGTACAATAAACATTTAGTTATTCTCGAGAGGGTGGTAGAGAATGTTTGTATCTCTGCTCTTCCCTTCCAATTCTCTCCCTTTTGAGTACAACTCCATGATCTCCTAATCCATTTGCTGCCTTCGGAGATTCATGACTTAATAGGAAATTCACTAGGAACGCTCCTCCATAAGATGGAATCCAAATAGGAGAGTGACAAAGGTAACTACTTACAGGTGAGAGTTCGAATTGACATCTCTAAACCTCTTAGTCAAGTTTGGAAAATATGGTCAAATGGTAAGATCATTGGATGAGTTGCCTTGATGTATGAATGATTACCCAATTTTTGCTACTGGTTTCAAAATGTAGCTCATGATGATCGAGAATGTGAATGTTGGCTAAGGAGCAAGGGGACTTTGAGAAGATCGGAAATATGGGGAATGGCTATGAGTCAAGGTCGATTTTCAAACAAGAAAACTTCTATCCTTGTATTTGAGGCTAAACCGACTAGCTTGGGATTATCTGCAAAAGCCCATGCAAGTGCCACCCCCAGCAAGTTGGGTCTCCTATGCTGATTTAGAACTAGTGTGAGAACTCCAAAACTAAACTTCTGGTAACGTCGATGACCGTAAGCTCATCGACAGAGTCAATAATCCTCGAAAAGGAAGATGGAAATCATATCTCGTCGACTTCGGATTTTCAAAAAATTTTAAAGGAGATTGACAACGAATTAGGCTACAAAATCATTCCTCCCTGGGATGTAGATTCTAGTTTCCTTTATGAGACAGTCTGGCATAGCTTGTCCAATGCAACCTACCTTCCCCTCACAGCCAAAAAACAAACAAACAAACAAACGAACCAACAAAACAAAAACCCTCCCAAACATGGGTTGCCTTTGGATGCAGAGCCCAAGGAAACCACCATCTGTCTAGAGGTCTTAAAGCTACGTGAGTTAGGTATATTCTGGGTACAACACAAAGTATTCAGGAATTTGTTATAATAGACTCCGAGGCCTAAAGATGCACATAAGATGGCATGAAATTAAAATAGCAAGAAAAATGATCTATGATGCATTAAATTTCTAATTCTTCTGTTAATTACTATAAGACTCAACTCTCCTTTTTCATTCTTTACTTCTTTATACAGTCTATTGTCTGGCATTAATTCTGGATGCTTGGGATTTTCCAATTCATGAGTTTATGGTGCAAAGCTATTGGCAGAGCTTATAACACTACAAAGTAAGAAAAAGGTGTGTAGCAAATACTTAAATTGAGACAAGTGTCTTGCTGTCAAGTAAACATAAATTTTGTCTTCTATATTGGGTGCTTCTATTAAATTGTGACCATCATTTTCTTTCTTTTCCTTCTTTGTACCACTACAATTAAGAGTCTTGTTCTTGTAATAATATAATTATAGTGATAAAATATATAAGCTATTTTGTGCAAGTAAGACAGGGAACTGAGATGTGGGTACCCCACTTATTTTGCAATTAATTTTTTTTAAATAATGAAATATTATTTAGGAAAGGAAAATATAGATGTGTTGAGTTTAAAATTACCCCTCTTTCTCTTGTTCATTTTTGATACCATCGCTTCTTTGTAGTGTGTGCTTTAAGAGTTTAATAAGAAGCATGATACTGACCGTATGCTGAAGGCATTGGACTACAATCTACAAATTTCCAAAAAAGGCCAGAAACTGGGCGGTGGAGATGGGCAGTGGCCCTTCCATAAGGTACAAAGTTTTGCATTTGGCTTCTCATGCAACCATTTTTGGATGTTAGTAATGACGAAGACAGTTTGGAGCTTGATGGAGATGGGCGGTGGCCCTTCCGTAGTTTTTCTTAGTAACTCATCCTTAATATGTTTGATCCAGGTAAGTGAATTTTTACCGCTTCTGTCTTTTTGTTTTTGGTTGGGGGAGGGGGGTTTGGTTCACAAGATGTAGATCTTTCATCAGGGTCATTTCTTGTTATTTCTTTTCATTTTCAAATGACAGTTTGGGAGGTTCGCCGCGGTAGTGACATAGTGTCATGGCCTCGAGGGAAATTTTAACTCATCAAGGTGCTTCTGCTGGGGTGTTTATGCCTGACTTGAGCTGGGACGGTGCACTTTTTGTTGAACTAGAAGATAAAGGTATATCAAATACAATAAAGAGAGAGAGAGAGAGAGAGAGAGAGAGAGAGATTGATTTGAATTTGCAAGTTTCATCGGATGGGCTTCGGCCAGATCTGAAGAGGCCTAAGTTTGAAGATGTCTCATCCTCAGCAATGGTCAGTATTGTCTTTTCCAGTGAGGTTAGCAATTTTGATGTCTGTATGAAGGTTGATCATGGGTGGAACTTACCTTCTGGGCTGGATAATGGCCAGTTGAATGTGACTTCTGTTAAGGTGGATCTGGAATCTTTTCTTGATGGTGTATGCTATTTATGTAAAGATGCTGCTGATACTGCAGAGATGAAGGGTTATGCTGAGGACAAGGTTTCCATTGGAAAAGCAGATATGCTGAAAAATATTCCCGAAAATTGTGAGCTGATGAACTTGGTTAAACTGGCTAGGCATTCTTGGCTAAAATACTGTGAATTTCTTCAAGAATGTGCAATTCGTCTATTGCGTGTGTTGTCTCTTGACCGGCTCTATATATATATATATATATATATATATATATATATATATATACTTTTGCTTCGTTGGTGATTTGGTTTCCTCTTAATCTATATATTTCTGATACATGTATGGGTACTCATATATTAGTAAATTCAAACTTTATTTTATTTATTTAATTTTTTGCAGATTTGCTCCTGTATGGGAGACCTGTGCACAAGCATTAGTAGGCAACAGCCCTTTTTTGCAGATTTAGTTCATGAAAGCTTAAATATATTAGTAGGCAACAGCCCTTTTTGTGATGAACCACCTCCACAATTTCAAGTAGGCCACAGCAAATTGCCTCCCTGCGAAGAACCCACTCTAGATCAACTACCTCTAAAATAGTCAAGAATCTCCTATGATGGAAACAACAATGTCAACATCACATAGCGGCTTGGTTCCATTAGACAAATTAACAAAAATGTAGAATGTTGTGCATCCCAAACACCCGGAAATCATGCTGTAACAATTCATTTTAAATGGCACTTTTCTGCTGAAAAGGTCTCTAGTCAACAATCAGAGGCTTAGTGGTAAATTGATCTTATTTTTTGGTAGAACAAAAAACACTACTAATCGCATCAAATTAAAACATCCTGTAATAGATATACAACTAATTTCTCATCCAAAATTTGAAGCTACAGCAGAGAAAATCTATTTTTGCAGAAGTGAAATTTAGCAGCAGAATGAGAGCTAGCAACAGAAATAGCAGCTCTATTCCCTTCTGGCTACATGCTCTAAATTCCGCACGAAATATTAGTACTTCAGCTAGATTGATGTTTCTTCCTTTAACTTGTTAAGCTCAACAAAAAAAAACAGGGAGTGGGAGGGCGGTGTATAAACTGTTATACAAACAGGATCTGGTAACACCAAATTTCATATTTTGACATGTGAGTTTTTTATTGTAACATATCCAATCAAATAGGGACACCTGTAATTTAAATCAAACCATACTTATTCACTTAGAAGTCACAAAAGTCACAACATAGTATACTACAGGAAAATCATTAGAGAAGCTTATCAATGAATTAGAGTCTGAAAAAAAGGAATTCCCAGAGTACTAGATACAGAAACATTCATTATGCGTCTAGGCTGTCTAGTGCATATGCGAGCATATCTAAAGACCACTATTGCAAATCCTTGTGCTTATACTTTCGACCCCATAATAGAAAACAAGAAAAGAAACTAAAGTTCCAAGTACAATCTTATCTGATACAGATTCATTTCATGAAAGCACCAGAACCAATAAAATAAACTTACTGGAGAGACTGAATAGGGCAGGTAATTATCTAACAGAAAGGAGAAAAGAACACAATGAAACACCGTATAAATTTGTAGTGTAAAGGAACAAGATCATTTAGCACAACAAGAGAACATCTGACTTTGCTTTGATGAACCTCCATTAACCAGGCTTACTCGATTCCCAGATAATTCAGCCTTATAAGAATCGGAATTAATGACTTTTCTGCTGATATTGTTGTAAATCTCCCGGATGACGACCTCAAATGCAGCTTCAACATTAGTAGAATCAAGTGCAGATGTCTCCATAAAGAACAATCCTTCCGCTTCTGCTAGGCTTTTGCCGTCCTCTACACTTACAGCTCTAATATTCTCCAAATCACACTTGTTCCCAACCAACATTCTTGCCATTGTGGTATCGCAATGGGCTGCATTAATCCAATTAAAAGTTCACTTAATTCACCTTAGAGTTGAATAGAGTTGAACATACAAGAAACTATCTTCATATTACAAATCAAGGGCCACAAATGGAAGAAAAAAACATATGATAACATAAAAGACTGCAAAAGAATGGCATCATAGAGAGAGAGAGAGAGAGAGAGAGAGGTGGCACGGCACAAATTCTAGAAGGGAAACAATTGAAACAATACAGAGTTTCGTTTGAAGTAAAATCTATAAATCCTGTGCTAAATTTGTTGTGGCCTTCCTTCAACTGAGGTAGTATCTTAGGCCTAAATTCTAGTTGAAAATTTATATGCCTCAATGAAGCAAGATTTAATAGAAAGTTAAACAAAAAACCAAGGGATATGCATTTTAAAGTGATTAACATATCCAAGAGTAAGATCATCACACTTTAATAAGGAGAAAAGTTGGCTCATAACCCTCAAATTCGCCAATTAGAAATAGGAATGCTCCTGAAACAAGATTTCAACACAGTAAAGGATAACTGACCGCTAATATATGCAGTCACCAAGACACCAACCTAATGTAACAAAACTAGATGCAACACCTTGAGTAATCTATCCAGCAGTAATGGAATTTTAGATTAACCAAAGGCAGCTTTATTGTCTTGACATTCAATATGTTTGCATGATGAATATCCATAAGCTCCAGCTACAACCTAATAGCTAAAAGTTTTGTCACTTTAGTTTTTAATCTGTTTCCAGCTTTTTTCCACTTGCCTTGTTCATGTTCCAATACAGATTTGGCCAAAAAAATCATTAGTTTTGCAAGGATGCCTGTTTTGTATACAAAAAAGCCCAAAATAGTGTTTTTGATACCAGTGCTAACATTTCATGAGCATTAATAAAACTACTGGTGAAAAACATCCTTCATGGTGTAGTAGAAGGCATGGACTCAAAGAAAACTAATGTAAGGGGAGTATAAAATAAGGAGGAAAGCTAACCACCAGTGTTTTTCATCTTTGCCATTGGACCTTGTAAGTTTCTAATAGAATGTAGCTTGCACCAGAAAAGAATACCAATATGAAAATTTGCTGCTTCTAGAGTCATTTCCACTAGAATTACAAAGATTTGTTTTAACAGAGAAACACATTGAAGATTCCTGATCTAATAGAGACCAATAAAAAGATTTACATTGTTCGGCAGTCTGCCTACATTCACGGGAGCAAGCATATTTACACGTGCCCAAGAATCCTAACTCGGTACATTGAATTTCCCAACTACTTACGGACACTAGTTAATTCAAAAGCTTAAACTTATGGATTTGGGCTCACTTATTCTTGTTAATTCCTCAACTCCTTTACTTTTTCTCCATGTGAGACTTGCACTCACATGTGCCTACCCAACAGATAAGTCAATCATTCATTACACAATCTATAATCAGCCATTCATATGAAACCTATGATTTAGTGTTTTTACTTAAGTAACAAGCAAGGCATCAATATCAAATAACACATTTTCAATAACCAAAATGAATCATCAACACCAAAGCAAACTCGTTATAAATCTTAATTCGATAAAAAAAGCAGAGACCCAATAAAGATTTACACAAATCAAGAAAGAAAACCATACTTGTGAGTTCATCGAGCCATCTTTTGACGCTGTCAAAAGTGGTGGTACGAGTGATATCGTAGACAATGAGAGCACCCACAGCGCCTCTATAGTAAGCAGAAGTGACAGCCCTGAAACGCTCTTGCCCAGCAGTGTCCCAGATCTGGGCTTTCACCTCCTTCCCATCGATTTCCACAGCCTGGGTCTGGAACTCGACGCCAATGGTGGCCTTGGAGTTAGTATCAAACTCGTTTCGAGCGAAGCGTGACAGCAAGTTGGACTTGCCAACAGCAGAGTCACCAATGAGAACTATCTTCAACAAGTACTCCTCACCGCCTGAAGAATGCTCATCCATTTGTAATATAAAATATCAATCAATGGATTCTCAAATGATATCAGTATACAATTGTGTGTGCGTGACTATAAAAAGTTTTGGGTCTTTCTTGCTTGCTTTTTTTTTTTTTTTTTGGTTGTGGAGATGGGAAGTTGGGAAAGGAGATATGTGTGAAAGTGGTAAATTTGTTTGTTTGTTAAGTAATGAGTTGGAAGAGTGGAGGAGGAAAGGTAGCCGACTAATCAATCAATCATAGACCTTAGACAATGGAACAAAAGCAGACAAACTGCGTAATTGCCGGGCAAAAATTAATGGGAAAGTCTATACATATAAAATTAAAATAAAAAATGTTTATTTTACGCGGTTACTTACCCACATAGTACACTAGTGAAGATTTTAGTTTATAATTTTTGTTTACGAGGATTTTAATTTATAGGTTTTAGTGATAACTCTATATCATTACACCAAAGTGGAGAGAAGGTTTATATTATTAGATTGTAACAAAATATTTTACTAGTAGAACTAACTAGAACTCATTTAGTTTATAAAATTAAAGTGTGTATTGTGTTTATAATTGAGTGTGTGTGATAGATATTTTCAAAAAAAGTTTTACACCAACTAATATAGTTTATTGTTAATAATAGAGAAAACAATAATATTAGCGGTGAGTTCAGATAAAAACTAATAAGAAATTACTAGCTCAACTATTATTAAAAAAAAAAAAAAGATTTGTACATGTTTGTTTGGGAGTGGAGTCTAGACTCTAGAACTTTTTTTTTTTTTTTTTGAAATAAAATATTTTTTTGTGGGGGACTTACTTTAGACTCTAGAACTTAATGCTGGCCCGAATACCCTTAATATCATTCACAACTTATATAGTAAAGTATGGATAAATTTGCCGAAAGAAAAAACAGATTAAAAGAAGTCATTTTTTATTTAATTTTTCTATTTGATATAGAAAATAGAAGTAATTCTTTTTATTTTTCTATTTGATATATGTGTGTGTGTTTCTCAAAAAAAGAAAAAAGAAAAAGAAAAAGAAAAAGAAATTAAGCTACTCAATTGAGAAACCGTTAAAAAAAATTGGGACATTGGCCATCATTAATTTTGTTCTTGAGGTACTCCATGACTAGATCGATAATTGTGACACCCCTAAGGGTTATAATCATTGCCAATCGGCTGCCCACAACCATATCAATCACCTCAACAGCAACCTTGATGCCCATCAACGTCGGATACACTCGACACCACCTAAACCTCATGGCCAATACCTTCCCCATGGTGTGTGTATATGAGAGAGAGAGATGAAAAAAAAAAGTAACAGAAATTTTTTATAAAAAGCTACCACACTTTGCATTTTGCAAAAAATTTAGGTTTCATCTGGTAACGGTATTTTAACAATGAAAACTGTAGTTTAAACATCACAATATGTATTTTCATACACTTTTTTATCTACACATATTTTCATAAAACTTAAACAATATTATTAGAAATCTCTTACCAAACAGACCCTGAAAAACAAGATTTGGATTAGAGGTGGCAATTCATGTTTGCGTGTCGGGTTCGTGTCGTGTCAACTCATGAGTAATCAACTATATAAGTCAACACTAACCTGACATGTTTATTAAACGGGTTAAGATTCCTTAACCCTGACACGAACTATTTATTGAACATGTCAGTCATGTCGACATGTTTATCAGATTTTATCAAAATGAAAAAAAAAATTATGAAAAAAACAAACAAATAAATATTTTTAATATAAAATTTAAAACTAACGAGTAGCTGCATTACAAATAATTATTCAAAACTAAAACATATCCTAATATAAAAAATAATCAATCACAATATATTAAAAAAAAAACTATAATAATTAATAAGTTTATATACTTAGAGTTTGAAGGGTATATTGGTAAAATTTTATTTAATTGAACAGATCAGATGGGTTAAACGGGTTCTATGTGTTCAATACTAATCCAACCTGTTTATTAAATGGGTCAGTCATGTCAACCCAAATATGACATGAACTCATTAAGCCTTAACCCATAACTTATTAATTTCATGTCATGTCGTATCGGATTCGTGGATCATATCCAATTTTGCCACTCCTAAGTTGGATGTAGGAGCTTTTAAGGGCAATTTTGTATATAATAATTGATTAAACAGAAAAATGTATCGTCCAAACAACAATAAATGAGCATTAATACTAGTGAGATGGAAGAACACTTCAACAGGTTCCATAACCGCTGATCATTAAAGATGATGAATCCAATCAGATACATTACAAGGGCAATAAAGCCTAGTTAATGACGACCATTACTTAGCGACCTTAAACTCCTATTAAGGTTTAGACCGTTACGCATAGGGAAATAATTATTTGTAATTATGAAGACATTAATGAGCACAACAGCTATCTAAGCTACCTATAAAAGGAACAACAATCAGTCCATTTACCAAGGTATGTCAAAAAACAAAGTACTACAAAATTACTATCTATATAAAAAATACATGGGCAAACTTTGACTTAAGCATCGAAGACTCCTCCACTGGGCACAACTCGATGGTCTTCAATCAACTTTGTTCAATCAACTTTGTTTGTTTTGTAGGTCCTACCAGTTCGTCCGGGCAATACGAGATCATCCAAAGCTTTAGGTTGGACGAATGACCCAATTGACGATTTTTTGTATCATTAGTACTCCATTTAAATTTTTGAAAAGTCATATACAAATGCTTTAATAAGTGTGTGTTTGACAAAAATTAAAAAATCAACTTATTTTACTTTTCAATTTATTTTTACTATTATTTATAAGTCTTATTATACTTTTTAATACTTTTTATGAGTTTTACTATATTATTTTAATTAACTTATACTTTTTTTTATAATACTTTTAATAAAAATTTTTAATTTTAATAAAATAAACGAATTTCAAACCCACACTTGTGGTTTACACTTCAAAGAGTTCATCAACGTAACGTGTGGTAGAGATTTTCTAAAGAATAGTGCTATGTAGGCGGCCGGGAAAAGACAACTTCAGTCTTGTCTAGTCTCAAAACCTAGGAATGATAATGAGAGCTAAGAGAATATACTTATTACAAAAATAAAAAGGAACGTCACAACTGCTATTATCAATTACACGGTTTAAAAGCTTCTTTGTAGTTTTTTTGAAACATGTGCTAGTAAAAAAAAAATATATATATATATATAAATATGTGTAATATTATTTAAAAATTAAAAATATGAAAAAAAATATCTAAAAATATGTGTAATATTATTTAACAATTCTATCAAATGGGGCTTTTATTTTTTGTTCAAAAATATTTTTATATTTCTATATTTAAGTAGAGACAAAATTAAAAGACAATTTGACAAATTTCACTAAAATTTTATCTAAAAAATATGGCCACTCTCCTGTAAACTCTACCAAACGGGGTTTTTTTTTTTTTTTGTTCAAAAATGCTTTTATATTTCTATATTTAAGTAGAGACAAAATTAAAGGACAATTTGACAAATTTCACTAAAATTTTGTCTAAAAAATATGGCCACTCTCTTGTAAATTTTTTAATTTTTTTATTCACTTATAAATTAGATTCTCAGAATTAAATTTATATATAAAATAAAAACACAATTTTTTTTTCTTACAAAATAGGACTACTAAAAAAAAAAGTTTTTTCGTATCCGTAAAACACGTGTGATAAGACTAGTAACATTTTACTACATTAAATTTACATACTGATGTGTCATCAATTATAAAAAGACAACTTAAATATTTATTTATAAGGTTGTTAAGACCCACTAATCACTTTAATTGTCACATTAATTTATAAATTTTATTCAGTAAAATTTGTAATCCTTTTAGTATTTTCCTTCTCTAAATTAGCTTAGAAGAAAATTTGTGTTTTAAAGATTTGACTTATTAGAGCATCTCCAGCCGGCTTAGGAAATGTCAAATGTAAGCAACATTTGGCATTTAGGCCTAAAATACACTCAGCAGATGGAAGGCTAAAAGTGAGAAATTGCAAATTATTTTGGCATAGTGCTACAGTGCCATTTTACATGTAAAATGGCACTGTAGCACTATGCCAAAAATAATAATAATATTTTATTCAGCTTTTTTTTTTCTCCCTCATCTCTCATCTCTCTCTCTGTCTTTCTCTGTCTCCCACACTTTCCTCTCTTTCTCCCTCTTCTCTATCACACTCTAAGATACTCCATGGCATCGAGCATCACGCACCACATCGGAGCTCTCGCCAGAACTCCGAGCCGATCTCTCCGTGACACAAGCCGAGACACGAGCCGATTTCTCCGTGATAATGCCGTTGGATAGCGTGATGATGAACAACGCGGTGATGATTGGGTTGTTTGCAGGCGCTGGAGAGTGATGATGTGGTGGGGATCATGACGGACGTGTGATGGGGATTGGTGGAGAGAGAGGCGGCTAGATCGTGAAATTGGGGTGGGTATGGATCGATGCAGATTGGTGGGTTTCTCGGTGGAGATTGGTGGGTTGCCAATGTCGCCAATGATGGTTTCGCTCAAGATCACTGATGATGGTTTCGCTCAGTGGATGTGGCAGTGATCTGGTGGGTTTTTTTTTTCTTCTTAATTTTGGGTTTTTGGTTCCAGTGGGATTTTGGTAGGAATGGACATGGTGGCATGGTAGGAATGGTAGTGTGGGCATGGTGGTGTGGATTTTGGCAGTGGGCATGGTGGCGTGGTAGGAATGGTGGTGGTGTGGTGATGATTGGGTTGTTTGGCTGTTGAGAGAGGGACAGAGACTCAAAGAGGCAAGGACAAGGATGAAGAGAAAGGAGTGATAATAACTTTTAAATATTATTTTATTATATAATTTATATTATTTTAGTGTGTAGGATTGTAAAATAAAAGTTGAGATGTTAAAAGGATTAAAAAATAGTATAGTATAAATAATAAAGTAAGTTTTTAAGATGTAAAAATAAGATAGAATGACATTTTCAAATGAAGATGTTCTTGTGTGCATATTTTAAGGTGCCTGTTAGGAGTATTTGCCCCAGTCATGTGCGGTATCTTATCTCACAAGCATTTGGAAGTTATCAGAATATATAATACGTGTACGGTGATCTGAGAAGTTAACTGAACGTGCTTTTATTTAATAGCTTTTAATTGCATTCATATGAGGGTTCATGAAGTTTGTTCGGTAGGCACTTCTATTGAAAATGGATGCACCATCAACAAAGCTGATTAGGTGGGTCTGACTTGTAACTCTCACCTCAATGATGAATCACCGCCAACTGTAACATGAGCCAATATGCTTTCGACAAAGGAAAAATTTATTGAGTCCTATCATTTTGACAAGTAATAAAAATAAATAAATAAATAAATAAATACTTTTTTTTAATGAATCATGTTAACGAGTACCTTTAAGATATTGGTTAATAATTTATTTTAAAAAAATTTTTACATTATTTTTATGAGAAATGAAAAAAGTTGTCAAAATATTAATTATTTTTTTTTCTTTTTCTATAAAAACTTTTTTTAAATAGATTATTAACTAATGCCCTAAGGGCATTCGTTAACATTTTCTTTCTTTAATTAATTTATTTGTAAGTGCATTTAAGAAACTGATTGATTATAATAAAAAACTCAACTTTACCTACCTCCTTCATACACTTGTTAATCGGTTCTAGCATTACTCAAATATGTTAGATTCTTCAATTATACTGGATGATTATTTGTTATCTTGATAGATACCCATCCATTCCTTCCCTATGTTCCTAGATTTTTTCCTTGTGTCTGCAATTGGTATTAGAATCTTCTACCTACTTATCTAAAGAATAAAATCTACTACTATCTTTTAGTGTTTGTAAAGCAGGTTTGTAAGTGTGAAGTAGTCTATCTACTATCTTTTAGTGTTTGTAAGGTAAGCTTGTATTATATTTGCCCATATAATATTTCATGCTTTTCCAAGTCTTATATATTGTTGAACACGAATGTTGTGTGTTGTTTCATTTCTAATAAACTGTACCTGATGGTTACCCATCTCCAATAGTTACTTAAATTTACCCAAAAGTAAGGACTTAAGGAGAACAACTTAGTAGTTGATGCTTGGAAGTTAAAGGTCGCCAAGCTCTGCACTAGAAACATTGTACACGCCTCAAGTACTTCTTCCTAGACCTGGTAAATGGGTTAGATTGATTGGGTCCGGGTGTGAGATGAGTTGAAAAACTTATGAACCTTACGTGATCTTTCTGGGTTGGGTCAAACTGGTAATTTTCTTTTCATATGCAAACAATAATAATATACAAATAAAAATGAAACATAATAATATTATGTTTTTCTTTTTCCAAATAAAAAATGTTAAAAAATAAAAGTTATAAACATAAATTCTTAAGTTTGCACAATCCAAGATTCATTAAATTGCCTTCAAGCATCAACCTTGTTAAGAAAAAAAAATCTATAGTGTCTATAAGAAGAAAAGAACTAAGAAAAGAAAGGAAGTAAAGAATATAAGTAGTGAAAGTGTGAAACGTGTTTACAAAGAGTTTTAGAAAGCTAAAACAAGCAAAAAAGCAGTAAAAAAAATCCATTGGAAAAAAACAGGGGTAAACTTGTGTGACCCATGGAGTAACCTATACATAATTTCAAAGTATTAACTTCAAGTCAACCCATTTTTCACAAGCCAAAAATATCTCTATCCATAGTCCATACCCATATTTTTCGACTCGACATCATTTCAACAGGTTGGCTATAGGTTGAGCCGTAATTTCACAGGTAAAAATATCTCTATCCATACCCATATTTTTCCTTTGGGTTTAGATAGGTTATTGAATCCGGGTCCAATTTTGCTAGGTCTATATTCGGAGGTGTTATTTTGGATAGTCTTATCTCCACTTTATTTATTTCAAATGTTTTGTTTGGAAGATTGATGCTTTTATGGTTTGTTTGGAAATAAAATTTTCTAATTCCTATTTGTGGTATTACAATTTTTATGTCCGTGAATCCTTCGTTCAAGTTGAGCAATATTCTCTTTCTCTCATAACAAATTCTTGGGTTTATCAATTTGATCTGGGACCCCTCCTCTGAAGCTAAACACGATCCTTTCTAAGAGAAACCATATGTCATATGTGCGATAGAAGTTAATTTGAGATGGGTACTTTTTGAAGGAGACTTAATAGGTTTTAGACAAATTTTCTTTTGTTCATAGGGAATTGGAATGAGCTAATACACTGCAAGATGGGGCTTGAATTGTAACTGGTTTGGGCCGCTCCCTGTCTTATCTTTGCCCTCTGCTCTAGCTAGAGCTGGGCTCGGGCCCATGGCTTGAATGTATCCCCCTCTCCTTTTGTGTAATAAACTTAATGATTATATAGAAAAAAAAAGAAAAAAAATCTACTCATTGACATTTGACACATTCAATGTCCTTAACTTTTCAAAATTAATGTTTCGTTTGTTCTGATAAAAAACGCTTTCTGAAAAAAATTACTTGTTTTATTGAAAATATTATTTGAACTTGCTTTCTTGTATAAGGTTGCAAGCCGGAGAACAAGTTAGAAAACATTTTCTATTGTGCTGGATTGTATGAGAAATCATTAATATTTCTTGTAATCCCCCCAAAAAATATGAAAAAACACTTTTATTTACAAAATTAGACTCTAGATGTTAGGACATACGCGATTCATTGTTAGGAACATATGTCACTAGTTTATGTAATAGGTTAATCCTTTGACAAAACGCATTTTACTTGTAATTGGATAGATCTAGGATGTGTTTAATGCTTCAAGAAACCTTGTTTCAAGTTCAAGTGTTAAAGCCATGCAAGTCTGTCCAAGAATCAAGGAAGAAAGTGTAGGATTTTAAAGCTCAATAGCTAGCTTGACAGTTAGCATCAATCAAAGTCTAAAAGCTGCTGAAACCCGTGGTTCGACAGCTAGCTCGATAGATAGGGTATCTGTCGAGATTTATGAAACTCAATTTTTCAAGACTTTTTTTTTATCCAATCCGTGATTGTATGTTTGGGCTTTCTTTTCTCACAACCCTAAACATATATAAAGATTATTTTAAGAGCCGTCAAAGGTTGCGCGAATGTGAAGCAAAGTTTTGTTCATGCAAATTGTGACCGGAGACAGAATTTGTCCTAGTTCATCTTTCTCTTGAAGAAGTTGTTATGTTTGTATAACGTAGGGTTTTGTGACCAAGCAACTTCATGATCTTCATCATCTGGATGAACTGAAGAACTTTTCAGCTAACATCCTTCTTTAGTTGGTGATCAAGTCGCATACTGGGATCCGCGTAATTGGTTAGTCACGTACTAGGAGCCGTGCATTATAAGGAGAGATTGTCACTACAGAACACCTCCAATTGAGTATTGGGATAAGGGTTCAGCTATAGGTTGATATAAGGTACTGAGATTTCTTTACTTGTAACAGCTTGTTTTGATAATAGTGGATTTTCGAGAGTGGTGACTTTAAAATCACCCAATAAGTATTGGGGTAAGGATTCAAATGTAGGTTGGTATAAGGTACCGAGATTCCTTTATTTGTAACCGCTTATTTTGATAATAGTGGATTCTCGGGAGTGGTGACCTTAAAATCACCCGAGGGGGGTTTTTGCCGTGTAGGTTTTCTCCATTAGTAAACAAATCACCGTGTTAATTTATTTTTCGCTGCATACTTTAGTTAATTGGTGATTTTTTTGTGCTACCATGTGCTTTGCATATTAATTTGATTAATTAATAAACTTAACTAATTAATCAATTAATTTATCACAAGGGGTCAATACATTCTTGGCTTGTCAAGTGGTATTAGAGCGGGCACATTCTGATTAGGTTTTAATTTTTGTTGTGTGATCCATTGACCCCTGTTTGTCATAGATAGAGGACAGTTTTTTATTATACCTCATTTATTTGATGGCACTAACTATGCATACTAAAAAGTATGCATGAGAGCTTTCTTGCAGTCTTTAGATGAGAAAGTGTGGCAAGTTGTGGCGATAGGCTGGACTAAGCTTACATAAGCGCTGGCCGATTGGGATAATGCTAAGATCAGGGTGGCAAACTTCAACTGTAGGGCATTGAATGCGTTGTTCAGTGCGGTCACAAATGAGGAGTTAAAGAAGATATCCTTCACTGAAACTGCTAAGGAAGCATGAAACATCCTCTAGACAACCTATGAGGGAACCAAGGCTGTCAAGGACTCAAAACTTTAGAGGCTCACTACCAGCTTTGAGGAGATTAAGATGGAGGAGGATGAGTCGTTTGATGAGTTCTATACCAAGCTCAAGGACATAGTGAACTCAGCTTTTAATCTTGGGGAAACCATTCCTGAACCCAAGATTGTGAGAAAGGTGCTCAGATTTCTACCTGAGAAATTTCATGCCAAGATCACCGCAATTGAGGAATCAAAGGACATTGACAAGTTTCCTTTGACAGAGTCAGTTGGCAATCTGCAGACCTATGAGTTGGGTTTGTCTAGGATCGGGAAGTCGAGTAAAAGCAAGAGCATGGCACTAAAGGCCAAAAGCAATGACACAGATGAGTCTTCCAATGATGAAGATTCTAAAATGAAATCCTACATCACCTAGCAATTCAAGAAGTTCATGAAGAATGCCAATGCAAAGGGCTTCGACAAGGACTGTAGGCAATTGAGTTCTTTCAGTCTAAGAGCCAAGACAAAGGGAAGAAGGATTCTAGAGATAGCGGTCAATACACTGTTCCTTCAGGACCTAAGTGTTTCGGGTGTCAAGGTTTTGGACACATGAAACATGAGTGCCCCACATATCTCAAGACCATTGGGAAAAGCAAGGCCCTTGCTGCAGCTTTGAGCGACACCGAACCTGAGGATGATTCCGACAATGAGGATGACGGAATCCTGAATGCCTTCACTGCCACTGTCAATCCTACTAAGGGGATTGTAGAAGATGTGGATGAAGAAGAAGACTTGGTGGAGTCAAAGTTTGAAAAGATGGATGAACATAATGACATCCACATAGCCTATGCAAAGTTATACAAGGTCTCAGAAAAGCATAAGAAGTTGTATAGGCTGGCCACCAAGAAGCTCAGTGATGTGGAGCTTGAACGTGAAGAACTCTCCACAAAGTTTGATGAAGCTAATCAGACTATTAGAGCACTTAGGTTTGAGAACAACTTCTTGGTTGAGAAGACCAAGAAGCTTGAAACGGAGCTACTTCAAGTCAGAGCTGGAAAGGACTTCAAGTATAAAGCTTGATGAGATGCTCAACTTTCAAAAATTTGCTTCTGATCGAACCGTTTTAAGGTATGATTTCTCTTCCTCTAATATTGCTTCTTCCAGTACTACTGTTTTTGTTCCTCTTACTAATAATGTTGAAACTGAGAATAATGATGTTAATAATGAATTAACTAGTAAGAATGTAGATAAGGGTAAGTCTATCTTAGGAGAACCCTCTAAACTTGCTAAGAATGAGACTAAGAACCCTAGGGCTAAGAAGAACAATAACCAAAAGCCCAAACAAAAGAAGCAGCATCTCTGTCATCACTATGGAGCAGCTGGATATACTCGACCCAATTGCTATAAGTGGTTAGACACTCAATAGAGCAACAAGATGATGGTGTTGGGAAACCAGAATCAGTTTCCATCCTCGTTTGCTCCTCTTGGAGATTTTTTCAAAGCCCTCATGTTCCTTTCGAACTTGAACGGTTTCAATTCTTCCCCTTCACTGTTGGTTCAAGGGTTTGTGCAAAGGAAATGTTCTTCCAAGGTGTGGAAGGAAAAATGCTCGAAGTGATTTAGTCATTTTTCTCTCTCCCTCTCTGTTTTTGATTGCAATACTTGTGTGTTTTTGTTTTTGTGTTTTTGAGTCAGTCTAGTTTTATGCATTGCATTATTTTGATTAGCATGTTTTTGGTTGTTTTCTTTTCAGTTTTTTTTTTTTATTTTGTTTTTTTTTTTACAAAAAAAAAAATTTGAAAAATACAAAAACAGTGTGTGCTGTACATTGGTACACGTGTACCTTGGATGGCCATTGAAACAAAGTTTTCTAAACTTTGTATCTCGTGTAGCTTAGATGAGTATCTTTATGCACAACTAAGTAAGTGAGCTTTGTGACTCTTGTTTGTGATGAGTAAGATTAAGTAATCTCTTGTACTTAATACTCATATCACTCTTTTTGACGGGAAGGACTAGAAAATCCTAAGAGAAAAGCATAAATAACCATTTCACCACTTTTGCTCGCCAATCATGAAATGACATCCATATGCTTCGGCATAGCAAAAGTGCAATGTCAAATGCTTAACATCATTGGGTATTTCTTTTCTTTCTCCTATATACCCATGCATGGTTTGTTTAAAAGAAAAATATGCAAAGAAAAATAAAAGCAAAAAGAACAAAATGCTTTATATATGATTGCAAGCGTGTATTCTAGGAGATGTGGGAGTTATAGGATGTACCTCGAAGGTGATAGTCTCCATCAAACAGTTATGATTGTGTGTGAGTTAAAGTGATTTTCTTGTATCTCAAATCGTCATAACATGTAGACACTTGTGCAATCTTACTATGTTTTTCACACACAACACGCAATACTCTTTGCTACTTTTGATACATGTGTAGGTACAATGTGATTTGGCTATCACAAAGAACACTTGTGTTAATGTATGCTCACTAAACTGTCCTAACTTGTTTTTGAAATATAAAATTGGTTAGACGTGTTTAGTGTGTGTGTGTGTGTTTTGGATCTAAATGCCACTTTTTTTTTAACTGTTGAGAGATGTTTTTATGAGCTTAAAATGTTGTTGGATCTGTGTTTAAGGAGCATGTTTGATTGCATTCATATCTGTGTTTTTCTCTTCTTTGAAAAACTGTTTTTAAGCAATCTCGATAGCTCTTGACAGATAAGCTATCTATCGAGACTCCTCAGCTGATTTTTATCGCAATTCTGATAGCTCTCAATAGCTAGTTCGATCAATCGAGAACTTTCTGTCTCCTCGATAGCTACCTTGATCCATCGAGCTTCTTTGTTGAGAAAACCTCTTGTTTGATCCTCGATAGCTCCTCATTAGTTGGTTCGACAGATAAAAGGTGCATTTTTAAAGCTTGATAGCTCTTGATCGATCGAGTTTTATGAGATTTCTATATAAGGAGCCTTCACAATTTCTGATCTCACTCCGTCGATCTCTCTCGACAGATTCCAAGCTTTTCACCTCCCAAACTCACTTTTCTCTCTCCAAGCCTTCACTCCATGTGATTTTCGGCCTGTTCTAGCTTCTAATCACTTAGTATGACCTCTTTACCTCTCATTCTTCATGCATTTAGATCTAGGTTTTGGGTTGTTTGAAAAATTTAGGGGTTTTTCAAAATTGATGAAGGTTTTGTGCAATTTTTGGGTTGGATGTCACTTAAATGAGTTTAAAACCTCATGTATAATGTTTCATGCATTTTAGATGTGTGTTTACTTTGTGCTATGTTGTGTGCTGGTAGGTTTAGATTGGGCTGAGCCCATGATGAATTTATTTTTGCATGTCATATGTCCATGCATTTTCATACATACGTACCTTCAATTCTATATATCTTAATATATCAACTGCTTGGTACTTTTCTAATTTCCTCCCTCTCTTTCTTTCTTTCTTTCTCTCCCTCTTATATTAGTTGCGTCATGGCACCTAAGCGTAAGTCTACTCTATCCCGGAACCCTCTTCGTTTCGGGGCATTTTCTTCTTGTTCTCATTTTGACCTCACACCCTTTCATGTCTAGTTCTGTGATGAGAAGGCCAGATCGGACTTCTTTGAGAACTTTTCACGATGCGGCATTCATTTGGAACGCCAAGTCATTCTGTTAAATTTTTCTGACACTGACCTACCAATTGTCATCTACAGTAGGGGTTGGGAGTCACTATGTGGTGCCCCGGTCACGTGCCCTTCCGTGATCATATAGGAGCTCCACTCCAATATGCACGGATTTGACTACTCTATACCTCAGTTTGTCACTCACGTTTGGGGTATACGTATAGTAGTTACCCCGGGTATTATATCTGAGGTACTACACGTCCCTAGGGTAGCGCATCCTGACTACTCTAGATCTGAGCGTCTGAGGACAATGTCCAAAGACGAGCTCGCGTTTCTATTTTGTGAGACACCATCTTCTTGGGGTGACCGCCAAAACACCCCTTGCTTGGCCTTTGCTAAAGGTCCGAGATTCCTAAATATGGTGATGATATTTGTTCTCCATCCACTGTCTCACTATAATACCATCACAGAGCCTTGCGCTTGATTTTTGTTACCCTTCATTGAGGGTCTCACTATTGACTTTCCCTCACATTTTATCCTTTCCCTCATCAATGTCTATAGGGACACGGCGACTCGTGATAAGCTCATCTTTCCTTCCGCCATCACGAGGCTCCTTCACCACTTTTCTGTTTCTTATCCCAAGACTCCCCACTTCTCATTTATGTGTGCCATTGATGCTGCTACCGTTAAGCGGAGTTTTGCACAGCTTCACTTAAGGCAGCTCTAGACGCAAACGGCAGCACCTTTGGCTTCTATCGCTCCATCCACCTTTGCTCATTCTTCTTCAGTAGGTGGAGTGACACTTGATGCGATCATGGCGCAGCTTCAGCGCATGGATGCTCGCCTTGAAACTCTCACTGACGAGTTGTGTCAGGTGAACACTCGTGTTGGCTGTATTGCTAGACGGCAGGCTCGCCTTGGTGGCTTCGTAGAGTCTCCCTCTCCTCCTCTTGAGGCATCCGATGATGACAACTCCGTTGATGATGATGATGAGGATGAGGATGCTAGCTCACCCAGCAATGATGAGATGTCTACTTGATACTTACCTTTTGTCACTCGTGACAAAAAAGGAGAGTAGTTTTGAGATGAGAGTAGTCATTCTCATAGGGGGAGGATTAGCATAGGAGATTTTTGTTAGGGGAGTGTGTATATTGAGGAATGTAGTAAGAATTTTATGTATCTTTTCTTTTCTTTCTATTTTGGATACATTATATCTTGTATATTGGTCTTGTGATCATTTTTTCATACATTGTACTTATATTTGCTTTATATATATTGATGTATGTTCTTTCACCTATCTCTCCATGTGTTGTTTCTTTTCTTTCTTTATACACATGTTTCTTATATATTGTATGCAATCTATTATTTCTGTTTCACACTAAGATGCCTTGATGAGTTTTGTTTAAAGTATTTCAGAAATACAAGTTGTCAAAGTCTACTTGCCATAAACTCTCTTCTTGCAAAGTTTTTCAAGAGTTTGTGTTAGGATAGATTTTATTGTATTCAACAAGTGAATATGGGTTGAGTAATTTATGACTTCTCTCATATTTCATTTGTTTGTTGTGGTTTTGTCATGGATTGCCAAAGGGGGAGATTGTTAGGACATATGTGATTCATTATTAGGAGCATATGTCACTATTTTATGTAACTGGCTAATCCTTTGACAAAACACACTTTACTTGTAATTGGGTAGATCTAGGATGTGTTCAATGCTCCAAGAAACCTTGTTTCAAATTCAAGTGTTAAAACCATGCAAGTCTATCCAAGAATCAAGGAAGAAAGTGCAGGGTTTTAAAGCTCGACAGCTAGCATCTATTGAAGTCTAAAAGCTGTTGAAGCCTGTGGTTCGACAGCTAGCTCGATATATAGGGTGTCTGTCGAGATTTATGAAACTCAATTTTTCAAGACTGTTTTTCATCCAATTCGTGATTTAATGTTTGGGTTTTCTTCTCTCACAACCCTAAACATATATAAGGATTATTTTAAGGGCCGTCAAAGGTTGTGCAAGTGTGAAGCAAAGTTTTATTCTTGCAAATTGTGACCAGAGACAGAATTTGCCCTAGTACATCTTTCTCTTGAAGAAGCTGCTGTGTTTGTACACCGTATGGTTTTATGACTAAGCAACTTCATGATCTTATCGTTTGGATGAACTGAAGAACTTTGCAGCCAACATCCTTCTCTTGTAGGTGATCAAGTCGCGTACTGGGATTCTTGCAATTGGTTAGTCATGTACTGAGAGCCGTGCATTACAAGGAGAGATTGTCACTACTGAACAAGTCCAATTGGGTATTGGGGTAAGGGTTCAGCTGTAGGTTGGTATAAAGTACTGGGATTCCTTTACTTGTAACTACTTGTTTTGATAATAGTGGATTCTCGGGAGTTGTGATCTTAAAATCACCCGGTGGGGTTTCTGCTGTGTAGGTTTTCCCCATTTGTAAACAAATCACCGTGTCAATTTATTTTCCACTGCATACTTTAGTTAATTGGTGATTTGTTTGTGCTACTACGGGCTTTACATGTTAATTTGATTAATTGATAAATTTGGCTAATTAATCAATTAATTTATCACAAGGGGTTTATACATTCTTGGTCTATCACTAGATATTTGGGAGTCTCAAATGGGAAATCACACCACAAATTCTTGAATTTATATGAAAAAGTGGGAAAGTGGTTGGTTTGAGCAAAATAGGTTATTTGGAAAAAAAAAGAACAATGGTTAATCAAATGATCTATCAATAATAGATCAATGGTCGATTTGAAGAGAAAGAGAAAGGGAGTCAAGAGGGATTGAGATTCGAAGCAATATCGTGCATGTGCAATACCACTTTCAATGGTTGAGATTAAAAACACTTTTAATCTCAACCTTTGGAATATTTTTAGGTTAGCCATATGAGTGCGTGTGTGTATATTCATATTAGTTTGATATTGTCAGAATACTATTCAGACTGCCCACAATGACGTCTTTCACGAGCGTACCAAATATATTGAAATTGACTGTCACTTTATTTGTCATCATCTACTCTTTGCCCTATCATTACAATCAGTTTCTTCCCAAGATCATCTTGCAGCAGGGATGGACTTAGGATTTTAAATTGGTGGGGGTTGGAGTATAAAGAAAAAAAAAAAACTACAAATAGGCATCTATATAGTATTAAAAAATTATAAATACACAAATTTATTGTTTCTAAATACATTAAGATGCAATTATTATCAAAAAAGGCACAAAAAAAAAGTTTTTTTTTTTTTTTAATACTAGTCTAGCTAGGATTTTTTTTGTCGTTGTTGAAGTTAGAGCACTCATAGTGGTGGTGCTAAAAATTTTAACTTTAAACACCTTAAAAAACTATAAATAAGTTTCCGTATAGTATTAAAAAATTATAAATACACAAAATAGTTGTTTCTAAATACATTAAGGTGCAATCATTATAAAAAAAGACAAAAATACAAACAAAAAAAAAATGTTTTTTTTTTAATACTAGGTGTAGTCACTAGATTTTGCACCCATAATTTAATTAAGGAAGATGACTTGAATGACCATTCATATACCCAAAATTCATGATGGCATGATATGCATTAATTTGTTCGTTGCATATCATAAAAATGATCTTGAGGTTCTAACGGTCACGACGATATGCCCGTTTTCCAAATCAAACCGTCGGATTGAAAGATATCACATGATTAAGTTTGCACAGTCAATATGCATTGTGTTTAGGTAGAATTAACCACACATGATTAATTTAAATTAATTTTGATTGGCTAGACAATTAAAATTAATTAAAAAATTTTGTGATTGGTTAGTATTTAGCCTTCGTTTGGATAGCACGTTGGCGTTCACGTCTGCGTCTTCCACTTTTTTTTTTTTTTTTTTTTTTGACGCGTGCGTTTTAGCCACAATTGCTATTGTGCGGCTACTGTTCATGAATAGTAGTTGCAATTTTTGACTTTTCAACTCTTTTTTTACTGTTCACGGACCCATAAATACCATTTTTCAGCAACTTTTTCATTAAAAATAGGCCCAACTACACTATTTACACATTTAAAAATTATTCTGCTACAGTGTTTTTCAGTTTTCAGTTTTCAGTTTCAGCGGTATCCAAACGGACCTTAGTGTCAAAAATAGGCTTGCTTGCATGGGAATAAAGAGATAGTTGGATAACAATAAAATTGGGGATAATCAAGACTTTTTGGAGTTCTTATCTACGAGATAATTATTGCTGAAAAGACTGAATCATCAGAAAAAGAGTTTAATTTTGAAATATGGATTAAAAATGCGTCGAAGTGCAAGTCCTAACTCAAAAAACCGCAAAAAAGGACGCGTTCCAGTTCATATTCAGATCACTTAGCTAATTTTTCGAACATCCCTGCCTCTATAAATAAAGGCTGCATCTCAAAATTTGGGGGACTTTTCACGCTCTCTAATTTTCCCTCTTTTATGTTAAAGACGTTCTGGAGGCTTCGGCCTTAGGAATTTCTTTTTTGTAAGAAAGATATTTTTGGTTTCAAAGATAATTGAATAAATTTCTTTGAATCCTAAATTATTCCCTCAATAATAAGAGCATCTCCATGCAAGAGGTAGTTTTTCTTTTTCTTTTTTTGTTTTTAATTAATTAATTTATTTTTACTTGATGATGCATGAATGGATGTGTCCTTTTATTTTTAATTTCTGATGTTGATGCCATATATTGTTAAAGTTTTCCGTAAATCATGTTCTAAATGTTTTTATTGTTAAGATTTTCCTTTTGAGTTTCAAAAATCTTCTCATTAATAAATCTTTTTTTTACACATCAAAACAGATCTGTATTTTCATTAAATACAGATCTGATTTTTTTACACATCAAAACTGTTCTGTATTTGCATTAATACAGATCTGATTTTTTTATACATTAATACTGATCTATATTTTCATTAAATATATATTTGATTTTTTTACACATCAAAATTGATCTGTATTTTTATTAAATACAGATCTGATTTTTTTATACAACAAAACTGATCTGTATTTTCATTAAATTCTGATCTGATTTCTCTTAAGAAAATTTCTTTGTCACTAAAATAGCAGATTTTGAAACTTAAAAAAGGAAGTCAAAAGTTGTGATTTTTTTTGTTTTATTTTGTTTGATGCATGTAATGTAGGTTTATTTCATGAAGTGTAGTCTTCTTCTAAAAAATATTTTTCTTATTTTATTTCACATAAAAAACAGATCTGATTTTTTTTGTTCTCTACAAACTAGATTTTCTTACTAACAAAACGGATCTGATTTATTTATTTATTTTACATATAAACCAAAAACTTCTTCTTCTTTTTTATTTTTAATTTTTATTTTACTTTGCTTCAAAACAGATTTGATATTTATTTGTAAAAAACCTTGTTCTTTTTATTTAATAAAAACAGATTTAATTTTCTTAACCAAACTATTTTTTATTATACAAAAATAGATATGCTTTCCTTTTAATGAATCAAATTTTTTTTTTTTACAAAAACATATTTGAATTTTTTCTAAAAGAAGACGACACATTCATAAAATAGATTTATGTGAGTTAGTTTAGGGTTAAGTTTGTCATGTATGCAACATGTCATTCATATCATGCATAAAGGGTATATTGGTCATGAAAATTTAGAAGACCAGACTCTGTCTTGGTGGAATGGGTGCCTAGCACCTTCCCATTGCATAACCTAGCCTCTGAACTTAGTTTCTTTTGGATAGGTAGACCTATGCTTTGTCTTTATTTTTATTCTTGGGTAGATTGTAACTAGGATAAAAAGCCATGTAATTTTTGATAGATTGTAACTAGGACCCAAAGCCTGGTAATATTCAATCTATCAAGTTTGTATTTATTTATTTATTTATTATTCAATTAATGACAATGAAACATTTCGGTCATTTAAAGTTGTTTTTAATTTTTTTTTGTATAAAAAATAAGTGGCGACTCCACACCACTTACCCAAAAAGAGAGGTGCCTTGAAAAAGCACCCAAATCTCTTTTTTGAGAGTACTGAGGTTTTGCGATCTCTCAAACTAGGTAGGCTAGAATTTTTTTCGTTGTTGTTGATGTTAGAGCATTCACAGTGGTGGTGCTAAAAATTTTTTAACTTTTAAAACCCCAAAAAACTACTTTATCTATTTTACCACCTCACTTTACAATATACTTAATATCAAATATTCTATTTTTTTATCATTGCATTTAAAATAATATAAATAACTCATTAAAATAATAAAGGAAGAGAGAGAATTTGAGTTTTTTAATTGAAGGAAGAGATATAATCTTAATAAAATATTGTATTTTATTTTTAATAACTTGCTACAGTCAATTGGTATTTATATTAGTTTACTGTAGTTGCAAAATATTTAGCTTTAACTTCTCTAATAACATATAATTTTTCGGTTCTTTGATGGTAAAATAGTTTTTTATTTTTTGCTAAAATATAGTCACCATTGTGAATGTTTTTATTGTTTTTATTAAATTTTTGGGCTGGATAGTTATTATTTGGGTGAGGCTAGCTAGGCTTATTGAAGAGAAGGGGGGCCTAAGGTTTTGGAAGGGGCTCTAACTACAAAAATGAAAAATATAATAGCTAAAAAAAAAAAAAAAATTTAGATCCAACCTGGGTCCATCTTTGTCTTGTAGACATGTTCACTAAGAACATCTCCATTCGTAAATTGTATCCTATTCTATTTTACCATATCAAAAAGCTACTTTATCTATTATACCATGCCATTTTACAATACTCCCAGTATTCTAACTTTTATTTTATAATACAACACATTAAAATAATATAAATTATACAACAAAATAAAAAAAAATTCTATCACTCCCCTCTCGCTCACTTTCGTCCCTACCTTTGTCCCTCTCTCAACAACTAAACAACCCAATCATTACCACACCACCACCACCACGCCCACCACACCACCATTGCCCACTGCCCACCAAAATACCATCAGAACCAAAAACCTAAATTAAGAAAAGAAAAAAAAAAAAAAACTACCAGATCACTGCCACATCCAACCCATTTGAACCCAAAAGATAAAAATCAATCCATGCCTCATTGCAAAACACACACAAAACCCAGATCAACGCCACTAGATCAAAACCCAGATTAAACACACACACACACACACACACAACCCAGATCACTGCCACATCTAGCCACCGTCGCTGCTAGATAAACGCCTCCACCAACACTGCCACAATCGCACCACATCCAGCCCATCATAGCCCATCATTAGCGACCTTGAGCAAGCCATCATCGGCGAGCTTGGCAACTCATCATCGGCGAGTAATCACAACCCATCATTGGTGAAACCACTAGATCCACAACGCCACCAGATCAACGCCGCCAACATCGCACGACATCCAGCCCATCATTGGTGATCTTGAGCAACCCATCATCGGCAAGCTTGGCAACCCATCATCAGCGAAACCACTAAACCCATGGTGCCACCAGATCCATGCCATTGCCAGACCCACGTCGGACCCATGACCCACGACCCACGACCCACGACCCACGCCAGTATAGCCCATCATGAGAGAGAGAGGCTGTTGTGGAGAGAGAAAGGAGATGAGAAACTGAGAAAATAAAGTGAGAGAGAGGGAGAGAGTCAGATATGCATGTGGTGAATAAAAAAAAAATTTAGTTTTACAATTGTGCTACAGTACCGTCACAAATTTGTGACAGTATTGTAGTACAAATTGTAAATATTTTTAGAATACAAGTCCAAATGGTGGGTGATTTTTGGGCTTTAATACTAAATTTTTCCTACATATCCCATTTGGCAATCCAATGGGAATGCTCTAAGCCTCCTCCACTAGGACGCTTTCGTGCTTTGACTCCCATATTCAAGTTGACATCATTTCACCAATATAAGTTTGGAGGGCTATTAGAATACTTAGATCCATAATTGTAGGTAATTGTACGACGTACATTATCTATCGATATATAAGACATGCTCTTGTACTTTATTTACACATAGTTTAATACATGTCTTTTAGACTTTTAATTGATATTATAATGTTGCCCCAAGTAAAAATTCTTAGCTACACCTACACCCCTAGTTAATGCTACCTTTTCATCTGCTTCATCACTCGACGGCATCTCTTCATTGATCCTAGAGACGTAGTCTCGTAAATACTCAATCTTCTTTCTTGCTTATCATTTTTGAGGTATATATGTAGTTGGCTTCATGTTTCTCCATCCCCCTATGAAGTGGCTGATAGAAAATCTGCTCAACTTGGCAAATGAACCCACTATGTTTTGTTTCCACTTACTGCACACTATTCTTGCCGACCCTGTCAATGTGGGATCCGGATCCTCTCCATTTCCCTTTGAAATGGAGAGTATCCATGTTACGGACAAGATCATTTTGAAATGAATTTAAGGGTTAAGGCTATGCCACCTCATTTAAAGGTATATATCTCAACCCAACAACTTAACTCTAGCTAACTTTCACGGTGGTAAGTAAACTAACGTTTAAAAAAAAAAACATAAACTGTGTTAACTTTGCTGCAACCAAATTTGATATTTTGTCTCTTTGGGTTGCTTGCTCCTTTCCGTTGTGCAATCTGTGACGATGAATGCTAATTGGCTGAGGCTAGTGGTCGCGGTGGTAGACTATTGATGATGGTAGGGCGGCAGCCATGGTTTGAAGCTTAGCAGGCTGTTGATGATGGTCGGGCGGCGGCCCTGGTTTGAAGCTTAGCGTATGTGTTTGTTTCCTTGAAAATGGGTTCATCTTAAGTTTTAGGGGAAAAATTGGGTTTGATTACATATAAGGTGGTTACTTTTTTTTTTTTTTTGGTTGCTCTACCCTTCTGAGTTCAGAATCTTCCGGTTCTTAAAATTACAAAAAATAGAGAACTACTTTCTAGTTCTAATAAACCACTATGTGATGCGAAGCGGCAATTTGGTAATTTTTTTTTTTAAAGAATTCTTAGGGCCTTAAAGGCTTCACGGTTGCTCTCAGAACTGAGAACCCATTAAAGAATTCCCATTTATTATAGGAAAAGAACAAATTTTTGGATTATTGTTGATCTCTAATATTAGTGACAACTTTCAACACGCATTGCCCAAAGCAATAGTAGAATCAAATCCTTGATTTTCCTATCATGTAGAGCTTCAGTCACATAAATGACTCCAGCTCTAAAATGGCTTCTAATGAACTTGCTCTTGAAAAATCACCCTCAACGGTTTCATTAAAAACACAATAAATGGGAATCTGTTTTTTTGTTTAAATTTATGGCAAACAAGCAGGAACTCATTAGTCATCACATCCACGGCTGCCGCCCGACCATCATCAACAGTCTACCACCGCGACCACTAGCCTCAACCAGTAAACATTCATCGCCTCCACCCCTTACGGATTGCACAACGGAAAGGAGCAAGGAGCCCAAAGAGATGGAAATATCAAATTTGGTTGCAGCAGAGTTAACACAGTTTTTTTTTTTTTTTTTTTTTTTTTAAACGTTAGTTTACTTACCACCGTTAAAGTTAGCTAGAGTTAAGTTGTTGGGTTGAGATATATACCTTTAAATGAGGTGGCATAGCCTTAACCCTTAGATTCATTTCAAAATGATCTTGTCCGTAAAATGGATACTCTCCATTTCAAAGGGAAATGGAGAGGATCCGGATCCGTCAATGTGGTTTGGAACATCCAACACATTATCTTATCAAGCACCACTTGCAAATGGGTCTTTGGTTTCGTCAATGGCTTTTAATTGGGGCATCTTGAATTTAGGACATCCCAGATTCCCATGACTTTGGAGAGAGAAACAAGTACTATTACACACAAGTTATTTTATACATAGTTTTGTACACACAAAAGAAGGACAAAATTGCCTATGTTAGGTTCTAAGAATTAGGTTCTAAGAATTAGGAACTAATGTATTAGAACTTCAATTTGTAATGTTGGCAAATCATGATCAAAACAATGTTTAGTCTTGTGTTAGACTTGCTCAAAGTATGGCTCTTAATGTAAAGTTGGAATCGAGTTTTATGCAGAATTCACTGTGCACTTTCTGCCTGACTCGATCGATCGAAAATTAGACTTGATCGATCGAAAGTCGTGCAGATTGTTTTTCTGCAGAATTTTCCAACTCAGCCCTAGCCCACTTAATGTATAGGGTTTTATGTTTTGCCCTAAGTATATAAGGGAAAACCCTAGCCACGTTTTTAGAGTTCTGTTTCTGAGTGTTCTGTTTCTGAGAGTTTTGTTTCTCAGAGTTCTGTTTTGTTGTGTTTGTGAATCTCTTTGTGAGATCTAAAGATGTTTGCCTTCACATACACTTAGGGTTTACAAACTCAAGACTTATGTCAAGAGCTTGGTAAATCATTCAGTTGCAGAATCAAAGATCTTAAAGAAATACAAGCAGGTGCGCTTGTGGATTGTTGAAGAATTCAAGGAAAGAAGGAGTCCGTGGATCTCGGAGCTATCATGGGGTCGTGGTAGTAAGTTTCCTACACTTGGATAGCAATAGGATGTTAGTGGTCTAAGTCTTATTGTGTAAACTTCGATTCTTTCATAGTGGATTCAGTTTACCTTGAGGATAGCTAGGTTAAATCCTCCCCAGGTTTTTTTACCGGTTTGGTTTTCCTGGGTCATCAGATCTTTGTGTTCTTTAATTTCCGCTGCTTTATTGTTTTTGATTATTTGTGTTAACCTAGATTTAATTAAATTACCTAAGTTAATCACTTGGCAAATTCTCTAGGTTAATCTGTTTGTGTTTAAGGGGTCTAAACGATCTTACAGCCTATGCCCTTTTTAAAAAGACAATTCAACATTTTGCCTCATTTCTCAAACTAATTAGGAAAATACCCTTCTTTTAAAACTCGATTTTCTCAAAATCGAGTTAAGCCCTATAGTTGCGTTTTTAAGGAGCCTATAGTGACGTTTTAAGAACTTATAGTGGCGTTTTGGAACTCGAGCTCCATGAACTCGAGTTATAGGTTAAAAAAATAAAAAAATTTGCCTATAACTCGAGTTCATGGAACTCGAGTTCCAAAACGCCACTATAGGTTCTTAAAACGTCACTATAGGCTCCTTAAAACGCCGCTATAGGGCTCCAAGAAATTTTTTTTTTAAACTCGATTTTTAGAAAAATGAGTTACAAAAGAGGAGCATTTCCCTAATTAGTTTGAGAAAGAGGATAAAATGCTACTTTTTTTTTTGCATGAAAAGGACATTTGTCCATTTTGTCTCACAAAAGAATAATCAAAATTGTGACTTGAAGTCACAGGAATTTAATTCACAATTATAGTTGTTTTTTCATGTGTAAAATAACATGTGTGCAAGAAGTTTAATTCTAAGTTAAATACGTAAACATGACGGAATCCTCCCTATTACTTTGAGGGTTAGGTTCTCCTAATAGCTTCCTCTATGTTCTCTATTAGTTAGGCAATAGTAATGCATCATAAACTATTCCTAATAGTACACTTAAAAAGTTATGATATTTCATTCAACAACTAGGCTATTTTCCCTGGTAAGCATCTAGTCAAAGTTATACACGGCCATGGTCTGCACAACTGTCAGCACCATATAATCAATCAATGATGAATGATCTGCGATTGACATCAATTGTGTGCATTCTGAACCTCCGAAAAAATCAATCACTTTTAAGACTAAATTGGTCTTACACTCTTACGTGATTTTTCCAATTTTGTTTGTATGTTCAATAGAATTATGATCACTGGTGCCTCGTGGTTGGAGTACACTGCTACTATGAAATGGACCCTTTGGTCCAAAATCCCCTCTATGATTTGTTTCAGTGCTGTACGTTTGAAATTATTTGAAAAAACAGTAATCATAGTTAACTTTTCATCATGAAATTCTTTGTGCCACTCAAACAAAAAGATATGTATTAAGGCACTAATTATTTTTTATGATTGAATTTGGCAGAAGTCAATAAGTTTATCCTACTGCCTGCCGCTAATCAATTAAAAATTTGTAGTACAATTGGTGGGGGAAGTTTTTTTGAGTTCCGATGACCAAGTAGCTAATAAAAGGCACTAGTGGTGTTGTTTTGTGACGTCAGACAGCTAATCAATTAATTATAAATCTTTCAAATTTGTTAACTTTTCATCATGAATTTCTTTGTGCCACTCAAACAAAAAGATATGTATTAAGGCACTAATTATTTTTTAAGATTGAAAAATACGGATTTGGCAGAAGTCGATAAGTTTATCCTACTGGTTGCCGCTAATCAATTAAAAATTTGTAATACATTTGGTGGGGGAATTTTTTTGAGTTCCGATGACCAAATAGCTAATAAAAGGCGCCGGTGGTGTTGTTTTGTGACGTTAGACAGCTAATCAATTAATTAGAAAATTTTTGAATTTGTTAAAATTTTGTAGGTCAGTAACATTCAGCTAATCATAGGTTTGTATTTTCTTTTCGCACTTATAATAATAAAAAAAAAAAGAAGATTTTTAATTTATTTTTTAGATGTGATAGGACAACTAGTAGCACTAGCATTTGCTATATCATGATTGCTCATCATCTTATACTAAGATATTAATTAATGGGTTTGTTTGTTTTTTTTTTCTAGGTAGGGTTTGAATCTAACTCTCTTGTCTGATGACAAAAACCTTTTTGGTTGAGTTACCTGCAAGCTGCAGGAATCTTTGAACTATAATAACGCTCTTATTTTCTTTCGGTTAGCTTTTTCCAAGCATAGTCTAACATTGACTTTTACATAAACACTCAACTGTCATTATTAGGGGCTAGCTATAACTAAAAACCAAAGAGGGACGACCTTCTAGAAAAAATATCTTATTTTTTTCACTCACAAGTCATAAGGTGGTAGTAAGCAAACAAGTCATGAATGTCTGCTAGATGTTTTCTCCTCACATGCATTCACTTACCAAGTCCATTTTTCAGAGTAATTAAAAGGACCTCATGAAATGAAACTTTACGTGAGCTTGCTACGTACAAAGGAGAAGTATGAATTTGAATTAAAAGAGAGAAAAGACTTACAATCTCTTAAGATTGATGAACTTGTAGGGTCTTTGCAAACCTATGAAAAATAAGAAAAATAAGAATATGGTACTAAAAACTGTTAAAGAAGAAGACTCCTACTCATCCAATGATGATGACGTTGAGGAAAACCTAGTTCGATCTGTTAGCAAAGAACTTAAAAAATTTTCTGAAGTTAAAGAAGAATCAGAGGTGATCTAAGGAACTATAGGGTAAATAGTTTAGGAAAGAGTCCAGTGGGAGTTCTAGAGTTAAGAAAGACTAAGTAAAACACTGAAAGAGTTGTAATCTCAAGTTTTAAAGTGCGTTGAGTGCAATGTCAATAGACACATCCGTAAAAAAGTGACCAAATTATATCAAGGCCAGACGTAAAGCTATGAATGCTACTTTGAGTAACACTAAGAGTTCTAGTTCTGAGGACAATAGTGATAGAGAAGGAAACTTCATAGCTTCTACTGCTATAGCTAAAGTTGTTGGTGGGAATTATGGAGAACCCTCTGATGTAGATGATAAGGAAGACATATAGTATAAGGCTAGTGAGGGAACGGAAGATGAATCCAAAGGTAAGAAGGATCTTCAAACGGCTTACAATGAGCTGATGAGGATTGTTCTTATTATGCTAAGGCAGCTAAGGTAGCCCTTAAGAAGTTAAATAAGTCTGAAACTGAGAACGCAGTTGTTGTGGATCAATTAAAAGTGGGGAGGAAGGGAATAAAGAAGCTAAAGACTGATCTTGCAAGTTCTGTTGATAAATTCTTAATAAAACAAAAATTGTAATTGATGATGTCAAGAATCAAACCAGTGAGCTGCACGGTCTGCGCTTACCTCGAATTTACCTGCACAGGTAAGAAGACCCTCAAAGGGAAGTACCGGTGTGGTACCGGCCAACGACCCTCCGACGGTTTAGTTAGTTTTTGTTCACAACTCCAGAGTGCCAGAGTCGGGTCTTAGTATGCGTACCTCGAATTTTGGAGGGCGTAGCGGTATTTATAGTAGTAGTAGTGGCCTTTAGCCGAGGCGTACTGGAGAAGATATCATTGTACCGAAATTGCCCCTGAGTGGCGTAGGGCGCAAGACACTCCTTGGGTGGCCAAGTGTGTTGGGCATGATTCCCTTCTTGGGGGAGGGAATCGTGCTTCGTAAGATATCTGGCCAAGTAGCGTATGCGACAAGATTCACTTTCCTCGGGAAAGCGTATGTGACAAGATAGGTCTCAGTGCTTGATAACAACACCCGTCGACCTTCTCCCCGTTGCCCCCCTAAGATTGAGGTCGTCAAGGTCCGACGTCCGTCGCGTATGTCCGCCGTCATGGGTCTAGCCGTCGGCCAGTGCGAGCTCCCGTCGTCTGGTGGGAGATTTTACCCCTATCAGGTGCCCCCTCAGCCCATCAGTCCGTGAACCTCCGAAGGACGGACTAATGGGGTGACGGTTTCAATCCATATCATGGGTCGAATAGACAGGCTGTCATCAGTAGTTACTGTTGGGAAATAAATGCAGGACACGTGTCGTCAACCCGTGGACCGTGTGCTCGGAACGAGGCGTCCTTTCGTCTCCCGTAATACCTCCATATAAAAGCCTCCCTTCTTTCCTCTCATTTTTCACTTTTCACTGAAAGCGAACGATCAGAGCGCATCCGTTCACCTAGCAGAAAAGCACCTGATCCGTCAACTCGTGAGACCGTCACATTCTCGCAATCGTCGATCACCTTTCATCAGCGCAAACAGTTGGTAAGTGCTTATTACCGCTTGTTCATTTTTTCCACCGTCAGTGTCTTTAGGGCAGTTGAACTTAGGGTTCTCCGTCACATGTAGGTGACATGTCTAGCGCGTCCAGTAACCAATCGTTTGTCCGCGACGGAGCGGGCTATGATGAAGTCAATCCGTCGGGTCCGAAGGATCCTGCTGCAACAACTTCGAGTGAAGAGAGCTCGTCCGCCACCTCTTCTTCTTCGAGTAGTGATAGGGCAGAGAGCAACCTTAGTGACGGTCTGGGGGGGGATGAATCTCAAGTCCAGTCCGTCGTGGGTAGTGACGGGATGAGGAAGTACGTCATGCTTTCTCTGTGGACGGTGAATGACTTTTTCTCCACAATCAAAGAGTCACACTTCAAAACATTTAGAAGCAAATACCAAATTCCTGCCAATATACCTCTCCGTCTACCCCACCTAGGAGAGAAGTGTTACTACCGTGGTGTCAGGGGTGTTAGGGTCTACGAGCAAATGCTCAAGGTAGGGTTGAGGTTTCCACTGACCCAACTACACCGTCACCTCCTTCATTATCTAGGACTATCCGTCAACCAAGTTTCCCCGAATGCCTGGAGGGTTTTCATTGGGGTGGAGGTGTTGTACGGGTCCATGTCAAAAGGGAAAAAGAGGTTGACGGTGAAGGAATTCTTCCATTGCTACCGTCCGGTGGAGATACAAAAATCTAGGGGGATGTATAGTTTTGTGGCGAGGAGTCCACTACTAAGGTTGGTGTGCGATACTCCAGATTCCAATAGGGACTGGAAGTCTACGTACTTTTTTATGGACGGGGACGAATGGATGGGTCGTCCTGGCGAGACCGAGTTCATGCCCGTCGACACTACATGGGGTGTTCTACCCCCGTCTGGTATTCGTCCGTTTGCATTTTCTTTCTTTTGTTTCTGCTCCGTCAACTTCTAACCGTCTCTTTTCTTCAATTCAAGACCGTCCACAAGTGTCAATAGAGGAATGGAGCTTCTTGGAGACAATCTTCCAGAAGTCTGACTTGAAGGAAAGGTCTTGGGCCAATTTAGTGAGCTTGAAGACCATCTGTTGGCATTGCGACAAACCTGAACCGTCCCCGGAAGCCGAGAAGTACGAGGCACAAGTCAGGAGACGTACGTCCGTTCTCCCGAACTTTATACTTGGTTATTTTTCTCTTCCCTTTTTGCTAATTCATGCGCCGTCTTGCCTTGCAGAGATGGACGAAGCGAAGAGGAGGGCCATAATTAAGCAGCAAGCAGCTACAAAGAAGAAAGAAGGCCAAGTTGCAGGGACGGACGCGCCCAAGGTGCCCGTCGCCAAAAGGAAGCCTGACCAGGAGGGGGACCGTCTCCCCAAAAAGGCTAAGACCACTCCCGAGACTGTCATTGGCCTAGAGGCGGACGGAAAGAAGGTCTCTGTCAAACACGGCAAGGGGAAGGGCTTGATGATGGCTGGCCCAGCCTCTGACCCGAAGAAGTCACCCGTCCTTCTGCGTGAGGACTCCAAGTATGCCCTAAAGAAGCTATCCTCCATACTGACGATAGACGACTATGAGGACCTTGGAAACCACGCAACGGAAGCGATGGGTGAGACGGGCCTGTTCAGTCTTGCCCAGGTAAATACGCTATCCGTGCACTTTACTTCAAATGCATTTCTTTTACCGTCGCTTGATCCTAACACCGTTCTGTCTCAGGCCGTTGTCATGATGAAAGGGCTCATGGACTGTTACGTTCGGGAGGAGGCGGCCCTAGACCGTGCAAGGGCTAAGGCGGCCGAGACGGAAGACGAGCTTGAAAAATACAAAGCCTGGAGGGTGAGGATCGAGAAGAAGCTCTCCGTTCTCAAGGAAGAGAGGTTCGAATATCATAAGCAGACGGAGACGCTGCAGAAGGTCCTTGCTGACAAAGAGCAGGAGATCCTGTCCATGAAGGATCAGCTTCGTCAGGCTAGAGATGACGCCATCAGGGAATATCGAGACTCTGACGCCTACCTGACGGAGCTGGGCGGCACATTTGCAGACGGTTTCGACGAAGCCGTCCGTCAGGTGAGAGCCACTTATCCGGAGCTGGATCTCTCTCGGGTGTCCATTGACGAGGCCCAGGCGCAGACGTCCGTTCTCCAGGTTGGCTCAGAGTGTACGGGTTGCCCCCTGGGTGAAGGCCAGAATGATAATGGCGACGGGACCCTTGATGACGATGCCGAGACAGCTGTTCAGGCCAAAATCCAAGCTGAAGAAGAAGTAAATATAGTTGATTCCCCCGTTCACTAGACTTGTAATTTTTTTGTGGAGAATTTTTGTAATTTTTTGTAGAACGGTCAATTTTTGAACCGTCGAGAACAATGTTGACTTTTGAAGCATTTGTGTTAATCTATATGCTATTTCAAATCTTGTTGTGTGTATGTTGCTTGCTTGCATGGTTCCTTTTATATGTCGCTCATGCTTTGTGAAACCGTCAACTTAATAACCGTCAACTTTTATTCAAACTTAATGTCTGATTCCTTCATACAAAGAGCTTTGTGGAACCGTCAACATTATAGGCTTTTGGTTTGCAAGCTTATTAGACCGTGGGCCCTTTTTTAGGCACCGTATATAACCGGGGTCGATGTGGTTTTGAGCCGTCACCCTAGATCCCGTCGTTTATTGGACTTTGGATTTTGGCCCTTGTCCTTGTAGGATAATTTAGGTGGCTTTGGGCCGTCGCCATTGATGCCGTCGTCCATTGGACTTAGGCTCTTGGCTTTTATCCTTGGAGGATAATGTATGTGGCTTTGGGCCGTCGCCATTGATGCCGTCATCCATTGGACTTAGGCTCTTAGCTTTTATCCTTGAAGGATAATGTAGGTGGCTTTGGGCCGTCGCCATTGATGCCGTCGTCCATTGGACTTAAGCTTTCGGCTTTTATCCTTGGAGGATAATGTAGGTGGCTTTGGGCCGTCGCCATTGATGCCGTCGTCCATTGGACTTAGGCTCTTGGCTTTTATCCTTGGAGGATAATGTAGGTGGCTTTTAAGCCGTCAGCATGGGTGCTTGACGCTTTTACGCCGTCGCCCATCGTAGGCCGTTGTCTTTTAGACTTAGGCTTTTGGGCTTTCCATTTTGGAAAACGTGGTGGCTTTTAAGCCGTCAGCATGGGTGCTTGACGCTTTTATGCCGTCAGCATGGGTGCTTGACGCTTTTATGCCGTCATGTAGCGTTAGCCGTCGTCATTTAGACTTTGGCCGTTGGGTTCTCCATTTGGGAAAACGTGGTGGCTTTTAAGCCGTCAGCATGGGTGCTTGACGCTTTTATGCCTGTAGAATGGAGCCGTCAGCTTCGAGATCGTCAGCTTCCATGCTTGAACGTGTTTTATGCTAAGGCTTTTATACTTTGCATGTTCAACACTTAATAGTAGTAGAAGAGACTTTGAATAAACCTCTGTATGCCTTGCATAATTTTTAAGGAGGGGGAAAACATGCCCTTTGAGCCCCAGGAATACATTAAAGTAGATCAATTACAGACTAGTTACAAGTAGGGGGCTGCTATTCTTTCTTACTGGTAGTACTTGCGTAGGTGCTCAGCATTCCACGAGTGGTGCAGCTTCTGCCCCTCCAGTGTTTCCAGATGGTAGGTGCCCTTCCTTTGCCATGCTGTGACTCGATAGGGCCCTTCCCAATTGGGGCCGAGCTTTCCTTGGGTTGGGTCTCTGGCAGCGCCCATGATCTTTTTCAGGACGAGGTCGCCGACCTGGAATTCCCTGTGTCTGACTCGGGAGTTGTAGTGTTTTGCCATGTGATCCTGATACCGGGCTAACCTTTGCTCTGCTGCTGCTCTGTCTTCGTCGATCAAGTCAAGCTGCAGGCGCAAGGCCTCGTTGTTCTTGCCTTCATCATGGGTGTTCACCCTGTAGGTTGTGAGTCCCACTTCGGCCGGAATGACTGCCTCGCTTCCGTAGGTCAGCCTGAATGGTGTTTCTCCAGTGGGGGTCCTTGCTGTCGTTCTGTATGCCCATAATACGCTTGGCAGCTCTTCGGGCCATATCCCCTTTGCCCCCTCGAGCCGAGTCTTGAGAATCTTGAGCAAGGATCGGTTCGTTACTTCGACCTGACCGTTGGCTTGGGGGTGGGCGGGGGAAGAGTAATGATTTTTTATTCCCAGCTGCGCACAGAACTCTCGGAAGGGACCGTTGTCAAACTGTTTGCCGTTGTCGGAGACTAATACCCTGGGTATTCCGAACCTGCATATAATAGACTTCCAGACGAAGCCTCGTATGTTCTTCTCTGTGATGGTGGCCAATGCTTCAGCTTCCACCCATTTCGTGAAGTAGTCTATGCCTACCACAAGGAATTTTAGCTGTCGCACCGCTGTTGGGAATGGGCCCATGATATCTAGGCCCCATTGAGCGAATGGCCATGGGGGTCAGCTCTTCAGGGGGTTGCCTGACGATGTTGCTGAACCTCTGGCACTTGTCGCAATCCTTGACATAAGCCTGCGTGTCTTTTCTCATGGTCGGCCAGTAGTATCCTGCCCGGATCAGCTTATGCGTCAATGACCTTGAACCTGAATGGTTTCCGCATATTCTTTCGTGGACCTCCCACATGACATAGTTTGCTTCCTCGGGACCTAGACACCTTAGGTAGGGGCGAGAGAAGCCCCTTTTGTATAGGACTTCCTCCATCAGTATGAACCTTGATGCTCGGACTTTCAACCTTCTGGCGGCTTCTCTTCCTTCGGGCAAGACGCCATCTTTCAGGTAAAAGACCAATGGTGTGGTCCAGTTGTTCTCCGAGCCTATCTCCTGCATTTCGATAGAGTCTATCAATGGAGAAACCTGCACAAAATAGAGCACACCGTCAGTGCTACGCCCCTGCTCCGACGAGGCAGCTTTGGCGAGGCGGTCGGCTTGCTCATTTTCCTCTCTAGGGACTTGTACTATCTTTGCCTTAAGTTCGTCTACCCTTTTTTTTGCATGATGGAGGTATTTCTTCATTCTGTCACCTCTGCACTCGTAGTTTCCGTTGACTTGGTTGACGACGACCTAGGAGTCGCAGGAGACGATCACTCGGGTTGCACCAGCTGCTTTGGCGAGGTCCAACCCGGCTATCAAGGCCTCGTATTCCGCCTCATTGTTGGTGATGGGAAAGTCCAACCGGATCATGCAGTAGACTTGGTCTCCTTCGGGGGAATAGAGCACGACACCAGCACCACCGGCTTGTCTTGTTGACGACTCGTCCGCATATACACTCCATGGGGGACCTGCATCTACCCCCTCGTCTTCCATGTTGGTGAACTCGGCAATAAAATCAGCTATTGCCTGTCCTTTGATGGCGGTGCGCGGGCTGTACCGGATATCAAACTCAGTCAACTCGATCGCCCATAGGGCCAAGCGACCTGCGGCTTCTGGGTTGTGCATCGCCCGTCGTAAGGGCTTGTCGGTCAGGACGACTATTGTATGAGCTTGGAAGTAAGGCTTGAGCAATTGAGCCGTGGTGACTAGGGCAAAGGCGAGTTTCTCCATGGGCGGGTACCTTCCTTCTGCCCTTTGGAATGCCCGGCTAGCGTAGTACACGGGTTTCTAGACCCCATCCTCTTCTCTGATCAAGGCCGCTCTGACAGCCGCTGCGGAGACGGCTAGGTAGAGGTAGAGATCTTCCCCTGGTTAGGAAGGACTCAGCAATGGAGGGGAGGAAAGATAAGCCTTTAGTTCTTCGAACGCCGTTTGACACTCTTCTGTCCACTCGAACATTTTCTTCAATGTGCGGAAGAAGGGAAGGCATTTGTCAGTCGCCCTTGATACGAATCTGTTCAGGGCTGCCACCTTCCCGTTCAAACTTTGAACTTCTTTTACATTCTTTGGGGGTGCCATCTCCATTATTGCCCTGATCTTATCTGGGTTGGCCTCGATGCCCCTCTGAGAGACCATGTAGCCGAGGAATTTGCCTGCCGTCACTCCGAATGCACATTTCGACGGATTGAGCTTCATCTTGTAGGAACGGAGGGTTCCGAATGTTTCCTCGAGATCGCTTAGATGATCCTCCTTCTTCTGGCTTTTCACCAGCATATCGTCGACGTACACTTGAACGTTCCTTCCTATCTGGTTGGCGAACATTTTGTTCATTAGCCTCTGGTATGTGGCACCTGCATTCTTCAGTCCGAATGACATCACCTTGTAGCAGAAGAGTCCTTGGCTGGTGACGAACGAGGTTTTTTCCTGATCTGCCTCATCCATCCAGATCTGGTTATACCCTGAGAAGGCATCCATGAAGCTCAGCAGCTCGTGCCGAGCCGTAGAGTCTACCAGGGTGTCGACTCGAGGAAGGGGGTAGCTGTCTTTCGGGCACGCCTTATTCAGGTCCGTGAAGTCCACACACATCCGCCACTTCCCGCTGGCCTTCTTGACCATTACAACATTGGCCAACCAGTCGGGGTAGTATACTTCTCGGATGAACCCCGCTTCTCGCAACTTGCCGACCTCCTCGGCCACTGCACGGTCTCTCTCCGGAGCGAAAACCCGCTTCTTCTGTCTGACGGGCCGGAAGGAGGTGGCTACGTTCAGCCTATGTACCATGACTGAAGGGTCGATTCCCAGCATGTCTTCATGGCTCCAGACGAATACATCTTGGTTTTCCTTGAGGAAAGTCACGAGCGCCCGGCGAGTCGCCGGGCTGTTGAGGGCACCGATCTTGGTAATTCTGTCAGGCTTGGATTCGTCGAGAATTACTTCTTCGAGTTCCTCCACAAGCTCTGCCCCCGTTCTCTGCTCTATGTTCATTGTCTGTAGTTGGCTATTCATGTCTACCATTGCGAAGTAGCATTCTCGTGCGGCCACTTGGTCTCCCCACAGCTCTCCTACCCCGTGCTCTGTAGGGAACTTGACCTTTAAGGCATAGGTCGAGGTTGCAGCCTTCCAGGTGTTGAGGGTGGGCCGTCCTATGATTGCGTTGTATGCCGAGGAGCAATCAACAACTAGGAAGGTGACGTCCCTGGTGACCAGCCGAGGGTACTCCCCGACGGTGACGGGCAATGTGATCAAGCCGAGGGGGTATACTCTCGTCCCGCCGAAGCCTGTGAGTGGAGCCTTGGTAGGGACTAGGCGTTCTTTGTCGATCCGCATTTGCTGGAATGCGGGATAGTAGAGGATGTCCGCGGAGCTTCCGTTGTCGATTAGGACCCGGTATGTGTTATAGTCTCCTATCCGGATGTTGACGACAAGGGCATCGTCGTGAGGATGATGGAGGTGCCGGGCATCCTCTTCTGTGAATTCCATGGTGGGGTTGTTGATTCGCGGCTTCTTCTGGACAGAGCTCACAGCCTGAACATTCTGAACCGCCCTGAGGTGGGATTTCAGAGCCTTCTTGGTTGAACCGGCGGCCGATGTACCACCCACAATCATCCTTATATCCCCTATAGGTGGTCTGGGGCGTTCATTGTCCCGGTGGGGGACCTGTTCCTGTCGTGGTGTTTCAGCCTTTTCTCTGCTGACGAACCTCTGCAGCTTCCCTTGTCTAATTAGGGCTTCAATCTGCTGCTTCAAATCGTAGCAGTCGACGGTATCGTGCCCGTGGTCTCGATGGAAACGGCAGTACTTGTCCTTGGGTCGTCTGTCCGGGTTCGACTTCAACTTTCCTGGAAACGTCAAGGATCCGTCGTCCTTGATCTGCATCAGGACCTGATCGACTGGAGCCGTCAATGGGGTGTAGCTTGTAAATTTCCCAGCATTGGGCTTTGGGCGTCTGTTGTCTCGGCTTTCCCCTGTCCGAGGCGCCTTCCGCCCCTTATCTTGCCGGGTGTCTTCCTGCCTTTCCCTCTTCCTTGGAGGTTTCTCTTCTTGTGCCAGTAACGCATCTTCCGCGTTCAAGTACTTGGTTGCCCTGTAAAACACATCCGACATTGTCTTCGGGTCATTTTTGTATAGCGAGAACAAGAACTTACCCTTCCGTAACCCGTTTGTGAACGCGGCGACTTGTATCCTATCGTCCGCTCCATCAATCGACAGCGCCTCCTTGTTGAAACGGGCCATATAGGACCTCAGGGTCTCATCCTCCCGCTGCTTGATGTTCATCAGGCACGCTGTGGATTTTTTGTGCCTATGTCCCCCGATGAACTGTGAGGCAAACTGAGCGCTCAGCTCTCTAAAGGTGCCGATAGAGCCGGGCGCCAACCTGCCGAACCAGGTCCTCGCAGAGCCTTTTAGCGTTGCCGGGAATGCCCGGCACATGATTTTGTCCGGTGCGCCGTGCAAGTGCATCAATGTTTTAAAGGACTCCAAGTGGTCCAGCGGATCCTTGGACCCATCGTAGCTTTCCACCTGGGGCATGCGGAATTTCGGAGGCGTTGGGAATAGTATGACGGGTGTCGTAAATGGGGAGTCTGTGAGGTGGACGAGGTCGTCGAGGTCGCTGGATACCCGCCCTTTGAGGGCGTTCATCATGAAGTCCATGCGATCTTTCATCATCTGCATTTCCGCGGCCATGTTGGACTGGGGATGCCTGTCTACCGACAGACGGTTTGTCTCCTGTCCTTCAGGTCGGCTCAAAGCATGGCTTCCCTCAGGGCCTTCGTGGTTCCTCTCGTCGGCACTGCTCTCCTCTTGGTTTTCTCCTAGGTTGTCACCCGTCGCATTCCTCCGCAGCAGCTGTTCTTCCAAGTCGTTGTTGCGTTTCGTGAGGCGTTCCACCACGGCCGCCAGGGTCTGGACCTGTCTCTCGAGGGTCGTGGTGCGTTGTTCGTTGCCTTGGTCGTTCATGGCGGTCGTCCTTGAACGCGTGAGTACCATGCAAATCTTTGTCTGGGAAGCACGTAACGGAACCTACGCACTCGCGCTTTCCCACAGACGGCGCCAACTGATGATGTCAAGAATCAAACCAGTGAGCTGCACGGTCTGCGCGTACCTCGGATTTACCTGCACAGGTAAGAAGACCCTCAAAGGGAAGTACCGGTGTGGTACAGGCCAACGACCCTCCGACAGTTTAGTTAGTTTTTGTTCATAACTCCAGAGTGCCAGAGTCGGGTCTTAGTATGCGTACCTCAAATTTTGGAGGGCGTAGTGGTATTTATAGTAGTAGTAGTGGCCTTTAGCCGAGGCGTACTGGAGAAGATATCATTGTACCGAAATTGCCCCTGAGTGGCGTAGGGCGCAAGACACTCCTTGGGTGGCCAAGTGTGTTGGGCACGATTCCCTTCTTGGGGGAGGGAATCGTGCTTCGTAAGATATCTGGCCAAGTAGCGTATGCGACAAGATTCACTTTCCCCGGGGAAGCGTATGTGACAAGATAGGTCTCAGTGCCTGATAACAACACCCGTCGACCTTCTCCCCGTCGCCCCCCTAAGATTGAGGTCGTCAAGGTCCGACGTCCGTCGCGTATGTCCGCCATCATGGGTCTAGCCGTCGGCCAGTGCGAGCTCCCGTCGTCTGGTGGGAGATTTTACCCCTATCAATAATCATAGTTAAATTTTCACAATGAAATTGTCTATGCAACTCAAGGGAAAAAAAAAGTGTTTTGCTGCACTAATTACTTTTACAGATTGACAAGTTCAGATTAGGCATAAGTTGATAAGTTTATCCTTGTGGCTGTTGCTAAAGCTATTAATTTTTTTTAAACAAATTAGACTGCAAATTAGCCAATCATAAATCTTCAAATTTTTCAAGAGTGTTTCAGTTTGGTGGCATTTCTTGGCTCTCTCTATCTGGAAAACCTAGGTTTGAATCCCCCTCCCCTATTTATTGTAAGAAGAAATCCTTGATATTTTTTTTTTATTAGATCTGATAACATATGACATTTGCTTCGTAATGATTGCTTATTATTATTAGACAAAGACACTATGAATTTATTTTTGATGTTGGTGGAATTTGAACCCAACCACCCAAGGCACTTGTTTGACGACAAGAGATTTTCCTAGTTTTTCTTTGAGATGATAGACTTTACTGGTTAGCTAATTGAAACATGCAAGAATCTTTGAATTTTGATAATGCTTTTTTTGATGGCAGCCAGCTTCTTCACAGCATAGCCAACTTAAGACTGTATCATAACGTTCAAAAAAGTCTTCATTATGAAGCAAAAAAAAAAAAAAAAAAAAAAAAAAAAAAAAAAAAAAAAAAAAAAACAAAGAGGGGCCATGTTCTGGAAGAAAATGTCTTATTGTCTCCACTAATAAAGTGGTAGTGAGCAAATAAGTCAAGAATGTCTGCTTTGGTGTCCCCATGCATCCACATGCCAAGTCCACTCCTCAGCCTAATAAAAAGGGCCTTATGAAATGAATCTTGGTGTGAGCTTGCTACAAAGGAGAAGTATGAGTTTGAATTACAAAATTCTTCTCTTACTAGCTCTATGCATTTGTAATGCTGAATCTGCAGATCCCTTGGGGCTGTTTTGCAATACAGACACTAATATTGGTAGTGGTAGCCAAATATCAGCTAATATTGATCGCTTATTAGCAGAATTGGTTTCCAAAACCCCCTCCAATGGTTTTATTGCTACTTCATATGGTAAAAACCAATATCGAGTTTTTGGCCTGGCTCAATGTAGAGGGGATGTGAGCAGAACAGACTGCTCAAGTAGCATCCAAGATGCAGCAAAGCAAATCCGCCAACGTTGTCCAAACCAAGCCGATGCAAGAATTTGGTATGACTATTGCTTTTTACGTTACAGTACTAAAAGCTTCTTTGGAGAAATTGATACATATAATGGTATATTATTTGGGAATGTGGAAAATGTAACTGATCCTGATACTTTTAACAAAGAACTAGGAACTCTGTTTGATCAGATTAGAGCACAAGCTGTTGAGACTAGGAATGAAGGGCTTGGGAAAGGTAAGACCAAGTTGTCAACATTTGTGACACTGTATGCATTGGTGCAATGCACAAGAGACCTGGCTCCAGTAGATTGTGCACAGTGTCTGGCCATTGCTGCGGGCAATTTTGAAAATTTTTGCAAAGACCGGAAAGGATGCAGAGTTCTTTATAGCAGTTGTTATGTCCGATATGAGCTCTATCCATTCTTCTTTCCTCTTGATTCAAAGCCAAACGATACTCTGGCTGATACTGTTATGGCCATACTGCCATAGTCCCTATGCCAAATCAGCCCTTGTTAAGGAAATAAGGATGTTGCAATAACTCCTTCAAAGTTTCATTTCAATAGTATTGCTACCTGTGACATTTACATGTTTGAATTGAAGTCACGGGCATGAGGGCTTCATGTCAAGTGGCACTTCCTTGTGTTTCTACTGAGCCAAGGTCTTTTGTTAAATACTTTTATATTCCTAATTCAAAGTATTTGTGATTGGGTCTTTGCTTAAAAGTGACTGCATCTAAAAAGCTGATGAATTACAGTAAAAAAACTCAACCTTACTTGCTGCCTCCATGCATAGACGTGGCAAAATGAGTGGGTCAGGTCGGGTTTGGGTCGGGTCAATCGGGTTTACGGGTCAAACGAGTTGCAGGTTAAAACATGTCATTTTTAAATAGGTTAATCGGGTTGCAGGTTGGGTCAACCCATATTTTTCAAACAATTTTTTCCCCCAATTACAAAAACAAATCAATGACAACCTGTTTAGAGAGAATGAATAAAATCAATTAAGCAAATAAATTGCACTTAATGCCACTTATTAATATCCTTCCAATTCTGATAGTTTTAAGTATGACAAAAATTATTTATAGTCATAAATTCATGATGAAAAAAGTCTTCAATGTTAATAGTTTACTATCAAAATGCATATAATTACAAGTTTACATCTTCAAAAAGAGATAAATCTTAAAACAAACAAAACAAGTTAGACAGCAAAGTAGCAAGTTATCAGTCTTCTTAAGTGCACATGTTCCTATTGCATTTAAAATAATAGTAAAGTTAGATTATTTAGAAAGATAAACTAAACAAAAAAAGATTTAAAAATAAACATAACATACTAAATAAAGAAGAATAAGTAAATATTTTATAAGAATTATACCTCAATCTCAATCTACTCAACATTGGTAGCAGATTCAGCACAGCAAATATTCATACTTGCAAATTGTAGCTCAAGTTGGCCAATTTCATCAGCATCTTCATCTACAAGCTTTGACTGATTTGTGTGAAAGTGTGGAATGTGTGAAGAAGGGCAGAGGCCGGAGGCGCAAGAGAAAGAGTAGAGGAACTGATTACTGAGCTGAGGAAAGGAAACTTTGTGGTTTGGTTTGTCAGGTTTGCCGTTGTGCATTGTTCATTTGTTTGTGCCTTTGGCTTTGGACAATGGACTACAGCTCAGTTAGTAATAGTATTGAATGAGATTTTTTTTTTAATGGTTGTCTTGACTTTTGACAGCCTTATGTAACGTGTTGTCTTGTCTCATGTCAAGCATTGAAGTTAGCTTTTATGGGTTGAATGGTTGTGATGAATCAAATAGTCATCCTCTCATGTCAATGATGTCATGTCTTGACAATAGTTTTAATTATTTATAACTTTATATCTATAATATATTGATTATTAGTTTTTGTACTTTGTGCTTTATGCACCTAGTATCAAGACGTAATTTAAATATTTTTTTAACGGGTCCGGTCACCGGTTATCCGAGTCGAGTCGGGTCGGGTTGACCTGCAAAAAAATCGGGTTGGGTCATAGGTCAACCCGTTTTTGTTTCAAGTCAAAAAAATCGGGCTCGGATCAGGTAATTTTTGGGTCGGGTCAGAAAATTTTGACCTGTATTGCCATGTCTATCCATGCAATTGTTAATCGGTTCTAGTATTGCTCAAATATATTAGATTCTCCAATTATTCTAGAAGATTCTTTCTTATTTTGATAGATATCCATTCATTAACTATAAGGCCATCTATTGTCTTAATAGTCATCTTTATTCTTTTCCATCTTTTTTTGTATTTTGGCTTGATGCATCTTCTTTTCTTAGGAAAATACTTGGTACTCTTGTACGCTTTGTTTGTTTTAATAGAAAATTTTGTGTATAGATAGTTTTTCATGTTTTTTAGTATATGGTAACATCAAAAAAAAAAAAAAAAAAGAGTAAAAGAAAATTATCTTTGGTCAACATAAAAGTACAACTTATTTTGTAGAGGTTGTTTTCCATTAATTTTTTTTGGAAAACAATTTTATCTCACATCAAGCTAAATAAAGGGAGTTAGGAGATTGTTTTTCAACTCATTTAAAGTTGCTAACAAACATAGGAAAATGATATAGTTTTATGAAAAATACTTTTTGAAAAATGACTCATATTCTAGAAAACATTATCGCTAAAACAAATAGAGCCGGAGTATAGTGAAATAGTACTCTAGCCTCTCACATTAATGATTGACCACACCATGAATTTAATAAGTGGACTTTACCATAAATATGAGAGGAGAGAATATCATTCATCATGCTCTGAAATTATCAAAAAATTACTCAATTTCCTATACTAGAGAAGTCATTCATTTGAAAAGAACTACAAATGCAATAATATTACTTCCTTCCATATGGTCTTAAATTTCCTCTTTGGGGGTTGTAACTGGTATCAGATTCTCTTACCTACTAATCTAAAGAATAAAAATCTACTACTATCTTTTAGTGTTTGTAAAGTAAGTCTGTAAGCGTGAATTAGTCTATCTACTATCTTTTAGTGTTTGTAATTAAGGTAAGCTTGTATAATATTTTTCCATATAAATATTTTATTTTTTACTAAGTCTTATATATTGTTGAATATTAATATTGTGTTTTGTTTCATTTAATTTAATGTACTATACCTAATGTTTACCCATCCCACTAATTACTTGAATTTAGCCTAAAGTTAGGACATGGTTGGAAGTTGAAGGTCGGCAAGCTCTACACTAATAACTTTGTGCACGCCTCAGGTACCTCTTCCTAGACCTAGTAAACGGGTTGGATTGATTGGGTTCGGGTGAGAGACTGGTTGTAAAACCTATGGCCCTTATGCGGTCTTTTTAGGGTGGGACATACAAACTCATAATTTTCTTTTTCACGTGCAAACAACAATAATTTATATATATATATTTAAAAGTTGAAACGTGGCATTTATTGTTGCTACGTTCTTGTTAAGTCACCTTATCCTCCACATCATTGCCACATCGATCATTATTGTTTTTCATATTTATTTTTTACCTTTAATTTTTTTTGACAATATTAAATATATAAACACATTGGCTTTACAAATTCATCTTAGGGGGTTTTAACTTTACATATTCACCTACTTTAATTTTAATGTTATATGTATTGTCTATATATATTCCTCTTAGACGGTTCTAACTTTACATATAATTTTGTCATTTTATCTTCCTTTATTTTGGCTCTTCTTATTTTCACCATCTCAATATAAATTTGTCACTTTCTCCCATTTTATACATATTTTTCCCACACAAAAAAGTTATTTCTCACCTTCTCTCTCATTTTTTTTTTCATTTTTTGTTAGATTTTTTTATGAGGTTTGTACTCCCATTATCTTATTATTGATTAATTTATATGTGTTACTTGATGCAAGTATTTTTTTTTATAATTTTATTTACATCTATATCAATATATATCTAAAAGTTGAAACGTAACATTTATTGTTGCAACGCTCTTGTTAAGCCACCTCATTCTTCACGTCATTGCCACATCATTATTGTTTTTCATATTTATGTTTTACCTTTAATTTTTTGACAATATTAAATATATAAATACATTGGCTTTACAAATTCATCTTAGACAGTTTTAACTTTACATATTTACTTACTTTAATTTTAATGTTATAACTAAGTATTGTTTATAAATATTCTTCTTAGACAGTTTTAACTTTACATATAATTTTTTCCTTTTATCTTCCTTTATTTTTGCTCTTCTTATTTTTATCATCTTAATATAAATTTGTTACTCTCTCCCATTTTATGCATATTTTTCCCAAACAAAAAATGGTTATTTCTCGTCCTCTCTTTCATTTTTTGTTGGATTTTTTATGAGGTTTGTACTCCCATTATCTTATTATTAACTAATTTATATGTGTTACTTGATGCAAGTATTTTTTTTATCATATTATTTACAACACAAAATAGTTTTAATGTTGTTGACAAGATTTAGGGAGAAATCATATTATAATATGTCCATATTTTGTATTATTGTTAGGTTTTAGTTTATTTGAAAAACAGTAGGATAGTCTGGATAATACAATGAAGAACAACTAATGCACTTGAAGAAGATGGTATTTGTGCAGTTTCCTTTCACTATTTAAAAATATTTTGTTTAACAAATTAGCAGCAAAGTGTTATGTCTTTATTATATGATATTTTTAGATGCTTGAGTAATTATTTTAAGCATTAACGAATATTTTGTATTGCTTATATTCCTTATCTCATTTGTGTATTCTTTAAGATTTTTAAGAGAACAAATTCAATTTTGTGTTTAAAATTATTTATTTATCTATTTATTTTTCATCTGTTGGATTAGATGTTAGATTAGATTATGATAGTATTAATGAAATACTTCTTATTTTTACCCAAAAAAAAAAAAATCTCTAAATTTCCCCTAGTCTTGGTTACAATCATTATATATATAAGATTATAACCAACACTTTTTTTTCTTGGGAATAATGGCATATTTCTATTGCGTCACTTCAAAATCTTATTAAAAATTTTGAATTTGATTATGCATTGGATATTTGGCTTGATCACATCACGTTTGACATTTTTTACATATTTGGAAGAAAACGTTTGACTTTGATGTGATTTTTATTTTTCCCTTTCTTTTTTTGAATTGTAGTTTTTGTTGATTTTTTATACCTTTTTTGGTGTTTTTGATTGTACGGTAGATACAATTGGATTTGAAAAAGTTTGTTTAAAACTAAAAAAAAAAAAATCAAATTTTATATACTTTTTAATAATACAAAAAATGTTATAAATAATTTTTATTAAAAAATTAATATTTTTGCTACCTTTTGAATTCTTGAGAAAATTTGTATTATTTTTATTTTGGTATGATAAAAATTATATATATTACATTTGCGATTGTTCCTATAATAAATGAAAGTGTGATTATGAAATACATTACTGTTTATTAAATTAGTCCAAATTGCAAAAAATAAATTTAATGAGATCATCCTAAAAATATTATCATGCGCAATGCGTGGGTCAATGATCAGTATAAAATAAAAATGAAACATAATAATATTATGTTTTTGATTTCTCAAATACAAATAAGAGAACAAATAAGCAAAAATGCTAAAAAATAAAAGTGAAACACATAAATTCTCAAGTTTACATAACCCAAGGTTCATTAAACAGCCTTCAAGCATCGATCTTGTTAAGAAAAGAAAAATCTATAAGCATTTGTGAAAGTGTGAAACATTTTTACAAAGAAGCGCTAAAAAATTTTGGGTGAACTTGTGTGACCTGGCCTAACTCATCATTTCAACGGGTTTAGCTTCAAGTCAACCCATTTTTCATGAGGCAAAAATATCTCTATCCATACCTATATTTTTTGACTCGACTTCATTTCAATGGGTTGGCTTCAGGTTGACCAGTTTTTTCATGGGTAAAAAATATCTTTATCCATACTCATATTTTTCCTTCGAGTTTAAATACGTTATTGAGTTCGTTTCCATTTTGCTAGGTCTATGTTCTGAGGTGTTATCCTGGATAGTCTTATTCCCACATTATTTATTTATTTATTTATTTTTGAGAAACACACACACACACACACACACATAAAGGAGAGGGGAAGGAAATAAAACCCACTTTCTTTATTTCAAATGTTTTGTTTGGAAGATTGATGCTATTATGGTTTGTTTGGAAATAGAATTTTCTAATTCCTATTTGGGGTATTACGATTTCCATGTACGTGAATCCCTCGTTCAAGTTTAGCAATTTTCCCTTTCTCTCATAGCAAAAGCTTGGGTGTATCAATTTAATTTCGGACCCCACCTCTGAAGCTAATAACGAGCTTTTCTAAGAGAAACCATATGTCATATGTGCAATGGAAGTTAATTTGAGATGAGTAGTTTTTGAAGGAGACTTAATAGGTGTTAGACAAATTTTCTTTTGTTCATAGGGAATTGGAATGAGCTAGAACACTGCGAGATGGGGCTTGAATTGTAACTGGTTTGGGCGGTCCCTATCTGAGCTTTGCCTTCTGCTCTAACCTAGGCTCGGGCCCATGCCTCAATGTATCCCTATCTTTTTGTGGAATAAACAAAATGATTAATCAGAAAATATATATATATATACTCAGCAAAAAGAATATAGGTTGACACATTCAATGATTGAAAATTATTAGGTAGTTCTGCAATATAGTGAAATGGACCATACTATGAATGTGAGAGGATAAAGTATTATTTTTTATACTCCGAAAGTACTTAAGAATTACTCTTCAATGAGCTTCATTCAAACACAAAATGGATTATGTGCTTCATCAATCTTTTCGTTGACTTTACTTGTTTTTGCCTACTATCTTGTACTTTTCAAAATTAATGTTTTGTTTGGTCTTATAGAAAACGGACTTGTTTTCTCGTATTGGTTGCAAGTCGGAGAACAAGTTAGAAAAAATATTTTTTATTGTGTTGGATTTTATGAGAAAATCATTGATATTTCTTGTAATCCCAAATAACAATATGAATATTTTATTTACAAAAATAGACTCTAGATATTTGGGAGTCTCGAATGGGAAAACACATCACAAATTCTGGAATTTATACAAAAAAGTGAAAAAGTGGATGGTTTGAGCAAAATAGGTTATTTGGGGGGGAAAAAAAATCAATGGTCAGTAAAATTTTCAGTCAATAATAGATCAATGGTTGGTTTGTGGAGAAAGCAAAAGGGGGCCAAGAGAGATTAAGAAAGGGTGCAATATTGTGCACGTGCAAATCACTTTCAATGGTTGAGATTACAAACACTTTTAATCTCAATCTTTAGAAGGATCTATATATATATATATATATATATATAAAAGGGAAATGCTAATGGATAACCTTAGGGCAATGGTTAACAATTCATTTAAAGAACATTATGAAAACAAAAAAAGTAATTAATGTTTTAACAGTTTTTTTTATAATTTTTTTATTTCTCATAAAAATAGTGTCAAAACTTTTCTAAAATGAATTGTTAACCATTACTTGAAGGGCATCCGTTAACATGACCCAATATAAAACGTGGCTCCAAGTAAAAATTCTTGGCTACGCTCCTAGTTAATGCTACCCTTTCATCTGCTTCATCACTCCGCAGAATCTTTTCATTGAAACTAGAGACGTAGTCTAGTAATTACTCCAAAGTCTTTCTTGCTTATCATTTTTGAGGTATGTACGTAGTTGGTTTCATGAGTCTCTAACCCCCTATGAAGTGGTTGACAGACAATATGCTCAATTTGGCAAATGAATCCACTATGCTTTGTTTCCACCATATTACAGCCGACCCCTTCAATGTGGTTTGGAACGTCCGACACATGATCCCATCAAGCACCACTTGAAAATGGGTCTCTGGTTTCGTTAACGGTTTTTAATTGGGGCATCTTGAATTTAGGATATCCCATGACTTCTTATGTAAAGGAAAGCAAGTAAAGTTTACAACATCTAAGTTGTTTTACACAGTTTTGTATACACGCGAAAAAACAACTTAAAGTCACGAGACTTTAAGTTGCTATTACAATTGCTTTTTCGTGTGTGTATGTGTACGTGCATGCACATGCAACCATTGTGAACTTAGAAATCAAGACTTTATATCATAATGTTAATTGTTTTTTTTTTGTGTGTGTGTAAAACTGAGCAAAATAATGCCTGTGCAACAAATTTAACCCTAAGCTCAATACTTTTTTGATAAACCCCTAAGCTCAATACTTGGACATGAAAGATTCCTCACTATTACTTTGAGGGTTGTGTTCCCCTAAGAGTTTCCCCTATGTGCTCTATTTATTAGACAATAGTAATGCATCATAATAAAACTATACCTAATAGTACACGTAGAAGTTATGATATTCATTCAACAACTTTGGCTTTTTTCCCGGTAACACGTACGGTAACATCTAGTCAAAATTATACACGGCCATGGACCATGGCCTGCACGCACCATATAATCAATCAATGATCTGTGATTGACATCAATTGTGCATTCTGAACCTCCGAAAAATCAATCACTTTTAAGACTAGATTGGTCTTACACTTTTACGTGATTTTTCAAATTTTGTTTGTATGTTCAATAGGATTATGATCACCTCAATGATTTGTTTAAGAACTAACTTTACATGTGAAATTCTTTAAAAAAACTGTAATCATAGTTAACTTTTCAATGTTATCACCATGAAATTATTTGTGCCACTCAAACAAAAAGATATGTTTTGGGGCACTAATTATTATTATTTTTTAAATTAACAAGCACAAATTTGGCAGAAGTCGACAAGTTTATCCTTCTGGCTGCCGCTAATCTATTAAAAATATGTACTATATTTTGTGGGGGAATTTGTTTGAGTTCCAATGACTAAATAGCTAAAAAAAGACACTAGTGGTGTTGTTCTGTGACATCAGAGAGCTAATCAACTATTTAGAAATCTTCAAATTTGTTAAAAGTTTTGTAGCTCAGTTGTATTAAACGGCTCTCTGTGTGTAGTGAACATAGGTTTGAATTCCTTTTTCCCGCATATGCGAAGAATTTTTTTTAATTAATTTTTTTTTTTGTTTTTATTAATGACAGGACAATTAATGTAGAATTTGCTATATGATGATTATTCACCATCTGCTAAGATATTAAATAATGGGTTTTTATTTTTTTAGGTAGGGTTTGAATCTAGTTGACTCTTGTTCAATAACAAAAAAGCTTTTTGGTTGAGTTAACTGTAACCCGCAAGAATCTTTGAGCTTTGATAATGCTCTTGTTTTCTTGCATCCAGCTTCTTCCAAGCATAGTCTGACATATGACTGTTACATAAACATACGACGGTCAGTATTAGGAGCTAACTATAACAAAAAAAAAAAAAAAAAACAAAGAGGGACGACCTTCTAGAAAAAATATCTTATTTTTTCCACTCACAAGGTGGTAGTAAGCAAACAAGTCAAGAATGTCTGCAGTGGTATCCTCACATCACATGAATGATGCATCCACTTCTCAGCCTACTAAAAAAAGGACCTTATGAAATTTAACTTTACGTGAGCTTGCTACAAAAGAGAAGTATGAATTTGAATTACAAAATTCTTCTCTTACTAGCTCTCTGCATTTGCAATGCTGAATCTGAAGACCCCTCGGGTCAGTTTTGCAATACAGACACTAATATTGGTAGTGATAGCCAAATATCAGCTAATATTGATCGCTTATTAGCTGAATTGGTTTTAAAAACTACCTCCAATGGTTTTATTGCTACTTCCTATGGTAAAAACCAAGACGAAGTTTTTGGTCTTGGACAATGTAGAGGGGATATTAGCAGCACAGACTGCTCAAGTTGCATCCAAGATGCAGCAAAGCAAATCCACCAACGCTGTACTAACCAAGCCGATGCAAGAATTTGGTATGACCATTGCTTTTTACGATACAACAATAAAAGCTTCATTGGAGAAATTGATACATCTTTTGGTATATTCTATTGGAATGTGGAAAATGTAACCGATCCTGAAAATTTTAACAAAGAAGTAAGTACTCTGATGGATCAGATTAGAGCACAAGCTGTTGAGACAAATAATGAAGGGATTGGAAAAGGTGAGACCAAGTTGTCATCATTTGTGACACTATATGCATTGGTGCAATGCACAAGAGACCTATCTCAGATAGATTGTGCACAGTGTCTGGCCATTGCTGTTGGCAATTTTGAAACCTTCTGCAAAGACCGGAAAGGATGCAGAGTTCGATATTGCAGTTGTTATGTCCGATATGAGCTCTACCCATTTTTCTTTCCTCTTGATTCAAAGTCAAACAATACCATGGCTGATACTCTTATGGCTATAGTTTATCCATAAAATTTCCAAGCTTAGTCCCTATGCCATTGAGCCATGTTAAGGAAACATATATGTTGCAATAACTCCTCGAAACTTTTATTTCAATAAATACTTCTATTTGTGAAATTTAAATGTTTGCATTGTTAAGGATCGGATTTTCTATTTCCTACTTTTAAAACAATAATATTTGTTG